>JARFXV010001350.1:622500-1307282 GCA_031761425.1 Cosmopolites sordidus | reverse complement strand
CCCTCTCCCTCTCCCTCTCCCCTCTCCCTCTCCCTCTCCCTCTCCCTCTCCCTCTCCCTCTCCCTCTCCCTCTCCCTCTCCCTCTCCTCTCCCTCTCCCTCTCCCTCTCCCTCCCTCCCTCTCCCTCTCCCTCTCCCTCTCCTCTCCCTCTTCCTCTCCCTCTCCCTCTCCCTCTCCCTCTCCCTCCCCCCTCCCTCTCCCTCTCCCTCTCCCTCTCCCTCTCCCTCTCCCTCTCCCTCCTTTACTTGAAATAAAAGCTCATAAGAAATTTAGTTCTTATAAAATTTCCGGAATGCTATTATATTTTTGTTCAGCAATTAGTAGTAAAGCAAATAAACTTTCTTACATATATACCCCATTTATTTGGATATAAACCGAAACGTATTTTATATAACCTTAAATATACGGTAAACATAAATTTTCTCGATGTTACACCGTCGCCAGTAAAAATTATATTCTAGAAAAGCCACTGAAAATATAGAGCATAGGTACGTATAGGATTTATGGGATCTGTAACGGTAAAAACTCTAAGCCACAAATATTTGAAGGATATATTACAATTGGTATTTGGTGATATGACCTTGGAAAATGTTCACGAAAATAAATTTAATATTACTCGGATGTAATGTTGTAGGAAAGAACCAATGAAGAAATGTGTATGTATTTGGGGATTTTTGTAAAAAGTAGTTTTATGAAAACAAATAAAATATATGTAATGTAGACAATATATATATAGGACGCTTCACGTGGTTTACGACTGCTGCAAGTCTTCGCCATATAATGGGGAAAGTTATATGAGACTACACCCATCATCCGGCAATGCCAATTGACATGCGCTGGCCCTGATCTTTCCCTTCAGATGACTTCCTTGCCTTCAGCTTGGACCTGAGTGATGAGGGCTGCAAGGACAGAAACTGGTCTCGGAAGGCACTTGTTGGAACTATGGTGGCGGATAAAAGACGGGCAGAGCACCTACGTAGAGTATGCGGAAAATCTCTTATTAATATATCTCTCCACGGGTCACTATCCCCACATTTTGAATTTAGTTTGAATTCTGTCCAAGTCTGGCGGGGAAGACATTTAGCCTGGTTTGCGACTGCTGCGAGTATCCAACTTAGATCATAAGGCAAGAAAGCTGGCTCAGGAGACACTTGCGAAGTGTCTTCTTGCGAAGAATATATATATAAATATATATATATATATATATATATATATATATATATATATATATATATATATATATATATATATATATATATATATATATATATATATGTATATATATATATATATATATATATATATATATATATATATATATATATATACTATATATATATATAGTATATATATATATATATATATATATATATATATACATATCCCCTTTGTGGATCAGACCTTGACGTGGTTAAAGGGTTTGAGTAGGGCAATGAAGTTTTGAGCTATGCCATCTGGAGTCTATGCTCCTGGAAGGGTCACTCCTGGCGGAAAGGTCAAGGCAGAGCCATCATGATCCAAAATCTGCCAACTCGCATTGGATCAGCGTGGCAGATTATGGTCTATACCTTCAACATGGTATTTCAATATAACAACAACCTCAAACACTAGCCCAATGCGTCATTCAGCTGAATAAAAAGTTTAGACTTCAAATCGTCCAAGCTTATGCACCAACTATAAGCCATAGGGATGAGGAAATTGTGGAATTTTATGGTGATGTGGCCCAGCTTTTATACGAGGAGAAATATAGGTACAACATTCTGATGGGTGATTTTAATGCCATTATTGGCATTACCAAACCAAAAACACATTTTGTTCTGTCTAGCCTCTGTAATGTACTGGAAAGTGAAATGTTATACAACCATTTATGAGGTTCGAATATATATATATATATATATATATATATATATATATATATATATATAGTATATATATATATATATATATATATATACATATATATATATATATATATATATATATATATATATATAACGTGTAACGGCAGTGTAACAATCGAAAAATTTTGATAATAATTAACCTTTTAAACTTATATTTCTAAAAGCATATTTGGCAAATAATAAATAGTTATAATTTAATGAATAAACTACAAATAAACTAATGAACATTACTAAAACAATTTTTGAAATTAAGAATCAGCAATACATCAGCCAAGAAAATTGAAGTAGAGTTGTAACTATATTTAAAATCCATTTAAAACGCGTTTCACTAACCTGTTAGCATCAAAAGTTGATTCAAACTATTGAAGAAACGTCCGTCAAGAAGTTAAAAAAAAATGATTTGGGGTTTAGTGAAAAATTTATTCGGGGTTAATGTTTCACACCGAAGGTTCTAAATGAAGAATTGATAAGTAAACTTTCTTTGACACATAGCAAATATATAGAATAGATAGAATTGCCGCTTTTATACATGGCATTACATTAAACATAATAATTAAAATATATAAAATGTTATACCAAAATATAGAACTTCCGCACCTAACATTTTGCAAGAAATTTAGGTGTCATAAAATCGCTGAAATTTTCATGACTGAAATAACATTTCTGTTGAAAAATTAATACCAAAACAAATAAATATTTTATGTACATGCCTCATTTATTTGAATTTAAAGCAAGACAAATTTTATTTATTTTTAACAGAAAACATAAACATACATTTTCTCGATGTTACACCGTCGCCAGTAAATGTTTATATTCTAGAAAAGCCGGTGGAAATATAAAGAGCACAGGTACGTATAGAGTTTATGGGATATGTAATAATAAAAAGTCTCAGCTCCAAATATTTGGAAGATATATTAGAATTGTTATTTTGTGATATACCCTTATGGTTTGTTCTAAAAGCAACGAAAACATTGTTCGAATATAACATATCAGGAAAAATGGACGACAAAACATTTTCTTTGAGATTTTTGTAAACGATTTTCATATATATTCAGTCCAAGAAAATAGGTAGCAAGTACATGGGAAAAAAACATAAGAATTACTAAACACAAGAATTAAAAGAAAATTACGAGGTATATTTAAATAAGGTTCGTTTTTTAGTAAGAAGTAAAATGCTATAAATATCATTAAAATATTTATTTCCCATATTCTACACACTACTTTATCTACTTTCTACATAATTTCCTTTTTTTTGTTCAAATATTTGTCATACCCCTTAACAAGTTTTTGAATTCCAACGCCAAAGAAATCTGCAGTCTGCGAAGAAATCCAATCCATGACTGCGGTTTTAACTTCTTTGTCGTAGAAAATCAGTGGGTGCAAGATCTGGACTGTAAGATGGAAGATCCAGTTCAACTCATCCAAAAGACCTGATTAGACCGTTTGTTTGTGGAGAAACATGTGGCTCTACATTGTCATGGAGCAACATCACATCGGAAGAAAGTAAGCCATGCCGCTTTTGTATGACACGGCGGAGTTTTTTCAAGGTGACACAATACGCGTCAGAAGGTCGACCAGGGCGTGACTCATCATGCACATTACCCGCCACTCCTTGAACATTCTCACCTTCTTTCGAACTTTACTATCACACATAGCATTATCAGCGTAAATCTTACAAATCTGACAGTGAATTTCCGCCGCTGCCAAGTTTCTTACACTCAAGAATCAAATTACAAATCGTATATAACAGTCGGCGGGCGATTCAATTTTCTTAAACATTATAAACTTCTATAGCTCATTTTTTCTGGAGTGTCTGTTAAAATACGTGACTTTCCTTTTTTTCCTTCCTCTTTTTTCTTCTGTTCGTGGTACTGCTCTTGAGAGGCTGTACTAAACTAGGATATAAGACTTGAGTATTATTAGCAATGTTTTCAATATTGTCAGACGTTTCTAACTGGTTTTAAGCCCTCTCTTCTATCATTAGTTGTGACGAGTAATCAGTATTTATGTTTGCATAAAAGATTCTTTCCTCTGTATGATATGTTAATTAATTAGAAGCTGACGCTATCAAAGGACAATTTGTAACTTCTGAGCATTAAAAGTTGTCGTCTCTGAATACATTCCTCGAAAATGGATGGATACCAGGTTTGGAAATCCCTTGGCGTAAATGTAGCATTATAAACAGGAGTAACGATTGTTGGGAAAGAATGAATTGTTATTGCTGTTTCGGGATTATTTAGTAGCCAGTCATTTTGTGAAATTGAAAGTTGTCATTTAAATGGCCCCATAACTGCAACACCTAGAGGTTGGAGATGATGAGTACAGTGTGGTAGAAAAGTAAGAAGAATAATCTCGTTTTCACAACAAAAATTTATAACATCTAATGTACAGTGTCTTTTATGATTTTCTAAGAATAACAATATTTTATGATCTGCAACTGCAACTGCACCTTGTTACTTTTTGTAAATGCTCCAGCACCTGAGCGAATAGTGATCCAGTCATCCAACCGTTTTGAGGGCTATTTGTAAAGCCAATACTACCAATAGGTGCCCCAATAAGCATGTTTTCGTAAAATTGAGCCATTAGAAAAATAAAAACTGGTTTATTAAGTATCCCTATTGTTTTTAATTTCCCCCTTATAGCAAAAACACTTTGCCCAACTTGCTTTTGACCAGATTGTTCATAACTTTCTCATCCAAGTTAATAATACGATTAGGGTGAACTTGTACTTTTTAATTACTTGTTCATAATTATTCTGAAACTCAGAAACATTATGTTCTTTAAGGCTCGTTGATCTTGCAAGGCTTAATAAAGGGTGCCTCAGAATATTTTTCGTTTTGAATACTTAAAAAATAAAATATCATAATTAATTCCAACTTGTTAAATTGCTGTTAAATTGTACAGTTTTATTTTTATTTATGAAAAACTACCATCCGTAAATGAGCATCATCCATTTCTTCACATTCATTTAACCTGGAATTGAAATTTTCACTCACTGGAGCATCGCTCTTGGGACCGCGTGGATTTCATTTATTATTATTTGCTGAGTTGGATGGTAATGGGTTAAAAACCTTACTTTTTAAGTGGCCCCATAAGAAAAAATCAACAGGTCTTAAATTTTTGAACTCCCCGGTAGCCAGTTGATATCCCCTTGGAGACGATTTTTCAGGGAATAAATCGGGAAGAGCTAATAAAAAATTGTTTGTGGCATGGGAACTTGCTCCATATTGTTGGAATAATGTGTTGTGGTTGAAGCCAATCGAGTTTTGCACTTCTGGAGCCAAAAAAGGCCCTACCATATGGCAAACGATCGGAGTTAACAGTTTGAGCAGCGCAATCGAGGTTATCCTCAAAAAAGTAGAGGCCGAGTGTAATGCTTTCTAGTTCAGTTCCAGTGGATTGTCGGGAGCCCAATATCTGCAATTTTGTTTATTCGCGTGGTTTTTGATGCGGAAATTCGATTCATCAGAAAACCATGTTATTGAAGCTCCTAAAACGATTTTTAATTGTTCTGCAGATCATCGGGCTTTATCTCTTGCACAATAACAATTTTGTAGCAGTGGAAACGTAAATATGTGCGAATAATGCGACGAATCGTGGATCTGTGTAAATGTAGAGAAGCTGTGCGGAGTCATAGAGACTGTCCTGGGTCGTCTTTAACAGACTGGTGAACGCAGTGAACATTTGTGCTCCTTGTTGATATTCTTGCTTGATTAAATTCGCTCTTGGCACATTTCTCATGGCCGCTAAATTAAAATGTATCCTGTACAAACATCGAACAATAGTGTGGAATCGTTGTTTTCATAAATCGTTCACACCCAAAGTGCGCGCTGGTGGCCCGTGAAACGATCCATCGCTACTAAACAAAAAGCCCGTCATACCTTTGACACCACCCCCTCCCCCCACTACCTGTGTTTAGCGCATAACAGTCAAAACAAAAACGAAGAACATTCTGAACCACCCGTTATTTTCTGGCTTTCGTAATGAGAGTATTTCGTGTTTCTTCTCAAAACCTTTCATCTATTCTATTGCAGCAATGTTATTTTTGTGCCACTGAGCTGGACAGCTGGACATTTATTTAAAGCATATTTATACATTAAAGTTCTTGTTTGTTTAGATGATATCCATAATTCATTTTAAAATTTTGTAGTAAATATTATTCTAACATTTTCTCTTCAGCATTCGTAAAACTTTACCTCGTCGAAAAATTAGAAGAAATCCCATCAATTTTTGCAGTCTTATTTTTGCGGTATTCATTTACGCGATTGAATAATGAAGTAACTTTAATACCATAATCATTTGCAGCATCTCCTAATAGTTTTGCTTATCACATGGACATTGTCTCTCCGTATATAACTCTCATTAATTCTGCCTGTTGTTTTTATAACTTCGAACCATTTTTTACTTTAAAATAAAAAGACATTATTCAACTAATTATTAAAATTTATGTATGTTTTACAATTTAGAAAAAATATTTATAAAAATATTATTGCTTCGATATTTTTTCTTATATATATATATATATATATATATATATATATATATATATATATATATATATATATATATATATATATATATATATATATATATATATACAAGCAGTATTAAGCCGAAGTAAAGCATTCAAAGATTGGAACAGTTAAAAAATACCAATAAACTATAACATCTTTTTGGATGTAAGAAAAGAAGCATCGAAGCTAATTAGACAAACTAAAAGAAAGCATGAAAACAATCAACTTAATGAAATAGAAAAAAATTCCAATAATATAATACCCGAAATTTTTACAAAACATTTAAAAATAAATTAACAGGCTATCAACTTCAAAGTCTTTGCTTCCAAAAGGAAAACGGACAATTAGCTCTAAATAACCAAGACAATTGCAAAGAATTTGCGAAATATTTTGAACAACTTCAAAACTGTCCTTAGCCCTTAAACAGATTACCCATACTAAACCCTAAACAAACAAACCCATATTCATTACCACCGAATGAAGATGAAATAATTAGCCTAATCAAGCGACTTAAAAATAACAAAGCTTCTGTTGAAGATGGAATCACTGCTAAACTTTGGAAATGAAGGAAATAACCAAAATTCTACAAGAAGTTTGGCGAGCCGAACGGATTCCGGAATATTGGAAAGATGCTATAATCTATCCACTACATAAGAAATGAAATAGAACGACTGTAAATAACTACAGAGGAATATCTCTTCTCCCAGTTTGTTACAAGATTCTATCTCAATATCTACTAGATAGAGCGCGGGTTTGAGCCTAAAATTGGTGAATATCAAGCAGGTTTTCGACCGGGCAGATCCTGCCCTGAGCAGATCCTGAAGCTAAAGTTGATCCTAAGACATCAAAAACTGTACAATAAAGATCTCGTTTGTACATTTGTGGATTTAAAAAAAGCATATTATTCTACTCATCGAGAATCTTTATTCCAAATCTTGAAAGAATAAGAACTAGATCTAAAAACGCTGGCAGTTATTAAAGCAACACTTACTAACACAATGTCAGAAGTTAAATTCATGTGTGACATCTCAGAGCCCCTCGAAATTGAAACTGGAGTGAGATAAGGGGATGGATTCTCGCCACTCTTAATTAACTGTGTTCTAGAAAAAGTAATACAGGAGTGGCGTGAAAAAAAGTCGGCCCTGAATTTTGACCAGCCAATTAAACTAGGGAAAACCAATATCAAAATTGATTGTCTGGCGTTTGCTGATAATCTAGCAATTTTGGCTCAAGATATATGAACGGTACAAAAACAGACTGAAATCGTAAAATAAACGGCAGAAAAGGTAGGATTCCAAATTTCCTTTGAAAAGACACAATATATGACCTGCAACAAACTAAGAACACCATTTTTAAAAACAAAATACGGTAACATCAGACGAGCCTATCAATTCAAATATCTGAGTAAAATAATCATGGAAAACGGCTTGGAAAAAGCGGTCAATAAGGGTAGATGTCAAAAAATGGAAACTGCATTGAGACTTACAAAAAAAATGCATATCTAAAAACACAAAACTGAGACATTACAACACAGTTATTAAGCCAGAATGTCTATATGGGGCAGAAACGCTCATTTTGAATAGAAAGAGAGACATCGAGGCGATTGAAAAGAATGAAAGAAAAATCATAAGAAAAATTTTTGACCCCAAACAAATAAATAGCAGAATATACCGACTTCGAGAAAACCAAGAAATCAAACAATTTACAGATATACATAGCGATATGAGAAAAAGAAGACTTACGTTTTACGGACACATAAAACGGATGAATCTGAGTAGGTTATCTACTACATAGCAGTAGTGCTAAATTAGAAATAATTAAATGGATTGCTGCAATTAAAGAGGACCTAAGATCAGCAAATATTACACAAAGTGAATTTCAGGATAAAGGCTGTTTCAGCCTTTCAACAAGGTTAACGTTTGGGAGGTTGGTCAGAGAGAAAAATGTAGAAAGAATGGAACAACTTAGTTTGACGAAAGGAAAAAAGCTCAAAGCGAAAGACTGAAATCAGTATGGGCGCAAAGGAAGGTTAACAACAATAATCGCCTCTAACTGTATTTCGCTCTAACTGTATTTGGAATTATTTCTCTTAATTAGATAGTAAAAGGTATAATGCCTGACTGACAGTTCATACATACATGAATAAAGCATTATTTTAATTCTGAGATACTTATATTTGAAAAATAAATATTTTAGAATCAAGGCGTAAATTCAACAATGTATTGCAGGTTATGTTTAACTTAAAAAATGGAACAGCTGTGGATAAATATTAGTTGGCAGCTGTGCTGCCACCTTAATCTTGAAATTCGCCTTTGAAAAAACAGTTTATAATTAAAGATGTTTCAAGACACCTGTTCTACTTAACACATCTGTTAAGTAAGATGGAACATTCTCCCCTAAACCTTATATCTCAATATATATTTCTTGACCAGATATTTCTGTTTTTAAACA
This sequence comes from Cosmopolites sordidus, assembly GCA_031761425.1. Taxonomy (NCBI): domain Eukaryota; kingdom Metazoa; phylum Arthropoda; class Insecta; order Coleoptera; family Curculionidae; genus Cosmopolites; species Cosmopolites sordidus. The sequence continues at coordinate 1,298,416 of JARFXV010001350.1, read as the reverse complement.
AATATCCTATGATTCGTTCGCCGAATATTTTGGAAATTTTCCATTAAAAAAAAATTACATCTTTGGTTACGTATTAAAATATAATTAAATTAGCATGATAAAATGAAATTTCAATTATATTCATAAGAACATTGGGGTATAATCACTATACATGTTCATGCTAGAAACTACTTGATTAGCTTATGTATTTGCACTTTAGATTCATAAACAGTCGATTAAGAATGAAGTGATATTCCTTAACGCCACCATAATTTCATTCAACGAAAGACAACTACCATTCAAACAAGGTTCCAATTACTTTAACATACTAGAACAGTATGAATGTTAATAGGGTTCTTTCGAGCGAAATCACTAAACTTTATATGCATACGTAAATGTTCGCTTCTCACTTTTATCCAGCATAAGCTCGGTATTTGATAAAATAGTTATGTTGTATTTGCTACTGTTTATTTGCAACAGGCACCTTAGTCGTCTTTTATAGTGTTTGCAGCATAAAGAAAATAAGGAGAATGCATCTGTTAGTTTTTTAAACGAGGAAAACAGACAAGCAAAAAGCTGTCTAGATTGAACTGATAAATGCATTGCATAGAAGAAGAGTTTATAGAATTTTTAGATTTCCTGAGCAAAAGTAGGAAATATTGTACAAATTTCTTTACGATTATAAAAACCATACAATTGCATTTTTGTTTATTCAGGATAAGTTCTTGATTTAATAGATGTCTAATATCAAATTTATAGAAATAGTTCGAATAAGTTGAGCTGTAAAGAGAGAAAAAAACTGTTTTTGGAAGAGGAAATGACTTATTATGGAGTCTTGATATAAGTAAATACTCACAAATATCTAAGGCCTTCATATCAATGTTATGAGGTATTTGTTATATACTAAGTTACAGAGATGTATAAGATACTTCAAAAAGTATCTGGAATACGAGATACAAGATACTTTGAAGTAATATATTTGAGATATCAGTATTTCAAATACCATTTCCAAAAGTACCTTGTATCTGATATCTCAAATACAATACTTAAAAGTATCTTGTATGTTGTATATTTTCATGAGGTATCTTGTACACATCTGCAAGTTAATCAAAATACTTGTGATTTTATTAAATGCACTAAAATGCTACTTTAAAATTATTGATTGATTTGTCCGTTACTTTCTGATAGTTCATTTTTTAAAAAGAAATAAAACAATTGTTTACATTGTTATCTATCGCTTTTATTATAAAAGTGATTGATGACAAAGTAAAAAAAAGTTTTATTCCTTTTTAAAATGCTACTGTTAGTTCAGCACATTATTCTAGGCAATTATCTATCCACAACGATTGGGCATTGCTTTTAACGTTTCAGGATTAGAGTACTGCATGAGTACGAAATATTGGTCCTCCTTGAGAAGTATTCCAGAACATGATGAATAGCATATTACATTTCTTAATGTACGAAATAGACGTGGAAATATTCGGCCAGTGTTCAGGATACTCTTGTTCTAGCTACCGGTTGAATTATTCCGAATATGACTATTAATCAACATTTACTTGCGATGTAGATTAGTATATCGTTTACGTTTATTTATTATTCTACTATTCTCTATCGAATAATATTTTACTATTATAGAATATTATTATTTTTATATCACAGTTCTAGATCCATATATCAAGATATTCAGTTGCATCACTATAGGAAAATAATATAACATTCTTAAAAAGAACAAACATATTTTTTACATCAGTTTATAATAACGTTGTACGTACGTATATACAACGTACGAAAGACGTCTTCTTTCTCCATGACAACGCCAGTCCACACACAGCAGTTTTGACGAAGAAAAAACTGGAGAATATGCATTGGGAAACCCTTGAACTCCCTCTATACAAGCCAGATTTGTCACTGTGTGATTATTTTTTGTTTGCGCCATTTAGAGATGCACCTGGAGGGGTAAAATTCGATAACGATCAAGATATTGAGGACTTCTTGCGCAATTGACTGATGACCTAAACTCAAATTTTCTATGAGCAAGAAATGCACAAGCTTCCAAACCGCTGGAAAAAATGTGTAGAACGTAGATGAGACTATGTCGAAAAATGAATAGTTTTGTTTGTATTATTTTACAAAATTTTAAACATTTAAAACAATTCAGGTTTATATTTGATTCACCCTCGTATTCAGCTTCTTTTCGTTATTCGTCGAGTAAAATCTTGATGGACAAAGCGAACATTCTACGTTTCATTTGATGTTAAAAATATGAGGTTCAAGAGAGGTTTACAATTCTCTTTTTAATGTCAATTTGACTTCGTTGCTATCCTCAGTCTCCTCTAACCCTTCATTACTTCATTATTCATCTGTGCATTACCACAGATGTTTTTTCATGGTGAAAACTCAATTCATCCATCCACAGCTCAGCAGCTTATACATTAATGAGTTCTTCTACATTTTGTAGATCTAAGTCTACGAAACCTACTCCATCCAATGACTTTGTAATTCTACTGCATTTATAATGTAGCGTGATCTATAAAAAATTAAAACGCATGCACTTCATTAAGTGCCATAGAGCGCTTGCTTCAATGTAAGCCGGAAGTAGTAAAGTTTAAATGTAGTAGAAATTAGAAATTATTCAAATTATTTTATTGAATTTAGAAATATAAGAATAATTCGAGAGGTTCTCGGACTAACACTCAGATGGCGCAATATGGCTAGGTGCAATGGCTAGGATGTTTGTCAAGCATTATTCGATGGATGGCGTACCGGGAAGTTTCGTAAATATGTTTTAATATTTTCTGAAATATGGATAAATTTAAGTTTGAGCTGTTATAAACTACTTTGTTTTTCGTTCGCTATACGTTGTTGTTTACATGTCTGGAAGTCTGTCTGCCGAACGAGAACAGGTCATAATAGATCAATCGACCTGATGTACAAGTGGGGTAAACTAACATTACCCTTTATCCAATGTGACAGTGGCGACCCAGATCAAACCGTTTCCCATATAGCCTATGAATGCAGATACAGAGCATTCACGAGAACCAAGACAATTTTCTAACCTTGTCTCCTACTGCAATCGAGTGGATTGAGAACCTGGATGAAGCACTAATATTTTTATATTTATTATATACACTAATTTGTGTTTTATCTATACATTTTACACATTTTATTTTTTGTTGATTTTGAACCATGATAGTACCCTGACTGCTTTAATGTTACTACTTATCATGTATATCTGAAATACCATACGATACCATACGATACGAAATAAATAAATAAGTAAATAATTTATTTGCAGAGTGACTTGTGGTAGTGCTAGAGTTTTCATGGGAAATGTTTGATCTTGAAATATTGCGTCACTTCTAGACAAAAACAATTGCTCAACCAGTCTTTAATCAGTTAGTGCATCTGTCATCCAGCATGCATCAGCAGAAAACAGCAAAATCAGCAAATAACAATAAAGTACAACAAAAAAACAACAAAGAACAACAAACTGGATGAACTACATTCTGGATGCTGCTTCATATAAACTGGATGTGCAAAATTACTAACAAAACCGTTTTAAAAATGATGAATATTTTAAGAAAAATGAGACAATCTGATTTTAACTCGATTGAATCATCTCCTGACGATGCCAATATCGTTAGCGAAACATGAATCGCGAAGTTTAAAAAAGCGATTTGGTGTTTAGTGGTAAATCTCATCGAGTTTAGTGTTTCACACCGAAGGTTTCAATAGAAAAAAATTATTTTATTTTACTGTTAAATTTACCTTAAGAGTTTTAACAGAAAATACACTAATTTATGATCCATCAGTTGTACTATTAATTCCTTTTTTATTTCTGCTTAAATAAACGTGTTATTATTACTCAATTCTTCTATGGGAACCTTCGGTGTGAAATACTAAGCTCGAAGGGATGTACCACTAAATACCAAATCACCAATCTCATGATGTTGTTAACGTGGTTAGCTCAACGCGATCCAGAATGTAAATAAAGTGATTTGGATTTAGTGGCAAATCTCTTCAGGTTAATATAAATAATATGCAAATGATGATTTAACATCATTATTATAAACTATTTTTAACAACTAATTCAAAGCCCCTTATTTCTTTTTATATTTCAGTTTTCTAGTGTCATGAAAATTATTATGATAAACTTAATGACATTACAGTAAAAAATGTTTATTTTTTCTCAATTACGATTCTTAGTAATATACTGCACTACTAAAAATCGGAACTGTGTAAATTAATTAAGACTGGTGCCATAGCGTTCGATCTGGCAATACTGTTGGCTTCCCGTTTGGAAGGAAGTCAGGCCAATATCTGATACGATTGGAAATTTTAGTCACTTGATAGCCCGTTATAATTCTTTCTTTGAACTGCATTTTTCTTAAACATGCCTATTTTTGCGAAGATTTTCTTCATTCCCAATTAATTGGTTGATTAAAATCTGTTAAATTTACTTTAGAAGTTTTAACAGAAGAAATATTAAATTATGATCTATCAATTGCACCATTAATTCCCTTCTTAGTTCTGCTTAAATAAACGTGTTTGACATTATTATTATTCAACTGTTCTCTTGGAACCTTCTGTGTGAAACACTAAGCTTGAAGGGCTCGAAAGCTCTAAACATCAAATCACCAATCTCCTGATGATATTAACGTGATTAGCTAAACGCACATCGAGAAATTAAATAAAGTGATTTGTGTTTAGTGGCAAATCTTATCAGGTTCATTTTTATTATTATTAAGTAATATGGAAATGATGGTAGTATAAAATTATTATTATAAACTATTTTTAACAACTAATTGAAAACCCCTTATTTCTTTTTATATTACAATTTTCTAGTCTCATGAAAATTATTATGACAAACTTAATGACATTAGAGTAAAATATATTGAGAAAAATGTGGAGAAAAAACTATATTAAAATATTTTCACAATTTCTTTTCACTTAACAGTATGCTCAACTCCCCTTTAAAAATACAATTCACTCGACAAGCAACACTTGAAATTCCAACAAGATTTTTAAACAATCGATACACGAGTGCCTACGCCACTTAAAACCACTCAGCCGAGACAAGTTTTAGAATAACAATAAAAATTGTTTAAAAGTTCAGCAAGGAAACTGGAGCGCTTTGATTTAGTGCAATGTCAATATTTCACGATATGTTTTATATATAAATTTTATTCTATAGTCGTTCGATTTATTTTAAAATTTTAAGAAAGGATATATTCCCATTGAGGGGAATTTATGATTTCTAACATTCTTCAGTTTGGTAAATATTTTATGTTGTTACTATTCAATCTCTAATAGGAAAAAAAAATATTCGAATTTGATTTTTAATATATCCTAAATAAGATAATAATTTGTTTATATTTAAAAATTAAAGCTGAAATTAATTTTGTCTCACGTAAGATTCTCACTGATATACTGCACTACGAAAAATCTGAAGTGTGTAAATAAAGTAATGGGACTGGTGGCACAGCGTTCGATCTGGCAATTCTATTGGCTTCCCTTTTGGAGAGAAGTCAGGTCGGTGTCTGATACATCTTCCGAACGAGTTGGAAATTCTAGTCACATGGTGGTTCGTAAAAATTCGTTTATTGAACCGTATCTTTCTTAAACTGGCCTGTGGAAAGAGTGGAAGGTTTATTTATTATCAATTTCAACTCTTTCCGATCACGCTGACCGTCAGACGACCATCAGAGGGTACAAAATCACGGATTCTGTGCCATTTTCATCAGTTCCTGCAGTTGAAGGGGAACATCCCTCTAAGGTGAACATTGACTTATCCCAGATATCTTAGATATCCAAAGGATTAAGCTCTATGAGGGCATTATCCGTGTTTTCGGGCCCCATGGTTGTAGTGGTGACGGTGAACGTCTTTGGTTTTCTATTGTTGTCCAAAAACTTTCGAACGGTTCGACCTGTTCTTGAAGCTCTTTATATTTTAAAAAATTTTGGGTATGTTTTGCAACTAAATTATTGTTGTTTGGGATAGTTATATCTCCATTATTCTCCAGAACTGATTGCGGGTTGTAATTGTAGTATGGGACTTTTTCCAATTTTTTAATTTTAATTAGTTTTTTGTCAATTCTTGATAAAGAATATTTGCCTTTGCGTCGTGCTTTTTTTTATATCCCGTTGCTTCAAATGCTTCACATTCCCCTGTTATATGATGGATTGTCTCGGGAACCCGGCATCCATATGTACATCGATTACCCACCACATTACCGTCTCGAACTATATGCCTGAGCTAATTTTTGGCTGTTATGACTTAGTCTTATATTGCTAGTAGGAAACGCTCTGTTTACGAAAACATCTGTCCAGCGCACAGCCAGTAGTTCGTCGATAGAATGTCGACTTGTTCCTGGGTGACCTCATTTAAATGTCTCCCATGCAGAGGCTTTTCTCTCCATGATTTAGTTTTTGCAGACTTGAACTTGATCTTTAGTCGCAGTGGTGTTGATCGATCAACCTGGGATACAGCTTTATGTAGAATAGACGTTTCCATCTGCTTCAAAAAATATTTCCGCAGATTTCCTATTTGTTGATCCAGTTGCTTACTAATATCGACTAATCCCGTCACGTTTCGCTCCAACTAACTATTGGAAATGAATAACTGAAAAAATTGGTACGTCCGCCGATGCGATGTGTGGGTTCCTTACGAACTTAATGAGTTAATTCTGCTGGAGCAAATATTTTCGTGCGATCTTTAGCTAAATAAAAATTCTGAGGCTCCATTTCTGAAGCTGATGGTGACTGGTGATGAAAACTGGATTATATATATATAACAACGTGTAACGAAACATTCCTGAAAGAAATTATACTTTGCATTTGGTGAGATTAGAATGGACCTATATATTTTTTGCTTTTTTCTCGTAACCAAACTATCAACACTGACCTCTACTATTCACAAGTAGATCGGTTGAAGGTAGCAGTTGAAGAAAACCGGCCAGGCTTAGCAAACAGGAAATGCGTGTTTTTCATAATGACTGTACACAACCAGGCTTTTTAATGTGGACCCAGAAAAATTAGTTGAGCTTCAAACGAGATGTTTTATCCTATCCACCTTATCCAGCGCACATCGCACTCTCAACGCACATCGCATTTCGAAATTCTAACGGCAATTTTAATTTGCTTCGCCGAGAAAAATCTACTGACCGTGCGAGATTTAAAATTATTTTAAAACATGCGAGAATAGTACGAAGTCAAATGAGGTTATTTTCAGCAAAATCATTTAAGGTTGTATGCAAACGTAAACTGTCGCCTTCCACTTGTATTCAGCAAAAGTTCGGTATTGGACGAAACACTTCTGCTGCATTTTCTGCTGTTTAGCTGTAACATTAAGAAAATCTAGGGTATGCATCTGACAGTTTTTCAAGCAAGGAAAATACACGAGTGAAAAGCTTTACAGGGAATTGAATGCATTTGCAGAAGATTGTTTTGGGATTTTACAGATTTTCTCGTGCAAATACGGAAAACTTAATTATTCTTTTGGAATGTAGAAAATATTCAGTGGCTGTTTTATTATTCAATATATTTTGTTGAACTGGTAGATTGGTAATCGTTAAATTTATGAAAATAATTCCAGAAGTTTATTCTGAGAACCGATTATATAAAGAATAAATTAAACGTACAAAAAATTGACCATTTTGAAATACTGAGCTTGTCGGATCTATTTAAAATCCTATTACACAGAACATTTTTATTTTACTAAAATGATAAAAAAAACTGCTTGAAAGTATAAAAGCGCCTTGAAAACTATTTTATTATCTTTAGTTTCGATTGATTGTGCGATTAGCTCTTGATGAAACATAGTAACAATGATAATAATTAAAACACTTGGTATTTATTTCACAATATATTCAAGATATTATCTGAGATGTTTCCACCTCGCGGCGATTCTTAAAGAGAGTTATGTATAAACTTTTTTATATAAACAATTTGCCTTTTAAAAACAAGGCTTTTTTTCATAGATGTGTCAATTTTTATGAAGGAATAACTAAGCTAATTTGCCATTTCGTTAAAACCTTCATTCAGGTTTTTTAGTTTAATATCACCTTTTCAGTGCTCATTGATGCTTTCTCTTCAATGGAATGGAGATTGAACATTTTCTTCAAGTCGGTTCCAGTCAATTCTTCATATTGCAATTCAAGCAATTCCTGAATGTCGCTTGATTTTATCTGTTTGAAACCATCTCGTACTATGCCATTCGTAACTTGAACAATGATTTTAGTTAATGTTTGCATTTGCACGGATTCGCCATCATTACCGACAGTTAGATCCGACCACAGATTTTTTCCAGCATGATTTCAGTGTTCCAGCTCTTGCAATGTTTCTTTTATATTAACAATACACTTTGCTATGTCAAAATTTTTCCGGCATTACATAAAATTCATATGAAGATTACATTTCATGGTTTAGTTATTTTGATTGATTGCGCGGTTGGCTCTTGGTGAAACATAGTAACAATGATAATAATTAAAACACTTGGTATTTGTTTCACAATATATTCAAGATATTCTCTAACATGTTTCGGCCTCGCGACCATTCTCAAAGAGAGTTATGTATAAACTAAACTAAAGTTCCAAAGTGCTGTCTAATGGAAGTCGGTTTTTTCATCTCGTTAAATTTATTACACTATCAATAATTGGAGTATTTCCGAAGTCTAGCTGTGTGTTTGTTAGGTTTTTGCCGTCGTATATGGCTTTTTTAATTACGAAAATTTCCAGGTAATTTAACAGCCTGCTTTTATTGCAGCTATGTATTAATTTGGTATTATTAATGTTAAAAAAATGGTTCTGGTCTATACAATGTTCGGCAAAGCCCGTCTTTCTCTGATTGTGTAAAATTGAATATTTATGTTCTTTTAGCCTATCATTGAGCGATCGGCCCGTTTGGCCTATATAAATAGCGTCACACATATTACATTTAATTTCGTATACTCCAGACAACGTGTCAAACGTGTCAAAAGGAGGATCTCCAACCAAAATTTATGAAGATTTCATGTCATAACCACTCACCTCAAGCAGAAAGCACTGTCAATGCAGCTCGGAAACATTGGCTAGCAGAAGAAACATCTAAATGGGACAGAAACAGGGATAATCTCAACTTACATCTTAAATTAGTCCACACAGAACTGCTACACAAATCAAATTATTTCGAATTTGAATACTTTGACAGGACAGTGCGCGAGTCAGTGAAGGATGCAACACATAAACAGTACCTAATACAGCTAAGAAAATTAAATACCCTAAGAAAATGTAAGTCACAAAATTTTGCTCACCTAAATTCTCATAATATCAATTCAATTAGTTCTGTAAGATTTTATGATAGAGTTGTAAATTTAACAAATGTTCAGTTTGATAATGAAGAAATTAAGTTATTAGAAAAAGGCCTCAAATACTGTCCAAACTTCGTCAAATCCACAGATATTGAAATACTCGCAGCCAATTTAGAGAATCTTTTAAGTAGTTTAAATAAAAGCCAATTAGCAAAATATAACATTGCAAATATAATAGCAAACAATAAAATAAAAAATAATTATTCCAACGAACTCAGAATAATTAATAAATTACGTAACAAAATTTACCAAAACAATTTAATTCTTTGCAAAGCTGACAAAGGTAATACTGTTACTATTCTAACAAAAGATGAATACCTACTAAAAATGAACACACTCATCAACACAGAAAACTGTAGAGAACTCAAGACTGATCCAACAAAAAAATATCATACCGCTGTAAAGAAAATTACAAAAACGTACAATGAAACCTTCTTAAATATATCGCAATCCAAACTAGATACCATGAACCCAAAATCTCCAGTCTTATACGGAATGCCTAAACTGCATAAAGATGGCATTCCAATGAGACCAGTCGTTTCTTATGTAAATGCTCCTGCATATAAACTTTGCAAACAACTCAACAGTGATCTACCATTATTTATCGATTTCAACTCGCCCAAAGCAATCAAAAATACAATAGAACTAACAACAAAATTAAAAAACATACAGATACCTCCCAATGCAAAGTTAGTTTCGTTCGATATAAAAAACCTTTTTCCTCCATTCCGGTACAAGATCTTAAAAATATCCTCACTGAAAGAATTCATGAATGCAATCTTGAAATCGTACACAAAAATGCTCTCATAGAAGCTATCAATGTATGTACCGAACAAAATTATTTTCTGTTCAATTCAAAATTTTACCAACAAACGAATGGATTACCAATGGGAAGCCCCCTGAGCCCCCTCCTGGCAGAAATTTATATGGCTAATTTTGAAAACAATTTATTTAGCGACACTAATTATACAAGACACATACATTTTTGGGCCAGGTATGTCGATGATATTATTTGCATATGGACCGGTACAGAAAGACTATTGGGTCAATTTCTTGAATATTTAAACAGTGTAAACTCAAAAATCCAGTTCACAATAGAAACAGAGACGGATAATTCATTAAATTTCTTAGATTTAAAAATAATAAGAACACCGAATAAATTAGAATTCGAAATATTTAGAAAACCCACGTATACGGATACGATTATTCACGCAAGTTCAAATCAGTCATGGAATGTAAAAATGTCCACTTTTCATAGTATGACCCACAGACTTCTAACGATTCCACTTAAAAAAGGCAGCTATGAAAAAGAACTTAATATTATCAAAAATATCGCAAGGAATAATGGATATCAGCCAAGCATCATAGATAAAATGATAAAAAACAAGATTAAGAAAAACAACACCAAACATTTTTATGCCGCAACACCCGAAAAGGATTCTAAAAATTGGCATGCTATAAACTATATTCACAAATTAAGTTCAAGAATCACAAATCAGTTAAAGAACGAAAATATTAATATTATCTCTGTTAATAAGAATAATATTGCATCGATGTTAAACAATAACAAAGAAAGAGCAAAATTTTGTGACAAATCTGGAGTATACGAAATTAAATGTAATATGTGTGACGCTATTTATATAGGCCAAACGGGCCGATCGCTCAATGATAGGCTAAAAGAACATAAATATTCAATTTTACACAATCAGAGAAAGACGGGCTTTGCCGAACATTGTATAGACCAGAACCATTTTTTTAACATTAATAATACCAAATTAATACATAGCTGCAATAAAAGCAGGCTGTTAAATTACCTGGAAATTTTCGTAATTAAAAAAGCCATATACGACGGCAAAAACCTAACAAACACACAGCTAGACTTCGGAAATACTCCAATTATTGATAGTGTAATAAATTTAACGAGATGAAAAAACCGACTTCCATTAGACAGCACTTTGGAACTTTAGTTTAGTTTATACATAACTCTCTTTGAGAATGGTCGCGAGGCCGAAACATGTTCGAGAATATCTTGAATATATTGTGAAACAAATACCAAGTGTTTTAATTATTATCATCGTTTAGTTATTTATTTTTTTTTTCCTTTATTTGGGGTTTTCGCCACTATCTAAAACTCAAAAAATATCAAAAATACCTGTTCTTATATAAAGAAAGAATCAGTGGGTAAAAACAAAAAAACCAAACGGAGGCAAATTTCTCAGCGATTCTTTTTTGTAATAAATTTACCTAAGGAACAAAATTTTAAAGATATATAAATGTTATAAAAAATTTTACAAACTTTTAACATTTATAACATTTATATTAGACATTTATATTAGAAGTGGGCAGCTTCCTGATTAACAACACTCCAGTCATCATTGGAGGAAACTACAACGCACACAACCAAATGTGGGGTTCGAGATGGACAGACAAGAGGGGTGCTGACCTGTTATCTATGGCGGATAGATACGGGCTGAACCTACTTGTCCCGGACGAACCATCCCGACTCAGTAGCTTCTTAGATTTCTTCATCGTGAGAAATCTAACGAATCAATGCACTATCCAGGTTGTCCACGAGCTTACTTCGGATCATTACCCGGTCATCCTAACCATAGGTACCAAGGTGGACACCTTCCCACCGCGAAAGGTACCCGCAACCCGCGCATTGATAGCGTTCAGCAGCTAGAGGATGCGGTCGAAAAGCTAACTAATGACATAATAGAAGCAACGAACGTGGCTACTAGTTTCAAGACGGACTCTTCTCGGACCACCTTAGACATCCCGACCGAGGTGAAAGAGAAGATCCGTCTGAAAAATAGACTTTACAGACGCTATCGCCTGACTGGCGATCCTGAGCTCGGGCGACGTGCAAACGAAGCCAAAAGGGAGTCTTTACAGGCTCTCAGAGAGTTCAGGATGGACAGATGGGACAATTTCCTAGCGTCAATCGACAGGGCCGATCGATCACTGTGGAAAACGGCCAATCATTTGGTGGGAAAGGCGAGGGCGCCGGTTCCCCCCCTGAGGACGGGTGATACTCACGCCATCACAGGGGCGGAGAAGGCGGAGCTCTTTGCCGTGACCTACCAAAAACAGATGACCTCTCTTCAGCCTTCAGCCAAAAAGAGGACTAAAGTTGAACAGTTCAGGCAAGAAATTTTATCTTACCAAGGAACTCCCAACCATGGCTACTTGATCAGCCAAATAGTCTCGCCGAAGATAATACACAATATTATCCGAGGTTTGAAAGCTAGAAAAGTTCCTGGTCGCGACCGTATCTCTCCGATGCAGCTGAAACGACTAGCTAACAAGCAAATAGCTCAGTTGACAAACATTGTCAATGCTACTTTCAGACTCCAGCACTTTGCATCTATATGGAAACATGCACAAATTATAGTAATTCTGAAAAAAGGAAAAAGCCCAAAAGAGCCAAGTAGCTATAGACCTATTAGCTTGCTTAGCGCACTCGGCAAGATCGTCGAGAGAGCGATATTACACGCTCTCAACGGCGTTCTTGCTGACAAGAATATACTGCCGAACGAGCAGCTTGGTTTCCGGAGCGGGCATGCGGCCGTCCACCAGGCGGCGCGGCTCGCGACTCAGATCAGGCAAGGTTTCGGTGGCAGGCGCCATACGGGAGCCGTCTTCTTAGACCTCTCGCAAGCCTTCGACAGAGTCTGGCATCTTAGACTTATAGTCAAGATGCTCAGGCTGGGTATACCAACAGACCTAGTCAAACTCTTGGCATCATTTCTGACTGGACGCACTTTCCAAGTGCTCGTCGATGGTGCTTTATCATCAGTCCAGCGAATCGAAGCGGGAGTCCCGCAAGGATCCCCTCTTGCGCCAGTAATTTTCAATATCTACATGGCCGACTTTCAATACTAGCAATAAATCGCAACAAAACCCAGGCGGTCCTCTTTACAAGAAGACAGCCAGTAATCAGACAGAATATCCGTATCCACGGAGTCCCCATCAAATGGGCTAGATCGGCACACTACCTGGGCCTTGAATTCGACAAGGCTGTCACGTGGGTGCCGCATCTGAAGAAGGCAACCGGGAAAGCAAGAGCCATGACTCGACTGCTTTACCCCCTAATGAATGGAAAAAGTGAGCTCTCGCTGGACATCCAACTAACCCTGTATAAAATCATGGTCCGATCAGTCCTTGTTTACGGATATCAGGCCTGGTTCCCGTTCCTCCTCCCAACGTCGATTGCAAAACTGCAGTCGTTCCAATCACGTGCGCTCCGCACAATAATCGATGCCCCATGGTTTGTAAGGAACGCACAAATCCATCGGGAGACTGACACACCAGAGATACAGACATTCCTGTCCAGATTGCTGGACAAATTCCTAGCGACGGCGTCGTTATCGGACAATCCGCTAATTAGAGCCATGGCAGCTTCATTGCAGGCCGTTGCTCCAGAATGACCATCCTCTTCGGTCATCACATCCCTGCCTAAAGGACGGCAGCTAAAACCCTCCTAATAAGCGACATAGTCGTGACATTCGAAAAAATCAGAGATTACAAGTCAGGGCCTTCGGGTCAACTTAACAACCAGGAAAGAAGAAGAAGAAGAATAAGAATTTAGTTTTAATCATCTGCTGATGATGCTAACATGGTTAGCGAAACGTGCGTCTAGAATATATAAATAGTGTTTTGGTGTATTGTGAAAAAATTATTGTAATAATAAATCATTAGGTTTGAATCCACGAATAAAGCAATTTGCAGTCTCTAGTATTGAGTTTTAGATCGGGAAAACTATAATTCATTTAACCTGGCTAATCGGAGATCTAAATGCAGTAGCGCTTGTTATATAAAATATTTGAAGAGATGGTTCTCCGATGAGAGACTAGGCCAGCGTACTGTTGTTCAGTCTTGCCAGTTATAGGCTGGGTACGGCCGAATGTCTTCTGAGGGGCCACTTTGGTCAATTGCCAGTCGGTAGGCTTCGCGAGAGACTTAAAGTTAAGCATAAACCAACCGTTGATAAACATAGAGGGGTGCTGGCCCGGGTTAATCGGCGGTGGATGACCGTGATTCGGAACCCACGATAAGCTGTAGGTCCAGTTGTTAAATAACGCCTAATGTTTGAAGCGTGAAGTTATCAATTAGGCCGGTCGCGTTGGTGCGGACGGTAAGAGCAGCGGCCTGCCGCTGCTGTGCTGATACCGCACTGGAGCGGTAGTTGGTTCGATTCCAGCGCTCGGATGGTTGTTTTTCTTTCTTTCTTCTGTCTGTTTACTTTCTAAATGTTTGTGATAGTTTCTATGCAAAAGTGTAAAATCCGACTACGAATTACCCCTCAATCTCGACAGTTAAAGGCTGGGTAAGGCCGGATGCCTTCTGAGAAGTGTTCTACGTTGGTCACTCGTCAGTCGGTAGGCTTCCTGATAGACTTATGGGTAGGCACATAACTAAGGGTTTATAGCCCGAGGGGGGTGCTGGCCTGGGTTTCTCTTAAGCATGACCGTGGTTCGGAACCCACGCTAAGCTGTAGATCCAGTCGCTAAATAGCCTAGTTGCTGATGCGCCTAGCGCCTACTTTACCTTTTACTTTTTATCAATTAGTACAAGTAATATAAGAATTAATATAAGAGTGATTTGTGAATATGATGCCATTATGCAAGTATTCAAAACTGAATTTATATTTATGAAAATATTAAATCAAAATATGTAATTTCAAGCAAAAAATGTTTAAATTTAATATGAATATGACGAAATGTATAACCGTTTTTTGTAATTTTCAATTTCGTGTGAGGCGAGGAATAAAAGAATTTAGATTAGTTTAAAAGAAATCCTTTCTGTACCTACATACGGGAGTTATTATAAATTTATTGTTTTGAATATTTTTAACATACAAAATTAAAATGCGTTACTATAAAAACAACTAAAAGTTTACGTAGTACAATTTACGTATGCAAGTTTTAGCACGAAATATCATATTATGAAGAAATTAACACAAACAAGAAGCAAAATAAAATATCGTTCTATTCCTGAAGTATCTGATTTTTAAAGGATTTTCTAACATCGAAATTTAGGAAATAATTTCATATATATTTCATTTTTCAATTTTTTATATATTTAATTTCAATTTCATAATAATTTTAAATAATAATTGTATACTTTTCAATTTAAATCTGGAATTCTAATTTGAAATTTGCTAAAAGTATTAAAAAGAAACTAAAATAATTTTTAGGGGACCAACTAGCCTAATTTAACCAGAATTTCTCAAACACATTTTATTTAGATTTTCTCCTTTTTGATAATTATATAGTTCTAAAATGAACAATATCATGTTTATGGTGTTAGAGGCATTTTTTTCAGAATGATTAATATGTTTGGAAATAAAAATAATCTGGGAGGAATAGATCTGTAAAATCAAGAGGGTATTTTAAAATTTGCAAACCACCTTTATGAATGGTAACCATTTGAACTCAACTCCTGTAAGTTGGTGCATCATATTGGTAAAATAAATTGCCTCTATTAAATTCTGCACCTCTTTTTATACTTTTCGTGTGGCGATAAATCCTTGGTTTTATACGTAACATTGTACCTAGAAAATCCTACTGATTAGGAAGTAACCAAATTAAGATGTATGTACAAAAATATTCTTTCTTACCCAGCCTCATAGATTGCCTGATTAGGGAATGGTTCATAATTGGATTTTATACTTGGTTATTAAGATACAGTACACAAACCTAGCCGCTCTTATTTTTTATTCGAATTACATGTCCTGTGATGCTCTAAGCCGTAGTAAATCTCTATCGAGGCTTTCTGACTAGCCAATATAGAATATTTTCCCTTTATGATCATCATTTGTTGTATTGGGAATAGCTAGAAGCCACACGGTTCCAAATCAGGTGAATATGAGGAATATTTTAAATCCACGATTCTTCTTAGTAATGGTGTACAATCTTGCTTTTTTGTTTACAAAATTATCGATTCAATTGCACAATAGAGTTGTAATAGTCAGTAATCTACTCTATGCACCTGGTGCCATTATAATGATTATTTTAAAGAGTTTCGGTAACTTTTGCCCATGAGTGATTGCCTTTATAAAATCTTGCAAAATACTTTTCAGATTCATCATATCACAATATTTCATATTTATTATTCATCACTAATAGTTATAACCCAATGAATCGAACAAATTTCCCAATTTAAAATTACAAAATATTCCGCAAATCTATAAAAGCGCTTTATTTACACAAAATAGTCTCGACCCTCTTTTTGGCCTAAACCGCCCATTATCTAATTTACATCGTTTTAAAATAATTAAGGTGTAAATTAGTATACCTCCTTCCAGAAGTTCAAAAATAGCTTCGGCATCCCTTTGAAGCAAGAACAGTCTCAAGCTAAACCTCTTTAACGGCATCATATTTTCCTTTACTAGCTCAGGATGCTTTTCTTTAGAGCTTCCGTTACCTTCGTCAAACAGCCTAGGATTGTGGTAAGTTTTAATGAAGTTATTCCAAGCAAAACCGTTTAACTTTATGTGTGTATATAAAAGATATTGTCGACTTGAATCTAATCATAACTTACTGTAAGAAAATATATGTTTTAAAGTAATTTATTTTGTTTCCAAAAAGCATTGGAGAAACGTCCCTGGAGTACTTAACAGTTTTTTTTTTTGTAAAAATGGAGAACACGAGAGAAAAGCTTCACAGACTGATGACACCTGACATTTTCCTTGAACAAAAATACATATAAATTGGAGCAAGAAATATTAACCTGCATAATAACAATAAACAAATTGTTTGTTTATTCAATATTATTGAGGCTGGTCTTGTGAAGCTTGAATTTAATGATTTTTTAAATTGTATCCTTAGAGGCGAAAACTATAAATCAAGTAAATTTTCCATTAAACACCGATGTACTCTTTTTCCATTGATGTGCATTTAGATAACCATATTAGAATTATTAGAAGACAAAACCTCTCTAAAATAATGTGTTATAAAATAACGTACATAGATGATGTATTTTTTATAAAATAAGATGTGAAGGTTAGTAAGTAAATTCATCTCAAAATAATAGAAATCATCATTAGTCTGTGTCCATCCACTGTAGGATGAAAGCCTCTTCACCATGTCTCCAACTCGCGCGGTCCTGAGCTTTTTCTTGCCATTCTGGTTGAATACACTTGACGATGTAATGAGTTCATCGTGTTTTTTGACTTCTTAGTAAACGTTTGTAATCAAGCGGTATCCACTCCATATGACATCGAATACCTTCATGGATGCGAGATAACGTTCGTAAATTATCCGTTCGTTCTGAGAAATGTCACGACATTTTGCCAAAATAAAATTTCGAAATGAAAAAGCTCGCTTTACAGCACTTCCACTAAACATAAAATAACTTTTTTAAACTACTCGACGCACGTTTCGATATATATATCGTTTTACGAAACTATGGTCACACAAATTTTGTTTAAAAATAAAAGTGATGAAGTAAAAAATTGTTTTATTCCTTTGTTAACTTAGTAAAACTGAAAACTACTGAGTAGTGTGTGCCAAAGGATTCGCAAAATGTGCAAAAATATTGTTACTCAACAAAATATTCTTCTTTGTAATGTGGAAAATCCTCTCGCATAAAATCCTCAGTCAACTCACAAAATTTCCCAAGAGATAGATTGTTCTGAGTCAAAAGTGTGGGCACAATAAGGGGAACAATTATCATCCATACAAAATGAGAAGCGTGCAGGATTGTGATAAAAGATTGAAAAAAAAAAGAAAGAAAGATTTTGCGATTGGTTTTTGAACAAGAAGCATCAGTTACCCAATATTGAGAAGCACATTTTTTATAGCGACGAAGCAACTTTTCATTAAAATGGCTTGGTCAATAGACAAAAATTACATATATTGGTTTGACAATAGTTCCTGTTGGGCTGAAGAAAAAAGAAGACAAAATAATCCAGTTAACTTATGGTGTGGAATTTACAATAACAAAGGGATCAGACCAATCTTCATAGAAAAAAATTTAAATGGTGAACGTTATTTAGAGTTATTGAGAAACAAACTTGAGTTGTTTATTGATGAACTACCGTTAGCTGAAAGAAGGCTGTTCTACTTCCAACAGGGTGGGGCACCACTTCATTTTATACAAAATGTGCGGGAATGTGTGTTCAAAAATGAACTGCTGCCAGAAAGATGGATTGGAAGAAGTTGTTCAGTTGAGTGACCTGCTGAATATAAAAAAATATTGTTTTAGTAGCTACTGAAGAAATTCACAATATGGCCACACCAGAAATCATTATTTGTAAATTTTTCTTAGTTAAGTTATTTCCTACAACTTTGCATTGGGAAGTACTTTATCACTTCAAATAATAAAGTTAGCCTACGTCAGCCTACGTATATATATATATATATATATATATATATATATATATATATATATATATATATATATATATATATATATATATATATATGCTAGACTATTAGTCCGGGAGTACATCCGAAGACTGTCAAGTCTTCAGACAAGCATTGAGAATGCCAAGTGTGACCTTGGCGAAACGTCTACACGTTCCCAACAAACGGGACGCAAATGATCGGAGGTACTCCCGGACTAATAGTCTAGCATATTCTTCCATCCGCGAAACACTAATATATATATATATATATTATATATATATATATATATATATATATATATATATATATATATATATATATATATATATATATATATATATATATAACTATATATATATATATATATATATATATATATATATATATATATATATATATATATATATATATATATATATTTGCTTCGCAAAAATAAATTCTCGGGAAAATTGCTCAGATATATTTTGAACTACAATCAGATAGTTGATGCTGTTTCAAAAATTTAAAATCAAAATGAATATTTTTTCATTACATTGTTCGTTATGATTTTTATACAAATAAATGAGAGAAAATTTAAAATGTATATGCAGTATATATAAAGGTCAAAGGAACAGAGGACGACCACAAATGAAATGAGTGGTTGACATAAAGACGCTTAGAGGATTGGCATGGAAAAAAATAGCACAGGACAAATAAAGATGGAGAGAATTGGAAGAGACCTACATTTGGGGATAACAGGAATGAATAAATAGGTTGATGATGATGATGCTTAATGCATAACATAATGCACATGTTAAAAATGTTTTGTAAAATATTATAACAGAGATTTATTACCCGTATACCAAGTGGGTCTTCCGTCCGTCTCCGCTCAGCCGCCACCACAGAGTCATATAATTCCGCAACAAATAATGCGAAATTAATAACAATGAACGGATTGATATCCAGAATGATTTACGAACATCCTACATATTGGGTGAGTTGTTTGAGATTGCAACCCGCCATCAACATGATCATTTGACATATCCTAGCCCTAGCCATTTCTCTTTACCTACGCTTTCCTTCCATTCAGCAACAGTTTCAATATTAAATAACAAATCATTTTTACTCGATTTTTCGGTTCAAAAGAGGAAAAAGTTTAACTCCAAACTAGTTAATTTTTCATGAGATGTTTGATTTTTAATAAATGTCAAAAGTAACTTTCTTAAGTTTTCTCACTTCTAACTAAGTTTCAGACTAATATATTCCGAAATTTAATTAACTAATAAATTTCTTCAAAACTTTCTTAATAGTTTTCGATCATCGCTGTTGTCGTCATGCCATCTTATTAATTTTAAAGAATATTTTAATTATTGTCTTGATCGATTAAAATTTTTTGTTACTTTGTGGGTAGTAGAGAAAATAGTTTACAGTGTACGAGTGTTTTATAAAACAATCATACAGTTTTTATATTATTAAGTTTACCACCCAAAATGCTTGTTCTTCGAAAAGTGTTTTTGAGCTCGGTGATGGGGTTTGGTGAATATTTTTATTTCAAATTTCATGTAATCAACCATCATAATCGTAAATAGGACGAAGAAACTTAAAAATATGGCAATATCTTCAAAATATCACTGTGTAAATTACTTTAAAACAAAACGGTAGTTTTTAATTTATAGTGGATTTTTATTGAGTAAAAGTTGAAACCGTCAATTATATCACTGTGTTATTACCATACTTTATCAAAGATGACATTGGCAAGCGATTACTATGTACAAATTCTGATAAATGGATTATTACTTGTAAAGTTCGCAAACGCGCTTAAATTGTATCATTTTCAAAATGTTATACGAATATAGAGAGAAAACTAGATACTTTTCCAATAGATGGTTGTGCGATCGTACAAGTAATTGATTACTTCTGATTGATTGGATTTTACATTTCTAAAAAATAGCTTCATTTCTGATCAAGCTCTATGAATTTCAAGCCGATATAAAATTTTGTTTTGTTTTGGCAGTCATCAAAAGCCGATAAGTTCCATATACATCATCAAAGCTGATTAAATGCAACTTTTATGGAGCTAAACCATCGCGCAAACAGAAAACAGTTAACAAAGGATTTTGAAAAGCCTGCTCTTTTAAATTTCATAGTTCATAATGGGCTTATTTAGTTTCGATGTGGTCGAATCAGCAAGAGTGACGGTTCGCAACTCAGGACGTCTGTTGAAGCCACATCTCAGGAAATGGTCAATCAAATCCATATCGTATTGACCGATAGCAAATTGAAATGTTAAATATCTCGAACAAACGCGTGGGGAACATGCTAAATGAATACTTGGATGTGAGAAAGCTATCAGCGCGATTGGTGGATTCATTACTATACACCCGAAATGAAGGAATATTTATAATAATGGATTTTACCTACCAGACGTAGCGCGACGGCGGCAAAGTTGCTTGCATCAACTGGAAAGGATTATGCCAACTGTTTTCTGGAATTCACCAGACTATTCGACTATTTGGAAAAAAGAATGCTATAACAAAAGAGTTTTATGTTACTATTACTGTTCTCCTAAACTTCAGTCAGTAGGAAATCGCGCATGTACAGCTCCACATTTGAAAAATTAACTGCTGAATGAACACTAAGGCATGTTAATGTTAGTACAAAAACAGTAATTAGCAGCCTAAAGGAAGTAGGTTTATATCCAAAACATCCTACCAATCCATACATCCTCCTCCCACATCACAAAACGGCCCGGTTACAATTTTCACGACACCATGCTGATTGGGATGAACATCAATGGACCAAAGTTATTTTCTCCCATGAGACACAAATACACTTGTGGAAGCCTTCTCGAAGTGATAGAGGCTATAGAAGAACTGGGGAACATTATGCTTCTTGTAATCTTGTGCAAACTGTGAGCTTTGGTGGAAAGTCCATTATGCTATGGGGAGTATCAATTGGGCAATTCGTACGGCGCTTTTTGAGGTAAATGTAAGAATGAATGTAAACTTGTACTTCCGCAACATCATTGAGGAACATGTTTTACTATATGATGACTTTATTGGGTATGACAGTTTTGTGCTAATGCACGATAATACTCGCACACATGTTGCCGAAACAATATTCTAGAACTCACAGGAAGTCGAGATTACGTTGTTGGACTAGCCACCTTTAAATCCCGATTCAAATCCCATCGAACACATATGGGATATTTTCGAAAGCTATATACGAGCTCGAAATCGACCTCCTAATTCAATTGTAGCGTTACGAATTTCCGTTCAGAAAGAACGGAATCAAATGCCGCAAGAGACCATGTGAAATCTTCTGCGAGGCATGTCCAGAAGGAGAGCTAGAAGACGAAACACCCAATATTGGTTCATCTCCATGCTAGCTAAAAAGTAATGTAAAATTGTCACTTTTGCTGTTCTTTCAATTAAATGTTGTAACAAAATATACTCTCTTTCATTCCATCAACCCTGAGTATATTCTAACGCTATCTTATGTAAAGAAAACGTATTACTGAACAAAGAACAAAATAACAGATTTAGTAATAAAAATTACTGAAATGTTACGGACTGAAAGTTAATTGAACTTGAACCTAAAATTGAAAATCTGCAATATTTTTGTCCGGCACGTAATAATTCATGTTTTGATTTTATTTCTAGGGTAATGAAGTTATTTCAAACAAAATAACCTTACAATATCTGCATATATAAACAGTTTCACGCTTTTATTCGCCAATGATTTTAATATTCTACCAGAAGCCTTTGTCGCTCTTCACTCTGTTTATTTAAAGTATTACCGCCTTGCAAATTCCCTTGACGCAAGTCTTAGAAAATCGTAAATCAGCCAAATAAATTCTATATAAATATTTCGGTCCAAATATTCGCATATCGCCTTCTGTCTTCAATTTTCTTGGATGTGGAGGAAAATTTTAATTTTCGTTTCAGTTGCAGAAGTCGTTCGTTAATGAACTTGCCTATGCGGAACACGGCTTTCAATTTATTGCCGCCGGATATTTATTTTTACTTCCTTTAAAAGATAAAATGTAGTATTTAACTAGCGTATAAACTTTAATTTTGTTACTTTAGGTATGAATTAGTTTAAGCAAGAATATTGCCAAGTTTTACAGATAGTTTATTAATAATAACATGATGTTACAATTGACTATAAAAGAGCTAATTACTTCTTTTATGATAATTTTAAAAGGTTAATAAAGAATTAACGGTATAAGATAATACAAATTTTATTAGTTTCGCCTTAAAGTGCATTACTAATAGTTGTTTTTCATGATTTACCCATACTGGTGGATATAGTAAAAAATCAAATGCATTATCGATAGAAGGAGGCGCAATCATGAAACTTATTACATTTCTAAAAAGTATCTTGCTTTGTAGCAACGTAATATGAACTTCAAGCTGACAGATGTTCAGTTTTATTTTGACAGCCCTTAAAAGCATACAAGATAGATATTTTAGCTACGAGGGCTGTATGATAAGTTTCTGGCCTAGGTCAAAGACTCTGTACCTCGTTATCAACCATAAAATATTGGACAGTTGAATTCAAACATGGCCGTAAAAATATTTTTGATGAAGATCGTCCAGGTCATCTAAATGAGGTTACCACCTTAGAAATAATTGAAAAATGCACGATATTGTAATAAACCATCGGAGAGTGACAGTGCGTGAGATTGTTGACACTGTGGGCATCTCAATTGAATGGGTGCGAAATATTTTAACAGCTCATTTGGGTATGAAAAAGTTTTCCACAAGATGGGTGTTGTGATTGCGCACAATTAACAATAAACACACACACACATTTTATTGTTTTATTAATTTTACCAGATTTTTTCCTAAACACGTTAGGTTAGAATTATGTCGCGCTTGTATAGACTCAAATGATGGGTATTTTGAACATTTAATTAAATAAAACAATTAACCATGTTACTTAATGTGACGTGAATCGTTTAAAACGTATTATGATATGAAAAATTAGTGATTTTAGTAAAAACTAGTAATTCAACTTTGATATTAAATGACATTAATGTGTAAGTTGACTTTTTTTTGTGAAAATTTGCTTTTGTAAAAATCAAACCAAATCTATGCCAAAACCTATGGAATAAATTGCTATAAAAATATTTCATTTTATTTTTTTTCGTAACAATATGCGATGTCGCCAATTGTAAGGAAAAAATTATTGCGTGTTAATGTTATTGTTTTAAGGACAATTTTTGTTCAAAATAACGTAAAGAAAGATTGATATAAATTTAAAGTAATTTTCCTTATACTCTGTATATCAGTTAGTTTAGTATTCTGCGACATTCCTGTCACCTTTTTCATTGTTCAGTTAACATATTACCCCTCTTCAGAATTCATTCTTCTTATCGCTTTGTTTCGAAAAATTTATAACAGCTAATGAAAAATTCAAAGGATCAATTCGTCGAGAATAAAATTTCTATTCTGGATTTTTCTTAGAGGTAAAATAAAAGCTTAATTTTCCTTTCGCTTGCTTTTTTATAATACGAAGGTTGCTATTAATCTATCCGGAATAATAAATAAAAACAGATATTTATCAATAAAAATGCTTTTATTGTTTTTCAAAATATTCTCCGCGATGATCGAAATACTTTTGAATGGGTTTGAACCAATTTTCATATTACTTTTTTCATTCCGATTGAAGTATCTCCAAAACATACATGTTGAACGCATTAACTCCTTCTTCTGGCGTCAAAACTCGTTGACCACGTAATTTATTCTTCACGGATGAGAACAAAAAGAAATTATTGGATGCCAAATCAGAACTTACAACGGCTGATCCTTCAATTCGATTTTTGACCTGTCAAATATTGAGTTTTTCGGTCCGATGTGTGAGACCTCCTATTGTCATAGTGAAAAGTAATCCCGCGTTGCTGATTGTTTTTTCTTATTTCTTCAAAGACTTCTGGCAAACAAACGATTGTGTACCATTCAGAACTGACCATTCTAGGATTTCCTAGTGGCTCTGTAGCCACATGCTCATTTTTCTAAAAAAAACAGGCAACCATTTGCTTTGAAGTGCTCCTTCCATAAACAACTTTTGTTGCGTTTGGCTCATTTTGAAAGACCCATACAGTAGACTGCCGTTTACTTCGGACTCATACGCATAGGCCAACATTCGTCACCAGTGTAGATGCTATGCATGGCTTTAGACGCACCGCGATTATATTTTTTGAGCACTTCTTTACACCAATCGACATGAGCCTTTTTTTTAGCAATAAATGGTCTTGTAAAATCTTTTATATGCTTAGTATATTAATGCCCAGGGATGCTTCAATACCACGATATGTCACATGACGATGTTGCTTTATCAGTTCGCGAACAGTATCGATGTTTTCTGGCACAACAACCGATTTTGGACGACCTTCTTTAAATTCGTCCGTGAGCGACCGACGGCCGCGATTGAATTCACAAAATCAGTGATATACAGAGGTTTTAGATGGTGTTTCATCGCCAAAAGTCGAAGTGAGTTGATCGATGCACTGTTGTTGAGATAATCCACATCGAAAGTCGTAGTACATCATCGCACAAAAATTATCAAGAGTTAATTCTATTTTTTGACTGCGCTGAAATTTTCTCAAACACAAATAGCATCCGGATAACAAAACGTCTTGAGTACGTATATAGTCAACAAGTCAAACTTTACGATGTATAGGTCAGATGGCGCCTAGCAAAACTATTGTTGTCCAATTTTGGGTACATAAATAGCAACCCTCGTAGCAGAATGTGTTTATTTATATCAAGTGAGAGCCTATTACTGATTTTTTTAAAATTTTGTAGTGGATTTTTATAAATTCTATAAAGCATTTGATATTTTCCACTATGATTTTTTTCTTTATTTATTCACGACAACGTAAGAACATGTCTAACAGTTTAATACAATGCGGGTTTGGAACCTTTGGCGTTACACTAACAAACTTTTATTACAGTTTTTTTTTTACAATACACCAAAACACTATTTTTATATTCTGGACGCACGTTTCGCTAACCATGTTAGCATCATCAGCAGATCATTAAAACTCACTTAGTTTTAATCATCTGCTGATGATGCTAACATGGTTAGCGGAACGTTCGTCCAGAATATAAAAATAGTGTTTTGGTGTATTGTGAAAACATTTTTGTAATAAAAAAAAAAGTTCTAACAGTTTAGTCTTAAAAACGAACTTAAAATGAACTAAAATGCAGTATTTATTTAAAACTTGCTTTTAACACTATAGCACGTGTCGATAAATGTATTATCGATCTATCTAGTCATACAATGATTTAATTTTATTGAAACTGTTAGCTAAAACATTCATTATTTTACTTTTAGTGTGCTGAAATTCTTAATGTATTTTAAATATATATGCCGGGCAACAACACTGCTTAGCATGATAAGAGGTGCCAAAACATGCGTACATAAATAGTAACCCTCGTAGCTTCACCATTCTGAACAAAGTCTTCAATTTATTACCGTCTGACATTTTATTTACAACAATGTATAGAAGTTAATTTTAATTACGAATAAATAATTCTTAAATACTGTAGAGTATAACGTTTTTTCCTTTAATTATAAATAAAGTTTTATACTTGACTCTTCAGAGGTTTAATCCGATTTCAACATTTTGCCTGACAAATAAACATTCCTTCTTCAGTATTAAAGTGATTCCACTGCGAACGTTAAAATGAGTGAAATAAGTCGCGAAATTAAGACAATTTTAAGACATTAATTTAAAAACGCTCCAAAGCGTGTGTCGTCTTTCGTGAGATTTACCTAGTGTAGGGGAATTACTCTACTAGGGGAATAAAAAAATCCGGGAGGTGAGACATGAATCTGGAAGATAGGATTTTTTGATACCGATGTTTAAAGAGTATCTGTGGATCTAGATCCTAGAACAGAGGATATCTCAGAGAATACGAAAAAACGACCTATCGCAATATCAAGGGAAGTCTTAGACGACTACACCCAGGTCTAGCTGAAATTTTGGGAAGGCCCAATGGAATAAATTTGCTGTGCAGCTAGGCAAGATCGCTAAATGGATCCCTTCTAAGAGCAGCAATTATGACAGATTTGTAAAAGCCGTTAAAACAACAGCAAAAAAAGTATATACCCCGTGGTTTTCGAAGGGCATACATACCAGGGTAGAACAAACAGATGAAACTGCTCTATCAGGAATTCCAAAACAGCGGAGACTCTGAGATAGCTAACGAGCTTCTTAATCGTCTGGATACAGAGTGCCGCAAAAAGCCAAAAAACGACAGGTAACATGAACTTCCTAAAATCTAGCAGGAAAATACTGCGCCCCAGTCTGACTAAACAGCTTCCACGTAAAAATGATTGATGCCAAACTAAACGAGACAATTAGAATAATCAAAGGCTGTTTAAGAAGCACACCTCTAACTTAACTTTCCACTCTGAGTAATACTGCTTCTTCCACTATCCGTAGACAGGAAAGGCTAGTCACGGAATGCAATGAAATACTATCAAATCCCCACCTCCCAATACACAATAACTTACCTGTTGTTGGTCTGCAGAGACTTGTGTCTAGACCCCCCCCCCCCCTGTTGTTAGTAGAACAACTCATCGGAGAAAATGTCAACCTTAACATGACCGAATCAGGCAGTTCATGTCATCGACCCTATAGCACCCTTACCGGTGTGGAATGGAGCTTCAACGTCACGAGTGGAAGAAACTTAACTAAATACGAACGTCTCACGTCATATGCGTTCCATGTCTTTCTACAAATGGGGACTGACGGGGTCGCCGGCTTATGATGGTGGAGAACTCCATGACTATGACATGACTATAACATGACTATGAACTATGACATCATCACATCGTACTGCATATAGTGAAATGAATGATTTCTTCGAAGCTTTCTTGGAAAAAATCGGCCTCGATTTTAAAATTTAATGCACTTATTGTGATATGCATTCGGTTATATATATATATATATATATATATATATATATATATATATATATATATATATATATATATATATTGAGTAGGGCAATGAAACTTTGAGCTATGCCGTCTGAAGTCTATGCTCCTGGGAGGGTCACCCCTGGCGGACAGGTCAAGGCGGAGGCCTCAGACTAACATGATCCAAAATCTGCCAACCCGCATTGGACCAGCGTGGCAGATTACGGTCCATACCTTCAATATGGTATTTCAATATGTTGAAATATGACAGTACAACCTCAAACACGGCCCTCATTCCCCGGAGGCCAAGGGGCAACTACCTACGGCAGCGGGAAGACCTGCCCCAAGGCAGAGGGTGCTAAGAATCACCGGGTTAGATCAGGCTGCCATTGGACTTTTGACATTGCAACGTTAAATATACGGACTATGAAAACAGAGGCCCGATTCCAAGAACTGTTAATCGAACTTGACAACATACATTGGGATATTATTGGGCTCTGTGAAACACGAAGAAAGGGTGAAGAGTTAATCAAACTGGAACCAACTGGACACGTACTCTACACTCGAGGTACGGAAAATGGCCGATGTGGCAGAATTGGATTCCTCATCAATCGAAAGCTGAAGGACAGTGTGGTAAAATTTGAAAGTACATGCGACCGATTAGCCCAATGCGTCATTCAGCTGAATAAAAAGTTTAGGCTTCAAATCGTCCAAGCTTATGCACCAACTATAAGCCATAAAGATGAGGAAATTGAGGAATTTTATGATGATGTGGCCCAGCTTTTATACAAGGAGAAATGTAGGTACAAAATCCTGATGGATGATTTTAATGCCAGAATTGGAACAACAAGAACAGACGAAAATGCAACTGGCCCATATGGAACTGGTGAGCGAGACAATAGAGGTGACAGATTAGTTGATTTTGCTGAAGGACAAGAACTATATATTATGAATTCATTCCATAAGAAAAATGTCAGCAGAAAATGGACATGGAAAAGTCCATCTGGGCTCACAAGCGAAATTGACTACATCATGACCAACGATAAAACAATATTTACCAATTGTAGTGTCCTTAACAATTTTAATGTTGGAAGTGACCACCGAATGATATGAGCAAGGGTTCGGGTTGACTGTCGAAAAGAGCGCGAAAGAATGGTACGATCAAAGAGGGGCAAGGTGGATTCTGGAAAACTGCTGGAGAGAGGAAGCGATTTTGAGATTGCTTTATCAAACCGGTTTGCTGCGTTACAAGATCCAGAGGAGGTGGAAATATCAGTTCAATATGAAGAAATCGCCAACAGTGTACTTCAAACGCCTGCTTCAATAGCACCAGAAGAAAACTGTCTCAAACAAACAAAAATATCCAGTGAGACCATTGATTTAATGAAGAAACGGCGAGCAATGAGAAATGCAGGTAGTCCTTTTGGCAGGGTCGAGTACACTAAGCTCTGCAAAACTATAAGAAAACGAATCAGAGAGGACACGCGCCGATTCAATATGCAGCTAGTGCAAAAACCCTGGAAGAAAACAAAGGAATTAACAAAGCTAAACAGAAGCTGAGAAACAAAAGAACGCAAATATATGCTTTAAAGCGTGAGGATGGCACAGTGTGCAGGGCGCGTACCCAAATGTTAGAGATTGTCAGAAGGTTTTATTCCCAGTTATATGAAGATCAGAGCCAGTCAGGGACAGCAATACCCACGGAAGAACAAATGCCAGATATCCTAGTGGAGGAAGTAACAAATGCTATAGAATTGATGAAGAACGGCAAGGCTCCAGGAAAGGATAGTGTAACTGTCGAAATGCTAAAAGCTGGTGGTCGGACGTTACATAAAACACTGGCAAAATTATACTCAAAATGCCTCAAAGAACAAAAAGTACCCGACTTATGGAAAAATGCAGAAGTGATCCTTTTACATAAAAAAGGAGCACAGCAAAATTTCAAGAACTACCGTCCAATAAGCCTCCTATCAGTAATCTACAAAGTTTTCACTAAGATAATTTCTAAAACAATATTAAAAAAACTGAATGACGCACAACCAAGAGAACAAGCAGGATTCAGAAGTGGATTCAGTACAATGGATCACATCCAGGTTGTACAGCAGATCATAGAAAGGTACAACGAACACACCATGCCACTGTGCTTGGCTTTTATCAACTACGAAAAAGCATTTGATTCTATCTCAAAGCATGCGATAATGGATGCACTGCTTAGCCAAGGTGTAGAGAGAGCCTATGTAAACCTATTAGAATCGATATATGATGGAGCTACAGGCACAATTCACCTTGATGATCTTGAAGTGGGAATTAATATAGAACGAGGTGTACGGCAGGGTGACGCAATATCGCCTATTATTTTCTCGGCTGGCCTTGAAGAAGTATTCCGTAAACTGGATTGGGAACAGGATGGTGTAAACATCAATGGTGCAAACTTAAACCATCTTAGATTTGCAGATGATATTATTCTCATTTCACAAGACCCAGAGGAGCTGCAAAGACGCATACAAGAACTGCAAAGGGCTGACGAACCATTTGGCTTGAAAATGAACCTGAAAAAGAGTCAGGTTATGTTCAATAACTTCGCTCAGGACAGAAGAATTTCAGTTTTGGGAACGGATTTAGAGATTGTGGACAGCTTTATATATCTTGGGCAGAGGATTTCAATGGAGGGGAATACCGCCCGGGAGGTGGAACGGCGTGTTAAATGTGGCTGGCAGGCATTTGGTAGGCTCAACATAGTGTTTAGGAGCAGACTCCCACTTTGCCTGAAAAGAAAAGTATTCGATCAGTGCGTTCTACCCGTTATGACATACGGAAGTGAAACCTGGACACTCACATCGCAATCAATTCAAAAACTTCGGGTGGCACAGAGGGAAATGGAAAGATGTATGCTTGGCATTACAAGACGAGACAGAAAGTCCTGCGCATGGATCAGGGAACAGACAAAAGTCTGTGACATCATTGGAAGAGTAAAACAATTGAAATGGAGATGGGCAGGCCATATAGTGAGGCGATGGGACGACAGATGGACCAAGGCGATCCTGGAGTGGATACCGCTTGATCGCAAACGTCCGCGAAGAAGACCGAAAGCACGATGGATTGATGACATCGTTAAGTATATTGGACCCGAGTGGCAGAGGAAATCCCAGGACCGTGAAGGTTGGAAGCATGCTGAAGAGGCCTTCATTCTGCAGTGGATCGATACGGGCTGATGATGATATATATATGTATATATATATATATATATATATATATATATATATATATATATATATATATATATATATATATATATATATATATATATATTTATCTTTTACAATTTAATCTGTTTATATGTTTTATTTTAATGAATATATTAATATACTGTATTTTTAATGTATGTACCCGATTCAAATCCTTGTAAACCATACGGTAAATAAATAAATAAACTAGAACAAGCACTAGGAAACTACCAGAGGAATAAGAAGTGTGGAATATTTTCCACACCACCGCTCAATGCCTAAAATGTGACAATTTTGCTTCTTTAAATATTCACACAAATGAGAATGCTTTTCTTCACTAAAAATACTTTTCGTTAAAAAATCAATATCAACTGTTTAACTTTGCTAAATCCATTTAATAAAGTTACGAGTTTACCTTTGGTCGATTCGCTCGAATTCCTATGTCAACTAGATTATATAAGCATGTAAAGGCAAATCACGCCCGTCAAGTTAAAATACGTCCCAAAGTGCATTTTGAAATCTATAATTGCTACAAATGGTGACGAATGGTAAATGGATTTCAACCATTATATTGAACTGACATATCTGCTATATTTGATATTCTTCAGTCACTATTACTAAGGACATTTTAGCATAAAATCAAAGCCAAACACATTCAGTTAATTTTAATTTGTTAATAAAAATCTCAATTGCAGCACAATATGCACCATTATTTATACCACAATTTTTAAGATACACTTTTGATTTATTTATAAATAGATAACTATTGTTTTATTCTATAACACTTTATTACTAAGACAGCAAAGACTGACGTTAACAACATCTCTGAAATACGCAGATATCATATACGTTATTTCTTCAAATATTGTTGTTTGATATTAAAAACAAACTGCTTTCCTGCAATCCCTGATACAACCCCAAACTCGCGGAAACTGGGGTAATTTCTAATGAGGTTATTTCAAGCAAAACCACTTAAGATTATCTGCATATGAAAACAATCAGTTTCCCGCAGTATATAACGATAAATTTAATATTATACCGGATACATTTGTTACCTATCAGTATATAGAGTTTCTTAAATGAGATTATTTTTTATCTTGAAAGTAAAACACAAACTGTCTTAATTATACGTAATAAAACGAATCGTATTTTTATTACCAACACTTTAAAGAAAACTAAAAAAAAACATGACAAAAACAAAATTTTAAACGTCAAAATTTTAAATAAACAAGCAAAAAGAGTTGGATTACACTGTGCGGCATTTCTCGAAACTCAGCTTCCACCTTCGGCGATCTAGCGAATCATTTTTATTTTAGGCCTCTCTTTTCCATCATTTTCGTCACTCATACTACTAATAATAATCTTGGTCTTCCTCTTTTCCTTTGCTGTGAATGAAATCTAATGTAGAACTTAGAGAGTCACCTTCTCATCTCTCTTCTTTTCATGTGGCCATACCATCTTAAACATTCCGCTTCTACAGTGTCTATTGTGTAAAAGGGTACTCCCATCTCTTCCCTTATTGTTTCGTTTCTGACTTTATCCATAAGAGACCACAACTACGTCACCAAAAGTCCATTTCCATACCCTTCAATTGCTGTATATTTTTGTCATTGCCTTATAGAGCTTTCACTTCATAATATTTGGTATATTGCTATTCCAGATTAATGAGTGTAGCGGTCGTATTGCTACCCTGCCTTTTCCAACTCTATGTCGTATTTCCTCTTCACTTCCGCCTTTATTGGACATACTTGTTCTTCTAAAACATTTACAGCTTTGGCAGTTCTTCACAGTACATCTGTTTTTAAGTTTACGTCTCTTCTCTCTCTACCAACTATTCGGTTTTCTTGAAATTTATTTGAAGGCTCCCTTTTTATATTCTTCGGTTCTTTCACAGCATGTAGTAGGTACCGTCTTCATAATCGACGAAAATCTCTTAATCGTCTGCTAACAGACGATTAACAGACGATTATCTCCCATTTTTCCACACTTTCTTCTCCATAAGTTTAACAGTTCGTTCAGGTATAATTTAAATAACATAAGTGCCAAGCAAAAACCTTGTCCTAATCCTTTAGTGACTTCAAATTTAGGCGTGAGTGCATTTGCAATTTTGACTGCTTAGATGTATGTAGGTTTTAGATTTTATTGGTTCATAACATGCCAAACTTTTGATAGCGGCACGGTGTTACAAGCCTTGTAAATGTCAATATATATCAAATGGGTTTCAAGATTATGGGCGAAGCGTTTGGATCACTGAATAGTTTGTTATCAGTAAATATATTTTCGATGCAAAATCTGCCTTCACGAAACCCATTTTGTTCTATCTCGTCTATGTCTTGTCCCATTCTAGCTCTTAGAATCTTCCCATATATTCTACTAATAGAGCTCAAGACAGTCATTCTCGATAATTGGTGCATTCGTGCTTTTTAAAATCTAGAGATAAGACCTTTTTTTAAAATCTGTTGGCATCTCCTTCCCTGCTAAGCACGGACGTTGCCCGGTATATTAAAAAAAAACAGAATTCCAGGACACTACAAGTAAAATAATAAATGTTTTAGCTACCAGTTTCAAAAAAATTTAGCCAATCTATGAGTAGATCGATCGATAACATATGTAACCACACGTGCTATAGTATTAAAAGCAAGTTTAAACTATTAGTAATGTAGTTAAACTACATTTTTTTAGTTCGTTTTTGTAAGATATTTTAAAACTAAAATGTTAGACATACTCTTACATATTTTTTTTGTTTTTTGGAGTCCTCGTCACGAACTAAAACTAACAAAAAAAAATCAAGAATATCTGTTTTTTTTGTCAATAAAATAAATAAGAAGAGATATTCTTGATATATTTTTTTAAATTTTTGTTCGGAAAACCAAAAAAAAGAAAAAATGTATGAACACGCCACAACTATTTAGACAATACACTGTCGTGAATTAATAATAGAGTCATTATTGAAAATATCATATCCTTTGTAATATTTATAAAAATCCACTACAAAATTAAAAAAAATCTGTAATAGGCTGTCACCTGATATAAATAAACACATTCTCCTACCAGGGTTGCTATATATGTATCCGAAATTGGCAACAGTGGTTTTACTAGGCACAATCTGATAAATACATGTTTGACTTGCTGACTGTATACATACTCAAAACGTTTTTTCATACAGACACTATTTGTGCTGTTTAGTGACTTCAAAATTTCATCTCAGTTAAAAAATGGAATTAACTAGCGATTATTTACTATGACTTTCGAGGTGGATTATCTTAACAACAATGTATCGATCAACTTTTGATGGTAAAGCACCACCTAAAACCACTGTATATCACTGGTTTAGTGAATTCAATCGTGACCATCGTTTTGCTCATGGGCGAATTTAAAGGTCATCTAAAATCGGTTGTTGTATCTGAAAACATCGATACTATGCACGAACTGATAAAGCAAGATCGTCAAGTGACATACCGTGTAATTGAGGCATTCCTGGTCATTAGTATGACAAGTATACGTAAGATTTTAAATGAACAAATTTGCCGTGAGAAAGATTTGTGCGCGTTGGATTTCGCATAATTTGGCAATCGCTAAAAAAAGGCTCGTGTTGATTGGTGCAAAGAAATGCTCAACACATTCAATAGTGGTACGCGAACAGCCATGTATAAGCTTTAAACAGGTGTATGGAATCTTAGGTCTATGCGTATGAGCCTGAAAGTAAACAAAAGTTGACTGTATGGGTGTTTCAAAATGAGCCAAACCCAACAAAAGTTGTTCGCCCAAGAAGCACTTCGAAGCAAATGGTCGTTATTTTTTTTTGTAATAAATATGCATATGGCTACAGTGGGAATAGAGAATTATAGAACGGTCAATTTTGAATGGTACAGAATCATTTCTTTGCCAATAGTCTTTGAAAAAATAAGAAAAAAACAAACAGCGACGCAGAATCATTCTTCACCATGACAAGGCGAGCTCTCACACATTAGACCGAACAACTCGATATTTGACCGGTCAAAACATCGAATTGATTGGTCATCCACCGTACAGTCCTAATTTGGCACCCAATGATTTATTTTTGTTTCCGTCCGTGAAGAATAAACTATGTGGTCAACGATTTTCGACTCCAGAAGAAGCGGTTGATGAGTTCAAAATGCATGTTTTGGAGATACCTCAATCGGAATGAAAAAAGTACTATGAAAATTGGTTAAAGCGCATGCAAAAATGTATCGATCACCACGGAGAATATTTTGAAAAACAATAAAAGCATTTTCAATGATAAATATTTGTTTATATTTATTATTCCAGATACATAAATAGTAACCCTCGTATATGCCTGGGATGTTAAGGTGATCTATGAACTCTTGGCAGATTTTCAAAAAGAAACTTGTAAGACGTCAAGTAGCTGTTGTAAATCCATTAGAGAATTAAGGAATATGCTAATCTATAAAGCATTCACTTGGCCTCTTAGAACATTTAAATGTCTTGGAATAAACGCGAGGAGATTTACGTTTTTCGCTTAGTCCACAAAAAATCATAAAACTTTAATTCAATTGTCTGCTTTTTTTGGCTATCTTTGACATTTGTTTATAAAAAAAATAATTTAAACTTAATCTTCGAGGTAATCTCCCTCACTTAATTTTGTCATCAATTGTCGAATACCATATCGAAAAAAAACTTTCGGTTTTAATTTCGAACTTGAGGCTATTTTCGACTTTCTCAAGGGATTACTTTCTTCTATTTATCCCATGATGTTGTAGGGATCGAAGAAGATTAAAATCCATGTTGTCTTGAAACAAAATGACATCTATATTCCCTTGCCAGTATAATGCATTTTTCCCTAACACTAACAGGAACAGCTGCTACTGATAAAGGTCAGTAGTGACCGTTTGACCAATTGGAGTAACTCATAATGCACGACGCTTCGCTGATCTCACCTTGTACACAGTAACATATTTTTGGCGCGGATATTCGCTTATTGCGGTACTGGTTGATGACTGATCAGGATTAACCCACGAACTTTACCCCTTTCAATTGTCGTACAGAAACAGAAAGTTTTTTTTCTTGTATCTAGGGAACAATAACACAACAACATCAACCAAACCCAACGACTCGCCCTTTGAATGTTTCTAGCAGAGAAATGTTTCTACCGTAGAGCTTACGGTAAGCAGTATGTAAACGTTTAAAAATTACTTGTGGTGTCATTCCAAGGTCCTGCATTAATTTGAGAAGTATACGGCAGGGATTTTTTTCCAGCAATGTTTTCAATTCTTCATCCTCTACTTTGTTTGGTTGTCCCACGTGTTCTGCATAATTTAAATAAAAATTTCCAGTTTGGAATTGCTAGAACCTCTTCTTACAAGTACTATATGAAACAGCGGTATCTCTCGAAGCTGCACAAATGAAGTCTGAACCTTCCACAGCATTTTTCAGAATGAGTTCAAAGTCTACAAGAAAGCAATATCTCAAATGTTTTTCGATTGATTCTGTCTGCAACTGATTTTTCAGGTGAATTTCACAGAGGGCCCATATATTATACATAGTTTTGAGGCTGACAGATGGCGCTTGCAACAACTATGCTGCGAGAAAAAATTCTAATAGACTCTACAGTCGATGAAATGTAGATGCCGAAAATTAAGTTGAAAACTTAATAGCAAGTACAACGACTGTTTTACGTTCCACAATAAACTTCTTCTCTGCCATACCTATCCTATCTTACATGGCTGCCTGATCTACAACCACTGGAAAAAAAATATTCCCATATTTTCCCAGTGGTTGTGTCAATTGCACACAAGGTGTCCCAACAGGTACTTCTAGAGACAAAGAAGAACCACTGACCATGGAGATTGAGGTTGAATTGACTGGGTAGTGATAAATCCTCAACATATATATAATGTTTATTAATATTATAAATTTATAACAAAAATTATGGGTAGTGGAAAAAATTTGAGGTAATTTCCTGTCATAAGGATGAAACTTTACATAAGATATTCCAAGTTTTGTTCAAGTCACATTATACCAGTATATAATCTACTGTAGACTGGTATGGGCATTTCAAATCAAACTACGAGGGGTGAATCAAATACAAACCAGTATTTTACGATTACTTTCCTCAGTCAATCACGAGCAAGCTGTCGGCGTAGGTCGTTGCAGTGAAATGTATTAGGAGTGGGTGAAACGCTCGGTGAGCTGTTTCACTCAGTTCAGCTTTTGTTAGTATAATCGACGTCCCAGGCCAAGTGTCACTGCTGAAAACATTGGTGCTGTTCGCGACCTTATCGACGGCTCACTATTTATGAAATTAACTTTGGAAGTGCTCAAACAATCATCGAAAATCATCTTGGCTTTAATAAAATCTATGCCCGATGGGTTCTGAAGTTGTTGACCGAAGATCAAAAAAACGTACAATTGCAAATCAGAAAGAGGCTTCTGAATCGATTTTGGCGGGAAATAGAGATTTTTTAAGCGTATCGTGACATGTGGTGAAGCCTGTCTCTTGGCCGGTAAGTTTCTCGCGACCGTTTTTTTCGACTAGAAGTGAGTTTTGCTGATTGATATTCTATATGATCGACGTACGGTTAATGCTGACTACTAGTGCCAGCTGTCGGAGGCAACAAAATCCGCTTTCAAATCATTTTCTCCATCACAACACCAGAATAAACACAGCGGTTTTGACGAAGAGAAAAGTGGAGAATATGTATTGGTAAACCCTTGAAAACTCTTCATACAGCCCAGATTTGTCATCCTGTGATTATTGTTTGCTTGCGCCCTTGAAAGATGTACTTGGAAGGATACGATTCGACAACGATCAAGATGTTGAGGACTTCGTGCGCAATTGGCTGATTATCCAAGCTCAAAAAGTTTCTGCTAGCAAAGAATTCACAAGCTTCCAAACCGTTGAAAAAATTGTGTAGAGCGTGGAGGCGACTATGTCGTAAAATGATCAATAGTTTTTTTTTGTATTAATTTATAGATAATAAATATGTATAAAACAATTCTAGTTTATATTTGATTCACCCTCGTATTGACAATTACCTAAATTAAGAACTTGGTTATATACAGCACTACAAAACATAATAATAAACTTGCAAGTTATCGTATTAATCTTTTAGTAGGTTTTTCTCAACTTTTTCTAATCTTTGGTAATCAAGACTCATCATCAGAGATATTAGCCTAAAATATCAATAAACAGAAATATGTACCAACCCCGTCAAAGGCTAAGAAATATTGTGTTACAATTCTTGAATTGGCTTAGTAATTTTTAAATTGGAAATATACATTTTAGTATTACTTTTTAAATTAGAAAATTCTTAAAATTTCTTATAACCAAGTTAAGAAAGGAAGTAAACTAAAACCTTAAACAAACTAAAGAATGTTTATATACGTCCAACAGGTTTAGAAGTTGTAATGTCTCATACCAGAAATAACGCGATTGGGATCTACTGACGAGTTATAAATATATAGAGCAACGTAATATAATTTAAAATGCTACATTATATTGTAATTAGGTTTTAGATACTTACTTAGATTTACTTAGATTTTTACATACTTACATACTTAGATTTTAGTAACTAAACTGTAATAATTTTGAATAGATAGTTAATTACAAGTTTGGTTAATTAATTAATTATTAAAATATGTATTTGAAATTCCTAATGGAATTTTCTACAATTCACAAATATAGTGAAAGAAAATCTACCATCAGACACATAACTAGCAAATCAACAGAATTTAGTGTAACTGGCATGATGTCGTTTCATAGCATGAGGGTGATTTCAAATTTGCGCCAATGTCATTACATTAATATTTGAGGGCGTTTTCAGAGAAATGCAAAATATCCATTTTTAGCTTTAATAAATATTACATGGTGAACTGTTTCTGCTTGGAAGACAGGAATAATTTATAATATTAATTTTGGCTCATTTCTTTAAAATACATTTTCCATCACTTCGGGATTATTTAAACTTTTTTGTAATTGGAAAAATATGTGTCAAAAATAGGATATTGCAACAATCAGGAAATACTTTAGTCTGATGGCTCCAAATCTTCAAAATAAGCTGAGTATAGCAGCGATTCCTAGTCTAGTTTTAACAGTGCTTCCTTCACATATCTTAAAACATATTATCGATGTGGTGATTTTTCTATCAAAAAATTATTTCCATCAAATATCTCGTTCAATTAAAACAGTTAATAATAAAGCAGGCCTTCCTGATTCCTTCCTGTAAATACAAAACAAATATTTTCCGCTTAGAATTATCCAAATATGTGTATGCACTTCTCATTTATAATTACTGTACCACAAAAAAAGTTACTCTACTAAACATGTAAGAAAATTGCAACCTGCAAATATATTACATTTTCAAACAACTCGTATAGCAGCCACTAGTCTACAGTTTGTATCTGCACCTTAATATACAAATGTTTAGATACACTAATGAAAGTAATTTTTAATTTCAAACTGAATTTTAATTCAATAATGCTTATAGTACAGCGACCTCAAACGTTTTCGGTTGTTGAATTAGTTCTACATCTAAATTGAAACCACCCCCTATATATGTTTTCCAATTGTGCTTACTACGCATACAATTTAGATATTATTCTATGTTCTTTCTACGTCCATCTACACTTTTCTATACAAAAAAATAATTTAAAAAGCACATAAAAAATAACTTTGAAGCCGTTTTGCCGCTTTTTAACAGTTGTTCAGTTGAGATGTCCATGGCCTTAGCAATTTAAGTCAAAGTCAACTAAAAAGGAATAAACCAATTTTTTTACTTTGTTATCTATTTATCTATTATTATTTTTATCTATTATTTTTATCTATTACTATCTATTATTATTTTTAAACAAAATTTTTGTGACTATAGTTTCGTAAAACGATTTTACCAGGTAAAAGTTTTGTTAAAAAATAAAAGTGATAGATAACAAAGTAAAAAATTGTTTTATTCCTTTTTAAAAAATGAACTATCACAAAGTAATGGACAAATCAATCAATAATTTCAAAGTCAACTGTCTTTTATCCATAACCATATCATGTGTAGAATTAATTATTGTTCAGTAGTTGCACTTATTGGACGTCCAGAACGAGGCTCATTATCCAGGCTTGTACCACCACGTACATACATACCCTTATACATTTACCATTTCACTATGAATTTCAATTGCCTTTTCTTAAAAAGAATCTAATCACTGCACGATTCTCAATATTTTCCATTTTAAAAAATAACACTGATACGTTTACTTTAGGCTCCTGTTTTTGTACCAATGAATTGACAGATCGACTGGAAACTTCACATATGTTCATATGAAGGATGAAACTTGACGAATGGACACATATCTATATATGATTGAATTGATGGAAGAAGTTGAATTTCACTTACGCTTTTTACTTTTCACTTAATTAATTATGGCGAATGATTTTGGTTCAATAAATATTGACCATTTGACGGTTAGATCCATTTTGAATAATTTTGCTGAACTGTCAGTTCTGATTACGGAAAACTTCTTTAATATTTTTTGCTGTAACTGAAACATGGCTGTCGTCAAATATTATGAATAATTCGATAAACGTACCTAAGTTTAGATTTTATCGAAAAGATAGAGTTTTCATCAGGAGCAACTATAAATGTGAAACAGTTAATTTGGTCAGGATTTGCATAATCAGAGTGTCTATTTAGAGCATATAATTTATTTAGGGCATACTATATTGGTAATGTCTGAATGATTATGGCGTGTTCATATATATATATATATATATATATATATATATATATATATATATATATATATATATATATATATATATATATATATATATATATATAATTATTTATCGAAATCGGGTCATAAAATCAATTGGAATAATTTAAGAATCGGTAACAAAATACAGAAGATTAAAAGAAACCGCTATAATTAATTTAAATAAAAATAACTGTATAACTATACCTTCGGTAGATTTAAATTTAATATGGTTCCCGATTCTAAAGAATACAATTAAAAATATTTAAGTATTAAATGAATTAAGTATTAAGGACCTGCGGAGGAGTAGTTTGAGTAGTTTGAATGAAGTAGAACAGAGTATCGAAGAGCGGGACTGGAGCAGTGATGTCAAAGTATGCAAGACTACGATTTTTCTGAGTTTAAACATGTAAACAATTAAATGTAAACATGTAAACAAATTAAGAAAAGTTGTGTTTAGCTTAAAAAGCCGAAGTACGAGTGACAATGATATTACAATAAGGTTAATGAATAAAATTTTTTGTGTCATCGGTTATCCTTTATTGTACTTAATTAATACAAGTTTTGAAATGAATACATTTCCTGAGGACTTAACATTTTTTGATATGTGTCAATTAGTTTTTGATATATGTCAACGATAGTTCTACATTATTGGATGAATGCTTTATTACTTTTTTTGTAGACGATACTCTAATATCTGTGTCTGGGTATAATTTGCTTGAAATGGTTGAAACATTGAATAGTAAACTGGCAATATTATTTAGATGGCTATGCTACTAAACGAACTGAAAACAAGGTGCATGGTGATTGGGTCTAAAGCAAACTGCAAAAGATTTAATGAGTTAAAGTTAAAAACAAATATAAACAATTGTGATATTGAAATTGTAAATGAAATTAAGTACTTAGAGTACTGTTGGATCCTCAGTTAACATTCTGAAATCATGTCAGTTATCTATGTAGAAAGATTGGGCAAGAAATTGGATTCTTTAGTCGTATATCGTCACATTTATCACCCTGGGCGAAGAGGCTTGTATATATCACTATAGTTTACCCCGTTTTACTTATTGTACGTCTGTGCTGATATCATGTAATAAGGAGAGTATTGGTAGACTCCAAATACAGCACAACAAGGGTATGCGTGTACTATTGAACTGTAATAGGTATACACCGATTGAGGTAATGTTGTGGTCATTGGATTGGTTTTCAGTTGCGTGGGCCATTGAAGGGGCTAACATTCGATTGATATATAAAATAAAACATAATTTGTTGCCCCATTATTTGAATACTTTTTTGGTACAAAGAGTAAATATACATTCTTACGATGTCCATTCTAAGAACAATGATGATGTACCAATTGTGAGAACTACTGCTCTCCAGAAGACATTGTTTTGGGAAGGTGTTTGCCTCTTCAGTGCTTTGCCCATCCACATAGGGAGCGCTTCTAATGTGCATGTATTTAATAGACTGTTAAATTATTATTTGAAGCAATAGGGTGTTTTTGTAATTTGAATACTGTTAGTTGTTGTTTTTTGATTTTATTTTCTTTTGTAGTAAGATTTCTTAGTAGTATTCTTACTTTTATTATTTTTTTTTGTATATTGACTTTGTTTTGTTACTATTTGCATGCTTATGCTAAATAAAGATTTATTTATTTATTTTATTTTATTTCAATATACAATCACAATAACACAGTAAACCTCACCTATATATATTTTTTTCGTAGTATGTCACTGTCATTAAAAATTAATTGTCAATGTAAATATCATTGCCATACTTATTTTTATAATGGCGAAAAACCCAAATAAAGACAAAAAATATACTATATTAGTACTTCCTGCATTTTATCGTTGTTCGGCAGACATGATCCGAAAAGAAAGTATTTATTTCCAAACCACATACTCCTTGGCTAACACCTAGCATAAAGCAACTTATGAAACAAAGAGATTAAGCCTTGTCTTATTACAAAAAATTTCGGAGCCCTGATTGTTGGGAATATTACAAACATTTTAGAACCTTCACAAAAGGTGCTATTCATAGAGAAAAAGCGGCATATTTCAGATATTTGAATAATCTTAGTATCTCCCGTTTTTATAATGCCCTTACAAGTTTAAATAGTCTAATAAGTAAATCTAAAGTCTCAGCAGGCATTCCTCATAATCTAAATAATGTCGATGATATTAATATATATTTAGTCTCTGTCTTTGAATCAAGCAATCCATCAACTACTAAATTTTTAATAACATTCGTAGAAAAAATGCTGCCTTTAATTTAACTTTTAAACTAGTCGAAATATCTGATTTATTAAATATTATATATGTGAAATCTAATGCCAAAGCATCTGAAGGTTTGACTTTGCAGATGATAAAGCTATGTATGCCTGCTATTAACAAGTATTTATGTCATATCATAAACTGTTGTTTGGTGTGTGGCTTTTTCCCTTACAATGTGGAAAGAGGCTCTTGTAATTTATCATCCTAAAAAATCTAATACGTCTATGCTTGGCGATCTACGGCCAATCAGTTTGTTGCCGACTTTGTCAAAGATTCTGGAGAAGGCCGTGTGTAACCAAATTAATGAGTATTTAACTAATATTAATATACTTTCTGCTACTCTATTTGATTTTAGAAGGAGCTATAGTACGAAAACTTCCTTGCTTTCTCTATGTGACGATGTTTGTCGTTCTATGGATGATGAAAAAGCGACCGCTCTTGTTTTGTTGGATTTTAGTAAGGCATTTGATACAGTTAATCTTGCTCTATTGATTACTAAATGTGGATATCTTGGCTTTAACGAACTATGAACTTAAGCGATCGTACTTAAAGGACATTTTAAATAACCTGTTATCTTGTTTGATTACAAGTTCTGGTTTATCTCAAGGATCCATATTGGGTCCGTTGCTTTTCGTAATTTATTCCTTCGATTTACATGCAGTTATTGTAAATTGTAAATCCACATTTATTGCGGATGATACACATCTGTACAAAGAGTTCGTGTGTGATGATTACGAACGTGCAACCAAGATTTCTGCATTATCTGCAAATCATTGCCTACATTTAAATCCTACTAAATCTAAAGCTATTATTTTTAGCTCAAATAAGAAAAGACAATTTCTATGTTCTCAAATAAAACTGTACATTAATCAGCAAAAAATCCAGATTGCAAATTGCGCAAAAATTTTGAGTTTATTTGTCGACGAAAGGTTACGCTTTTGTGAACATATAACTCATTTGACAAGACAAAGTTATGTTAGCCTAAAACTTTTGTACTCTGCTAGAGATGTACTATCCTTTAATATGAAAAAGGCACTATGTGAAAGTTTTGTAATATCAAAATTACGTAACCGTATCACTGTGTATTTTAATTCTTTGGATGTCATAACCCGCTACCGTCTCCAGAAGATACATAATTCTTGTTGGCGCTTTGTATGTGGTTTGCGCAAGTATGATCATGTTTCGGGAAAAATAACTTATTTGGGGTAGTTAAAGATGGACTCTTTATTTAAATATTGCTTACTATCGAGTATTGAACCTTTAATGTTACATCCTATCCACTTTGCCTTAGAAATAAATTGGGTTTTCGCCGAATTATTCATGATTTTTACCTTCGTCACAGCCTTTCTTTTGGTGCCACGCTATAAAACAGCCATGATTCATCGTTCTTTCAGCTACAATGCTGCTAAATTATTTAACTCTCTAAATAGAGATTTGAAATGTCATTTAATGTTCTA
Source organism: Cosmopolites sordidus (assembly GCA_031761425.1). Classification (NCBI taxonomy): domain Eukaryota; kingdom Metazoa; phylum Arthropoda; class Insecta; order Coleoptera; family Curculionidae; genus Cosmopolites; species Cosmopolites sordidus. The sequence goes on along the minus strand of JARFXV010001350.1, from coordinate 1,254,151 downwards.
CAGAAAGCACATCAGATTTAAATTTGAGGTATATCTACTATCAGCGCAGAAATAGAGCCTTGTATGTTATTTTATGATTATCTTCATTTTTCATTGATGAATCTCAGTTATTTTCTTTGTTATTTGTTATTCGTTACTACTTGTTGTTGTTTGTGTGTTTTATTTTAGTATATACATTGTTTTTATTTATATTATTTGTATTACGTGGATCACCAATCCCCCTGCGGAATTATTATTATTATTATTATTATTATTATTATTACTTACGATTATTATTTATTATTATATTACTTATTATTATTACAAAACAAACCAATAAATTGAAGGGAAGGAAATAATATTATTAAAGGCATAAAACCTAATACATATGCGAGCTAATTGAAATATTCAGATTTCTAAAATAACATTCACATTTCAAAATGCCCTAGACATAAAAACTTTTTACACATTCTACAACTAAATCGTATTTTCCTATCTTTCTTTGAGTCACATATAGCACAATGTCATTTTACTACTACCCTTGAATCATCTTTGACAGGCTTGATCTAAACCACATATCTCTGATATTTCTCAAGCCTCTTGGAACATATTCCGATGTTGCTCAAATCCTAAGATGTTCAGATAGTAAACTGTATCCTAGCTGCTGAAGAAAATTTTTGCGAGTGACATTTTTCTTCCTATTTTTTTGTGGTTTGAATTATGGGGCGTTGATACCAGCAATATTCATCAAGCTGTAAAAATCACCATTTTCCATTGTCTTGAAGGTTTTGCGCAATTTTTCATCGAAGATAATTTATCAACCCTATCCACACCACCTTCTGTTTTGTTATAATGTATAATCATCTAGGGTTTTTCGGTTTTTTTATCTAACCCATCATCGAAGTGCATTGTAGATAAAAAAAACAAATCTTCCTTTATATATATATATATATATATATATATATATATATATATATATATATATATATATATATATATATATATATATATATATATATATATATATATTTGTGTGTGTGTGTGTGTGTGTGTTACATTCTAAATTATTCCGGGTATCGATCCGTTGATTCTGTGAAGAGTCACGACGTTTCTCATTTGGCACCACTTAACGTTGTCCGCTGGACAACAGAAAGCTGACTTGCTACTCCTCAGAAATTAAGTAATTTTCAAATGGCTGTAACTAATCTAATTATGATAATCATGCGTTCTTATAGAGTTTTAAAAAGCTAAAGAGTCGGCTTTCTGAATATATAATCGTTATTTGTTAAAAATGTAAATGATTAAGTGTAATTTCAATTTAAATGAAAAAACAAAAATTCCCATGATAAATAAATATGAAACGAAAATAAAAATAGCGGCCTCTTAGAGTTGAGCAACAGCACCGCTCTTTGGTGAGCTCTTTGGCTTTTCTCATCAAACACAAAACATTTGGGAGGGCAATGTGTATGTCAACGGCCCAGGTTTCCAAGTTTAAGGCTGAGACTTGAGAAGTTGAATTTCACTTACACAACCGTTCATCATAACGAACCAATAAATTAGGAATAAAAAAATTTCCAATCTTGACAAAAAATTTTTTGCAGGATCAAAAAGACAACAGGGTCATTCATGTGAAGACTCATTCATGTGAAGAGTCATTCATGTGAAATCGAAGATCAAGAATACTTGGGTGGTGTATCACGACAATGGGCCTTGCAACACAGCGATTTCAATTAACGAGTTTTTATAACTAAATACAACTACTATAGCTTATTGCCATTTAAGCTTAAGCCCCTTATTGACCACGCTTGAATAAGTGTGATTTTTCCTTTTTTTCAAGATTGTAAATTCACCTCAAAGTACACCATTTTGAGACATTGGAGAATACAGAAAAGGCCGTTACCGTCCAAGCTGAAGGCAACTGCAGTATTTGAGTTCCTGCACTGCTATGAAGAGTAGACAAACAGTTTCCAGCAATATATGACTTCCCAAAGAAACTACTTTGAATGAGCTAATAGAATATTTTAATTTGAATTAAATAAAAAAACAGTTTAATTACCTTATTAATACACCTCTTATATTATTAACGTCTTACTTATTTCAAGTTAAACATTAAGAAAGTAAAAAAATAATCGGAAAATTCTTTTATGTTGGTGTTTTAGTACGACGTTCTTACCAATAACATAACTTCTTAAATTAAATAAAGCAACAAGTAAAACACAAGAATTTTACAGTGCAATAAGGATTAAATTCTCCAGCACCCCTTTTAATGCCACGACTGATTCGCAAGACGCCTTAAAGGAGATTTATTACATTTATTTAGTTGGGGTGTTTTAGAACATGTCGACATGCATTAAACTGAAACGGTGTTCAGCATAACAATGATGTAGATGATGCATTTAAGACAATCACGTAGAGAATGAAATAAGGCTGCATCAAAACCACAAAGACATAGATTAAATACGATGGATTGTTGTTACGACAGGGTCTTGAATCAAAGGCGGTTGTTCTCTTGGACATTTAAATTAGACAAGTTAGAAATTGCTTGCAATTCTCTCAAATATTAGAACTTAGGGTAATAGGATTGTTTACATACCTATCGTTATATATCGATTATTATATAAGGGGAAAAATGAACACTACAAAAAATATTGTATTGTATATTGTAATTTTTGTGTATACTATGACGGTATTATACACTGATATCAAATCAACATTTGATACAAAATATAATAATGAATATATCCACCAGGGTTAACAGTGTAACTTTATGCAGAATGGTGCGAATTAGTTTTTACTTTTTTCCCAATATATAAATTAAAACATACAAAGAACCATTGAAAGGTACATGAAATATTTAACCTTCCTCTAGTGGCGTGTCTATTTGTAGTTCATTAGTGGCACGCCAAATAGTGGTTTCTAATGGCGTAGGTCTGGCAGACCGAAAAATATTTTTTTGTGCATATAAGGATGAATTTTATTAATTAATTAACAAATCAACTCAAATTTATTTTAGATGCTCTATTTCAGAAGGAAATAATATTATCATAGGCATAAAAGATCAAAAACATAAAAAAATAAAAGTTCATTCTAATACATGAGAGCTATTTTAAAAACACATAAAACTATAAGAATTTTAAATCGTAATGCTAAATTAAATATTCAAATTTATAAAATAACATTCATATATTACTTCAATATGCTCTAGACATAAAAATTAAATCGTGTTTTCCCCATTTTTGAGTCACATATAGCAGAACGTCCTGTAACCGCTACCCTGGATCCAAACCACATACCTCTGATATGCTCAAGGCTCTTGGAACATATTCTGATGTTGCTCGAATCCTAAATTGTTGAACTAGTAAACTGTAACAGTAAACTGTGACATCTTTCTCCCTATTATTTACGGTATAAATTATAAAGATGCTGATATCAGCAATATTCATCAAGCTGTAAAAAATCACCATATCACCATCTTGCGCAATTTTTCATCGAAGATAATTTATCAACCGCATCCACACCACCTTCTGCTTTGTTGTAGTGTATAATCATCTCGGGTTTTCGGGTTTCTTTATCTAACGCATCATCAAAATGCATTATAAATAAGAAAAGAACAAATCTTCCTGCTTTAGGTACATAGGAAACTAAGGTAAAATTGTTTCGAAAAGTAAAAATGCTTGATCTCTCTGGCCAAATTTTTCCTTGAATCAGTAATGGAGGTTTTGTTTTTACGAAGAGTGCCTCATAGGTTTAATTTATAATTGATCCTAAGTTCATCGGCTAATTCGACACTTGCGAACCAATTATCTGTTGTCACGTTACGTCCCGTTCCCACTATAGGTTCACATAAACGTCGTACTACTTCAGAAGGACGGTTACTTACTTAAAATTGACCTGGATTCTGAGTTCCAACATATACTTCTAGATAAGGGCTGTAATACATTATAGCATCAACCAATGCAAAAATTTTCACTCCATATTAATTTGATTTAGACGGTATAAACTGTCGAAATCGATAGTTAGTCTATGTGCTTCGAGTTTTTCGTCAATTGTTGTACATTCTGAGAACGAATAAAGCTTCTTACAATTGAATTCAAAACAGTCAAATAATTCCCTGATCACCACGAGAAGAAGATAGTATTTCCTTGGATTGTTGTATTCCAAGATATTTGTATCCTTTGCCCTCCTGCATTGGCTGAATATATTATTGTTCTGCAGTGACAACCCCAGATCTAGGCGGGAACTATAAACCTTAAGTTTTTGTTTTAGAGTATCGATAACCTCTTTAATATGCTGGCTCGTTTTATCATATTTCGCATGAGTTCTAAATCTCTCTAATATTCTGGTTGATTTTCTAATCAACTTTTTGCTGGGATTATCTCGTTTGAATTCCAGAAGTCTGCCTATATCTGCTCGTATACTTTCAATCTTGCGTTCTAATCTTTTTTGCCATCCCTCTTTAATGTTCAGCTGTAATGACCTTTTCTCTTAAGATTGCTTGACTATTTTGGATCGATTTAAAACTGCTACAGTTTGAGCCGCGCAATAGACAATTATTTTTGTTATATAAGACCTTGTTATTGGGTTAATTCCTTGGTATTTTGCTAATATTGTAGTGAAATTGTAGAAATTGTATTGTGCTAATATTGTAGTGTTTCGTGGATTAAGCAAACTAGTTAGTTAACTTAACTTAGTCCATCAGCCTAGGCATCATTTAAAAGACATTTTTGTTCTGATACAATTTTATTAATTATATTATGTAAAACGTACACGGTGGGAGTGCTTGCTCTAGTAATCTGAATATCTTCATTAATATGAGGGTTTGTGGATTGTAATTTATCTGCAACTTCTTGTTTTAATTGTGTGAGTACGTTTTCCAAAATGAGTTTATTTCTTTTTATAACCCTTCTTTGGTTACATATGCGTTGTGTTGTAATTGGGATATCTGGATATTGCAAGCTTATTAACCTGTGAAGTTCATTCCGGTATGTTGTCTTATCTGTTTCTAATTTTGTGATTTTGTTAAACATACGCATGATAAATGTGTTTATATCATGATGAGTATGTTATTATCCATATCATGCGTGTTTGTTTCTTTCTTGCCCGGGTGGTTGCAGATAGTAAAGGGTTACTGACTGGCGAAACACTTTCAGTGGATGCTATCGGTTGGGATGTTGCAATTTTTGTCGCCATTCTTGTGGTCACCAACATCACCAACCCCGGACAAATCCTCCCGACTGTTCCGAAGGGTTCTTATTATATTATAATAACTATTATATTATAATAATTATTATATTATAATAATTATTATATTATAATAATTATTATATTATAATAATTACTATGTATGAGGTGTGTAAATAAAGTAATGAGACTGGTGGCGTAACATTTTATCTGACCAAAATGTTGTCTTTACCTTTGGAGGTTAGTCCAACCACTTAGTGGTTGGTAACAATTATTTTCATAAACCGGATTTTTGCAAAAGCGTTCCTAGAATGAGTGACAATAATTTTGAGCGCTATCAAGCTCGATATATATATATATATATATATATATATATATATATATATATATATATATATATATATATATATATATATATATATATATATATATATCACATTATTTTTGGTTTATGGACCTCAAAATTATCTCACTTAAAAAATTACACTAAAATTCATAATAGTCGGTTGAAGTTACCAGAAAAATAAGTAAGGGAAGATAAAATTTCTCAAACAAAAGAGACAATCTTTTGTATGATTTTTATTGACTTAATAAAATTGCAAATTTTTTTGCAAGAATACAGTATTTTTTCCCAAAAAATAAACCTTATCTGTACCCAAATATTCGATGGATATATTGGTGTATTTATAATATGTAGTGGCAAATAATTTGGGGCTAAGTAATGATAAGTTCATCTTGTCTTTACCATTTTCTCTCTTAAGTAAACAAACGGTCATATATTACGCATTTCTGCTAAGTCATGGTCAATAATGTGTTAATATTCACTTTTATAAAACATGTTCTGTTATTTAAACAGACTGATCTAAGGGAAACATTTCTGAGGGCTAGTACTTAACCAGTAAAGGTAGAAGGAGTTTACCGAAGGTGTCTATCGACTATCCCTACGATGCTGTTTAGTATCCATCATGCCTCTGTAGACACAAGACAACAGCGTGCTTGCTAACGATATTTATTTTATTTATAATCTTAAACAACACTTGATATATTAGAAGAAAACAAACATTTGACCATCATTATAAGCGACGAAGCTAATTTTCATTTAAATGGGGTAGTTAAAAAATGAAGCTGCCAATTTTGGGCCTCAGAAAATGCATCAAAATTTCATTACCACCGTAGACCACTTCACAGTCCAAAAATAGGCCATCTTTCGACAACGGCTTCAAAGTATGTACGCGTGTTATGCTTTTATCATTTTTATGTTAATTAAAGCGATTATATTTATGTAAATAAATCTATTTATTATAAAAAAAAATTAGTTATGCTTCCTTAAAAACGTCAAATTCCCATACCCTACCTTGTATAATATCAGTCATTGGAAATAAGGGTTTACTGATATAGATACATTAAATAATGAGTCATATTTAATTTAATATCCGTGAATGAATTATCGTTTGATTTTTAAGTTTAAAGATATTTATCTCAAAAACTAATAAAAGATCAAATATTCAGAAAATTCAACCGGTAAATTTAATGGCTAAAAATGTATTAGCGCACCACAGTAAAATAGGTTGTAACCTGAAATAGAAGTTTATTTGTTCTATTGATGATTCTAGTTTTTGTTCATGTGTTTATGATGGCAAACGAAGAAGGGTGCGAAGAAGGATGAGCTGGACATATTCCGACTCAAACTCTATCTAACTAATAATCCAAATCGGAATCTGTTAGATTAATATATATGGAGAAATGGTATATGTATATATAATATGTATATAAAATATAATGAAAATATAAAACGGCGCTTCACAAGGGGAATTTAGGCAGTGATTCAGGTTGAATGGAGTTGTATTGAACAAATATACTGTAAACGATTTTCCATAAAAGCACGCAAAGGATTGTTTTTATTTTAAATTTTCGGACAATAGAATGTTGTCTACAAAAATTTGTTCACTTGGTCCGATTTTTTATGACACCCTTAATATCCTATTATAAGGGTTATATTTTATTTGTTCGTTTCTTAGAATAAAAAAAAGGTACATTATAAGGGGTTATCCATTTTGTGCTTCGAATAGTAAAATTAAAAAAGCACACAAATTCATTTTATTGCTTGGACTTTGCCATTAAGTGTGAAATACATCATTTAAATGTCCACCACGTGATTGTTTGACCGACTCAATCGTTTTCAGGTAATTTTCGATGGCTTTTCCGCATATTTCGGCTGGTATCTCAGCCATGAAACAGAAAATATTCTTGATGAAATATAAAAAAACGAATTATTTCTTTTAAAAATCAAATGTATTTAAGGGGTGCTTTTAAAATATTTTTTGTTGCTCAGGGAGCATAGAAACTAAAAAATCTTACACGTTGTTTTATTACACCACGTTATAATCGGCTAACAAATCTCAATGACAGACCTAGAGGAAACTTTGGTAAGCTTTTTGGTACAAATGATATCACCTTTAAATAATTCAACATAAAAAATGGAAGTTTCTAAATTTAAACAAATCATGGTCACAGGATTAAATGAAAGCTCTAGATCAAAGATCTGTATTATGTTTAAACAAAATATACGAGGTATATTTTTTTAAATTGTAGTTAAATAGTTTTAAGTGTTTGAATTCCGACGTCAAAAAAAATTGTCACCTGTGAAGAAACCCAATCCATGACTACAGTTTTAACTTTGTCGTCCTTGAACTGTTGACCACCAAGGAATTTCTTTAAGTACCGAAACAAGTGAAAATCACTGGATGCAAGGTCTGGACTGTAAGGTGGATAATCCAGTTCTTCCCATCCAAACGACCTGATTAGACCTTGTGTCATCACACATCAAGATAGCAGGTCACGCCGCTTGTTTTGTATAACACACCGGAGTTTTCTCAAGGTGACACAATACGCATCAGAATTGATTGTTGCGACTCTCGGCAGAAAATCCACTAACAAAATCCCTTTCCTGTTCCAAAATACAGTTGCTTTGATCTTTCGCATTAACCCTTTGTTACTCGCGCTCAATTTCGTGACGTGGTTACTCGCGCGGGGTATACAGTACTCCACCCAATTTTCATCAATAAATTAGGTAAATAAATTAACATTTCAATAAGAATTATGAATAAAATATAATTATAATAAGGTATAGCTTAAATTAAAAAAAAATATTTATATGGTTTTTATTGAAAAAAAATATATATCGAATGATATTGTAAAAAAAATTTAAATTCAAATTGTGTAATACCATAATGCAAATTATTTTATAAATCATCGTCTGAGTTATTATCCGATGGTAAACCACCACAGGTCTTACATTTGATGTCCAAATGCTGTTTACAGGTAAACCGTCCACAGGATAAACATTTTACCGTAGTTTGGGTGTGAATGATCAGTTGGCTCTGAACGATTTTCTACTTTCCCGACCATATTCTCTACAATGCAGCTAATATTTATTGGCAGAGATCTGATCAATACACGCTGTTGCAGATGTGGCTTCATCAGGGACAGAGCTAGATTTTTTTGAAAAACTTTTCTCCTCATCATGTTAGGACCGTGTTTACAGTAAATTATGTAGCTATTTATCCCCGCAACATTCAAAAACGACATAAACAAGTTATATGGCCACCTTTGGGTACGTCTCGTTACCGTATATGAACTACACATCTGGTCAACAGTGTCGACACCTCCTTTTGTTCTATTATATTGCATAATTATTTCAGGCTTATTGCTTTCTTCGTCTATCTCAATTTGATCGTGCATAGTTGATAAAAGTACAAAGGATTTCCTCAGTTTTGGCACATAAGAAACTAAAGTCATCCCATCCTGAAAGCCAAAGGTAGTAGACCCTAGTTCCCTTGTCTTTGACGGTAAAAATTCAAGTGGAATTTCCCTTTTATTTTTTTTCATGGTTCCAATTAGAGTCATCCCCTTTTCAAGTAACTTTTTTGCCAAAGGGACACTGGTATACCAGTTGTCCACGGTTATATTTCTATTGGATCCTTTCATACTCTCAGTCAATCTTAGGACAATATCAGTGGGGGTATTGCTTACTCTGTAAGGCCCATCTGGCTGAAGACCACAATAAACCTCCAATTTATATGTATAAAAGGTTTTAGCATCCACGGCAGCAAATATTTTGATCCCATACTTTGCCGGCTTATTTGGGATGTATTGTATGAAAGAACATCTACCAACGGAATGGTTCTAATTTCTCATCAATTGTTATAAACTCACCCAGGGAGTATGCTTTTTGGCAATTTGCAACAAATTGATCATAAAATGACCGGACTGCTGCAAGCTTGTCTAACTTTCTCCTCTCCTGCCTGGTTGTTCTGTCATCAAGTCTTATAGCGCTATGCAAAAAATAAAACCTTGCATACGACATCACCCCTCTGCTAATTTCGATTCCTGTCCCATCACTTGCGAAAATGTCATGAAGATCAGTTTTACTCATTTTCTTTGTACCGATCAAATACAACAGACCCACAAAGGCTAATATTTCTTCTTTAGATGTTTCCTTCATATCCCGTTCTCGAGAATAAGTACCAGCATTGTTCAGTTCTCTAATGTAAATATTAGTGCCAAGCACAATTTCATCAATCATAGTCTCATCAATGATTTTTCTAAATGCTGATAATTCATTTGATATTTCAGTTGATGTAGTGGAAGGAAACCTTTTTTTCAAAATATTTTTTTTGACGTTTTTGCAAACTTACTTGTTATAGGAGTTTTTTTCCATTTGTGAGTTTCTATAGGAACATTCTCACCTCTAATTTTTTTATAAATGTGTTTCACATAATAATTTTCATCATCACCTACTTCATCAGTGGATTGGTCAGACGAGTACCCTTGTTCACTGCCGCTGTCGTGATTTTTGTCCTCATCATTTACACATTCCTCTTCAGAATCAGAGAAACCAATAGGTAGTACTTCTGACTCATCCTCTAACTCATCTTCCGATAGAGCATCCCAAGCAGCCCTGATTTCTTCATCTGTGCGTAACAGATTACTCCTAAGAAATAGAAAAGTAAATTAATAAAAAAAAAACACAAATCAAACGTTTTTAGTCTCAACTTTCTAACAACTTACTTCGACAATTATTATAATATAATTAAAAGAAATAAATAAATTGAATGGAAACTGCCATAAAACAGTAGTAAAATGAATAAATAAATAAAAAACTCAAGGATAAAAATACTTACATTCTTGCTCACGTGGGGTATACAGTACTCCGTATCAGAACTGACCAACTTTTCTGTTTAACAATTGATCAAATACTGATATGAATGCAATGAAGCGAATCAAATCTAATAGAACACATGTCCATTGGAGGTTAGAAGGGCGGCCAAGTCTAGATTCGCAGTTGTGCCAACAATAACAAACAAAATATACCTCTGGGTGACTATATCACCCAGTGCGAGTAACAAAGGGTTAAAATTGTCTGTTTGGTTTTCACTCTGGTTGGCGACAATGTGTGTCGCCATTCTATTGACTGTTTCTTGGACTCGGGGGTGTGAGACATCCAAGGCTCATCTTCTGTAACGATGTAGTCTGACAATTCATCTTCTTCCTGATTCCTGAGCCAAATTTCTTGCACTCAAAAATCAAATTGCAGATTGTATTTCACAGACGGCGCTAGACTCAATTTCCTTAAAGATTATAAACTTCTACAGCTCAGCACACAGACAGGCGATACGACTGTAAACGGCGCCTAAACGCGCGCAAACCATGCTGGGATCAGAAGCGCAATCGCCGCAGTGTATTTCATTCGCACATCTCACTCTCATTCACAAACGTACCTTATTTTAAAAATACCCCTCGTATATACCTAACCAAAAACAATAATTTGTATCAGAAAGTCCACTATATCGTATAAAGTTGACAACTTCATGCCAGACATCGTTTCAATTCCGTATGCCGCAATGCCGCAACGTCGAATTCTCCATTTACGGATAACTATTTTCGGTATTCCTAAGGCAAATCTGCCAGAAAGCGAAGGCGAAGCTAATCGGTATTTTATGATACCGTTGTGAGTTTACGAGAACATTTTGGGAATCAGTGTTTCATCCAAGACACACCTATTAATTATGTATTAGCCGTTCACCGAACATGGCATTAAATTCCCATCAGGAATTTACAACATATTATCAAGTATTTTCCGATAGCCTTATCACGGTAAAATAAAAAAAAATAATGTATGGTTGTTAATGCGCCAACATTATTTCAAAGAAAAAATATACATAGCCATCATTTAGTTAATATAATTTATTTTAATAATTATAAAATGTTAATGGAAAAAAGTCACACGGTGCCATATCTGGTGAATATGGCGCTTGTGCAACAGTTTTAATATAAATTTTTATAAAACATTTTTGCGAATAATTATTGTTCTTCCTCATGATGCCAAAAACCATGAATTGTTTTGCCACAAAAATGGACAGACCCAAATAGTTTTTTTTCACATATCTTCACCGCCGTAACACTTTTTTACAGTTTCTTATGCATTCTTGTTCTTCGTATTATCGTGGCCTATCGAAACTCATTCCTTTCGCGTACTTTCCGGACTACTTCTCGCCATCATTCTATATTTCTAGCTGCCTTAGTTGCATATTGAGGAGATGTACAAGTTAGGTCTTTAATTTGGTCTGTTCATCTTTTTGGAGGTCTACCGCGTGATCTAGAACCCTCCATCTGTCCCTGTACTACCAGTCTCTCTAGGTTGTCCCTGCGTTCAATGTGGCAAAAGAGTATTAGTATTCATTCATGAATAATTTGAAACAGTTTTACAGATGCATCAATTTGTGCAAGATTTGTCAAAAGGATACGTTTTCATCACTAAAGTTCATAGAATCAATGCGCTTGAGGTCTTGTTTTGGAATCCTGCTTCATTATGTTCTGTGATATATTCATATCTCTGCAGATCTCTGCATCTTCTGCAAATTTCGCATTGTACTTTTTGTCATTTCGGATATTCTTCTGATCTCATGAGCATTACTGCCTTTGTTCGATATTAAAGCCTCGAGATAGACGAATTGGCTCACTACCTTAAATTGCCCTATTTAACTGATATTGGGCATGTTATTGTTTTAACTGTCGTTAATCATTATTTTAGTTTTCTGCTCGTTTATTTCTCGTTCGTAGAGATGGTTTTTATAATCAATTTTTTTGATAATTAATTCAGTTCTTCAGCCGACCTTGCAAAAATGGTAGTGTCATTAACATATCTTAAGTTAGTTATTTTTATGCCGTCAATTCTGACACCATCCGTCCAATATTTGAAAACTCTATGCATAATATATTCACCGTACATGTTACATAGAATTAGTGACAGGATGCATCCTTTTCTCGTTCCTTTATTGACGCAAAACTTATCGGAAGTTAGATCTTCAACAACGGCTCCCAGTGATGCGACGTTTAGATGTCTGGACTTGTTGATGACCTTTTCAACCATGCTTTATACCTAGAAATAAAAATAATTTAAATCTGGGCTGTTGGAAGGTCACAGTTCTTTGGACCAAAAAGCGACTTGCGTGGGCAGGCGCAGCGACCTGCTGGAAACGGAACATACGGCTTTCCAGACGACATAGTTTCCATCCACGGTTTCACTACATTTGTCAGAACACGCAAATAAACTTGTTTTATGACATTTTCCCTTTTGTTAAAGAAATGCGATGACATGACATCACCCTCGGTGGATACAACACTTAGTACATAAACGTTGGGAGGAAATTTAATTCTGGAAACAATGGGAACATATTTAGGGTCAAGTGCGAGCCAGCGATCATTCCTTAGATTTATATTCGCATCGGCAGTTAACATTTTTTCGTCAGAAAAAAATCTAAGGCGCCCGGCAGCATTGTTTCTTAAGGAATCCAATAGCAGGTTCTCGATTTGTCCTGGCAACTTTGGAACGCGTATGTCTCACTTTAATTGTGTAAGACTTGTAGCGGAAATCCTCCTCGATAATTCGACGCATAGTTTTTTCACTCACACCGACAACCGATGACAATTTTCGAATCGACAGCCCTGGATCCTCATACATCAGCTCATGAGCCCGTTGAATGATGTCGGGAGTCCTGACAACGCGCTCCTTCGAGTGAGTTTTCCTTGTCGTTGTTGCAAAACATTCATTGGACTACTTCAAGATGACACAGTGACATCATACACATACAAGCCCACCTCCCTGTTTGTTGGTTTGGATGTTTTGGCTTATTATTATGTTTAATGTGTTTCTGTACAAGCCTTAATTGCTTTAACAATTTTTTGTATTATTTCTTCTCGTTTATCTAAGTTGTAAATACAAAGATTCTTGTCTTTCCCTTATGTAATAATAATATTTTGTAATTATTTAATTTAAAATTTAAATTAATTTTATTAATTTCATTAATTTTTAATTTAATTTTTGATTAATACTTTTTTATTAATTAATTTTTAAAGTGAATTGAAATTTTAAATTAAAATGTAAGGAAACTGTAATTTTAATAAGGGACTTATGAAATATAGGCAACTTTTAATGGTTAATATAATGCTTGATTGACGGTTCACAATTTTTGCACAGTTCATTTGGTAAGATTTACATATAAATAACTTCTAGATTAATGTTAGAATTTAATTTATTCATCTTCGGATGACATCGCTAGCGGAACGCAGAATGATTTAGTATTTCGCGATAAATCCTTCCTATATATTTTTATTTTTATATTTTGTGCAATCTAAACTATAACACAGAAAAATAGTAAGTATAGCATGTTATAAATGACTGTAGTTTGAAAGGTATTTTAAAATGTTTAGCTCGTATTCCGTTATAGTCTCTAGTAATAGCAAATTGAAAGCTATGATATTGGAGCGTGAGATGAGAAAAATCTTTGAATAGACTTACGGTATACCGAAATTAATTTGTTTGATGCTTTGAAAGATGATGGAGAAAATGTTTAGGCTCTAGAATGCTTTTGGAGAGAGAAAGCTTTTATTTAGAGGGTATTAATTTAAAAATCTACTATCGAAAAATTAAAATATTTATACAGTAAAACTCGGTTATAACTTACCGGGGGGGACCTTAATAATCAGTACGTTAAATAAGTTCATTAAAAAAAAAATGAAAATACATATTTTAGTGGAATTTAATTTTTCCATATTAAAATTACTGTTAATAAACGAGAGACTTAAAGGCATGTTGTCCTCAACTTGTTGGATAAGCCATTGGATAAGAAGCAAGTTATCATCAGATGTCGCTGATAATAAACTTTCAAACTGTGAATAACATTTTGATCCATTGTTTGCAGAATGGACGTGAAATTCGGTGGAAAAATATTCCGTTTAATGTTCAAAAATGTTTAATAATCAATAAGCAGTAATGCTTGTGCAATAATAATGTGCTTATTTTTTCTTTTCAGTTGTTTGTCCCACGATATTAATCCACTTTCGAAAATATCAGCGGTCATCTACTTGTTTGATGTATAACTAACAGCCAAAATTTTTTATGTTTTTAAAACACCTGGGTTTGTTAAATTTAAGTAACTAAAAGTTTGCGTTTTTCAGTTCCGGTCATGTTTGCGAACATAGGAACAGTTATAATTTCCTTCAATAGTTTTCCCCCGTACATTTTTCACCCTTAAAGCTTATTATACCATCTGAAGCAAGTTTGTAAAAAAGGCCAAGTTCATCGGCGTTAAAAAGATCGCTAGCGTCATAGTTTCTAAGATGTGGAACTAATCTTGATTTAACCCAATCCATCGCATTTTCCAGGTTTACACTCGCAACTTATCCATGAAATTTACTAGAACTTATATTGTACCGCTTTTTGAATCTATGTAACCAACAGGAATCGCAAGAAAATCCAGCAATATTAAACATTTTCGCAAACTCGGTTTGAGCCCAGTAATTGTAGTATACATGTTTCTTTGATACGTAAACCATTGATGTAATGCTTCATCGATGTTTTTTTTTAACAGATTTGCGATTTTTACTTTGTTTCGAAACTCCGCGGAATTGCTCCCGCGGAATTATATTTGTTTTTCGATATCGTGGACACTGTTGTCTTTTTCAAAGCCCTGGAATTGCAGATTTCGACTTGTTTAGCACCCCTTTCTACCTTCTGAATTATTGCAAGTTTTTTAATTGTTAAAACCTTCCGAACCATTTTAGTGGAACTAACTTCAGTTGATTTATCCATTTTTAAAACACAAGTCGTTTATAAATCCGCATAGACACGATCACAAACAGCACAACTTTACTATACAACACCAGCAAGAAAACTAAAGAAAAACTAAATGACCTAATCGCAAAAAAACTTCGGTAGCGTTTCTCGGTTTGTCCAAAGGCGGTTTCCTGTCTTTTGTTTTTGTTTTGTATCGTTCTACCTCACAATACACGTTACCCAAATAAAAATAAAATTAATTATACATAAAAAGTACTTTATATTTTAATACGTGGACCAGGAGATTTGGTACTTTTTATCAAAAGTACTTAATAATGGAGTACGTTATAAAAATGAATTATCTATTGAATACTTCATAATAACTGCCGCAACTTAGTTATTCGATATGTTATATCTGCAGATACGTAATAAATTAATAGTTGTAATACTTCTTCCAATACATGTGGTGCTACAGCCCGTCAATGAGTATTGACCCTCTCAATCTTTGCCTTTCTCCAGTTTTCTATGTAGGGTATTATTAAATTGCACTACCTCCCTTTCTGTTTCCCAATATTTATCTCTCCATGATTTTCCTTGGTATTCGGCTTTCTGACAATCTCATCATGTTTCTATCACAGCGCCAAAAATTCTTCTGAATACTCTTCTTTCAAATACTACAAACATTATTTCTGTTTTCTTTGTAAGGGTCCACATCTCGTAGCCATAAGTGACTTTTAACCGGATGAGTGTATTATATATTTTAACTTTTGCGTTTCTTCGAATAAGTTTTCTATTTTAAGTTTCTTATTCATAATATTGTTCATAATATGATCTCTGATATCTCCTGGGATGTTATTGTTTCCAGCTAGTTTACTTCGTAAATTCATTTACAAATTCAATTTCAATTTTGTCATAGGTCTCTCTTAATAAGTTTAGGGGAGAGGAGGGTCAATTAAACCACGAGGCAATTGAACCAGTCGACTTAAAAATTCGATAAAAATAAAAAAATTAAATCTCTCTTCCTCTTAGAATTATATTCTAATAGGTTAAACCCTGATTTGCCAAAAATTTGGAATCATTGTGATCATATTTAATTTTGAAACATTCAAATTTTTGTGTTTATGGGCAAGAATTTTTTTTTTAGCTCTCGACAAAATGTTTAATCATATTTCAATTTTTAAACGTAATCTTAAACTTTTACTTATAATATCTCCATATATCTATATTTTATTTATAGCCTAATAATTTATGTTATTCCTAACTTTATTTATAGCGACGTAATTTTTTATTTACTAATTATCTCACACCACACACGAAAAATACTTATAAACCTACACAATGTAGCATTTGTTATTGTAATATTTCATCATGTAATATTTCATGTTATGAATGTCTGAATGATTGTGGCGTGTTCATATATTTTTTTCTTTTATTTGGGTTTTTCGCCACTATCTAAAACTCAAAAAATATCAAAAATACCTGTTCTTATTTAAAAAAAGAATCACTGGGTAAAAACAAAAAACCAAACGGAAACAAATTCCTCAGTGATTCTTTTTTGTAATAAATTATTGTCATTACATTGTTGTCAATGTAAGTATCGTTGACATATACAAAAAAAATATATATTTACTTTCATTCGTTAATTTATATATTACAAATTAATATAATTTATTTTTTAGTTTAGTTTTGAAAACGGGGGGAGAGCACCCTCCGAAACGTTAACGTTAAAAGTTAGTAAAATTTTTTATAACATTTTTATATCTTTAAAATTTTGTTCGTTAGGCAAATTTATTACAAAAAAGAATCACTGAGAAATTTGTCTCCGTTTGGTTTTTTGTTTTTACCCAGTGATTCTTTCTTTAAATAAGAACAGGTATTTTTGATATCTTTTGAGTTTTAGATAGTGGCGAAAAACCCAAATAAAAAACAAAAAAATTATGTTATGTCATCGGTAACAACAGCAAATATAAATGTTGATTTTAAATGTACTGGTATTTACCTGTTTAATTCAAATATTTTTTCTGATGAATTCTCACCTGCTACTGTTACTGTTATGCCACAACCAAGTCCTTTAAATGAAATACCTGGTCAATCAGTAGAGTCATTAAGTAACAATCCAATCAACGATGAGAGAAACATTTTCAATTACAATTAACTCCTCAAAATGATAATAACGGTATATTACTTGACAAAACTAATCATACACTAGTAAATATCCGTAATCCATCACAAATACGTCCGTTATCGAAAGCTCTATACAGGAGGTGAACCAGGAAAATGAAAAATTGTTTACTGTGATAAATGCTTAAGGGGCAACGCCCCAACGCCCTCCTTCACGAGCCGCCACTGCTGCAAATTCAGATACCGCAAGAGCTCTAAGATGATCCAGAATCAAGTGCTCGTTCTTAACTCTGATTCTCAAATCAACTGATCAATGTCCTTATAATGGTAAAAACAGCTGAATCTTTTCCCTTTTTCTCTTATTAATTTGGATAATTACCTGAAATGACGTGGTGGCATTTTATAACTTTCAATATAACAACATGAATGTGGTTACACCTATCTCAGTTGCATACAAAAAATAACACCAAAAATTACAAAAGCTAATAAAAGGTTTAACTGAGGTAGCCGATACTTGATGGAAATTAATTTTAAATAAACGAACTAAGAATTTAATATTAAATACAAAAATTGTATAAAAAATCATCAAAAATGTAACAAAATTGATTCTGATCCAACGAACATCTTTCAAAAAAGAATTAAATAAATAATAAAAGATTCATCTATTTTTAACAATTATGTGAAACAACAATTAATAATTATAAATAGGGGAGGGTTGGATAATACCGTATCCTTAAGGGATTATAGCTACAATCTTTTACTGGTACAAAACAAAGCGACTCAAACTTGATTATTAATAAGACAGTTTACCTGACAACCAACTTCTAATGCAATCTTTAATTCTTACAGCAGCCATGTGAAAATGTAGGATGTAAAAAAAATCTTGGGAAGCCTGGGATTATCAAACTGGTTTGAGAATAACGTGGCTCAGTTTGACAATACGGTGCGTTATAAATAATAGCCAATATACAATTCAATCAACATTTATCTCTGAATAAAAATGTTATTATTAATTTTAACAATAGTCGCAATTTAAATTTTCAACAGTGTCTTTACTACTGCAATCTTTATGGGTATAACTGGAACAACTCCAACCACGAACCCATATTCCCTTGTCTCGGCCGAATTACCGGTAGAGGTCATTAACCACATCAGTATTATCATTTTCTTTGTATATGTCCATGTCCATTATTCATCATTATATAATTGTGCTAGAAGAACTTCGTCATCCCTGCTGGAAATGAACACTCTTCTCTTGGTAGTTTTTCTATTTACTAAGACGTTTCTTTTTTATTATTGTTGTCTTTATTACCTTTTAAACTTCTATATCTTTCCTTCTCTTCTAACACTGGTTTTAAGGGAGTGGCAGTCAATATTTCTGAGTGATAACCTCTTTTAATTTTCTGGCTTTTTTGAGATTAAGACTTAAGATTTGGACATTACTGCGTGAAAATCTAGCAATAGTTTCAGTTTAATTCGTAACATGTGTGATAGTAACTGCTGCGGTTATTATGTCATTATTTATTGAAATTTGATTTCGAGATGTTAAGTCTTCAATAATAGGAACTAATATAAAGTCATCGCTACCGAATACGTTGGGATTTATGGGATAAATGCCAATTACTTCCAATCGTTTTACTACTATATCCATCGAAGCTACTCTCAAATATGCTTTATTGAAAATTGAAGCTAAAAACATCATGAGCGATTTTTTCATATATAAATCATATTCTCTGTGATAAGCTGCTTTCAGTAGACCATAAAAAGGTCATGAAGGTTATTTACAGTTACTGAGAAACGAACTTGAATTGTTTATTAATGAACAAACGTCACGTCAATTAATGAACTAACACATCATTTTACGCGAAATGTGTAGGATTATCTTCATGAACTGCTGCCAGAAAGATGGATAGGAATTTTAAGATTTGTCAAATTATATTAAAAAATACAGGGTTGCCATTTAAAAAATATTGTTTTAGTAACTACTGAAGAAATCTGACAACACCGGAAAGCATTATTTATATGCCGAACTCTGCATGCCGAACGCAACCGAAACGTTAACAAAACAAACAAATTAATTGTTTTTTATTATAAATGACCGAAAGCCCGAGAAACAACAAAAAAAAATAATATTCCTTTTTCTGACCCAGAGTGTCCCCTGTTAATTCTCTTAATAACCTGATTTCTGTTGATCTTAATAGTCGTTACATATGTTTATTTCTCCAGATTGTGTTTTTGAGATCATTTTTTGTTGTATCACAACCGTTTGGTTGGTTGGTTATCTACATATTTCGAATATTAAAAATTCTTTTTAATATTTTTTCTAATTCAAGTTTTTAATTTTTTTTTTTTAATTTTTCTGAAACTTTAATAAATTAACATCTTGGATACCGGTCTCATTTTTTATATTCAGCACTTACTAAAATCGTTATATTTTCCCGCAATTTCCACCAAAATACTTTTTCTTGGTACTACTTTATTACTGTTGTTACTATTAAACCTGCAATCGCCAGCAAACATTTCATATAACATATTGTAATATCTGTTCACTAAATTTTCTCAGATTCTAATTGTAAACTTTCCTGGCTGTCAACTAATATATTCTCGGTAACTTAACTGTAATTTATTAAATAGAACACTTAAAACACGCACACATTTTCATTAATTGAAATATTGATTTTGAAGTTCTAGAACATGATCGTTAAGCCTGCAATAAAAAACAGACTGTTTTATTATCATTGTTTTATTGTAACCATGTGACATTTAATCGAAAAGAATATATGAAAAGTATTTTGTAACAAAAATTAATTATGTTCAATTACTTTTCAATTACTAGAGTATAACAAAAATAAAGGGTAATTTTTTTTGTGCGTTAGAACTTTAAATTCAAATAAATCATCTAAATTAGATGCCTTGAAATTATTTATTTTATTGTTTAAAAACAATTTTGTACAAATCCGCCGCGACTACTTCTGACAAAGCGCATTCTGTCAATCCAATTTTCGACCACTTTTTTTAAGTACTTGGTGTCTTATGTCCGTAATTATCGGAGGAAAATTGGGTTTCAATTCGTCGATAGTTATTGGTTTATGAGCATACACCAAAGATTTAACATATCCCAAAAGAAAATAATCCTTAAATCAAATGACTTTGGTGGCCAATTAACAGATCCGTTCCTAGAAATAATTTTCTCACCGAATTTATTATTATATCCCTCAATAAATTGATAGTTGTGTTGGCTATATCATATGTGGGGCCATCCCGTTGGAACCACATCTTCTCCCAAACAATACTATTCAAATTTGGAATTAAATAATCATTGATAATCGTTCTACAACGATCCCCATTATCGAATTGATAAATTTGGACCTTCATCAACACTGTCAGCAACAGCAAAGATATTTTCTTCTGAACGTGCAGTTTTTTACTTGTTTTTGTTTTAATGTGGAGCAACATGAAATGCATTTGAAATATAATTCCGCCGATAATTGGGCGAATACCTCGATCGAGTGGGTGATTATGTACACCATAACATTCACGAAGTTGCTTTGTAAGTTTGACGCACAGAACACTGATTATAATAATAAATTTCGACAATTTTCAAGCGTTGCTCTGATGTTAAACGTTCCATGATGATTTGCCATGATGATTTCACAGCTACCCCTCGGAAGCTCATATACACTAATTAATCACCCTTTATTTGCGTTTTTTCCAATACTTAGTTATTTATTATTAAATATATATATATATATATATATATATATATATATATATATATATATATATATATATATATATATATATATATATATCATCATCATCATCATCATCATCAGCCCGCATCGATCCACTGCAGGATGAAGGCCTCTTCAGCATGCTTCCATCCTTCACGGTCCTGGGCTTTCCTCTGCCACTCGGGTCCAATATACTTAACGATGTCATCAATCCATCGTGCTTTCGGTCTTCTTCGCGGACGTTTGCCATCAAGCGGTATCCACTCCAGGATTGCCTTGGTCCATCTGTCGTCCCATCGCCTCGCTATATGGCCTGCCCATCTCCATTTCAACTGTTTTACTCTTCCAATGATGTCACAGACTTTTGTTTGTTCCCTGATCCATGGGCAGGACTTTCTGTCTCGTCTGGTAATGCCAAGCATACATCTTTCCATTCCCCTCTGTGCCACCCAGGCAGGTCCAGGTTTCACTTCCGTATGTCATAACGGGTAGAACGTACTGATCGAATACTTTTCTTTTCAGGCAAAGTGGGAGTCTGCTCTTAAACACTATGTTGAGCCTACCAATTGATGCCTGCCAGCCACATTTAACACGCCGTTCCACCTCCCGGGCGGTATTCCCCTCCATGGAAATCCTCTGCCCAAGATATATAAAGCTGTCAACAATTTCTAAATCCCTTCCTAGAACTGAAATTCTTCTGTCTTGAGCGAAGTTATTGAACATAACCTGACTCTTTTTCAGGTTTACTTTCAAGCCAAATGGTTCGCCAGCCCTTTGCAGTTCTTGTATGCGTCTTTGCAGCTCCTCTGGGTCTTGTGAAATGAGAATAATATCATCTGCAAATCTAAGATGGTTTAAGTTTGCACCATTGATCTTTACACCATTCTGTTCCCAATCCAGTTTACGGAATACTTCTTCAAGGCCAGCCGAGAAAAGAATAGGCGATATTGCGTCACCCTGCCGTACACCTCGTTCTATATTAATTCCCACTTCAAGATCATCAAGGTGAATTGTGGCTGTAGCTCCATCATATATCGATCCTAATAGGTTTACATAGGCTCTCTCTACACCTTGGCTAAGCAGTGCATCCATTATCGCATGCTTTGAGATGGAATCAAATGCTTTTTCGTAGTCGATAAAAGCCAAGCACAGTGGCATGGTGTATTCGTTGTGCCTTTCTATGGCCTGCTGTACAACCTGGATGTGATCCATTGTACTGAATCCACTTCTGAATCCTGCTTGTTCTCTTGGTTGTGTGTCATTCAGTTTTTTTAATATTCTTTTAGAAATTATCTTAGTGAAAACTTTGTACATCACTGATGGGAGGCTTATTGGACGGTAGTTCTTTAAATCTTCCTGTGCTCCTTTTTTATGTAAAAGGATCACTTCCGCATTTTTCCATAAGTCCTGTACTTTTTGTTCTTTAAGGCATTTTGAGTATAATTTTGCCAGTGTTTTATGTAACGTCCGACCACCAGCTTTTAATCATCAATTCATCAATTCTATAGCATTTGTTACTTCCTCCACTAGGATATCTGGCATTATATATTGTTCTTCCGTGGGTATTGCTGTCCCTGACTGGCTCTGATCTTCATATAACTGGGAATAAAACCTTCTGACAATCTCTAACATTTGGGTACGCGTCCTGCATACTGTGCCATCCTCACGCTTTAAAGCATATATTTGCGTTCTTTTGTTTCTCAGCTTCTGTTTAGCCTTGTTAATTCCTTTGTTTTCTTCCAGGGTTTTTTGCACTAGCTGCATATTGAATCGGCGCGTGTCCTCTCTGATACGTTTTCTTATAGTTTTGCAGAGCTCAGTGTACTCGACCCTGCCAAAAGGACTGCCTGCATTTCTCATTGCTCGCCGTTTCTTCATTAAATCAATGGTCTCACTGGAGATTTTTGTTTGTTTGAGACATTTTTCCTCTGGTGCTATTGAAGCAGCCGTTTGAAGTACATTGTTGGCGATTTCTTCATATTGAACTGATATTTCCACGTCCTCTGGATCTTGTAACGCAGCAAACCGGTTTGACAAAGCAATCTCAAAATCGCTTCCTCTCTCCAGCAGTTTTCCAGAATCCACCTTGCCCTTCTTTGATCTTACCATTCTTTCGCGCTCTTTTCGACAGTCAATCCGAACCCTTGCTCGTACCATTCGGTGGTCACTTCCAACATTAAAATTGTTAAGGACAGTACAATTGGTAAATATTGTTTTATCGTTGGTCATGATGTAGTCAATTTCGCTTGTGAGCCCAGATGGACTTTTCCATGTCCATTTTCTGCTGATATTTTTCTTATAGAATGAATTCATAATATATAGTTCTTGTCCTTCAGCAAAATCAACTAATCTGTCACCTCTATTGTCTCGCTCACCAGTTCCATATGGGCCAGTTGCATTTTCGTCTGTTCTTGTTGTTCCAATTCTGGCATTAAAATCACCCATCAGGATTTTGTACCTACATTTCTCCTTGTATAAAAGCTGGGCCACATCATCATAAAATTCCTCAATTTCCTCATCTTTATGGCTTATAGTTGGTGCATAAGCTTGGACGATTTGAAGCCTAAACTTTTTATTCAGCTGAATGACGCATTGGGCTAATCGGTCGGATGTACTTTCAAATTTTACCACAACTGTCCTTCAGCTTTCGATTGATGAGAAATCCAATTCCGCCTCATCGGCCATTTTCCGTACCTCGAGTGTAGAGTACGTGTCCAGTTGGTTCCAGTTTGATTAACTCTTCACCCTTCCTTCGTGTTTCACAGAGCCCAATAATATCCCAATGTATGTTGTCAAGTTCGATTAACAGTTCTTGCAATCGGGCCTCTGTTTTCATAGTCCGTATATTTAACGTTGCCATGTCAAAAGTCCAATGGCAGCCTGATCTAACCCGGTGATTCTTAGCACCCTCTGCCTTGGGGCAGGTCTTCCCGCTGCCGTAGGTAGTTGCCCCTTGGCCTCCGGGGAATGAGGGCCGTGTTTGAGGTTGTACTGTCATATTTCAACATATTGAAATACCATGTTGAAGGTATGGACCGTAATCTGCCACGCTGGTCCAATGCGGGTTGGCAGATTTTGGATCATGTTAGTCTGAGGCCTCCGCTTTGACCTGTCCGCCAGGGGTGACCCTCCCAGGAGCATAGACTCCAGACGGCATAGCTCAATGCTTCATTGCCCTACTGAAACCCCTTTACCACGTCAAGGTCTGATCCACAAAGGGGATATATATATATATATATATATATATATATATATATATATATATATATATATATATATATATATATATATCTGATGTTTATTCCGCGAAATACAAGCCAGTAGTTTCGATGACCGACCTCAAGCCATTCTCGTGCCAGTAACTCTGTTGTTCTTCGGTGCCACAATATATCTTTAAAACCGAAAAACTCAAAGCAGCCAGTTTTTACCTCTTTTTCAGCCCTGATTTTTGTCCTCGCAAAAAGTGACGTATGTAACGGAATAACTGGTAATCTGACAGAGCGAGACCGGGGCTGTATGTTGAGTGAGGAAAGAGTTTGAACTCCAATTCCCGGTTCTCCACTCTGGTTGAGCTTAGAAGAGTTCTGAATTTATTGTCCTGCCATCAGGAAACAACTAAAAGTAAATTATTCCTTTTAAATTCCACCAAACACACAACATTTAATATTTTTTTTAATTCAAATCTTTAATTTCTTTTTTAATTTTAACCAAACTTTAGTAAATTAACATTTTGGATACTGAATCTCATTTTTTATATTCAGTACTTACTAAAATCATTATATTTTTAATTCAACAAATGGATTGTTACTTGTCATAAAAATCGGTTTTATTTCAATTATGGATGATGTAAAGCAGTGAGTTATACCAGGTAATCAGCTTTTCCAAGACAGGAAATATTTGTCCAAAAGGTCATGTTATGTGTTTAGTGGAATTTGAAAGGAATAATTCACTTTAAGTGGTTTCCTGATTGCAGGACAATAAATTCAGAACTCTTCTAAGCTCAACCTGAGAGAGTACAAACTGTTCTAGCAGAAAAATATCCAGCTTCGTTCAACCGTAAAAAAACTTCTCCTGCACCAAGATAATGCCAGACAACAATCTTCAGATCTGACCACTTAAAAAATTACCGAATTGGTGTTTAAACTCTTTCCTTACTCAGTATACAGCGCCCCGATCTCGCTCTGTGAGATTACCAGTTATTCCGATACATACGTCACTTTTTGCGAGGAAAATAATCAGGGCTGAAAAAGAAGTAACTGGCTGCGTCGAGTTTTTCACTTTTACAGATATATTGTGGCATCGAAAAGCAATTGAATTACTGGCACAAGAATGGCTTGAGGTCGGTCATCGAAATTACTGGCTTCTATTTAGATATACGTTACTTCACAATAAAACAAATACAAGTAAAGAACTGTGCGTTCTGAAGAAAATGTCTTTACTGTTGCTGGCAGTATTGGCGAAGGTCCAAAAGCATCAATTCATTAATGAGGATCGTTGTAGGACGATGATCAATGATTATTTAATTCCGAATATTTGAATAGTATTGATAGTATTGTTTTAGAGGAAATGTGGTTCCAAAGTAATGGCTCCACATGTCATACAGACAACGCAACTATCAATTTATTGAGGGATATAAAAATAAATTCGCTGAGAAAATTATTTCGAGGAACGGACCTATTAATTGGCCATCAAAGTCATTTGATTTAAGAATTATTTTCTTTGGGGTTACATAATGCATTTCCATTACAAACTACTTTTCATATTTTCTATTCGATTAAATGTCACGTGGTTATAATGTATGTTATAATGCCAGTGATAATAAAACAGTCTGTTTTTGACTGGAGGCTTAACGGTCATGTTCTGGAACTTGAAAATCAATATCTCAATTAATGAAAATGTTGCGTGTTTCAACTGTTCTATTTAATAAATTACAGTTAAGTTACCGAGAATATGTTAGTTGACAGCCAGGAAAGTTTGCAATTAGAATCTGAGTAAATTCGGTGAACAGATATTACAATATGTAATATGAAATGTTTGCTGGCGATTGCAGCTTTAATAGAACAACAATAATAAAGTAGTACAAATAAAAAATATTTTGGTGAAAGTTGCTGGAAAATATTACGATTTTAATAAGTGCTGAATATAAAAAATGAAACTCGGTATCCAAAATGTTAATTTAATAAAGTTTCATTAAAATCAAAAAGAAATTAAAAATTTGAATTAGAAAAAATATAAAAAGCCTATTTGAAGTATGTAGATAACCAACCGAATAAATGATTGTGATACAACAAAAAATAATCTCAAAAACATAATCTGGAGAAATAAAAATATATAACGGCCATTAAGAACAACAGAAATCAGGTTATTAAGAGCAATAACAGAGAATACACTTGTTATTTATTGGATTTTCGGTCATTTACAATATTTTTTTTTAATTTTGTTAACATACGAAATACAAGCTACTATTGCTTTTCAATGCAATATCATTTTCATTTCTTTTTCAGCACTATTTTTTTTTCTCGCAAAAAATGACGCATGTATCGGAATAACTGGTAATCGGACAGAGCGAGATCGGCTGTATGCTGATTGAGGGAAGAGTTTAAACTTCAATTCGGTAATATTTTAAGTGGTCAGATCTGAAGATTGTTGTCTTGCGTTATCTTACTTCAGGAGGACTTTTTTTATGGTTGAATCAATGTTGAACCAAGCTGGATATTTTTTGGCCAAAACAACGTGTACTCTATCAGGTTGCGTTTAGAACAGTCCTGAATTTATTGCCATGCTATCAGAAAACAATTTAAAGTGAATTATTCCTTTCAAATTCCGCCAAACACACAACATGAGTTTTTTGATAAATATTTCCTGTCGTTGTACTGGAAAAGTTGATTACCCAGACATAACTCACTCTTTAGATCGTTAGGATTATGTAGGAAAATCAGTAGGGGTGTTAAGGAGAGTTTTACTCACTTCAACACCATACATGGCTCATTGCGGCGTCAGTTCATGAGGGAGGTTTCTATAGCTCACCATTCCTATGCCTCGCATATCCGTTATCAATAGGGTGGGATAGTCCTAATTTCCCTGAAAGTTTTCTGGTGTTTATTTTAGGATCTAACCCTACATCTAGTCTTAAAACGTCGGCACTAAGAAATCGTAGACACCCTGAACTTCCTCTATTTTCAAGACTCATGTCCCCCTACCAGAACCTTTTGAACCAGAACTGAGCGATGCAGATTGATACGGCACATTTTTTTTGCATATCTCACGAGCGGCGTCAGTCTTTGAAGCTTTTTTAAAATGATATTTTAAAATTGCTTAAATTTTCCGACTTATTTCACTCATTTTAGCGTTTTTGTTGAAAAACATTGACTGAATATTTCGCAGTGAAATCAGGTTAATACTGAAAAAAATAATAAAGGGTGTCTAAGAATATTTTTTGTTTTTGATACTTAAAAAATAAAACATCAAAATTAATTTAAACTTGTTTAATTGCTGTTAAATTACAGAGTAGTTATTGAATTTTTATTTATGAAAGAGAACCAAGGATTTCTTCTGTTATTCTTTGCTATAAAACATTTAAGTTGGGTGGTAATGGTTCGAAAACCTTACTTTTTAAATAGCCCCATAGGAGGAAATCAGCAGGTGTTAAATCTGGACTCCTCGGTGTCAAATTGATGTCTCTTCAGCGATTAATCATTTTTTCAGGAAATAAATCGTTAAGAGCTGTTAAAGAATCATTCGTGATGTGGAAAGTTGCTCCATCTTGTTGGAAAAATGTATTGCAGTTATATTCAATCGAGTTTTGCATTTCTGGAGCCAAAAAAAGTCCGGGTAATATGGCAATAACGATCGGAATTAACAGTCTGAGAGCGGCCACGGTAATTTTCAAAAAAGTAGGAGCCGATAATTCCTTCGCTTGATATGGCAGCTCAAACGACAAACTTAGGCGGGTGTACTGCTTTCTGGTGCAGTTTCAGCGGATTGTCGGAAGCCCAATACCTGCAATATTTGTTTATTCAGGTGGTCTTTGATGTGGAAATTCGATCCTAAAACGATTTTTCATTGTTCTGCAGAATTCGACTTGTTTAGCTGGATCATCGGGCTTCGTCTCTTGCGCAATAACAATTTTGTAGGAGTGGAAATGTAAATATTTGCAAATAATGCGGTGAATCGTGGATCTGTGCAAATGTAGGGAACTGCGCGGAGTCGTAGAGACTATCGTGGATCGTCTCTAAGAGACTGACGAATGCGATCAACTTTCGTGCCCATTCTTGTGTTTTGCGCTCAAACTTGCGCGCCCAATGATTGATTAAATTTGTTTGGCGCATAACAGTCAAAATAAAAACGAAAAACATTCTGAGATACCCGTTATTATCTTTTGGGGCAATAAGTTGAAATCAGATAAAACCTCTGAGTAGTAAACTACAATCATTTATACTAATACTTTTGTTATACAATAATACTCTAATTTAAAATGTGATATACCACAATTTAAGCGGTTATTACTCATCCGAAGAGCTTATGCCAAAACATCAAAAAACCTATTGCATTCTCATTATAATTTCATTTCTTTTTTCTTCCTTGGGTTGTTACATTAAAAGATATTTTTGTATTTTGTTTTTGGGCATTCTCTGTACGTGTCCTTACCATCTTAGTAATTTTATTGTTATGTCTTGATTTATATATGAGAGATTTCCATTATTGGTCTGATTCATTTGTTGCTTATTCTTTCACATCTTGATTTTCTTGGTCGTCCCCAGAAGCCAGTTTCTTTTAAATTAGAGGTTTATTCAGATAAAAGAAAATAATGGACGAAGAAGGATTAATAATAAGGTTTATTCAGAATGAAACAAGATTTTTCTGGATATCCTGTGAAGCAAAACGACTCGGCAAATTTTAATTATATTTAATTGCTTTGCGAATTGTCAAAAAATGGTTCTCATAACATTAGTTCCTAAAAGCC
This sequence comes from Cosmopolites sordidus, assembly GCA_031761425.1. Classification (NCBI taxonomy): domain Eukaryota; kingdom Metazoa; phylum Arthropoda; class Insecta; order Coleoptera; family Curculionidae; genus Cosmopolites; species Cosmopolites sordidus. The sequence goes on along the minus strand of JARFXV010001350.1, from coordinate 1,225,056 downwards.
TCCAAAAAAATATCCCCATGATTACTATTAGCAACAAAAAACGAAACATCGGCGACTGAAATAATATTATTTACCAATGTAATCTCTTAAAAGGTTACTGCATTTGATTTGCCGACGATAAAGGGTATTGATGTCTTTGATAAAAAGAAGTGACCGAAGATCACCGCTCCCCGAAACTTTCGTAGAGGCGGTGAGCCCTTATACCGTCATTCTGAATCTAAGTGATGATTCCCTTTTAGTTAACGTCAAAAATCGTATGTAATATATTTTCAGGGTTTAATTTTATTTAACATTCATGGATATATACGGATTATTTGCTTATAACTAAAGGGACCAGGCCGCATTGTTACGTATTGACACGCCGCATTGTCAAATATGGATGTAATTTACGGTTAAAACAGATTCGAGTTGGTCAGTCTATTGTAATGATTAGTTTATATTTAGTTGTCATTTGAACTAAATTATTTAAAAATGTTAAGTCGAATATTTAGACTTTATTGGGCATTATTACCTTTTTCATTCATTATCTTTTTTAGGCATTCAAGAACGGTAAATGTTCCAATAAGTTTTTAGATATTCACTCTGACTGAGAACACTTTGATTGAAGGTACATCTCCTAGAGAAATTAAACTACATTATCCATGAGGAAATTAGCTTAAATACCAATAATTTTGTAATGAAATCCGACAGGTAGCGCCGTGTTTAACAGTTTTGATTATAGTGGTACAAGTAGAATTTCATTTTCGCTTTAAAATGTATACACAATGAACACATTTGTGAAATTCTTACACGATGCAGCGGTGACTGTTGATATATCAATATCAATATTTAACTAACTAAAGCACATCCGTGACAAATTAATTATGATAATAAATTTATAGTAGGATATGAATATGAGGTAGGATATGATATGGGGCGGTAATCAAATATTGATCTAACCGGCTGGGATATGAGACACGAAAAGGAGAGAAACCCTAACGTGTTGTCATATCTGATTTTGGTGCTAGTTTGAGCCTAGTTCCTAGAGGGTACTTGCTACCTACTTTGGGAGGAATTATCTCACTCATATTTTTTACCTTATAGGAGTATTTTGACTTCAAAATAGAGAAGACTCATAATTCCCGCGTAAAAAAGCTACTCTTGATCAATATCGATATCTCACGCCGTTTGCGAGATATTTGTGTTCGAATATTCGATTGCACATCTTGTCGATGGCTGAAAAATCTGCAATTTATAATGTGCCTTGAATACGAAGAAAAAACATAGATGATGTCAAAAATACAACGGATTTTATTTTAAAATAACCATTTTTTAAAATTTACTTCAGTAGGTGTTGAAAGTGTCCACCGTTGCCCACCGGCTCCTTGTTAAGTGACGCCTTACATTTGAGAAGATATTTTCTTCATTTCTAATAACATTGGTCGCTTGTTGAATTTTTTGTAAAAGTTCGTCTCGTGTATTAATTTCATCATGGTAAACTAAAGACTTCATATGACCCCACAAATAAAAGTCTAACTGATTAATGTCCAGGCTACGAGGTGGCCAAGGAAACTCATCTACACGCCCAACCTATCGATGTGGAAAGCGTTGATTCAAATGATTGTGTTCTGCAACAGTAAAATGCGGTGGCCCCCCCATCTTGCATAAACCACATACCCTGTCTTAAGTTTAGAAGTATACCGTCCAAAAAGGTCTAATAAATCAGTTTCTAAAAACTGCACATATTGATCTCCATTCAGTCTTTGCGGAAACTCAAATGGGTCGATTAAAAAATTTTCGTTAATGCCGCATCAAATGTTATTTAAAAATTCGTGCTGGAAATATCGCTCTCTTGGAAGTGTGGATTTTCCAGATCCTAATAATAATGATTATTTCGCCAGATAAAAATTCCGCTTCTGGTAAAAGTTGCCTCGTCAGTAAATAATATCTTTTCAAGAACATGGAGTCAGCATTTTTTTTATTTAGTAAATTTTCACAAAATTGTGATCTATCCGGCAAATCTTATGGCAATAAATTTTGAACAGGCGCAAAATGGTAGGGGAAACATTTTTTCTTCATGGAGAACTTTTGAAACGGTAGATTTGCTAATTCCTGTAGAAGCCTCCCTCTAAATGCCTAGTGCTTAGTTCAGGATTTTCCGTGATATGAATCAAAATGTCCTCTTCTTGTTCTACGGTTATACGTTTCGATCATCCACCAGGATTGTTGTAATAAAACGAACCTGTTTCGATTATCTGATGAAAAATTTGTCGATCTGAGGTAATCTTGGTTGGGTAGAGCTCTTCATATATTCTAACTGCAGAGTGACTATTGTAATTTACTTGTGCATAAACGCATATCCCTCGAATCGCGGTTGGGAAATTAATTAAGTCTGGGCATGTTTTACAAATTATTTAATACCAACTCAAGAATGAAGAAACTTGTTTCCACCCACGTTTAATAGGAGAGGTAGAAAACAATGACAGTTGTCATCGAGACACAATAATTTGTACGCAATATTGCAGACACACTTTGTGAATTACATATTCTTCAGCCATCGACAAGATGCGTAATGGAATATTCGAACACGAATATCTCGCAAGCAGCCTGAGATGTCGATATTGACCAACGATCTCAATTTTGAAGGTAAAATATTTCCAGCTTTATAAGGTACAAAAATATGAGCTAGTTAATTCCTCACAAATATACCAACATAGCAAGCGCCCTCTAGGAACTAGGCTCAAGCTAGTACCAAATTCGGATTTGTCGCCTTTGAAAACCCAGGTACCCCGATTTTGAATCTGATATCCTCAACCGTTTTTAAATTATCTCAATCTTTCGAAAATTTAGTTTAACTTTCAACACCCTGTATCTTTTTAATAACTAACATTTGCCAACACATTTATTGACTAAATCCTCTTATTTGATCTCTACTATCACTAAATAGTGGTAGTAGAGATCAGTTTCAATTTTTCTTCGAATTTTCTTCATTTGGGGTTATCTATCAGAAGATACTGATTAGTGATAATAAGGTCGCTATTTCTTCATTATTGAAGTTGTAAGAGTGGTAAGAATTCCACTTCCAAGGTCACTTTCATTTTTTATCAAGATATACCGTGGTTGTGAGCAGCTTAGCTTCTTGAAAGTACTTCTGTTAGAGTACTGTTCAGTTGTCTAGCAAAACGAAATACCGTACGAGGTACCGTTACCAATGTTGCATATTTTCTTTTTTCGATTTTCTTTTTCTCATTTAGCTTTTTCATGATCCAGAAATTTCATTTATCCATATTACAAGAACCCCACCGTAAGAATCAGAGAGGTAGATTAATAGAATCAGATTAATAAAAACATATTCTCAATTAAAAATGAAATAAATTATTTAATTTATCCGTTAGCACATATTATGCACAATTATTCTTAACGCCAAACCGCCCAATCAAAACCTCTACTAAACTAGACTAACTCACGAATCAGCTCATATTTGCAAATATTTCGTAATCAACAAATACACTTTGATTCACTATATATACTGACAACAAATATTTTCCCAATCAATTAAGGGCCATTGTATCGACCTATAACTCACAAACATTTTCATTAATTGAGTTAACTATTTTAAAGCTCCAGTTTATGTCCGTCAAGCCTAAAGTTCGAAACAAGCGATATCGTTGACAATATCAAATGCATTTTAGCGACCCGATGTTTAAGTGAAGAGGACGTTTGATCAATTTGAAAATTGAAATATTCTTTATAAGTGTAGGTTAGTCTACTTAAATTGGATTTTAGATTACATTTTTATCAGAATGATAAATATCCGAGATTTAGTACTGATTTGAATTGATAAGTTGAATTCGTTTTTTAATTATACACATGAAAGATGTCATGTAAAATAAAAAGTTGCAAGTGAGTGCGTGGAGAATAATAAAAATGTTTAAAAGCAAGAAAATGTTTCAACTCGTGTTCAGATCGTTTGTGTCCCGCTTGTCTGAAGACTGAAAAACTTTTTTCAGTCTTCAGATAAGCATTGAGAATGCCAAGTGTGATCTTGGCGAAACGTCTGCACATTCCCAACAAACGGAACACAAACGATTGGATGTACTCCCGGACTAATACTCTAGCGTATTCTTCCATCCGCGAAACACTACGAACTAACAATATATATATATGTATATATATATATAAATATATATATATATATATATATATATATATATATATATATATATATATATATATATATATATATATATATATATATATATATATATACATACCTGACTGAGAAGGAGCCCCACCTATCCCTTCAATTGGATGACATTTGCTTCGTCTTTCGAGGTTGAGACTCTTCAGGGCGCCAACATATACCATACCATCAAGAATAGGGAGACCCTATCCACAGCCAACAACTCATGTTTTCGCCGACCTCCCGTCGGATGACGTATATATGTAGGGCTCCTTCCCGGTCAGGCAACCAACAACAAGCGTTCATTTAGGCGGAGACGCAGGTTGTTGTGTGTTCTACATGAGATTGTGGAACCCAACGATTGGGTGTGTGATGACACTCAGCTACTGCAGTCTCATTGGACGCAGTTCAAGAAAATCTAACATTACATATCTATATATATATATATATATATATATATATATATATATATATATATATATATATATATATATATATATATAGTAATTACAGCGATTTTATATAGATCCATTGTAAATCACCCTACCGAAAAATGCTCCCTATGTAAAAAAATTCAGACTCTTTTCCAACATAAAAGTGATCTTATTTATTGTTATATTGAAGCACCGTTTTCATAAAACTCGATTTGAACTTTCCTATATAAATTCCCTATTATTACCAAAGCATCGCCAATAACGAACGTCCGAAAGCAGACATTTGGAAAATGAATTGTGTTTAATATGTAGGAAAAATAGAAACACAAGAAACACAGGATAGAAGCATTCCATTTCCCATAGTATGCCATTTTCAGTTGTTACAACGTTGTCATAAAAACGGGTAAGGTGAAACATTGCGGCTCTTTCGTTTCTATTTTACCATCAGGCATCATAGAAATATCCGACAAGAAAATTGGAAAAAGACAAAAAAAAAGAGGAACACTATATTAAAAATTACCTTTTTTAGTCCAGTCACATTAGGGGTTTCACCTTAGTTTGGCATTCTAAAAGTTGTCTTAAAAGTCTCATAAAATTTCGTGTCCGCGTCTTGAGATATTCAAGGTGAAAGCTTAAAAGAATCGGTTTTTCGCAAATATCTCGCTTCCTATAGTTTCTATGATATTTGTATTTATTATAAAAATTACAGAGCCTAAAATTATTTTTAAATTTGGTTCCAAACATTTTTTATACACTCAACCAGTTTTGAGATAAAGCGCGGAGAGCGCGTAGCGTTCAGCCATACATAGTATAATGCAAGCTCAACGGTAAGTCCCGCTAAATAATACATCGAATAAAGATAATTAATCACTAAAAAATCGATAATTATGAATAATTTGCATTGTTTATTAATTAATGCATTGTGTTTAATAATATTTTTTATTTAAAAATGTTAAAATACATATATACTTCTTCAAAAGTTTCGATAAATATCCCCGTTCCAAAAAACATATTCTTTTTTTGAATACATTTAGTGACTGTAAGACACGACTTCTGCGCTGTTTAAAAGAGAAAAAAAAAACTTTCATTAGAATATTAGAAAAACTTCCCAAATTCCATCAACTGGCTCAAGTATTTCAACAAGACAACTGCACTATACAAACATTGTATGAAAATGGAGTACACATCCTGTTGGTAGTATATAATGCTCCAAAATCTGAGAACAATATCGATCATCATCGCTACACGCGATCCTGATAGATGATCAAAGCCTGTGCAGTTATCCAATCTTTCACCAACAAGTGCAGCGGCTCATCACCATATCAACCGTGCATATTATCAAATTCAAACTTGGCTAGGGAATGATTTAGAACCCCAGGAATGGGGTTGGGTACTGCGAAATGAACTCATGGAACCGATAACGACAATATTGCACCAACTCCAGATGAACTACCGAATACAATATTTTGCAACTGAAAGAATGATTGTGGTTCAAGCTGCGGATGCAGGAAATCGAGGTTGCAATGTTCTTTAACTTGTGGCCAGTGTAACGGGCAAGCTTGCGTCGATGTTTCATCGTATCAAAGCGATCTCTATGAAGAAAATACATTTCACCCCGAAATCCTTGAAGATTTAAAGACAAATATCCCTGAAGATGAAGATGATGATAATGAATTGGAAATTTTCGAACGAACGAAAAACGATGACGAAGAAGGAAAAAATTGAAATTCATACCCTTTTATTTATTAAAATTTACATAAATCCTCCCTACATTTGAACTTCAATTATAGTAAATGTATGATACATAATTGCTAAATAAATATATAATTAAAATGTATTTACTCTTTTTTTTTTACTTAAAATATAATTAAGATCTATTAAAATATAATTAGAATTTACTTAAGTATTTCATTTAACATTTTTTTAATCACAGGAAGTAGGTAAGTATTATTAAAGGATTATATTTGATAAATGAAAAATATTATTAAATACAATGTATTAATTAATAAACAATGCAAATTACTTATAACAATCGTTTTTTTGGGATTAATTACATTTATACGACGTATTATTTACCCGGACTTACGGTTGGCCCTGCATTATGCTATCTATGACTGAACGCTGCACGCTCTCCGCGCTCTATCTCGAAAACGGTTGAGCATTTAAAAAAATGTTTGGAACAAAATTTTTAGAATCTTTTATGCTCTGTAATTTTTATAGTATATACAAATATCATACAACCCATAGGAAGCAACATATTTGCAAAAAAAAACGATTTTTTTAACTTTAACCTTTGAATTTTTTGAGATTTTATGAGACTTTTGAGACAACTTTTAGAATACCAAAATAAAGGTTTATACCTGTTTACAGCTTATTATCTGTCATTCTGAGGTTGGCCCTCTTTTTTGGCTTAAGTGACTATATTATCTTAGGACAATTTTGTTTTGAGACAGTAGTTTTGCTATACTGTCCCGTAGTTCTGTGGTAATAATTCCAATACTGAGGCCATAATTGATTTTTCTGGTTTGCTTTCTAGATTTGCCTTATTATTTCAATAGCTAACTTGAAATATTTTATGTCTAGTACTTATCCACTACAATGTGTAAAATGATGGAGCTTTTTGACGTTTTTGGACTGCATCCAACGAGACAACAATAGTCAGGAATTATACACCCCCGAAGTCGGCGAAAATATGGGTTGCCTGAAAATATGGGTTGATTGTGGAGAGGGACTCCCTATTCGGCGAGGGAGCATATGTCGGTACCCTGATGAGTCTAACCACCAACAGACGAAACATGTGCCCTAACCATTGCTCATATAGATATATATATATATATATATATATATATATATATATATATATATATATATATATATATATATATATGTATATATATGTAGTGTTAGATTTAGAGAGGATAAGATATATATTCGGAGACTGCGCGATTTAAGCTTCCATTACAAAAGCCATAAACAAATAATATATCAGCATATTCACGATAAGAGCATAACGAAAGCATGAAATCAATCAAATAACTTTTAAAAAAATTGATAATGACAAACCAATGGCGGCTCGTGGGTGTTTAAAGTGGGAGTGCGTAGAAGAAAATAGTGCTGCTGAACGTTTTGTTTTTGCTTTCCCCTTCTTTTTTTTTATTTTTCGTGCTATTGAAACCCTCTACAGTAGCTGAACCAGGAAAACATTAGAATTTTTTATTGTTATACATAGAAAATGCCAATATTTCAGTTACATATTCAGGAGCCGAAAATGAACTTAAAAATTTCTATAAACATAAGTGCTACTCTCAATCGTTACTTACAGAAATACAGGGGTAAATAAAAATAAAAATATTTAAGATTGTTTTTATATTACTTATATAATAAATAGTTGGTCTACGTTTTGTAGTTTTTAAAAATATCACCATTTACTTCCGAATACTTGTCAGCTCTCTTATGAACATATATATATATATATATATATATATATATATATATATATATATATATATATATATATATATATATATATATATATATATATATATATACATATATATATATATATATATATATGTATATATATATATATATATATATATATATATATATATATATATATATATATATATATATATATATATATACATATATATATATATATATATATATATATATATATATATATATATATATGTATATATATATATATATATATATATATATATATATATATATATATATATATATATATATATATATATATATATATATATATATATATATATAAATCCGTATATATAATAACGTCGAAATATTTTCGGAGGTGACTCTAGGGATTAAAACATAAAAAAGTTTATAGTTAAGTTAGTTAAGTTTATAGTTAAAAGCTATGAACATACCTCAAAAATTTGCTTCTTAAAAGGGGAGCTTTGAAGAGGGTTTTTTCCGCAATATTTTCAAAACGGTTTCTGCTAAAGTCGTAAAATTCGGTATTCTTCAATAAGTTGGAATGGAAAAACATTTTTTGTGTTAATAAATAGTTTATTGAATTTTATTTGAATATTTTAGTTAGGGGCATTACTTACAAGGGTGTCTCTTTGGTAAATCCTGCCATAACTTTTTTGTTTGTAATGTTTTTTTAATTTTTCAAAAAATATAAAAGTTTTCATAAATATAGGAACTGTTAGAAATACAGGGGTAAATATATTTATGGGTGGCAAATGTAATAAAGAATGAGAAAATGTACCTTAACTGTGTTTTATTGCTAAGCAACCATTGTTTATACCAGTTAATTATTAGTTTGTCACAGTGGCGGCTCGTGAGGGAGAACGTTGGAGCGCCGCTCCTCCAGCAGTTATAACAGTAAACAATGTTTTAGAGCAAAACACTATATTTTATTTCCATTCAGTTTCTTTTCTTTAATTTATTTTAAGATATTATTAAAAATTAAAATCTCCAAATGTAGAAGAACGTCTGTCGACACTAAATAATACGGGTAAAAATTCCATCCTCTCGCCATAATTTTTACATCGTTGGTCGGACGTTTACCTCCAGCGCCCGTACGCCACGTCCACTTATCTCGTCGTTGGCGTTACATTTGGCCAGAATTTGTACTTTAGTTGAACACAGCAGTTATTTGCAATAACTTCTTTCTAAAACATGCGATTTGGACGTAGATTCCCTGCGGCCGAGCGTATCGGTAATTAGTTTTAAACGCTGATTTGACGGCTACGGAGCGTTTGATATGTCTCGCGTCACGTATTTTGTTCTCCTCGCGAATACTTGTTTTGATTTGTTTGGTTTTTTATTTTGAATTTGCTACATGTGTACACACTGAGTACTACTTTTTAAATAAAAATAATCAACTTTTAATTGCAAACATGAAGGTGACTAATTTAAAACTGTTAATAATTACTAATTTAAGTTTTTTCTTAAACTTTCTCGAATTTTCTCTATTGATTTGCAGTTACAATAAACTGTTTGAATGGTTTATTCTTCGAGAAACGGTAAGTTTCTACTTATTCATTTCTATATCTGCGCAATAAGCAACGACCCATCCTCCAATGTCCTTGTAAGTAGTAACTTACTGTGTTAATGTTTTCCTGGTTCACCTCCTGTATAGGGTTTCAATTGAAAGTAAAAAGGGGGAAGGAGAATGTAAAAAAAAAATCTTCAGCAGTATTATTTTCTTGTACGCCCTTTTACTTTAAAAACCCACGAACCGCCACTGGTTTGTCAGCAATTTTTTTAAAATTATTTCGTTGATTTCATTATGCCTTCATTATTCTCTCATCGTGAATATGTTGATATATTATTTGTTTATGCCTTTGGTAACGGAAGCTCAAATCGTGCAGTCTCCGTATGTCAACGTCGTTTCTCGAATCAGAGACCGCCAGATAGAAGGGTTTTTAAACAAGTTTTATCACTGCTGGAGAATCTGGTATGTTTCCAAGTGCGAGAATTGTATCTGAACGGTAATTAAAACTTGATCCTGAACAAGAAGAGGCAATCCTTGACATCGTTGAAAATGATCCAAGCCTAAGTACAAGGGATTGTACATATTTTCCAAATGACAAAATCGTCTGCTTGGAGAACTCTTAATTGAATTGTTTATATCCATTTCATTTACAACCGGTGCAACATTTGCAGGATGGCAATTTTGCGTTAAGGATGCAGTTTTGTAACTAGATACATTCAAATCGGAGATTATACAAGCATGTTATTATATATATAATATATATATATATATATATATATATATATATATATATATATATATATATATATATATATATATATATATATATATATATATATATATAAACAACGATAAAAACCCTCAGGCTATGGCTGAACATAAGTTTCAACATCGATTTATCCTTAATGTGTAGTAAGATATGCTAGAAAATTAATGAATCGGTTCATTTATATTCGACGGTCATCTCAGAGGAGAAGTCTACCTAAATTTTCTACAGAATTATCTATATTTTCTATAGAATTATTATCACTTATTGGTGGGCAAAACCTGTTAGAAAATGTCCTACTTAATGTACGACAAAACATATATTTACAGCATGATGAACCCCCTGCACACTGCAGCTTACTAGTGAAAAATTTCTTAAACAATAACTTCCCAAACCGGTGGATTGGACGAGGTGGTCCGCACAATTGGCCAGCTAGATCACTAGACTTAATTTTCTGTATTATTGTCTTTGGAGGTGAGTTAAGTCGTTGGTATATACAACTATAGTAGATACTAGAGATGTATTACTCGACCGGATAGTAAATGCAGCAGCAGTTATAAGGAACAGATCTGAATTCATTCATTCACACAGCAAGCAAGAGAGCTGACAAGTATTCGGAAGTAAATGGTGATATTTTTAAGAACTACAAAACGTAGCCCAACTATTTATTATATAAGTAATATAAAAACAATCTTAAATATTTTTATTTTCATTTACCCCTGTATTTCTGTAACGATTGAGAGTAGGACTTATGTTTATAGAAATTTTTAAGTTCATTTTCGGTCCCTGAATATGTAACTGAAATATTGGCATTTTCTATGTATAACAATAAAAAATTCTAATGTTTTCCTGGTTCAGCTACTGTATAGGGTTTCAATAGCACGAAAAATAAAAAAAAGGAAGGGGAAAGCAAAAACAAAACGTTCAGCAGCACTATTTTCTTCTACGCACTCCCACTTTAAACACCCCCGAGCCGCCATTGGTTTGTCATTAGCAATTTTTTTAAAAGTTAATTGATTGATTTCATGCCTTCGTTATTCTCTTATCGTGAATATGCTGATATATTATTTGTTTATGGCTTTTGTAATGGAAGCTTAAATCGCGCAGTCTCCGAATATATATCTTATCCTCTCTAAATCTAACACTATAACACTATATATATATATATATATATATATATATATATATATATAATATATATATATATATATATATATATATATATATATATGAGCAATGGTTAGGGCACATGTTTCGTCTGTTGGTGGTTAGACTCATCAGAGTACCGACATATACTCCCTCGCCAAATAGGGAGTCCCTCTCCACAATCAACCCATATTTTCAGGCAACCCATATTTTCGCCGACTTCGGGGGTGTATAATTCCCGACTACTGTTGTCTCGTTGGATGCAGTCCAAAAACGTCAAAAAACTCCATCATTTTACACATTGTAGTGGATAAGTACTAGACATAAAATATTTCAAGTTAGCTATTGAAATAATAAGGCAAATCTAGAAAGCAAACCAGAAAAATCAATTATGGCCTTAGTATTGGAATTATTACCACAGAACTAGGGGACAGTATAGCAAAACTACTGTCTCAAAACAAAATTGTCCTAAGATAATATAGTCACTTAAGCCAAAAAAGAGGGCCAACCTCAGAATGACAGATAATAAGCTGTAAACAGGTATAAACCTTTATTTTTGTATTCTAAAAGTTGTCTCAAAAGTCTCATAAAATCTCAACATTTTCAAAGGTTAAAGTTAAAAAAAATCGTGTTTTTTGCAAATATCTTGCTTCCTATAGTTTGTATGATATTTGTATATACTATAAAAATTACAGAGCATAAAAGATTCTAAAAATTTTGTTCCAAACATTTTTTTAAACGCTCAATCGTTTTCGAAATAGAGCGCGGAGAGCGTGCAACGTTCAGTCATAGATAGCATAATGCAGGGTCAACCGTAAGTCCGGGTAAATAATACGTCGTATAAATGTAATTAATCCCAAAAAAACGATTGTTATAAGTAATTTGCATTGTTTATTAATGAATACATTGTATTTAATAATATTTTTCATTTATCAAATATAATACTTTGATAATACTTACCTACTTCCTGTGATTAAAAAAATGTTAAATGAAATACTTAAGTAAATTCTAATTATATTTTAATAGATCTTAATTATATTTTAAGTAAAAAAAAAAAGAGTAAATACATTTTAATTATATATTTATTTAGCAATTATGTATCATACATTTACTATAATTGAAGTTCAAATGTAGGGAGGATTTATGTAAACTTTAATAAATAAAAGGGTATGAATTTCAATTTTTTCCTTCTTCGTCATCGTTTTTTGTTCGTTCGAAAATTTCCAATTCATTATCATCTTCATCTTCAGGGATATTTGTCTTTAAATCTTCAAGGATTTCGGTGTGAAATGTATTTTCTTCATAGGGATCGCTTTGATACGATGAAACATCGACGCAAGCTTGCCCGTTATACTGGCCACAAGTTAAAGAACATTGCAACCTCGATTTCCTGCATCCGCAGCTTGAACCACAATCATTCTTTCAGTTGCAAAATATTGTATTCAGTAGTTCATCTGGAGTTTGTGCAATATTGTCGTTATCGATTCCATGAGTTCATTTCGCAGTACCCAACCCCATTCCTGGGGTTCTAAATCATTCCCTAGCCAAGTTTGAATTTGATAATATGCACGGTTGATATGGTGATGAGCCGCTGCACTTGTTGGTGAAAGATTGGATAACTGCACAGGCTTTGATCATCGGATCATCAGGATCATCATCGTGTGTAGCGATGATGATCGATATTGTTCTCAGATTTTGGAGCATTATATACTGCCAACAGGATGTGTACTCCATTTTCATACAATGTTTGTACAGTGCAGTTGTCTTGTTGAAATACTTGAGCCAGTTGATGGAATTTGGGAAGTTTTTCTAATATTTTTATGAAAGTTTTTTTTTTCTTTTTTAAACAGCGCAGAAGTCGTGTCTTACAGTCACTAAATGTATTCAAAAAAAGAATATGTTTTTTAGAACGGGGATATTTATCGAAACTTTTGAAGAAGTATATATGTATTTTAACATTTTTAAATAAAAAATATTATTAAACACAATGCATTAATTAATAAACAATGCAAATTATTCATAATTATCGATTTTTTAGTGATTAATTATCTTTATTCTATGTATTATTTAGCGGGACTTACCGTTGAGCTTGCATTATACTATGTATGACTGAACGCTACGCGCTCTCCGCGCTTTATCTCAAAACTGGTTGAGTGTATAAAAAATGTTTGGAACCAGATTTAAAAATAATTTTATGCTCTGTAATTTTTATAATAAATACAAATATCATAGAAACTATACCTCGAAAGACGAAGCATATGTCATCCAATTGAAGGGATAGGTGGGGTCCTTCCCGGTCAGGTATATATATATATATATATATATATATATATATATATATATATATATATATATATATATATATATATATATATATAATAATAATAAATTATTGAATTCTCAAGACAATACAAATATGCATGGATCAAGTCAAAACAAGAGCATGCACATTGCCACACTTCTGTGCATACAAAGAATATATAACATTTAAACCTACATATAAATATTTTATTCTTGACAAGATATATAATTTATTAATTTAATAATTTAATAAAGTATTTATTCAATCCCCACAACAATAAAAATATCCATGATTAAGTAGGATTGACAGAATTGACAGAATGTTCAGTGACACGATCTCAGAAATAATACATGAAATGATAATCTTGCACAAATAAACATTGTATATACAAATAAGCATTGAATCTAATTATTGATATGACATATATTCTTCTAAACTATAAAAACTTTGACTTATAAGAAATTCGCGGACTAATTTTTTAAATTCGTTGTCATTCTGAACATGCTTAAATCGTTGTGGCAACTTATTATACAGCTTCGCACACCTATAGTAAACATTATGTTCAATTATCTTACATGAATGTATTGGTAAAACAAGTTCATCAAAGCCTCGTGTGTCATAGTGATGAACATCGTTATTTTTTACGAATGCTACAAAATTTCGCCTAACATAGATGATAATCTCCAAAATATATAGTGATGGTAGAGTCAAAATCCTGCATTGTTTAAAAATTGGTCGACATGTTGCCAGTATTCCCCACCCATCATTCGGATTATCTTTTTTGTCTTTTGAAAACACGCATTAGATGAGGCGACCCAGCCCAAAATATCAAACCGTACCTAGCGCGACTGTAAAACTCTGCATAGTAATATGAATGCACAATATCCGTGGTACCAACCCGTTCCAACCTATAAACAGCATATGAGACAGCAGCTAATTTCTTGCATAGTTCAGCTATGTGTTCATCCCAGCAAAGTCTGCTATCGAAATAAACTCCCAGAAATCTAGTACAGGATGTTTGCTGTATAGATTTACCGTTAATTTTTAGTAAATATGACTCCGTTATAGTGTGTGTTCGAGGAGTAAAAGCAATAAAACTGGTTTTGTCCACGTTAAGGGATAACTTATTATTATGACATATTAAGACATCGCACAAGAAAGGACATGATTGGCCGATACACTATACGCTCCAACAGTTTAGATAACGTAGGTAGAATAGCTATTGGTTGGAGAGGGAGAGCCGGTCACCTCTCTTGTGGACAGCAATTACTTTTGATGTTTTTAATGCCCTCGGAAAAATACTAGTTTGCAGAGACCAATTCACTAGATATGTTAACGGTATTATTAATGAGTTGATAGACTTCTTCAGTACAACTGAAGGAATATTATCTAGCCCCACAGAATTTGTATTTTTTAGTTTCCTTACTGTTTTAATTATGTCATATTGGTTAACTGGCCGTAATATCATAGAGTTTTGAATTGGAGTCACTTGTCTAACCCTAGTAACAGCCATTGAACTCACCTACACGTTCTTAGGAAGATTAACAAAGTATTTATTTAAACAACTAGCAATTTCATACTTGTCTTTCAAAGTAATTCCATCATCATCCCTTATGGCGCTTATGTTAGTTCTTGTATTGCGATTTTTTTGAATGTTATTGTTTATTATTTTCCAAGTTTTTAACTTGTTCTCCGATTCAAAATATTGTTTCACATTGTAAAGCAGTTTAGCCCTTCTTATAACCTTTCTATAAAGTCTTTTGTACACCCTATAATGTGTAGCATCTTGTTCGGCTCCGGATAATAGTTTCGTTCGATACAATTCTATTAAAGTAATATATGACATTCTGATACCTCTTGTCAACCAAGGTTTAAATTGACCCTCATTGGACATTCTTACTCTTCTAAGGGGAAAGCACATATCAATGTAATACTCCAAACAATGTGAAAATGTCTCAAATCCGCGATCCAAACTTTCAGCCTGAAATACGTCATACCAATCTTCCCCGCTTAGATACAGCTGAAATAGTTTCACATTAGTTTCACTATAATGTCTTTTAAATTTTGTTATTTCATGCAGATTTGATGTAATTGGAATCTCTATCAACTGAGCCGAATGATCAGACAGACAATTACTCCAAACAATACAAGACAAACCATCTAATTCATAATTCGTACATATGTAATCTATAAAAGTAGCCGATCTTTCTGTGGTATGAGTTGGTTCCTTTACTGTATTACATAACCCATAACTAAGTAGTACATCCTTTAATTTACTAACAATATTAGTATTTTCCTTATAATCGATGTTTAAATCCCCACATAAAATACATTTGCAATTTATTGAAAGGCGTAACTCATAAAGAAAGCTATTCAATTTTTGAAAAAAAATATCAATATTAGTATTTGGAGCCCGATACAAATTCAATACACAAATTAAGTCATTCTCAGACTCAATATAAATGCCGCAAATTTCAAATATACCATCACTACTATATTTATTTGTTCTCTCTATCTCTTTAATGCATGAACTCAGCTTATCATTAACAACTATCATGACCCCACCACCATTTGAATTTTCTCTACCATAAGCAGTACCCATTTGATAATTATTCATTTTGTACAAGTTCATTTCACTGTCTGTTAACCAGTGTTGCGTTATGCAGACCACATCGATCTTCCTTGATTTTATTAAATATTCAATGTGATCGATTTTGTTTCTCAAACTTTGTACATTCTGATGTAAGAACACAATAGCACATTGATCATGTTTACCCCGCTCTTCAGCTAATTGCTATTCATCAGTAGAATAACTAATTTTTTCCTTTCTATTTCCATTCTACGCTTGTAAACAGGGCAATTCATATCAAAAGCAGAATGCTCCACATTATATCTCACACTTTGTGTTGTGTTTGTCTTCTTACAGTTGATACATTTAAAGTTAGAATTTGTACATTCTCTTGCCACGTGATTGTTTCCACCGCACCTGAGGCATGCTTCTTCTTTACCACATTCATTTGAACTATGACCATATTCCCCACACTTAAAACACCGATACACCGGTATATACTCAAAAATTCGACAGACTTGTCACCCATCTCGCCAGACAATCGATTTTATCGTAAGAAAAGTTTCCTGGATGCGATATGTTGCGAAATGATAAAATCGACTGGCTACTATTTTCAAAATATAATTCCATTATTTGTTCTTTAAGATAAAAAAGAGTTACCGGATTATCAATTGTAGTTATCATTGTGTTTGTTTCCAATAATATCTGACACTCTTATTCGACAAACTTTTAGAAGCAAATGAAAAAATTGGAAACAAGAAGCAAGGTACTGGGATAAGAGAGGTCGTAGTCAATCAATTGATGATTTTCCTGGAACTTATGACCTATTATTTTTTCTTTTGAAACAAAATAAAAAATATATAGATCACTGCGACGGCAGCTGTTCGCCGGGAGCACCGGGAAGAAGGTCAAGGACACAATGAAACCACGACAGAAGTTGAGCGCCACCTGGTTACTTCATATATTGGAAAGGACCCTGGAACCGGGAAGGGGTTTATCTTAAATAAAACGGTTTACTAGAATTTTACACATATATATCTATTAAAAGTACACTCAAAAAAGAACGACCAAAGCACACAAAAAAGGGAATAACTAAAACTATCAAACAAAAGACACGGGAAGGTTTAGGGAAGGGGGTTCTCCAAACCTTACCGTGAAAGAAATCAAAAATCAAATACACGGCTCTGAATTACACCAGCTGGTCTCTATGTCCCTACACTTACAAACTAGAGGCTATTTCCTCCATTCTGACAATAGTAAAAATATAAATATATAACGCTATGGTAACCAAGAATGGTCAGACGGCAAATAGATACAAAATATAAGGTGATAACGTGACCATTATCAGTATAAGAAATTATGGTAAAAATGTATTTGTGAAAAATAAATGGTAACTGCAATCCTTAACGGTACATGAAAATATAATAAAAAAAATTGTTTATCTGGCCTTATTTCCTGATGTTGTCTATCCTTGCCTGTCAAGGTACTGGGTGTCCAAAAACACTGAGTATGACTGCGGGCAGTCCGGTATCCCTATGCGGGGGTCTCGAAATAATCTCGATCTGACCAACCGGTTGCTGTGCCATGTGGCACCGAAAAGGTGTAAGGTTTCCACGATGGTCGGGCTCTGTAATAGGTGGTCGTTCAATGGCCTGATGTCTGTTGATCGGATTCTCTGCTGCCGGGTCGTAAAACCCTCTATAAGAATATCAGAAAAATCAACCCAAGCGTTACTTGGCCACTAAACCTACGTACCTCGGTCGGAAGGGTAAGGCGCGAAAATGTCCGCTCACCTGGAGATTTGGAGTTAGACTGTCTTGCCTTGCCCAAACGATACCGGAGCTCTTTCAGTTAAGAATTTGTCCGAAATAAACCTACCAGTGGTGATCAACAATTTACGAATGCTACCTGTAGCGATCAAGAATTTGTGAACGCTACAAACTACTGCAAGTTTTTTGACAATATATAATTTATAATTATACTTAATTCGAAATTAACAAATGTAATATTCTTTTTTGATAAGTTTTATTTTTTTAAGAATTGGTGTCAAAAACAGCTTAATAACGAGTTTTCCGCTCAAAAAAAAACATTTTTTTAAGAAATAATTTGTTTCAGAACTATGGTTGCATTAAAATGGGATTCATATATTCATGATGGAAATAATTGCGCAATTTTCCCAATTTTCCCAATAAAAAATTCAATTCTTTTCTTTGATCAATTTTATATTAAGAGTTTTCCACTCAAACTAAATTGAACTTTTTTAATTAATAATTTGTTACAAAACTATGATTAGGATAAAATGGGATCAATATAATGATGAAAACCATTCCTAAGTTTCTGAATGATTTTATTCATCAATATAAAGCACTTATTTTGAAATGTAGAAATTTTAAACAGAAACATCCATTAGAGTCAAAATTATTGCAGTGGTAATTTCTCTCATGTTTACTCAATTTAAATACTTGATGTTTATTAGTTCTTACAATGTTTCATATTATTATAGCAATAATTCGTATTAATCATAGGTACACGTTCTCAATGTAAAGGTTTGTTTCAATTCTCAACTGAAAATCCCATTCCATTTAACGCAACAACAGTTAAAATGCAAATTATAATGCCAACGATGATATACTACGCCTATTTCTGCCTCTTGGTTTAATGGTCATAAAACACACATTCGAAATCGCTAATTGAATTAGTGAAAATATTGGTACGTTACAGCTGGTTCAGTTAATTACCGTAAAATTTATGGGAAGAATGTATGACCGAGTATATTTTGCATATAACATGGGAGGGTATTTGTCAATCGCGTAATTGGTTTGAACTTGTAAATATTTATATTATTGAACTAATGGAGGGTGTCCAAATACGTACTTTGTGTATCTCGTCACAACGATATTCCCAATCTTATTCGGATATTTAAGTTTCCGAATCGGTTGTTGATTAAAGGCGCCAGAGTATCCACGAACGTTATCCATAGAACGTGAATGTATTAGCGGAAATCATAGAACTTTAATTTATCGGCGATCTCAACACTTTAACCTAACGAAATACTCTCCTTGCACGCATATAAAATTCAACACACTCAAAAGATAAAACACGGAGACCACGTGTATTTTCGTGCGTTAGCTAATTTTATCATTGATGAAGCGAGAAATAATGCAAAAATTTTTTAATAAAATTATGTCTTCCGTCGAAGCTGATTTCTACCTCACAGGTCACGTGAACAAGCAAAATTAGAGGATTTGGGAAAATGAAAATATTCCAGTGACTACAGAGGAACCTCTATATGCTCTTCTCGTTCGTTTCCTTTATATTTTAGTCCAGATTATCTGGATTATCCCTTTTTATTTTTTGGCACCATATCACAACCGCATTACATTACTCAAAAGCTAGATTTCACATAATACTTCTGTATCCTTACGTTTAACCAATATTGGTTCAGCTTTGTTGTAACATTGGTAATTTTAAAAGGAAAAACAATGTCCATTATCATCAAATTTTGCTTTATCATTTCAAAACAGGCCAACGGGGTGCTTTGTACGTAGAGGATGCACTAAAAGAGCGCTCAAGCTAAAAATTATTTGGTGTATTCTGTTCTGGAATTTTTAATGTCAGCTTAGTAGAAATACATTCCACCGTTCTCAAATATATTATCGATAAAATCATCCAACAGACTCGTTAAACAAGTCGAAAATAGACGTTACAATTGTTAGGCAAATTTATCTTGTCTTCATGCTTGTTTTCCGCGGAAATGGTGCCAATTTAGATACATGCTTTGCGGAAACTTTTTATTCAAAACACTGTAAAGAATCGGCCTTCGCCCTGGTCGCTTATGCACTGAACAAATCTTTAACTTATCAACAATACTGAAATACAAAGCTATCAGGAACATCCTAATTATGTTCACTAATTATATGCCTATAACCTAATTATATGCACGTTCGTGGACTTCAAGAAAGCATACGACTGCATCGACTGATAATCTCTGTTCAACATCCTAGGAGAGCAAGGACTCGACTTCAAAACAATACGATTGATCAAGCAGACACTGACCGACACAGTTTCTAAAGTGAAATTTATGGCAGAAATTTTTCAACCTTTCCTGATTAAAACCGGAGTACGCCAAGGAGATGGGTTAACCCCACTCCTCTTCAACCTAGTCCTGGAAAATGTCATAAGGGAATGGGAAAAGGAACTAAAAAATCAAGGACACTGGAAACAATACGACTCGATCGAACCAAAAACAATATAGAAATCTTATGCCTAGCCTTCGCGGACGACCTAGCCATACTCGCAGACAATGAAACAAGGGCAAACAGATAGAAGTCCTCAAAGAATGTGCAGAGAAAGTTGGCCCACAAATCTCCTTTCAAAAAACCGAATTTTTTTGCTCAAAATTAGATGACCAAAATTTGAACACCAAATACGACAGGATAAAGACGGTCACACATTTCAAATACCTGGGCGAGATCCTCGAACCCACAGGAGGAGAAAAGATAGCACAGAAGACTCGATTACAGAAGATGAAGAGGGCATATCCACACACACACAAAAATAAGATACCACAACACAGTAATCAAACCAGAGGTACTATACGCAAGCGAGACACTTACACTCCACACAAAAGGCGGCATAGAAAACATAGTAAAAGAAGAACGCAAAATTCAAACTATATTCCAGGAAGACCACAGAGAGAATGTCCAACGTAGCGGCAGACATAAGAAAAAGAAGGTTGAAATTTTATGGACATATCAGTAGACTCACACCGACAAGACTCACCAACAAAATTCTTACATGCATACAAGGGGTCAAGTTAACAGTGCCATGGATATCACAAGTCAGAACTAATCTGGGAAGGGCTCAAATGGATCCGACAGAGATTGAGGACTGAAAAAAGTTCAGAAACAAAATACATATGTGGAAACTCGGATAAAAGAGCGAAGTTTCAAGGAGATCGGGGACAAGGTGGACGGAGGAGAGAAAGAGGATTCACGGAGAGAGGATGAGAGAGGTGTGGAAGATCAGAAAGAATACTCAAAAATGAGTCGGAATGCATTGCGTGATCCGATCGGGTCTATACGCACCTAATAATAATAATAATAATAATATATATGTTACTTCAATAGGTTGTAGAACTCCTAAAAAGAAGTAATATTACCAAAAATCATATATATAAAAGTTGCAAAATGAATAAGTTATTAACATTTACAAAATTTGAAAACGGACCTGACTTTTTGATATTCTCGCAGTTCTACCACTGCGTTGTAGAACTCGCAAAGCGAAGTTAATTTAGCCAAAATCATTTACCCCATTTCTTGAAACTGTGACCTTGTCGGTACCCAAAATAAATTTGGTAAAAATTTCATTACTGTTGTACTGATGTAAAAACCACTAACAAAATTCAACTCTTCTAGGATAATCTTCGAGTTGTAACGGTTGTACCCGTTGATAATGATAGGGATAGAAGTTCTTGTACTTGTATAATTTTCCAATTTACCACTTTACTTTTTATTTTAACTTTAACTTGACCTGCTATAGACCTAGTGCTCGTTGTTGGCTCGATTTCGACAATTTCTAAAATGTATTCCTGAATTTCTACCATTTCACGTGGAGGAGGTCTTCCAGCGTGACCTCCTCGTTGTGTCTTTAAGTACCCCTTTAAGTACAAACATCTGCAGAGCCGGATGATTTCTTAAAGGAAACCTTTCCGCTTACAAACGACATGCTGTTATCTTAGGAGGTTAGTAGTAGAGGTTATGTTATTATCTTAGTGAAAACTTTGTACATTACTGATAGGAGACTTATTAGACGATAGTTCTTGAAATCTTCCTGTGCTCCTTACCATAAAGTATACTCGTAAAAGGATCTTTTCATAAGTCAGGTACTATTTGTTCTTTGAGGAATTTTGAGTATAACTTTGCCAGTGTTTTATGTAACGTCCGTACCAGCTTTTAGCATTTCGACAGTTACACTGCCCTTTCCTGGAGCTTTGCCGTTTTTCATCGATTCTATAGCATTTGTTACTTTCTCCACTAGAGTATCTGACATTTGTTCTTCCGTGGGTATTGTTGTCTTTGATTGGTTCTGATCCTCATATAAATGGGAATAAAATTTTCTGACAACCTGAGTCTGGTCATTGCCTTCATAAAATGCAGACGCGTTCTGAAGAGCAAATAAAGTAAGGTTAAGTCTCATAAGGTGTGGTAAGGTTGCGCAATATTGCGCAATCGTTCGCAATCGTTTGTGAAACTTTTAGTGTAGTGTTGTGCAACGAATTGTTCATTATGGACAATACAAAAAATAAAACTGCTTTTGCAGTAAGGTCTTTGGATGAATTAATCCTTAAAGCACAAATTCAACTAACAGAAGATTTCTGGCGTATCCTAGAGAAACATTCTTTAGGAGTGGGAACTGCGCTATGATTCAACCAAACCGCAGCAAAAATGCAATTTTTGCACCTGAAGAGTAAGATATTAAATGTATTAACGTCTAATAACAAAGACCAACAGACTCTAGAGACCACACCACCCGAAGATGGAGACGATCATCAGCTGATATTCTTCCAACCAAAAAGACGTAAGGAAAAGAAAGTGCCGACGGCTTTGGGAGGTAGCTGTTTCGAATCTACCGTAGTACTTCGTTAAACCAAAAGGACCGACCAATGTGGAGGCAATATTCGTTGCAGCCACGGTCAACCCCAAACTCAATCAATTCTGAAAGCCATTAACAGCTGGAAGAAACCAACAAAGAAAAGACGGGTCAGTGCCATGTCCCGCAAAAAAACGAAGAAGAAAATCCTACCAATTTACAGCTGCGAAGATCTAATCTCCGCAGCACCAAAAAGAATCAGGCGAAGTAACCCTTCTCAATCATTCTCTCAACCAACACCTTTAATGCAACACAACATCGAGCTGAAGGAAGAATTCAAGATCCACGATCGAACATTCCGCTCCGGACCCCAAAGTGCGCGAAATTTCTCGTAAATCTCGGCGGTTTCGGGTCTTGCGACCCGATTCCGTAGCAGTTAAATAACTCAGTTATTTCAATAATCAAAATTCATGGATGAATTTTACCAAAAGTAAAGACGATTTTGTTACCAACTAGGTCTACTTAATCGTCACTACAGGGCTAAATAGAAGCACCCAAACAAACCCGGGCTTGCGAAAGCAGGCAAACACACCCGCAAACGCGGAGAACTCAGTAGGAACTGGTAAGAGCCTGAAGGCTAACCAAAAAACCTGGATAAATAAATCGAAATCGAAATCTGACAACCTATAACATTTGCGTACGCGCCCTGCACCCTGTGCCATCGTCACGCTTTAAGACATAAATTTGCGTTTTTTTGTTTCTAAGCTTTTGTTTAGCCTTGTTAATTCCTTTCTTTTCTTTCATATATATAAGTATACACAAAAAGTATACTCGAATAGATCAAAGAAAAATTAAAAGGAAATGTTATATTGACCATATTTTCGAGTGTTTTATTCATATATTTCTTCAAAAATATTTGTTATTTATTTTTAGTAATGTAAACAAAATATAAAGATTAATTACGCGAAATTTATCTACTAGTAATGATATGTTAACACATGTACTTTCTTAATTCACAACCTGGAAGACGAACATGGTATTTTTAATATCAATGTATTAAGCGGGGTCCACATCAACACAAATTTGCTTTATGCGGGTTGTATGCATTGTATGTGGTGCACCTTCGTGGCAATGTAGACGCTCTGACACCAAACGTCGCACACAAATATTGTCGCCGCACAGCACACACACGAACCATCTGTTTTCCATCAGATAATTCAAACAAATTGTTCCAGAAAATTCAACATACACGCAAAATTTTATTGATGTGGACCCAGCTTTAGACTTACAAACATCATTTGACGATTTTCAATAACAAGTAAAGGTTGATTTGGACTATATGTAAATGCATATTATCACGAGTTATACCATTGGAATGCGGCAGGCATTAAGTCATCATCACAGTGATGAATCTCGATTACATTATGGTGTATATGATGACAAGAAAAGACCGAAAGCATATCGAAAATGGAATTATTTTCGATCATGGAGTAGTTTATTTGTATTCATGTGTAGTTCATTCATTTCATTGTTCAATTTCAGCCTGAAAAATATTCTCAAAATGTAAAATTTGTAAAACCAGAGAGAAATGGTAAATTCACCTCTGTCTTTGCCCACGTTCCCCTGTGCGATTTTTTGATTTTCTGAAAGATTCCGTTTCATGGAACGTTTGATGAACGTTCATCTCATTGGGAAATTAAACAAAGAAGCCTAAGAGCTTGTTTTATCAACGTTGCTATATTGTAAGTGATTCTGCAAAGCAAAGTGTCCTCTAATTGCTAAAGATACAAAGTTTATCTGTGGTTTTAGCACATGTTGCCTTTAGGTTCGGAAACTCCGATTTTTTCATCTTCACAGAAAAGAAATTAGTACATATTAAGTTATCTTAAGGTGAGCATAGTTAAAGATAGAGAGAAAATTTGCTTTAGAAAAAAAACTTAATCATCATCTGCTGCCACTGTTAAGTGGGAGCAGATGAAAGTGTGCCAAGGAGGATGAAAGGAACCGTTTTCGTCTTCCTTGGCATCTGCAAACAAAATCAGAGCTACTTTTTTTAAATTTCTCGTAGGGTGCTGATCATATACTACAGCAGGGGTCGCCAAACTTTTCAATGTGTTGAGCTACTTTAATAATATTCAAATAGAGATCCAAACTTGTTTAATACAATAATGGAAACACATTTTCGACGTACAAGATTTATTTTACTATACTTACATTATACATTACACATGATGTACATACAATATACAAATCTTATATGCCTGAAAAATAATCACAATTTTGACGCAACGGCAGGCCATTTATTTTTAAAAATTAAAGCCGCAATAATCTTCAAAAGCTTCTTCTTTAATCGTAAAATTGCTAAAAATCATTCTGACGAAAATAACCATCGGGGCGGTATCAACCACATCTGTGGATTCATCAAGTTGCAGGGAAAAATAACTACAGTTATCTAAGTGACGTGTTAACTGTAAAAAACATCACTACTCATTACTTCTACTCGTCTCATCGCTGTATTGGCCAAAAGCTGCATTGTTTTTATAGCAGACACTATCTCGTTTTTATTTTTAAATCTGACGCACAATAAATCAGCAGCTTCTAAAAATGAATGATTTATTATTTCTCCTTCTTCATAAGGCTTCTTATTTTGTATAATTATCTGCGACACGCGATAGGAAGCTTCAGTTCCAGCTTTATTTTTGTCAAATACTTTTAAAGATGTTGGTTGTAAGTAGAATGTAAAGGATATGAATTTTCAAAAGTCGAGTGAACAGTTTTACGTGATTTTCAATATTTCCCTTTTTAGCAACGGATAGTGAAGCGTTACACAACAAGCACACACTTTTGCTTTTAATGTGTGTAAAAATGTATTGTTCTTCCCACTCGGAATGGAAATGGTATGTCTATGTCTTAACTTTTTTATTACTGCTTACCATACTTGTAATTGTAACGTAACTGAACATTGAACGCGGCGTCATCGCACAGGTCTATCCATGTATCCCGTTTAAAACAGCCGAGATCCTTCCTGAATGATCGCTACAATTTTCTCAGCGGTTTCGTGGATTCTAATTATTTAGCGCCTACGATGCATTGATCAGGCCGTAATCCGTAACGTTATTATAATTTCGATATATTCGTTTATAAAGAATATGAGTTTGACGTCGGAGGATTGCTTATAGCTGTGAGCTATCAAAATTGTCCACGCGAACTACGGGTAGCTCACGATCGACTGGTTGTCGACCCCTGGACTACAGGATAAAAGGTAAGCAGAAGCATCCCCAGAAAGTATTTCGTTTCACTACTGGTCCTCGATGTCTCTCTTTCTATTCAAAATGAGCGCCTCTATCCCCTATAGACATTCCGGCTTAATAACTGTGTTATAGTGTTTCACTTTTGTGTTTTTAGATATGCATTTTTTGTTGTAAATATTTTGTGCAAGTCTCAATGCCGTTTTCATTTTTTGACATCTACCTTACGCTTTTTCCAACCAATTTTCCATGATTATTTTACATAAATATTTGAATTGTTAGACTGATCTGATGTTACCATATTTTGTTTTTAGAAATGGTGTTCTCAGTCTGTTGTAGGTCATGTATTGTGTTTTTTCAAAGGATATTTAAATCCTACCTTTTCTGCTGTTTCTTTTAGGATTTCAATCTGTTTCTGTTGAAGGATGTTATTCAGGCTAAACGTCCACACCTGATCAAGAAGGAAACCTCTTTTACCATAGTAATACACCTGTATATACGTTTCGGGTTCATCTGGTAAAACTCTATAACCTAGATTTCCCATTTGGCTCTAAAGAGATTACTTCATTTTCGCAAACCTGAAAAAATAGCTCGCGGACAAAGATTCACTTCAAGTGATGAAGATGTGATGTCAGATGTGGACAAATCACATGGTCTAAATATATTAATTTGTAAAATGACTACGCTGAAAAAAAAGAATATTCCGAAAAGTCTTGTGTTTTCTTTGTCAGGCAATCTTAGCTCCTTAGTCTTTCATAACCTTTAATTAATTATAATTTCGTACATTTCGTACATTTATATTAAAGCAAATTTAACAAAGAAGTTTCCATAAAAGACAATAAACCATCGATATATATATATATATATATATATATATATATATATATATATATATATATATATATATATATATATAATTAAACCTTTAGTTTATTCTGTAACATAATATACGAGGGTTGCTATTTATATATCCAAATTTGGTAACAAGGGTGTTGCTAGGCATCAGCTGACATATAAATATATTGTAAAGTTTGACATTGTTGACTGTATACGTACTTAGAACGTTTTGTCATTCGGACGCTATTTGTGTTGTTTAGTGACTTAATTAACGGAATTAACTCATGAAAATTTTCGTGCGATGATTTACTATGACTTTCGAGATGGATTATTTCAACAACAGTGCATGGAGCACAAACTAAAACTACTATATATCACTGATTTAGTGAATTCTATCGTAGCCGTCGTTCGCTCACGGATAAACGTAAAGAAGCTCATCCTAAATCGGTTGTTGTGCCTGAAAACATCGATACTGTGCGCGAACTGATAAAGAAAAATCATCATGTGATATACCACGAGATTAAGGCATTTCTGGGCATTAGTATGCCAAGCATACACAAGATTTTACGTGAACATTTAACTGTGAAAAAGATTTGCGCGGGTTGGATTCCGTATAACCTAACAATCACTCAAAAAAATGCTTGCGTCGGTTGGTGTACAAAAAATACAAAGTACTGGGTCAAAAGCCGTGTATAACATCTTCACAGGTGACAAACCTTGGATCTATGCATATGATATCGAAAGTAAATAGCAGTCGACTATATAGGCCTTTCAAAATACAACAAAAGTTGTGAGAGTAAGAAGCAAATGGTCGCCTGTTTTTGGGGAAATGGGTATGTGGTTACAGTGCCACTAGATAATCATAAACCGATCAATTCTGAACGATACCACAACAATTTATTTGACAGAAATCTTTGAGGAAATAAGAACAAACAACCAGCGATGCAGGATCATTCTTCACCGTGACAACGTGAGCTCTCACACATCGGACCGAACAACTCAATATTTAACTAGTCAAAACATCGAATTTATGGGTCATTCGCTCTACAGTCCTTATTTGGCACCCAATAATTTATTTTTGTTTTCATCCGTGAAGAATAAACTAAGTGGTCAAACATTTTCGGGGCCAAAAGAAACGGTTGACACGTTCAAAATGAATGAAAAAGGTACTATGAAAATTGGTTCACATGCACAGAAAAGTATATTTGGAAAAACAATAAAACTGTTTTCAATGCTAAATAGTTGTTTTTATTTATTATTCCGGTAACATAAATAGCAACCGTCGTATAATTGTTTATATGATGATCTGAATACCCTAGTTATATAAAAAATGTATTAATGGCCCCTTAGAATAAATCTTCTAATTATAACTAATTGTTTTGCCTAATTAACTTGTCATCGCGTGGGTGTATTTATTCAACGGCTTAAGGAAACGTAATTCTTCAAAGGTAAATAACGCGTTCTAACTTTCACCGTTTACCCCTCTCATTATTTATTATTTTGGCGTATAAAGTTACAATAGCAGTGTATGATTACTTTGCTAACAGTTTAGACCTCCATACATTCGATGGTAAACTTTTCCACTACTCTTCTTTGCAAAATTACACATACGATATATCAGAAACTTTAAATTTTAG
Source organism: Cosmopolites sordidus (assembly GCA_031761425.1). NCBI lineage: Eukaryota > Metazoa > Arthropoda > Insecta > Coleoptera > Curculionidae > Cosmopolites > Cosmopolites sordidus. The sequence goes on along the minus strand of JARFXV010001350.1, from coordinate 1,196,386 downwards.
TGTATTAGTTTCTTCATAAACTACACTTATTTCTACAGTAAATGTATTGAAATAATAATATTTTAGCTATAAGAAAATATAAATGATTGTCCAATAAGAGTGTCAGAACATTAAAATGGGGCACAATCATAACTGCAAATAATACTTCGGTAATATAGGTCGACTTGATTTTTGTAAAATTGACGAGAATGCTCTTTTTGGGTGTCATTTAGGTAGTTATCAAAACACCTCGTCACAGAAATGGCACTTGCTTCTCTTTTATATCATGGGGTATTTGAAATTATTTGTACCTAACCTTTAAGGAGAGTTTTATTGTTTTTTATATTCTAGTTTATTTCTGTCTCGTTTACAGTACAGTCAAATGTTTAAGTCGATTTTATATAAAAAGTTCTAGTAGTCGATTCTAGTAATCCAGCGGAGTTTTCTTGTATATGCGAACGACTTATTTTAAAGTCACAAATTAGATCTATATCCAAGGAAAACAAAAAACCTATATTTTATATTGTAAGTGTCAAATTGGGGATAAAAGATGAAAGTTGAGCTGCTCATGTTTATTGTGTGAGTTGCTCTGAGTGAGATGATACTGTATGAGGATATATCACAAGAAAAAATCCTATGCCGTTTGCTGTTCCTATGGAGTAAAGATAATTTACTAACCTTGTAAGTGATTGCTACTTTAAGTGATGCAAAACTAAAAGAAGGCATATTTATTGGACCTCAAATAAGGAAGCTTCAAGGTGATTTCCGTTTTCAAGAAAAATTAAATGAAAAGGAATTAGCAGTTTGAAAGTGAAAGGATTTCTGGCAACAAGAAAAATAAAAACTATAAAAACCTCCTATATGAACTCTTGAAAGCCAATGAAAGACTCCTTAAAAATGCATTATTTAAACTCCCATTTGGATTTTATCTCAAAAAAATGCTGCAGTAAGTAATTTGGGTGCAGTAAGCGATGAACAAGGAGAGACATTTCAGAATATTTCAGGACATCAGAATGATGGAAGCAAGATACCAGGGACGCTAGAACCTATCAATGCTGGGTGACTACTTCTGATTAAAAAAAAAAGTTAATGCTACAAAACACAAGAGGAAAAAGTGAAAGCTTTTGTCACTATATGACATATTATGTAATATATTTTTATTCACATAATCTTCAATAATGTATTTATATAGATTCAACACGTTTTACATGTTTATAATAAATACATATTAGATTGTAAAAATTTGTCCTCTCATTTTTTTCCCCACCACCACCACCGGCATTTTCGGAATTAGGAATTATTTGCATCAAAGTTACCGCAAAAATGTTTAAATTTGTTGATAAAATATATTTTATCTCAAAGGACATGACGAGCCGAGAATGATATTTCGAAAATAATGTCGTTCAAATGTCCCCTTAACTTCATCTGGTGAAATGCATTCTGAAGACCCAATTTTCGATTAGTTTTTCACACATATCGCATGGTATATTTTCAATGGTAGTCTGAATGTGTTGGTTTAAGGTCAATAATTATGGGGGATTTATTTCTGCAATCCAGACAAAAAATAAATCAAGGGCGTGAGATATTGATGGCCACTTGACATTATTAATACGCATCCAGGAAACTTTTCTTGCAATAAATCGATTATCTGGCAAGATGTGTAAAATGCAATCCTGCTGAGTTTCTTCAACGTTTTATAACTGTAGATAAAACATTAAATCATTATTATAGGATAGAGCGGAGCAGCAGTCGAAACAGTTGTGGACTTAGGCTAAAATGCATCAAAGAAAGCGAACATCAGGAAGGGTTCAGGAGCGAACTCAGGAATATTATGCTACACTATTAGATCAATTGAAAAAGAGTACTCAGGCTAAACATCCTCATTTAACTAAAACAAAAAACGGACGTGGTACTTAGGCGGGCTAGTCACGCGCCCGGCAACGCAACGACCCCGGGTTCGAATCCTAGCTCGGGTATAGAATTTTTATATAGTCTACCCGACTTGGAATGGAACATTAGGAAATACTGGAAAAGATAGATGATAAATTGCCAGAGTAGCAGATGCGTCTATAATGATAATCCAAAAAAGGTGCTCTGCACACACGTTTTGGTGTTGCTACAACACTCCATGATCTACGTTTAGCAGATTTGGCTTCCAGCGGTTAGTTTCTTGTCTCAACCCTGAAGAAATAGGTTGCTGGATGAAAATTTACTTCAAATAATGAGGTCAAACCTGAGACAACCGCTTATTTTTCACAGTTCCAAAATCTATTAAATTGCAAGGTGATTGACTTCGATAATTCAAAACAAATCTCAATATTTCTCAAATATTATGTTTGCGTTGTCGCGCTGAGATTTATTTATTACCTAAGATTGAAATGAAAATACCAAAAAGAATTAATGTTTAATAAAAATTTTACATTAAACTAGATAATAGAAAAATCCTATTTACGATATGAACATTATATTCAGAAAACGAGCTAATCACTCTCTAAATAATCAACTCAGGGAAGCGCTATTCTCCTTTTTCTTCCAACAATATCACCACAGTAAAATAAATTGATGACATAACCTCACAGTATCTACAGGCAAACTATGATAATATACAAACATGGTTAACAACGTAGTGTATGAGAACTAATGAAAGCAATTTAGTACATATTACATTTATAAACAGAAAAAGCAGCTATCGACCAGTTGAATTAAGTGGCCATCAATTATAACATCAAAAATACAGTTCATAAATTAGCATGGAGGAAACATATTTTCACCATGTGGAAACAATTGGGGCTGAAACTCCAATAACTGTACTGACTGATAAAATGTAAACTTGAAATGTACTTAGGAAATAAAGTTTCGATGTTTAACCTCATTATGAAGCCGATCTGGACTTAAGATATCCAAGTGTAGAGTTCAGCGTGTTTATCCATTATCGAAATACCATGGACTCCCATCAAAAGTGATCAGGATCATAACTAACAAGTCTGTATTTTTAAAGAGGAAGTCGCAATATTCTCACAGCAATATGAGACAAGATTAAAGTGAAATACTAATAACTTAGCAAGAAACATAATAAAGCTAGCACTTCGAAAAATACTTAAAAAGCTCTTTCTATCTGACTTAACAAATAAATTTTAATCTTGGAATCCTAACCCAGACCCTTGTCAAACTAATTCTTATATAAATTCTAATATACGTTATTTGCATTTAGGATAATGTTATTTCTTAAATTGCTTTCTAAAATTGTAACTTAGAATTGCAGATTGCAAATAAAGAAGGAAAGTTAAAAGAACAAACAAACGAAGCCCTTAATCTGATGAAAAGATATATCCAGTATATAAGGACCCGTGTATATACATATATCTTTAACAGATCGTAACTGCCAGCATTTTCGATATTGGTGATTCATCCCACCGCTACAATCAAACTGACTGAGTTTGATGGAAATTTATTCAAGAATATTCATCCCGTTCAGTTACACAGGTCGACAAATTTAAACTTTTTTGAGGTAATATTGATGAAAATAGGTGTATATGAAGTATTTTGTAGTACTAAATCCGAAAATGATAAGCTAATTGAAGTAATACGCACAGTTTTTTTTGCCAGAGGGTCAATGGTGGGGAAAAAAGGGAGACGACAAATTTTTACAATCTAATATTTATTTAATATAAACACGTAAAACGTATTAAATCTATTGCGGATTATGTGAATACAAATATATTACATTAGATGTCATAAAGCGACCAAAAGTTCATCTATGAGGTCTTCTTCTTCTTGTCCAGAAATCCTTTCACCACACTTACAAAACACTTTCAAGCTGCCAATTCCTTTTCATTTAATTTTTCTTGAAAACGGAAATCACCTAGAAGCTTCCTTATTTTGAAGTCCAATAAATATACCTTCTCTTAGTTTTGCCTTACTTAATTGAGGAAATTTTTCTTTTAGGTAGTTAAAACCATTACCATCTTTGAACATGGCTTTGACAAAGTTTTTTATTAGTCCAAGCTTAATATGGGGAGGCAGAAGAAGCACCTTTTTTAGGTTAAAAATAATATTAACATATTCCATATTAAGCATTTTCATTAAACCTGCAATCTCACCACAGACATATAGCGATTCTTCCATTTTACAATAACTTGAAAATGTCACATTCCATTTTCGGTAAAGTGAAACACTTGCATTTTTATTTAATATATTCTACTGTTGAAGTCTAGAACCAAAATATTCCGATTTTTCTTTTGCCAATCCCAGGTTACGTACCAAATCATTTAATTTATTCTGAGTTATTAAGTGAGGTTCACTGATAGCTGTTAAAAATATTGGGTCACAAGTGTTGTTCTCAAGAAATTGCGGATCAGATCGGGATGAAGAATTAGAATCATTGGAAAACATGTCGTCCAGGTTTAAAGGCGCAATCGGTACCGGTAGTTACTGGCGGTATACGGAAGTTACCGGCGGTATACGGTATGAGGAAATGCGGAAGGCAAATTTGGATAATGAATGTTGTCCCTTTGCTTTTTTAAAATCATTCTGTTTTAGTGATACAAACGTATCAATCACTGACATGATCAATAGATTCTCTCCATACCATACGAACCGCAAACGGCATAGAATTTTTCGTGTGATGCATCCACTGCAGTAAATTTATGTGACAACTCATACAGTAAATATGAGGAGCCAAACTTTTATAATGATCTCCAATTTGGCACTTAAAATATTTAAGATAGACTTTCTTGTAAACGAGACAACTTAAACGAGACAGAAACAAAGTAAACTATAGGTAACAATAAAACTGCCCTTAAAAGTACGTAATACTGTGGAAATACCCCCTCTACGGTCTTGTAGTAATTCCTACATTGTCCAGTCCAAAGTCAGGTACAAATAATTTCAATGGAGGAAAAGCAGTACTTGAAAATGTTACGTACTTACTACTTCCGTACAAAAAGAGCATTCTCATTAAAGTTACAAAAATGATATCGACCTGCGTTATAGTTCAACAGGTGTGTACGATTTCCACAGAATTTAGTAAAAATAATAGTAAATTATGCAAAATTCAATATATAAAATACGGTAAAACAGATAACTGTGCTGTACTAAGAATCTTTACCGTCAAAGATGCCGATTAATTCAATTCAATATTACTCAAGATTAAGGAATTGAAGATAGTTAGCATAAAATATCTGAAGAGAAATTATGATTGCAAATTGGACACTCATTATCTACAGCATTCAAAAAATTGTCTTCTTGTCTGTGGTATCTTAACTGATCTTCCGTATTCACCAGATATATTTTCACGCAATTATCAGTTATTCCCATCCTTGTAAAATATTCTGGAAAGAAAAACCTTCACCGATGAGATAGATGTTAAAAAGTACCCGGAACAGTATTCTCAAACAATTTAATTACGGTGTAATCACGTTGAATAAAAGATGGCATGAAGTCTTATGTAACAATAGTGCAAGTAGCGTAAATGTGGTAAATCCATAACTCTCTGCAAGTTACACTTCTCCATAATACGTTGCGTTACTAGAATAAATCATCTCCTGATGATGCTAACATGGTTAGTAAAAGGCGCGTCGAGAAGTTTAAAAATGTGATTTAGTGTTTAGTGGTAAATCTTTTCGAGTTTAACGTTACTAACATTACAAAAAAATGCTACTAATTTTGTTATTGTTAATAAAACTAAAAATGATGGATCATGCTGGAGAACAGGACAGAGCTCAAACCTCATAGGACCAACCACAAACAACACAGAACAAAATATGCAGATTTGTGAGAAAACTAAAAAAGGAAGCGATAAAATCCTGCCGAAGTATTGACATATAGAGGAGAAAATCTATTACATCACCTACACGCCATTCTAGTGAAAATATAAAATGAAGAATGTAGTCTAATGAGTGGAACGATGGGCTGATATGTCTAGTCTATAAAAAAAGAGATTTCTTAATCTGTGAAAACAATCGAAAAATAACGCTGCGTAACTCTGCATACTAGGCACTATCAAATATCTTCTATGAGAGACTGATACCTATAGAACGAATCATTGGAAACCACCAGACTAGGTTCCAACCACAACTAGGTCAAATCCACAATTGATTAACTCTTCACCATAAAATAGATTCTGGAGAAAGGCAAGAAATTAGGCATAGAGAATCATCACCTTTTCAAGGGCTACATGACAGTATATTATAATATAAATAGAAACAAATTTTATACAAATTTGAAATTCCATTGAAACTTTTCAACTTAATTAAGATAGCAATTAATAATTTCAACCTGTCAGCAATATTTTAAGAAAGTGTCTCCATCCCATTTAATACCCAAAAATGATTAGTACCGGGTAATGCACCAGCTTATCTTCTGTTTAATCTGGTTCCTGATGCTGACTTCGATGTAAGAGCGGATATTTTTAACAAGTCATTACAAGTGATGGCTTATGCTGATAATCTGGACATTGCGTTAAGAAACACAGCAAGGAGAAGGGGAACATTCATAAATGTTCAACAACATATCACCACAGTGGGCTAAACTATTAATGAAAATAAAATGAAATATATGATAATCTCTGAAAACCGGAGTAACGTACTTAAGATACGAAGTAACACCAAAGAGTTAAACAACCTTCCAAAACAACTCTCCAAAGAGTTAAACAATTCGAGTACTTGGATTCATCCGTAAATATGGACAACAACATGTCTGCCAAAATTAGAAAGCGCAAACTAATAACGAACAAATGCTACTATGGATTTCAAAGAATCATTTTGCCATAGATGAAGAAGAAGAAAAATACTGAAAAATAATGTTCCTATTTTGCACCATCATGGCCTAGTTGCAACACCATGCAACATTGCCAACATATATGTAATTGAGTTTAATAATCTAACATTTGTAACCCAATCAATAAAATGTCATAAAAATATTTAGAAAAATGTAAAGCTCAGCGACAAACTCGAAAGCTTTTTAATTCAATCTTGTATTACAAAAAATTAATTTTTTTCTTTTATTTCAGATACGGTCGTTGGGTGACTAGGCGAGTAGCTCTGGCCACAATCGCCACTATATGGCTTCTGGCCGCTCTCATCTCTTTCGTGCCCATTATGTTGGGCTTACATCGACCCCCTCAACCCTTTGTCATCGAATCGGGTGGACAAAACTACCCCACCTGCGCCCTGGACCTCACCCCCACGTACGCAGTGGTGTCCAGCTGCATCTCATTCTACGTTCCCTGCATCGTCATGTTAGGTATGTCATAGGCCGTAATTTCATTTACGAAATTAATTGTTCGAAACGTTCCGCTAATTAAAGAGATTACATGAACATTAACCCCATCTTGTAATTATGGCCTGATAAGTTTGAATTAGATTCGGTTCATAAATAAACATAATAATTATAATAATAAAATAATATAATAAATAATATGCTTCTGTGTATGTGGGTGTGGGAGTAGTGAATAGCTATAGGGAATTTTATTTGGGTATTCGGTATGATATAATGGGAACACTATACACGTGCACAAACATGTAACTTAGCAGGTCAGAGTTTTATTTTATTTTCTTAACAATTGGCATCGTATCATCGTCTTGTTTATTTCAATTGATCCGAATTCAGTTTTTTTGTTTCATTGGCCTCCTAAAGTATTATTTAAAAATAAAACGTAATATTTTTGTAGCCATTCATACCATACGTTTCAGCATAAATTTGGTTTGTTTTGTTACCAAAAAATAAGAAAATTTACACATTATTATCGTTTAATGTCAAAGTTGAAATTATTGGAACAATATATTTTTTTAAAGGATTTTTTTAAAGGATTCACTTTTTACTTTTTACGGCGGATTCACGGCGGAAGCGGCTTATCTGAATATCATTGACCGTAAGTACCAGAATTTAAAATTAAGTTTCTGGAATTTTACAAACCTCCGTAACTACCAAGCATATCGTGATATTCGCATACAGAATATGTTTGGTTTTAAATGGAAGTTTGGACGTAATCCGACAAAAAAATATAAAAACAGAACTTCATCAAGCAGTACATATAGAGTTCCACTCAGAATCAACTGCCAGTTATAATTACCTTTCAACCCGAACCTGTTAAAAATTCTCCTAAAGTAAAACTTATCAATGGCAAGGTAAACTGGGAATTCTTCAAGGATAGAATGGACTCCAAATTTGTACAAATACTTCTCACTATAAAAACAAATATCTATAAACAAGTTACACATATTATAACAACAATTCAAGAAAGTATATGCCTCTAAACAACGCCACCAAAAACAAGAAAAACATTTCAAGAAAATACCCCAAATAAAATAACTAGGTAATCAAAAGAATCAAGCCAGATAAAAACAGCAGAGAACAAGGGATCCTGCAACCAAAAATCTAGTTAATAACTCATCGCATCGCTTTAAGCCAGAATTAGATACTCTTAGAATACCAAAAACGCAAGTGAACCAGAGCTGCAAGATCCAGGATTATGGAAACTACCAAGAAAATTCTATGAAAATCGGAAGAAATCCCAGCTCATTAATAATACATTACTACATAGCGATGAAGAAAAATGTACTGCATTTGGTATTTGGTATCCACTTGGAAACAGTATTTGATCAACAGCATTCACAACATGCCTTTGCAAACTTTATACAAAATTAAGTGAAAATCCACACACCACTAGCTGGTGCAGACATCAAACTTGCATCACCACAGGAGATAATGTCAGTAATTGAAACCCTGTCGATTAAAAAAAGCACCAGGCCACGACCAAATACAGAATATTATACTCAAAAATGCAAGCAAAAAGCTAATTGCCTACCTAACTTGATTTTTTAATGATTGTCTAAAACTGGGATATATTCCGCAAACATGGAAGCACTCATACATTCTGCTTTTCTCAAAGCCAGGAAAAATCACAATTAATTTCAAGTTATAGGCCAATAAACCTCCTTTCTACAACGGCTAAATTCTTTGAGAAAAATATATACAACAGATTGAACCAAACGATTATCAACGAGAACATAATTTCAGCCTTCCAATTTAGTTTCAAACAACGGCATTATACGTGTCTTTAACTGTAATGCGTAAAATAAACTATAGGAAAGAGGTTTGAGAACAAATAGTACACTATAACACACTGGCGGCTCGTGAGGGAGGGCGTTGGGGCGCCGCCCCTCCCGTATTTATCACAGTAAACAATTTTTCAGAGCAAAACATCATATTTTATTTCCGTTCAGTTTCTTTCCTTTAACTAATTTTAAGATATTAGTAAAAATTAACATCTCCATATGTAGAAGAACGTCTGTCGACCCATCACACCACATAATGCGGATAAAAATTCTATCCTCTTTTTTACATCGTTGGTGGAACGTTTACCTCCAGCGACTGTACGCCATCTTATATGGTCATTGGCGTTACATGTTTTGTTGGTTGCTAGAATTTGGTGGTTTAACTGTTTTCTAAAACATGCGATTTTAGACGTAGATTCGCTACGACCGAGCGTATCAGTAATTAATTTTAAACGCTGATTTGACGAGTACGGAACGTTTGATATGTCTCGCGTCGCGTATTTCGTTCGCCTCGCCAATACTTGTTTTGATTTAGAAGAACAGGCGAATGGAATTTCACTTTACAAACTAGGAAACGGCGAAGTGCTATTCACCCACAAAAATGTGTACAATAACCCTTTTTTGTCATAAGATATTTGATATTTTTTTGAACTTTTCGAACTTCTCATGAACATTTTCGAATTTTCTCTATTAATTTGCAGTTACAATAAACTATTTGAATGGTTTACTCTTAGAGAAACGGTAAATACCTACTTATATATTCCTTTGTCTGCGTAACAAGCAACAACCCATCCTCCAATGTCCTTGTTACTACAATACAAAATTTTAATGTTTTCATGGTTCTCCTCCTGTATAGGGTTTCAATAGCATGAAAAGTAAAAACTATTTTCAAAACATGAAAACCCTCCCACTTTAAAAACCGCGCCGCCACTGCTATAACCATATTCTTAGACTGGGCCCAAACCTTTGATAGCCTATGGCATAACGGATTAAAACATAAAATAACACCAGTTAAGATACCAGATTATTTAAAAGGCATCATTTTTTCATATATAAACGAGAGATCCTTCCAAACATCCATACACAACGCAACATCAATTATTAGAAAAATCAAAACCGGTGTGCCACAGGGGAGTATACATGGCCCAATTCTTTTTAATATATACACACACAACATAATAGAAACAGAAGCCTCTCTCCTTATGTTTGCAGTTGACACAACTATTCTAATCAAGGAACAAAATCTTGAACATGCGGTAACTGAGCTTCAACTAAGCTTCAAGCAGCTGTAAATATCATTGTAAAAAGGCTCAATAAATAGAATCTAAAAATCAATACAGACCAGTGCGCAGCAAATATTTTTACTCTAGGGAGAATCAACAACCCTCCGATAATGCACATAAATCAACACCCTATCGCTTGGAAAACAAACAAGGAAAGGTTATATGAAATATGTTAAATATGAGGGTATATATCTGGATACCACATTATTGAAGAATTCACATATTAGCAAACTTAATGAAGGGTATGTCAGACTGTCTTCCCGGTTGGGTCAACAGGAGATCCTCATTAAAAACCGAATGTTCCCTATTGCTATACAAATCACTAATTCGGCTATTAATCTTTTATGCATGCTTTATATTTAAACAAAATGCAGGTTCTTCAAAACAAAATATTACGACTAGCTGTAAGTGCCGAATGGTATGTAATCAACCGACAACTGCACCAAGAAGTCGGTCTACTAACAGTGTCAGAGTATATTAAACGAACCATCATCTATCATCAAAAGCTAGAGAAATCTCCCAGCACTGAGCATTATCAACTAGGATGCAGAAACATCAAAACTACATACATACAAAACTGAACAGGAAACTACCTCAAGATTGTTTTTAGAATAGATTTGTGATATTAATGTTAAAACTTTCGTTACAACACTGTCTTGTAAAACTATTGTAATTGTTGAGCAGGCATTTCCCTAAATAAAAAAATGAAAGTTAACTTAATGTTGCTGCATGGACATTGGCCCATGTTGCTTAATCGATATGGCTCAACAGAATAGTTGTTTTAACAATGTTCATTAGTTCATTTGTAGTTAATTCTTTAAGTAATAATCACTTAATCGTTAATAAAAAATGTAAATTCTTATCATAGCTTTTCTGCTGATGGAGCTTCATTGCTGATTTAGTAACTTTACATTTTCTGTTCTCGGAAACCGTTAGGTTTTTGACAATTATAAGGAACATTTTTCTTTAAATAATATGAATAATCGATATATATATATATATATATATATATATATATATATATATATATATATATATTATTTATAGAAGAAGAATCTCTCTGAAATTTAGGAAGTTTTGACTCAAATGTTTTACCTCATGCTCCATATGCACTGGATCCCTTATTTTACTATCTGCAAAATTCTCTTAACGAAAAAATCCTCTTTGATAATGAGAATGTTAAAAGATACGAGAATTGTTTTACAAAAGTGGCATAAAATTTGTCTTGTATATTGAATAAATTATGTTTACTTATCTTCTAAATTACTAAATGAACGTATTTACCATAACTACCCATGTAATATTAGTAGTTGCGTTCAACCAATTCAAGGAACTCCCACAATTAAAGCCCAACATACACACCGCAAAATAATCTGAGCAACAAGAAATGAAATATTAACTGCAAATCCATATTTGATGATTATATCAAATATTTATCAGAAATAGTTTTTTTTTAAATAAAAAAGTTACTCCAAAACACCACAAAGCTTGCTAAAATCACAAAAATAAGTGTATAAAAGATTATAATTAGATCAACAATTGGGGTTTTTCAGAATAATGTATGGCTTTTCTCAATTACCTATGATCACCCTCCCCCTTCGGCACATATTCAGTGTTAGATTACACAGGTCAATAAATTTAAACTTTTTTGAGATAACATTGATGAAAATACGTGCATATAAAGTATAATGAAGTCCTAATTCGGAAAATGAAAAGCAAATTACTAATGCAAAGACATTACTGAGGATTATGTGAATAAAAAATATATTACATGAGAAGTCATACAGCGACAAAAACTTTCACTTTTTCCTCTTGTGTTCTGTAACATTATCTCTTTTTAAAAACCGGCAGTAGTCACCCAATATAGATGGGTTCCAGCGTCCCTGGCATCTTGCTTCCATCGTACTGATGTCCTGACGAAATCTCTCTCGTTGTTCGTCTGTTACTGCAATTACTTACCAAATTTTCTGGAAAAAATTTGAATGGGAGTGTAAAAAATGCATTTCTAAGGACATGCGACACTAGTATTTTATAGGCTTTCAAGAGTTCATCTAGGAGTTTTTTATGGTTTTCATCTTCTTGTTGCCCAGATATCCTTTCACTACACTTAAAACACATCTCCAAGCTGCCAGTTCCTTCTCATTTATTTTTTCCGAAAAACGGAAATCAGCTAGAAGCTTCCTTATTTGAGGTCCAATAAATATGAGTTCTTTTAATTTTGCATCACTTAATTGAGGGCATATTTCTTTAGGTACTTGAAACAATTACCTTTTTTGTCCATGGCTTTGACAAAGTTTTACATTAGTTCAAGTTTAATATGAGGAGGCGGAAAAACGAAGCGGTTTTTTTGGTTAACAAGGTTCAATGAACCCAATCTTTCCTAACTGTAATGTTTTTTTGTTGTCCTACTGTCATATAGACACAAAAAACAGCAATACTTTGTAAAATCTTCTTAAAGTCTTAGCAATATACTTATTATTTTTAAATCTACATAAATATTCCACTGATACTGTTGATATTTAGTTTGCGACGCGATTTAGTATGTTTGCTAAGTTGTCATAGGTTTTTTCATTGTCACTGAATGGGCTAAAGAAATAGTGGGTTTATGTTTCTATTATGAAGGCAGACTGCTTTTAGGCTGTTTTCGACGAATCTGTGAAAATACGCCACTCGGAAGGTACATGTCCCGTATTAAACCATCAACATCACAATTGACACATAGCGACCTTTCCAGTTTATAAACTTGAAAATATTACATTCCGTTTTCAGTAAAGTGAAATACTTGCATTTTTATCTAATAGGTTCCACTGTTGAAGTCTGGAATCAAGAAGTTCCGATTTTTATATTGACAATCCCAGGTCACGTACCAAATTATTTAGTTCATTCTGAGTTATTAAGTGAGGTTCACTGGTAGTTGTTAAAAATGTTGGGTCACAACTGATTTTCGCAGGAAGTTGTAGATCAGATGCTGATGAAAAATTAGAATTACCGGAAAACATGATGTCCAGGTTTAAAAGAGTAATCGGTACCGGCTAAATGGAACTGGCCTAAGTGCAGAAGGGAAATTTGGATACTGCATTTTGTCCCTTCGCGTTTTTGAAATCCCTTCTGTTTTAGTGATACAAAAGCAGCAATCACTTAAATGGTCAGTAGTTTCTCTCCACACCATAAGAACATTAAACAGAAAATAAAATTTTCTTGCGATGCATCCAGTACACTAAATTTACGTGACAATTCATACAGCAAACATGAGAAGCCCAACTTTTATCTTGATCTCCAATTTGGCACTTAAAATATAAAAGATAGATTTTTTTGACTTCTCGGATATAGATCAGCTTATGACTTTAAAATAAATCGTCGGCAAAACTTATCCACTGAATTTTTGCAAAATCGACGACTAGAACTTGCCATTTTATATAAAATCGACTTAAACACTTGCCTGTACTCTAAAAGAGACAAAACAAACTAAACTATAAAAAACAATAAAACTGCTCATAAAGGTTCGTAGAATACTGTGAAAATATTCCCCCTACGGTCCTGTGATAATTCCAACATTGTTTAATTTTAATGAACCAATGATATAAAGGAGAAGTAGCTTAAAAGTGGAATGTGCTAGGTACTTATGTAAAAAGGTATTTTAATAACTACCTAAATGAAGTGCAAAAAAGATCATTCTCGCCGATTATACAAAGATCATGTCGACCTGTGTTATTACTGTCAGTCGGCACTATTTCATTCCATTCAGTTGAAATGCTCTCAAAAAGTTGTTATCTGCGAATTAAATGCCTCGTTGTGCCTTAAAAGCCATCTATCTCACACGACTCCCAAATATTCTATAGGATTAAAATCTGATGATTGCACAGACTATGGCAAATCCTTAAGTTCGTGGTCGTCGTAATATACACATACAATCCTAGCCGAATTTACTCATTATGCAAATGGTACAACATCGGACTTAAAAATGATATCACGACAGTCAATTGAATTTCAAAATTGTTCCAAAAAACGAGGTCAATTTTTTCATCAATGGTGATACCGCCCAAAACAATTATGCTCCTACCAACTACCTGTAAGCTTTCTGGACTAGTGCCAATCGTTCTAGACTTTCAACCCGTCCCCACACTCTTGTTCTACGTATACCTCGATCCAGTCCAAATCAAGAACCAAGAACTAAGAGCTCAGTTGTGTATACGCCAATTTGTGTGTTCTTCAGGTCACTGAAGCCAATTTACGCGATTTTCTCTGAATAACACAGACACTCTCATATAACATGAAGTCTATTCCTGATGCTTTGGTTACTAACTATCACTTGATGTGTAATATGCAGCCGTTTTGCCAATTGCGATACGGTCATATTACCATCCCGAAAAACCTCTAATCAAACAAAACGTTTTTCGAACTGATTAGTGTTTCTTGTACGGCCTGCGTATCGTTCCCCTACGGCACTTGTTTCTTGATACCTGAGTCATAAGTGATTAATTACACTTATATCGACGTCAAAGGATTCAGCTAATTCACTTTGTATCGTACCCCCGTGAATTATTCCCATCGCGTGTAACTGAGTGTCATCTCTTCATTTTTGAAAAATGCAATATTAAACAATAATCCATGTACATTCCGTAAGTAAACAAATAAGCAATTTTCAAATATCTAATTATAAAAAAATTATGTTCTTTTGCATTTCATTATGTTTTATGGGTATTTCTCAATCAGCAAATGTTCAACTTATTCCATAAACAAATTCTAAATTGCTAACTAACTAAACTACCCAAACTACCCAAAAATTAAGATACTCTAAGATATTTTTCTAACAATATTTTAATGATCTATATATATATATATATATATATATATATATATATATATATATATATATATATATATATATATATATATATATATATATATATAAATATATATCTATATATATTATTATTATTTACTATTCACGTATGGGCCCGGGTGGACCACGCGAAGTACAATTAAAGGCGTTTGTTGTTGTTAGCCTTCGTTTGCGCCCATACTAATTTCATTCTTTCGCTATGAGCTTTTTTCCTTTCGTCAGACCAAGTTGTTCCAGTCTTCCTACATTTTTCTCTCTGACCAACCTTCCAAACGTCAACCTTGTGTCTGAAACAGCCTCTATCCTGAATTTCACTTTGTGTAATATTTGCTGATCTTAGGTCCTCTTTAATTGCAGCAATCCATTTAATTATTTCTACTTTAGCTCTACTCCTATTTTCATAAAATTCCACTATTTGTCTAGTTAGCCTATTTGGATTCATCCGTTTTATGTGTCCGTAAAACTTAAGTCTTCTTTTTCTCATATCGCTATGTATATCTGTGTATTGTTTGATTTCTTGGTTTTCTCGAAGTCGGTATGTTGTTGTATTTATTTGTTTGTGGCCTAGGATTTTTCTTATGATTTTTCTTTCCTTCTTTTCAATGTCCTCGATGTCTCTCTTTCTATTCAAAATGAGCGTTTCTGCCCCATATAGACATTCTGGATTAATAACTGTGTTGTAATGTCTCAGTTTTGTGTTTTTAGATAGGTATTTTTTGTTGTAAATATTTTGTGTAAGTCTCAATGCCGTTTCCATTTTTTGACATCTACCCTTATTGGCCGCTTTTTCCAACTCATTTTCCATGATTATTTCACCCAAATATTTGAATTGAGAGACTCGTCTGATGTTACCATATTTTGTTTTTAGAAATGGTGTTCTTAGTCTGTTGCAGGTCATATATTGTGTCTTTTCAAAGGAAATTTGGAGTCCTACCTTTTCTGCTGTTTCTTTTAGAATTTCAATCTGTTTCTGTGCCGTTAATACATCTTTAGCCAAAATTGCTAGATCATCAGCAAACGCCAGACAATCAATTTTGATGTTGTTTCTCCCCAGTTTAATGGGCTGGTCAATATTCAGGGCCAACTTTTTTTCACGCCACTCCTGTATTACTTTTTCTAGAACACAGAGTGGCGAACATAAGAGTGGCGAGAGTCCATCCCCTTGTCTCACTCAAGTTTTAATTTCGAAGGGCTCTGAGATGTCACCCATGAATTTAACTTTTGACCTTGTGTTAGTTAATGTTGCTTTAATAATTGCCAGCGTTTTCAGACCTAGTCCTTGTTCTTTCAAGATTCGGAATAAAGATTCGCGGTCTATAGAATCATATGCTTTCTTGAAATCCACAAATGTACAGACGAGATTTTTATTGTACAGTTTTTGATGTCTTAGGATCAACTTTAGATTCAGGATCTGTTCAGGGCAGGATCTGCCCGGTCGAAAACCTGCTTGATATTCACCAATTTTAGGTTCCAACTGTCCTTGTGCTCTGTCTAGTAGACATTGAGATAGAATCTTGTAACAAACTGGGAGAAGAGATATCCCTCTATAGTTGTTTACATCCGTTCTATCTCCTTTCTTGTGTAGTGGATGGATTAGAGCATCTTTCCAATCTTCCGGAATCCGTTCGGTTCGCCAAACTTCTTGTAGAATTTAGGTTATTTCCTTGATTGTGCCTGGACCAGCGGATTTCAAAAGTTCAGCAATGATTCCATCTTCACCAGAAGCTTTGTTATTTTTAAGCCGTTTGATTTGTCTAATTTTTTCATCGTCATTCGGTGGTAATGAATCTGGGTTTGTTTGTTTAGGGTTTAGTGTTGGTAATTTGTTTAAAGGCTCAGGACAGTTTAGTAGTTGTTCAAAATATTTCGCAAGTTCTTTGCAATTGTCTTGGTTATTTAAAGCTAATAGACCGTTTTCCTTTTGGAAGCAAAGACTTTGGGGTTGATAGCCTGTTAATTTAGTTTTAAATGTTTTGTAAAAGTTTTGGGTGTTATTTTTTTGGAAATCTTTTTCTATTTCATTAAGTTGATTGTTTTCATATTTTCTTTTAGTTTGTCTAATTAGCTTCGATGTTTCTTTTCTTACTTCCAAAAAGATGCTATAGTTTATTGCTGTTTTTTGACTGTTCCACTCTTTGAATGTTTTATTCGGCTTAATACTGCTTGCTCGCAAACTTCATCCCACCATGGATGTTTTCGACGTTTTTGTAAAGGGACCAACTTTAAGGCTGTTTTAATAATTTTTTGTTTCAATTCTTGCCAGTTCTGTGCTGGTTGTTTATCAAGCTCTTCTGTTAGGGCTGGTTTTATTTTCGTTGGGTCGAACTTTGGTATTAGCAGTCTCTTTTGAATAAGTTTTCGAGGTTTTAAGCTAAGTTTGATTCTAGTCAAGTAGTGATCCGTGTCTATGTTAGCTCCTTTCCTGACTTGAACATTCAAAATCTCTTTATAATTGGGGTACGAAATGGCAACATGGTCAATTTGAAATTCACCTATGTACGTGTTTGGGCACCTCCAGGTCTTCTGTTTTGTTATTTTCTTCTTAAAATGTGTTGACATTATTTTTAGATTAAACTGCGAACATAGTTCAACCAATCTTCTACCATTATGTTTAGTCCATTTATGAGCGGGAAAACTGCCGACTGTTTTCCTGTACTTTTTTTCTTTCCCTAGTTGAAATCGTTTCCTTAGTTGAATCGGCTTTGAAATCACCCAATAGGATTTTTACATGGTTAGAGGGAATTTTAGAGATAGTCTTTTCCAGAATTTCCCAGGACTTATTTACTTTTTCAGGATTAGATTTATTTTCATCGTTAACTGGGAGGTGTGCATTGATTAATGTATAGTTTTTGTTAGCACACTTGAGGGATAGTGTCATATATATATTTATATATATATGTATATATATATATATATATATATATATATATATATATATATATATGTATATATATATATATATATATATATATATATATATATATATATATATATATATATATACAAATATATATATATATATATATATATATATATATATATATATATATATATATATATATAAACATATATATATATATATATATATATATATATATATATATATATATATATATGTATATATATATTTTTGTCCCTTTGAATATTTTGATGTGTGTATATACAAACATCAAATATTGCTTTGAAAAAACAATTAATATAAAACGAACGTTGTTCGTTTGAATTACGTACTAACAGAGCTTTTACAGTTATCTCAATTTTAATAAACGAAACATTTTAATTCAAATGTATTTCAATAGCTGCCTTTACAAAATCAAGTGTTCGAATTAAAACAAACAATTTATTTACAATAGTGACAAACGCACAGTTGACTGGTTTAAATATTATTTAGCCTCTGATGTAAAATATGTATTTTCCCCATTTCTATTTTAGGCTTTTCACTTTGTTTTATTTTTGTTTCTATTCAAGACGTTGTCGCTCAAATAAAATTTTAAGTTTCGTATCATAAAGTCGTTGAATTTATGTTATGTTTACATCCTTTTATTAAAGCATTCTTAATTTGAAAACAAGTGTTAAAAAATTACTAGGTTAAATATTACCAGGTAATAACAACATAATTAAATAAGCTTAAATAAACTAACAGCCAAAGTTCGTTGAAATAATCATTTAATCCGACGGTTGATTTTGTTGCACACACGTATAAACAAATTATTTTCTGGTGATAATATACGATTTCTATATTTAGTTTTTAAAGTCACTTTTAGATGAGAAGCTGTGTTTTCGCGTAAGAAAGAACTAGCGAAGGAGATCAATGTTTTCAAAGCTTCCGTTACTAGACTCTGTACTCACATAGTCGTGTAAACTAAAACTCATCTAAATCTTGAGTTAAAAAATCTGGTTGTAGAGTTTGGTCGGTTGTTATTTCAATAAGTTGATTATGAATCTCAATAGGGAATTCAGCAGCTGCAACAACATTTTCATGAAACGGATTGAGATCCCATCTTTTCGACAAATCATCGTTGCTATCTGGGAAATTTTCAATTCGCGTAAATGCGTTTGCTTTCCAACTTGCGATCTAGAGCAAATGCTTTCCAACACGCGATCAATAACAGAATTTTCTAAATCCATATTTTTGGTAATATACTCCTAAGTTAAAGTGAATGCATCAAAATTGACTCTTTCAAGACATATAATCCAAATACCAACAAGCTTCTTGATAAAGGCACTGACATTGTCTGTCATTAGTAGAATGTTTTTGTTACGGCCTTGTAAACTCGTATTCAAATCAGTCAAATGTAAAAATATATCATTCAACTAAGCCAACAGTAATAAAGTTTCTCCATCTTGTAAAAACTCTGAAAATGAGCTATTTTCATTTGTAAAAAAACATTTTCAATTCATCTTGCAAATTCAAAAAGCCTGGTTAGAACTTTTCCTCGCGACAATCACCTGACTTCAGAATGGAAAAGCAGTGAGTCGTATTTGGCACCTATTTCTTCGCACAATGTGGAAAGCAATTTAGTCTGCAAAGGTCGGCTTTAATAAAATTACCAATTTTTGCGGCTTTAGAGAAGACATTTTGTAAATTATCTGGCATAATTATCTTTTTGTAGCAAGCGCATTTCTGTGAAGAAAGCAGTGTGTCCATTCCATAGGTGGCATAATCTATTTTAATTTTACTCTCACACCATTGTTCCCCGTTATCGCTTTCGCGCCACCAGTACGTACCGCAATGCATTTATTGAAGTCCAAGTTTTCGTATTGCGGTGCATCCATAAAAACTTTAAAGAGTGCTTGGCCAGTTGCACGACCAGGGATTGATTTGTAAAATAGCATATTTCCTTTAATTCGCTCCTCGTATTCGTATTGGACAAAACACAAAAATTGCGCCAAGTTGGACACGTCTATTGACTTGTAAGATAGCAAAAAATTCATTTAATTTAACCTTTTCAATTATTTGATCGTGAACATCATTGGCCATTTCATTAATACGTCTCGATATTGTGTCATTTGAAAGTGGTATAGTTTTCAACTTTTTTGCTTCTTCCAGACTTATCATCACATTGACCATATCAATGGCAGCAGGTAAAATGAGCTTTTGAGCAATCGTGTGGGGCTTAGACTCCCTGATCACTGTTAATGCTACTAAATAGGATGTTTGAATTGCTGGGGTCTCATTACGGCTTGATTTGTTGATAGCAATTTGTTGATCTTTCAAGTTGAGTGATTTATGCTCGAAAAACTCTAATGGTTTGTTTTATAAAGACGGGTATTTTGTTTCCAGATTCCGGACTAATTTTGAAGGCTTCATGTTTTCCGCAGTCAAAACATGATAACAAACAACACATTGATGCTTGCCATCCAAGACAAAGAATCCGTATTTTAAATATATTTTATTGTACAAGTTGGTCTTTCTCTTTACTGTTTTACCAGATGTTTCACCAATTTTGTCACAAATTTGTCAATTCTATTTAATATTATTCATTTATTGTATTACCACACCGTTATTTATTTATTTATCACTGAATAAGAGAATAAATTGTAGTATTTAACACTGGGTGAGAGAAGAAATCTTAGTTCATGTTTTCGAAAAAAGTAATTAACAATGAAACTCTTCGTCTCGTTTCTTTGTTTTTATTACCAAAGCGCGTAGCTTGTACAAATCTGCCTATGCGCGCTCGAGACGTATTATCCGTCTCGCATGCGCCGGCGTGTCATCTTGCAAGTGCGTACAAGTACAGGCCACATGTTCGAACTGGTAAAAGTGATTTAAGAACAAGAGGTTACATAGCATGGGCGTAGCCAGGATTTAGTTTGGGGGGGGGGGGGGGTTAGTTTGAAATAAATAAAACAACAAAAATATACTTACATGAAATTTAATATCTATATATTCATCGAAAAAATTACGACATATTTATAAAGTTCTTAACTTTAAATGAAATGAAATAATTCAAGTTCTGCTTTAACCACTGATATGTTGCTTTCGGGAAGCAGTGACGAGTACATGGAAATTGCTTCTTAAATTTCAGAACTGGCAGTAAAATTTGAAGGTAGCACACCAGATAATGCTGATACTACTTTACGATGTTTGGTAAACCTTTCAACCAATTGTTGAATTATATGATCAAGAAATGGAATGAACAAATTAATTTTGTAATACGTGCATACATCCAATGCAGGAATTTTCGGTCTATTTAATTGTCTTCCGACGACGCGTGGCATTCGCAGTATACCACCATTTTCTTCCAGTAAAACCTTTGCGTCTTCATAGAGATGAATATATTCGATGTCAGTGTTGTTTCTCAGGAGTTGTAAGACATTAATAACATCATCTACATGTTTGAATGCCGTGATAAGATCGATGTCAATTGTCTGTAATTGTTTTGATAGCGACAATGTATACCGCATAACTTTTTGAAGAATCACTAAACACATCACAAAATCCGAAGATCGAAGCGGACTTAGCAATTGGGCGGCTTGTTGCGATGTTTTCTTATTGTGATTAAATTGGAGTTCTTCGAGAGCATTCACAATAGCTGAATAAATTTCACTGAATCTTATAATAGCTTCATGTTTGTGAACCCACCGTATTTCACACATTGAGAGCAAGTTGCGTAGAGCAGTGCGTTGAGCAGAATGTCGAAAATAGGAACCAACAGACTGCACAATCCCAATGCAATTTCAGACATTTGCTAATGAGCATGAATCAGCAATAGCAAGGTTGAGAGAGTGTGCACTACAGTGTACATAAAGATCAAGAGGATATTCTTGGCGAACATAAGCTTGGGCACCGTACAAATACCCACTCATAGCTGCAGCCCCATCGTAACCTTGACCAACCACATGAGAACATTCAAGTCCATACTTTTTCAGAGCTGTAATAATAAGATTTGCGAGACCGGATCCTGAAACATCCACCGTTGGAATGTATTCAAGGAACATCTCTTTAAGTATATGGTGTTCATTATCTGTAAAATCAACATATCGAAGACATAACGAAACTTGTTCTACACGTCCGATGTCGGTGGTTTCGTCAGCCAGAATCGCAAATAGTTTGGCTTTCTTTACTTCTTCAATTATTTTATGTTGAATTAATTCACCACAAATGTCAATTATATCGTTTTGGATCTGAGGGCTTGTGTACAGGGCATTCTTTTGTGAAGTATTCAAATGCTCAGCCAGATCTTTATCTCCAGACTCAGCCGCAAACCGCAACGGGGCTCTAAAATTACTATCATTCTGTAGTGGTTGTTCAGGTTCTGCTGATTCTGGTGTAATTTGTATGCGCCCCGAATCGATTTTACCTCTCAAGGAGATGCCTTGTTTGCCGCAAAAAAGTATTGCTTTTACGATAGGGATTAGTTTCTTTCGATTCTCCTCTTGTTGTCTCTTTCTTTCAGAAGACTCACTGTTCAGTGACCGAAAAAGCCCGCGAAGACATTACTTTTAGAAAGTTATCTGCCAGTTCTGAAGCTGAAGCTGAAGCTTTGATAGCTAAATCCAAATTTGTTTCTTTATTAGAAACCTCTTGGCTACACCATTTTTTCCAGTAATCCATACCTTTAAGTTTATCACCCTTCCTTTTTTTCCCCTCAATTTTTCGACAGTAATAATGATTCATGTATCTATCCTTAACAAGGTCACCGAATAACACTGCACTAAAATTACTCACTTACACGGTACACTTAATTCTCTTCACTATTCGTTCATCACTTTTCACTTATATTCGCTTCGAGTTCGCATGGAACAATACTGCCGTAAGCGCGGTCACTCGCCGCTTATATAGCAGCCCAGTAGTAGCCGTCCAGAAACTACCACAAACTTCCACAAAGCTCCGCTCATTCCGACCGAGGGGCGTGGTGAATAATCGAGAAACAACGCAAAGTTTCCATACGATACAAAATAGTTCGACTACTCGACAAGAGATGGCGTTACTGTACGCAGCGTCCACTAGTTCGATATATATTCAATTCAAATGTAATAATTTAACTCTCTTCACTCCTCGTATTTTTTCGGTATAATATTAGGTAATATTTGGCTTATTTCAACCCCCCCTTGGCTACGCCCGTGTTACATAGACCTGTGTTCGGTATTTGTAGCTCTGTGCGGTATTTGGGTATAAGTGTAACGGCCCATTCACATATACGTCATTGATGATTCGTCATTTAATACAATGACAAATAAATGATTCATTTTTTTTCACGATTCGTAAACGTGTAAATACGCTCGTATGAGTTTATAAAACATTTCAAAATAATAACGATTGTTTATAAATCACGGTACTAAAAAACGAATCATCGCCGTGTTAACCGGCCGATGTAGAACTTTGATAAAAGTCACATTAACATATTGTAGTGAGGGGGTCGCAACGTTTTTTACTTTTTGGCTATTTAGCTTAAATATTTGTTGTATCGATGATGAATGATTTTGATGTCTACAGAAAAAAAATTCTAGTACTACCAATCATCTCCTGATAATGCTACCATGTTGAGGGAAACGCGTATTGAGAAGTTTTATAAAAAATAATATTTTATAGAAAACTTCTTTTGAGTTTACTGTTTATATTACTAAAAGCAGCTTAAACAAATTCCACTGCTATCCCATTCAATATATAATATATGTCCGTTTAAATTACACATCAACCCAATTTAATCTATTTTAAATTTACCTAACACAACATTTAAATTTAAACGTATTTAAACGGTTACAATTTTATTTAAATCACAATTTTAAACATTTTGATTTTTAAATTTAACTGAAGTTGCCGATACTTGATAGAAATTCATTTTAAATAAATAAGCAAAAACTAATATATAAAAATTTCCACTATATTTAAAATTGTATGTATAACAATTATTTCGACAAACAGTGCATTTTTCATGTACAAACTATGTTAAGAAAACAGTAAGAAATATAATTACAACCTAAACTGTCCATCGATATAATACCACAAAAAATGATAGTGGGGAAATCCATTTTTTCAACGTCTAGGAGGGCAATATAAGATTAGTAACGGTGAATCATTCAAGTCCAGCTGGTTAATTAGCAAAATATCCAAATTTTTGCTATTATTAATTTCTAGGCTTGCTAAAAGATTTAATTTTTTCTATTTATTTTCATTATGTAACAGTTTAAAATTATGATTGTAAGTATGATTTTCTTACATTAAGTGGTTAGCATAATGAGAATTATTTTGTTGTTTAGTATAACTTCTTTTATGTTCACTGAGCTTAGTAGTATCGAAAGACCTTCCTGTTTGCCCAACATAGACTTTTGGAGTTTTTTTTGTTTGAGTTTTACTGTTTTTAATGAGCCGTTCAAGACTATTGTTTGTTTTGAAAGCAATATTTATATCGTTTATTTATATATCGTTGACACTAATTTGGTTATTTTTCCGGTATACGTAATTGTTTTGTACTCTGCATACTTGATATTATTGTCAGGATATATTAAATTAATGGTTTTATTATATCTGTTTTATTAATTATTTTATTTATAATGTTTGGGCCGTATCCGTTATTTACTGCGATCTGTTTGATGACATTCAATTCTTTATGATAATTATTTATTGACATAGGGATATTTAATAACCTATGTATAAATGAGTTAAATGCAGCCATTTTTTGTAAATAAGGATGATAAGATTTATTGTGTATAACTAAATCTGTAAGTGACGATTTTGAAAAATTGCAAAATCATGTTTATTGTCTTTTCTAGTAATTGGGCTTTGAACAATTTTTTTTGTCATAAATGGAAAGATCATATATAAGTTTTATAACAAAACTATTTTTATTTTTATTTTTTTCCTTATAATTATAAAGTTATATTAAATTGAAAATAAATTTTTAAACCTAGTACCGATGACACGCCGACAATTCCCGAAAACAATCGGAGCAATTCGTGACCTCACAGAATGTACCGAAGGCCAATCGGTTCGGTTCGGGGCAATTCGGTTACTTAATACCGAACAGACGTTCCGAAAGAATCGGAGTTTCGGACAAATAAAACAATTTATCGATCTTTAGTCATTGTTCTATAGGTTTACCCTATATCTTTGACTATTGGTTTGTGATTGATTTGCAAATAAGCTTGCTTTTAATTGTTATTTAGGCTTTCGGTGCTGTTTTCGATGTTATTCTCATATATATGGAGGCGCAAAGGTGTTTGTTTTTGTTTTTTGCATTCGTTTTTATAACTTTTATTTATATTATTTAATTCATGTAGAGATAACAAATTAACGTGCCAAAATTACAAGAAGGAATATTCTTGTGTGTCCACAAATAATCAACAGGTAGCAACACAACCGAGGGTAGCAACAATAAAAAAGACTTACAGGATCGTCCATTTTGTAGGATAGAAATAATCATATTCAAGAATTAGACAAGAACAGACAAGTATAAAATTCGACTACCGATTGGGAAGGTAATCGTATATGAAAAGTCTTATACTTATGAAAGTTTTACAGGATAATCTAATTTGTAGATGGTCGAAGAGTACAGAAATTTGTGTGATTAGTTGGATGAACACTAACTAGTTAAATTAAGGACTAGCAATGCAATTTTTCATGGAATCAAAACAAACATCTGAAGGAGTATGAAAAAAATAAAATAGAAAAGCAAACCTACTACACAAACAAAAAGTAAAGAAAATGGTATATTTCTATTCTAAATAAAAACAAAACAATTAAATTATTTAATTTTTCCGGATTTTGGTACATTTCATCTATTGATTGAACATACTTATTTGATAGTGTATGTTTAAACATAGATTAGAAAATTTTTCAGTGGTTCCAGGATATGTTGTGGTACATAGTGGGTAGACCTTAACAGGAGAGTTCCACACTTCGACTACAAGTTTTCCAACACTTCGACTACAAGTTTGAAGAATCAGTGTGGTTTTAAAAGGATTGCAAACTTCAATGAAAGCAATCAAATAAATATGTATATAATTTTGGATAGTGATTGTTTATATTCTCAATTGATTACTAATGTATTTTACATATTATAATCTACTGTAATATGTAATCCTAGTTGGGGAAGTTTTAATTATGTATATTTAACAGTGTATTCTTTATTGAAATAAAATTAGCGATTTAAACAGTATTTATGTTTTGTTTTTCTAATTATGATTATTATTGTTTTTTCGCTCAAAAAATAATTACAAAAGTAGAAAATATCTTTTGGTTATTCAATATTTAACATTTTTCATTATTTTTGAAAACTAGTATTACAAATATATAACATATAATTTTTTTGTTTGAGTATTTGTTATCTGCTGAAGCTGCACAATCGTGACATTGAGTGTCTTGAACTTTTCTTAATTTTTCATTAATAGTCAAGGTAACTGTATAAGCTTTACTTCGAACTTTATGTACTGGACATATACGTACTTTTACAATGCAAATACCATTTTTATGGTTAAGTTGAACAAAACCTCTAGCCTTGTCACCATAACTTTTTCAATACACCCTACAAATAATTTAATTATATTTAATAGGAATATTTTGTTTCTTATTTACATTTACATTATTATTTTTTAAAAAACTTACATCGATGCTTTAACACCTCGAACTTCAGCTGAATTGAATCGAATGTCATTTTTCAGAAAATCTGTTACCATAAAAATATCCACTGCAGCTATATTATTAGAATTAGCCTTTATAAACCCTTTGTCATTTAACCAACAATAATTTTGACAGTATATATACGAATAGAAGCCGTTGACGACGTCACAAACATAGCAGCCAATCGTGGTGCGTTCGTAGTCAGGCGGTTCGTAGTCAGTAATTGTAACAAGTTTTTAAAAAGTTTTTCGTATCGATTATTAATATTATTTATGACAAAGTTTTAAAATAAAGTAAAAAAATCGATAATTATTTTTTATTCAAAAGCCAATTAGGCTTTAGGTTAAGTCTAAAAAGATAATACCATTATGTTGCTGTTTTTCAACTGTAAAATTAATGTATTTAGGTAAAGAATTTATGTAAGGTAAAAATTGATTTAATTTTCTATCAGAACCTATAAAACAAATTACAATGTCAATAAAGAAATGATGTTGATTTATATTATTTTCTAAGTTGTCCTTAAAAAATTTCCACCAGTAAAAGACTTAAAGGGTTCCCCATTATCAAACCGTCATTCGAAACATAAAATTAATTATCAAATTCAAAATAGTTCTAATCCAAAGTAATTGACAGCAACTCTAAAATGTCTTGTTTCATTATTAAATTAGTTTTATTTTTAAAAATAATTTGTCAATTAATTCTATTACTTCGTTTAGTGGTATACTCAAGAATAAATTTTGTACATCGAAATAAATGAGTTTAGGTTTTTTAGGTAAATTAATGTGTTTAATTTTATATGTAATATGCAAAATAGTTCTTTTATATGCAAAATAGTTCTAATCCAAAGTAATTGACAGCAACTCTAAAATGTCTTGTTTCATTATTAAATTAGTTTTATTTTTAAAAATAATTTGTCAATTAATTCTATTACTTCGTTTAGTGGTATACTCAAGAATAAATTTTGTACATCGAAATAAATGAGTTTAGGTTTTTTAGGTAAATTAATGTGTTTAATTTTATTAATAAGTTGATAGGTATTTAGAATGGCACATTATATTAAGACTCTGTATTCTGAAGGAGCTGTAACAAATAAAGCTACTGGCTACGAGTATAATTTTGGTACCTGACGATTCGATTTTTAATTTTTCAGATATCTCATTAATTTCTGTGTTCTTACTGCTACAATTGACTTTTAGATTATCAGGTTGTTTTAATAATAATATTCATAATAATAGTTTACGATTTAATCAAATTTATGATTATTTAATGGAGACATGCTATAGAGGCAAATCGTCATCCTATATTAAGACGATGGCATTTGGTTTAAAAAATTGGGAAAGTCGAATTTCCCCTTTGTTCGTTACTGGGGACCATCCCTACCAGAAATGTTGTTAAACAATCATTTTTCTTAAAACTATAAAATTAAACTACGATTTTATTCCATTTTGACTGAATTAAATTATGATGACATGTTTCGCCAACACAGTGGCTTCTTCATCATCATTCGAAAATTTACAAATATTCTTAGAACTTCATGTTATGTCTAAATGTGTTCCATTTCTGTTTTGACACTCTTGAAACCGACCTCTAAATTTTTCTATAACGCGACGGCAAGTGTCTGCAGTTAGGATGTCGATTACTTGCCGAATATTATTCCTTAAATCTTCCAGAGAGTGGCGATGTGGTTGCGGTACTTGATTTTTAAGATATCCAAATAAAAATTCACAAGGAGTCAGGTCCGGGTTTAGGGGGGACACTGAATGTCTCCTCTTCGAGAATTCAATTTTCACCGAAAAAGTACCTGAATGACGGGCAACGAGAGATTGGAAGTTTGGTAGGTGCCTCCGTCCTGTTGGAACCAAGTGACCTTAGTATATTCTTCAATATCTTGAAGAGCAGGATTAAAAAAAGTTTTAAGCATGTCAACATAATGCTGAGAATTCACCATTACTGTGCGGCCTTGATTGAGATTATTTAATCAGAAACCTTTGAACTTTGAACAGCTATCGGAGAAATGGAGAAAGATCATCTAAGAGAACGGCACACACTATGTTGATTAAATCTAATTTTCAGAATTTTATTAATTATAATATTATTTAATTATAATATAATTAATTGTAATATTAATTATAATATTAGAATTTTTAGACTGTAAAATTTATATTTTTGTGTATTTGTATGAATTTTTAACACTGTAGTTAGGTCGAAATTTACAGTACGATTTAATGATATCTATTGGGTATCTTGATACATTGTAAGCAGGTGCAGACATATAAAAGTAAACTGGCCTTATTGGGTAATTTTATTTGTGACCTAACTATACTGTAAAAATGCATACGAATTCGTTTACAAAATAAAAAACATTTCAATCCCAACCAAGGCCAGATTAACATCCTTTGATGTCCAAAATTTATTCCCCAGCATTGCGCCGCATGACACAATAACATTAGTAGAAAAATGAATAATTATAAATAATGTCAACCCAGTTATAAGCATGGAAATCATAAATTTGCTAATGGTTGGGTAATAGATATGTGGACAATGGGTAATAGATATGTGGACGATATTTTGGCATGCTTTGTCGGTATCAACAGACAACTAAGTATATTCCTTGAATATATTATTGCAATCCACAAAAATATAAAATTTACAGTTACAATTAGAAGAAAACAATATTTTAATTTCCTGGATCTAACCATTTCACAAATCTCAAACAAACATAGTTTTAAGATATTCCGCAAACCCTCTCAATCAGATACAACAATACACAATAAATCATTATACCCACAAAAAAAATCATTATACAACATAAATTAGCAGCATATCATAGACTGATCGATATTCCTTTACCAGACGGAGATTTTATAAGAAACTAAACACCATCGAACAAATTGCCCTAAACAATGGATATTTAGAGAAAATAATAGATAACATTCTAAAAAGAAAATTGTACAAAATGGCTGTCTCTGAAATATAGCCACAAAAGAATGAAATAGACCATTCATTCAAATTAATAACATACTTTTGTAAATCGTCGAAAAAATTTAAAAATTCTTATATAAGAACAATGTAAATGTAGCCTTTAAAACCAATAACAGCCTTGAAAAACATATAAAAAATTACAAGGCAAAAACAAACAAAAAAGATAAATGAGGGATATATCAACTGTATTGTGGGTCGTGTCCAAAAACTTACATAGGACAAACAGGCAGATCTTTCAAGAAAAGAATTAAAGAACACGAAAAAAGCTTTTTCAGGCATAAACAGAATTCGAACTGTGGCTCACATTTGTTAAATGAGAACCATCTTTTTAATAGCGAATTTAAAATATTACATCTACATAACAAAGGCAAAAAACTAAACTTTCTGGAGAGTTTAGAAATCAACCCTTCTAAATAACCAAATCGACTTGAGCAAATCCCCTTTACTTGTACTTACTTTTTGTATTTATACTTATTTTAACATAAAAAATAGCCAGTTCTGAAGAAGCTACAATATTAGCGAAACTCGTCAAACATTAATAATAAAGTGTACAGTAAAGTGGATAGACAAAACAGTCTTTCATTAAACATTTATAACGAATTTCCATCAAGTAGAAGCCAACACAATCCAAAATTTAAAAAAATAGGACGAACTTTTGTATCATCCCAATAAAAGATGATATAAGCAACAGCAGCAGATATTTTAAAACTAGGGTACAAGTCAACTGAAACAATTATTCTAATTTCCCCACTTATATCATGAAGCGAATAAAAAATAGCCAGTATTTAAATATTATAAAAATCCATCTAAATAGCATTACAAATTAAATCAATTACTCTAGTCTGAATTTAATACTGACGGGGTATTTTTCATTTAGTTTACCTCAAATATGCCAGCCTATAAACTGAAACGATTACAATTAACTGTTGCGTTAACAGAAACAATTTGATAACAATAATAACAGGCGTAACGGTGACCGGTTTGTGTATAAAATTTATTTCTATAAAAATGTTAAATAGTTACATAATTTTCGGCGACACTTGTATTTCTTGCATTTCTCTTCCTTTTTTAGGATGACAGGATATGAATGCTATATGTGTGTGTATAATGTTTTATTATTGTACATATAATATTTACACGGATGGTAGATAATGTTTCTAGATCATTCCGGATGTGGATCCGTTTGTTCTGTGTTTTCTTTTTGTTCGGCCTATGGATGACAGGTTACAGTCCTGACACTGTACACGCCATAGTCTTCTAAGGGTATTTTGTATTTGGCTGTTGGAAAGATATCTTTGATTTTCCTGTCGGTAGTAAAAATGTATCAATTTCGTATCTGCTTAGAAGTTTTCCACTTTTGTTCATAGTGCCTTTAATAGAAAGGCTTTGTTTGTGGGTGTGTGTCTTTTTCTCCGCTTCTTGTTGTTTGTTTATCAGATTGAGCGCCTGTCGGATAGGTCCTTGTTGATATCTGTTAGTTTTTAGAACATTTCGAAGAAGATTTATTTCTTGTTGGTAGTGCTCCTTATCCATTAGAGTTTGCTATCGATAGGCTGGAGATTTTGTAACGGCAAATGACTGGGCCAGATGATGGTGTGCGCTAGCATTAAGATATTTGTTGGTGTGTGTGTCGGTTTTCAATATACCATATGAGTTATATATCATATATGCCATATATGGGTATATCCCCACCTTGTTTCGTTTTTAGTGCTTTGGTTTCGTTATTACTTGTTTTCTTTTATTTTTTTTTGTTTGGTTCAAGTGTTCAGATTATACTCGCTTATTTTATGTATGCAAATTTGCAGTGCTCGGGTTTCGAAATCTTTTATGTATAGATTAGCCAACGCTGGAGAGAGTAGGGAGCCCATCGATGCGCCTTCAATTTTTTATATTTTTGCCTGCGTAGATAAAGTAGATATTTGCAAAACACCGATACGAAAGACTGATGACTGTATAATCAGAGATCAGAGATCAGAATTCGTCTGTATAATCGACGGGGCATCGGTAACTGTAATTTGAGTAAACAGAGAAGTGACGGCAAAGCTGACTAATATGTCGTTTTCTTCTAGCCGTATCTTTTTAACAATTTCATTGAAATGTTGAAAGTTCTTGATGAGGCTTGAGAAGTAAGGAGGCCATGTGTTTGGCCAAGGCTTGAGTGGGAGAGCCAATAGAACTCACTATTAGTCTTTTCGGATATAGTAAAATTCTCCCACCTTGAGGATTTTTCTCTATTTTCTCTAGGTCCTAGAGAATGAATTAATAATATATATATATATATATATATATATATATATATATATATATATATATATATATATATATATATATATATATATATATACTCTACATATATATATATATATATACTCTATATATATATATATACATACTCATATATATATACATACTCGTACATATACATATATATATATACTCTACACTCGAGGTACGGAAAATGGCCGATGTGGCGGAATTGGATTCCTCATCAATCGAAAGCTGAAGGACAGTGTGGTAAAATTTGAAAGTACATCCGACCGATTAGCCCAATGCGTCATTCTGCTGAATAAAAAGTTTAGGCTTCAAATCGTCCAAGCTTATGCACCAACTATAAGCCATAAAGATGAGGAAATTGAGGAATTTTATGATGATGTGGCCCAGCTTTTATACAAGGAGAAATGTAGGTACAAAATCCTGATGGGTGATTTTAATGCCAGAATTGGAACAACAAGAACAGACGAAAATGCAACTGGCCCATATGGAACTGGTGAGCGAGACAATAGAGGTGACAGTTTAGTTGATTTTGCTGAAGGACAAGAACTATATATTATGAATTCATTCTATAAGAAAAATATCAGCAGAAAATGGACATGGAAAAGTCCATCTGGGCTCACAAGCGAAATTGACTACATCATGACCAACGATAAAACAATATTTACCAATTGTACTGTCCTTAACAATTTTAATGTTGGAAGTGACCACCGAATGGTACGAGCAAGGGTTCGGATTGACTGTCGAAAAGAGCGCGCAAGAATGGTAAGATCAAAGAAGGGCAAGGTGGATTCTGGAAAACTGCTGGAGAGAGGAAGCGATTTTGAGATTGCTTTGTCAAACCGGTTTGCTGCGTTACAAGATCCAGAGGAGGTGGAAATATCAGTTCAATATGAAGAAATCGCCAACAATGTACTTCAAACGGCTGCTTCAATAGCACCAGAGGAAAAATGTCTCAAACAAACAAAAATCTCCAGTGAGACCATTGATTTAATGAAGAAACGGCGAGCAATGAGAAATGCAGGTAGTCCTTTTGGCAGGGTCGAGTACACTGAGCTCTGCAAAACTATAAGAAAACGTATCAGAGAGGACACGCGCCGATTCATTATGCAGCTAGTGCAAAAAACCCTGGAAGAAAACAAAGGAATTAACAAAGCTAAACAGAAGCTGAGAAATAAAAGAACGCAAATATATGCTTTAAAGCGTGAGGATGGCACAGTGTGCAGGACGCGTACCCAAATGTTAGAGATTGTCAGAAGGTTTTATTCCCAGTTATATGAAGATCAGAGCCAGTCAGGGACAGCAATACCCAGGGAAGAACAATATATAATGCCAGATATCCTAGTGGAGGAAGTAACAAATGCTATAGAATTGATGAAGAACGGCAAGGCTCCAGGAAAGGATAGTGTAACTGTCGAAATGCTAAAAGCTGGTGGTCGGACGTTACATAAAACACTGGCAAAATTATACTCAAAATGCCTCAAAGAACAAAAAGTACCGGACTTATGGAAAAATGCAGAAGTGATCCTTTTACATAAAAAAGGAGCACAGGAAGATTTAAAAAACTACCGTCCAATAAGCCTCCTATCAGTGATGTACAAAGTTTTCACTAAGATAATTTCTAAAAGAATATTAAAAAAACTGAATGACGCACAACCAAGAGAACAAGCAGGATTCAGAAGTGGATTCAGTACAATGGATCACATCCAGGTTGTACAGCAGGTCATAGAAAGGCACAACGAATACACCATGCCACTGTGCTTGGCTTTTATCGACTACGAAAAAGCATTTGATTCCATCTCAAAGCATGCGATAATGGATGCACTGCTTAGCCAAGGTGTAGAGAGAGCCTATGTAAACCTATTAGAATCGATATATGATGGAGCTACAGCCACAATTCACCTTGATGATCTTGAAGTGGGAATTAATATAGAACGAGGTGTACGGCAGGGTGACGCAATATCGCCTATTCTTTTCTCGGCTGGCCTTGAAGAAGTAAATGTGGCTGGCAGGCATTTGGTAGGCTCAACATAGTGTTTAAGAGCAGACTCCCACTTTGCCTGAAAAGAAAAGTATTCGATCAGTGCGTTCTACCCGTTATGACATACGGAAGTGAAACCTGGACACTCACATCGCAATCAATTCAAAAACTTCGGGTGGCACAGAGGGGAATGGAAAGATGTATGCTTGGCATTACAAGACGAGACAGAAAGTCCTGCGCATGGATCAGGGAACAAACAAAAGTCTGTGACATCATTGGAAGAGTAAAACAGTTGAAATGGAGATGGGCAGGCCATATAGCGAGGCGATGGGACAACAGATGGACCAAGGCAATCCTGGAGTGGATACCGCTTGATCGCAAACGTCCGCGAAGAAGACCGAAAGCACGATGGATTGATGACATCGTTAAGTATATTGGACCCGAGTGGCAGAGGAAAGCCCAGGACCGTGAAGGTTGGAAGCATGCTGAAGAGGCCTTCATCCTGCAGTGGATCGATGCGGGCTGATGATGATGATGATGATATATATATATATATATATATATATATATATATATATATATATATATATATATATATATATATATATATATATATATATATATATATATATATATAGTTAAAAAAGTTTTTCCCTTTACACTCTGTATATATTTAATTTAATCACCAACAATGTTTGCTGCAAGCAAAGCTGTCTACTCCAATCCCCTTGTTGTTGTTTTTGAATATATTGTCAATAGATTTGCATTGACATGCATTTTCAATGCTTCTCTATAATCATATTGTTTTGATATCTGCATCTATGATAATAAATTGTAATTTTGTATATAATTTATTTACGGATATACATTCCGATTAAATTATTGTGCTGTTTAGATTGTAATTAGAATGCCATATACACTAATGAAAATTAATTATTATAATATTTATTGAAATTATATTTATTAACGGGCTAAGATTAAAATAGATAACAAATAAAAAAAAATGTATTATGGACCCAAAGATATCTTAATTTCTTAGAAAAGAATGATTATTGGCAAACATAAAGCTATCACGATCATAAAATGTGCCATTTTTTGTAGTAAATAACATAGACATATTAAATAGATGAGTATTTACAGTGCGCTTTAACAGAACTAACATTATGAAAAACTTACCTGTTGAAAACTATGGCTATGATCTTCATGCCACAATTATTTCAATTTTATAAGTGGTAAACTCAACAACAACGCATCGCATGTCTTCATAAGACTTGGTGATAAAACAGCATCAACCAAAAATATTTATATGTGCTTTCCAGAAGCAAGAATTAACGTCATCATACTTAGTAACAGATATTGTGAAGGTCGTCCATCAACATCTATCCTTTCGAGCAACATTAACGGTGTAAGGCATCGTTTCTCAACCTTTTTAGTGTTGCGACCCTCTAAATAGCCAAAAAGTTCTTGAAAAACGTTATAACTCCCTTACTACAATATGTTAATTTGACGTTTATCACAGTTCGGACATCGGGCGGTTAACACGGCGACTATTCGTCCTTTCTTCAGTATCCTCATTTATGAGCTATATTAAACTCCTATGAGTGCGTTTATACATTTTCGTAGTAATGGTTGAAAAAAATTGTACTTGGTTTTCTGTGTTATCATTTCATTAACTCTATTCAGCTTAAATTGATTTAAAAATGATCGTTCTGTTGTCATCAGTAATGAGTTTTTTTTTCTATAACAGCAATATGTAATGCAACACCCGCCAGAGTCGTCTCAATATTTTCTTATGAACACCCAGGACGAATGCGAGTTAAACCATCATTAGAAAAATAAAACCGATTATATGCATTGTTTTGTTAACTATAGATGAGACATGAATCCACCAATAAATTACCTGTAT
This sequence comes from Cosmopolites sordidus, assembly GCA_031761425.1. Lineage (NCBI taxonomy): Eukaryota > Metazoa > Arthropoda > Insecta > Coleoptera > Curculionidae > Cosmopolites > Cosmopolites sordidus. Next base: position 1,160,522 of record JARFXV010001350.1, on the reverse strand, counting down.
AAAAATTGCAGTAAAAGTATCAATGTAATACAATGCAATAATGTAATATCAATCCAAGAGGCTAAAAGCAATTCGGAAATGCATCGATGGAAAAGAAAAACTGATGTCACGTTTTTTGGAACGTAAAATTATTTTTGATGATTTTCATGAAAAACACGAAACCGAAATGTACCTTAGAAGGCTTTTGAATAAACTAAATAAAGAAGTTCCTCAAGAAGGATCCAGCTTGGAAAAGAAAGGAATCAGAAATGATTTTTTGTTAGGACAATGCCCCTAACAACAAAGGTGTTTTAGGCAGGGTTAATTGAATGAATTAAAGGATGAATTGTTGGAAAATACGCGCTATTTACCAGATTTGGATAGTTCTGACTTATGTTCTGACGCATTTTAAGACCAATGAAGAAGTTGTAAAATTAAGAAATAGAATTATTATTTGCCCCATCGCATTGGACAACATGAAGTTAAATAATAAAAGCAACTTTGAATATAGAAATCTGATTGTTCCATGTTTTAGCTAGAAATATCTTCATCAGCCCCCGTATTGATATATATTCTACAAAGTAAAATGAATGAATTAAAAATAAAAGATCCATAATGTTTGTTGCAAGAGGTTTACAAATGCAACTTGCTTCCTTCAACGTTAAAATCGACTTTATTATTATCCGAATTTAATGTATGTCCCTAAAGTACTTGAAGCCAGTTTGAGACCTGACAAGCCATCATTTTAGAGTTTAATTAGAAACGACATTGCCAAGTAAATTGCTTAATCAAAAAACCTATTACGCTGAGATTTTGAGGTGCGAGTTTAAAAGGTTCTAAATTAAACTTGATAGGATAATAAATATAGCTCAACTAGAATCTATGGTAGAAACAGTCTATAAATTCGATAGCGATCTAATAAGACATTCTTTCGAACCATGTTTCAAATAATATATATATATATATATATATATATATATATATATATATATATATATATATATATATATATATATATATATCAATTCAACAATTCAAATCAATTTAACAATTAACAGAAAGTCTTTTATTTAAGGTAGTTTCAGCGTAGTATAATATAATCAAATCATTTACTATTGTCAGAAATGCGAAGGCTCGGCAAAGAGATATTCACGCATACTAACAAATATTTTTGGTTATGATGATCTAGCAACGTAGCACACGCACACGCACACGCACACGCACACGCACACGCACACGCACACGCACACGCACACGAACACGCACACGCACACGCACACACAGGCCTACACATACACACACCTATGCATGCACGCACACGCACACGCACACGCACACGCACACGCACACGCACACGCACACGCACACGCACACGCACACACACGCCTACACATACACACACCTATGCATGCACGCACATGCACACGCACATGCACATGCACGCGCACATTCACACGCACATGCACACGCACACGCACACGCACACGCACACGCACACGCACACGCACACGCACACGCACACCACACGCACACGCACACGCACACGCACACGCACACGCACACGCACACGTACACGCACACGCACGCGCACGCACACGCACCCACACACACACCCATACAGACACAATATATATATATATATATATATATATATATATATATATATATATATAAACTGCGATTATACTCAAGAGATCGCGTTATTTAAAAATTGTTAATGTTAATTTAAAAAATGCCAAAGCAATTACGCCATAAAGGACAATTTATAAGAGAAAAAAAATTATTTAAAAAATTAAATTGTATTTCTGCCATGCAGAAAGCAAAAGAAAAAAGGTAAATCAATAGAAAAAAATGAAAGTGTCAATTCTAACCTTGGAGAAGAAAGGCGTATAATTTAGAAAAAAAATCCAAACTGTGGATTAGATGTAATAAATGTTGTTATTCAAGTTATAACAGGTAAAGTACATGAAGGAGATAAAAAATCACAGCTTTCTGATGTAAATTTTAAAGCTCTTCTCGGTAAGTTTGTATTAATATAAATTTCTCTTTACTCTAATCTCTTAATTAACTGAATCTCTCTTTACTCTACATTACTCGAGACAGCTGTACCCACAGCGTTGCCAGATCACTGTTCATATTCATCACAACCATAAAAATAACGCGTTGAAATTGTAAAATGACTATTTTTTTAAATTGTTATATCTCGTAAACAAAACGGCAAAGTGCTACTTTTTTAAAATTTATTTCGAAAATATATCTCTTTACTCTCCCATTTTTTTCTAATTCTGTGGAGAAATTTTGTTAATACAACAAAAAATAGTTGGGTGCAAAGAAAGTTTGACATCCTTTAAATGGAGAGTGAAAATATTAAATTTTGTAAATATTAAATTTCTGAAAATAGTAAATTTTGTTATTACTCGCTGTGTTAGAACTCGCGTTCTAAACGTCCAAAAAATCTTAAAGAGGATCATTAGGATTTATTAGTAAAAGTTATTCTTAATCTGTAACAAAAAAATGGGCAAAATCTGTCGAAAGGGGTTTCACGTTGGCACTACCTTAAACCAGTGTAAACCTTAAGTGAGACATAACTAACATAATAAAAAAAAAAGTTTTATAAGCCACATTACTTCTTTTATCATGGTAGATATATTTATTTACAAAACATGTAACAAAAATGGAGCAACTTTCAAAAACAGTTTATTTAACGCAAGAAAATATTAACATTATTTATTTTAATCAATAATTGATCCAATAGCCTTTATTTCTTATGTCCTATGACTACTTGACATCGTTTTGGCCTTGAAACAATTAAGTTATGGAACACTGAAGAACCTATTGATCCTCAAATTTTTCCAAACCATCGAATATTGTTGAATATCAAATTTGTGTAACGCTTGGTCTTAAATTTGTCCATGATTTTTCATACATTTCCTATCGGATTTAAACCCGGGGATTAAGTTGGTAACTTCACTAATTCAATGTTGTAACTTTTTCATTATCCAGTCGAGCTTTTCTATTATTTTTAGATAATGTTTGCCCAATATTGGGCAAAAAAAAAATTAATAAAATAAGAATATAAGAAAATAAATAATATCCATATTGACAAGATATAAAGAACATATTGCCCACATTAGATATGGGAGAAATGAAAAATCTTGTGTTGCCCAACATGCAATCGAACATGACCACAGTATAAATATTAGTAATTTAAGACTAATTAAAAGTGTTAATAATATTAGGGCTTTGGATGCATATGAAAGCATTCAAATAGAAAAATGTAAGAAAATCATGAACCGAGATAAAGGACCGATTCCTTTCAGTCAACTTTTCCAATTATTAATGTACACTTCACGGTTCATGATTTTTGCACGCTTCGTTAGTTATGGTTTTCATATTAATAGAACATAGTTTAGTTTTTGAATTAGATTACATCATCTCCTGTTGATGCTAACATGGTTAACGAAACGTGCGTCGAGCAGTTCAAAAAAGTTTTTTGGTCTTTAGTGGTAAATCTCTTCTAGTTTAGTGTTTTACACCAAAGGTACCAATAGAAGAATTGACTCACATCGTAATCAATTCAAAAACTTCGGGTAGCACAGAGGGGATTGGAAAGATGTATGCTTGGCATTACAAGACGAGACAGAAAGGGTGGATACCGCTTGATCGCAAACGTCGGCGAAGAAGGCCGAAAGCATGATAGATTGATGACATCGTTAAGTATGTTGGATCCGATTGGCAGAGGAAAGTCCAGGGCCGTGAAAGTTGGAAGCATGCTGAAGAGGCCTTCGTCCTGCTGTGGATCGACACGGACTGATGATGATGATGATAATGATATATACACAGTGGTAGCCAAAGAAATAGTGCCGTTACAATAAAAGACACTATTTCGCAAATAAAATTGAAACAGATGATATGTATATATATATATATATATATATATATATATATATATATATATATATATATATATATATATATATATATATATATATATACAGCGGTAGATTTAGAACTAGAGATAAACTTGACTAATGGAGTCATACGTCTTGAGAAGAAATGAAACGTCCACATAGAGGCTGACCAGATTATCCAGTGTCAAAAGGATTGCTCATTCCTTAGAAAAAAATTTGTTCTATTTATTTTTATTAAGGATTAGTATTTTTGGTACTTAATGATATCGAGAAAAAATTAATGTTTTCAATTTAATAGTTTGTCCAAAAATTCAATATTTTTAACATTAAATAATTTTAATAATTTATAAGTTTTTTTTCCCAATTTTTATTTTGTTTTAAAGAATATTTGTACATCATAAAGAAATTACATTAATTTTTGGTGTCGAAGAAATTCTGGAAAATATCAGTATAATACAAAAGTCTTAAACCCTGGAGCATGTTATTGGAGAGCGTACGAATTAGAGAACTTTTCTGTAAACTTTAACGTGCAATCGGCATATTCCTAGTAGAATGGGGGAGTTTGCAATCTAATTTAAACTCATAATATAGCAATAAATGTATTTCTTATAATTAATCTTAAACAGTTCAAACAACTACCAAAAGAGTCATCTAACGTGAGGTGGATGTAACTCATTCCATAAGATATTTAATGGAGTAGTGGTTAACGTTATTATGAGAAATATTAATTAAAAAAAAAATAGGAAATATTAAAAACTACTAGATTTCAAATATCCCGAATACCGAATTAATTCCCGTCAGCACCCTATAGCTGCCCTAAAATATCTTGAAAGGACAAAGAATAACTGACCTCAAACTGACATAAGTAAGGGAACATACACCGTCGGATTTTATACACTAGCTTATTGAAATTCAGTATTCAATATTTTCTCGAATGTACAAACACCAATTTGACCTCCCATTTCCCAGATTGCAGAAGATCCCACCTACCATACAAATATAAACAAATTATTATGTAAATGTTTGCATTTTTTGGCGATGCCCAATAAGGAAAACTGCTCCTTCAGCACACTCCTAGCAACGATTGCAATCTCAGCACATAAACCAAAATTATTTTCTATTCCGAACCAGAATTTGTAGGAAAACTAACACTAGTTTATCCGGTTTTTATACCCCAGCTGAAAGTTGTTAATTATTATTTATTTAGGTAAGAATTATCCGGAAAAAAAATAATAAAAAAAACTGTCACGTCTGCTTTAAAAATATTTATTTACTTAAAAATGAAAAAATCTTAGTATTAATAATTAAAAAAAATCAAAATGGCTAATTTTCGTCTTCTTTTTATAGTTTTTTGGATCGGTTTCTCTTTTAATAAACCAACAGTAATCCTGTAATATGTTTTCATCCCAAAATACTTGATGTTATTCTTTGAAAATCTTTAAATCTTGGTGAAAACGTCCCGCTTGTCACTCAGACTTCCAAAGTGTTCAGGAAAAAAACTCAAATGCGAGTGCAGGAAATGAATCTATAATGACATGTTCACTCCCATCTGTTGAACATTTTTCAATAAATCAGCAACAATATCTTTATAATTTTCACTTTTTTTGAATGATTTTGAATGATTTCCAAGCAGCTTTTTCATTAACATATAAAAGGCTTTCAAACGGAGGATTTTTTAATCAGATCTGAAAATCATTTAATTCGGCTTGGTTCATTAAATGTGGAGTGTTTTCTTGAAGAGAGAAATCATCAGAATCACGAGAAATCAATTTTTCTTCAACATAACTTTCATTGTCATCTTCTAATATATTTTGACTCGAATTACCAAGACAAACTGGATATGGACGAATGTAAAATTAGCTTAATAACAGACATAATTTCGGCATATACAATACTCGCCTTAGTTTTTGTATTATATACCAGTGTCTTCGTAACACAAAAGTAACAGTGATTTTCATGATTACTAGGTTGTCTCGATAACAGTGTTGAAACAAATGGAAAGTATACGTTATGTCCTGATGACCACTAGAGTAAAACGATTCTACAACTTTCACAAAACACATGAGGCACCCAATGTTTATCTTGGTTCGTAACAGAAAATCCAAAATATTGAAGATATGCACATTTTAACAAATCTACAATGAGTCTTCTTTTTTTTTGAAAATATAAACTGTTCACAATGGTAGCAAAAACGATCAGAACTTTGTTTACACTTTCTATTCACTTTCTATACACTTTTAATTCAGTTTAAAACAAAATATTTGTTGTTTGAGTGGAATAAATAAATATTAAACCCAAGTCTCCACGTAGAGTAGTTGAAAAAATGATTTGACTGTGGAAAAAAAACGTGACGTGATAGAATATTTCTGCTGACACTTTTAGGTTAAGGAAGGTAGATTAATATATGTATTTACATTTATTTCGGGATATATAAAAAAAAGTTAAAATTTGTAAACTAGTGTAATCATTAATACACACAAAACATTTAATTTTAGAGATTATAAAATTATTCCAATCATTCAATTAATTAAATATTATGCAGAGACAGTGGCGGAGATATAAAAAACCCTTCAAACATTTCATTTTCAATATTTTTTCAAATGTGGACGTTGAGATTAAGAAAAGCCACGTAAATAACTATAAACGGATAAACACAAGCAATAACCATTCACTTTTATACCTCCCTATAAACAAATTTTACTACTTTTGTTATATTAGCAAAACATCCAACATAAAAGACAATTTTCTATTACGATTTACTTTATTACACTGTTCCAATATTCGTTTATTTATTATTATATATTTATATATAACAAATATTTCATGACTTTTTTTACTTCTTCCCACACACAAAATATTACACTATCTGGAAACTCAAACTTGCTCTAGGAAAAAAACCCGAGAAAGATTTTTCAAAATAGTTATACAGGGTGCGACACTTTTAAACCAATTTAATGCTGCCACCTGCTTAATTTCATCATATTGGCGTTGTAGAGGTCTTCCCAGGTTTTTTGCTCCTTTCGCGTCATTGTTCTTTTCGTCTTGCAACATGTCCCATTCAAGTCCATTTTAATGTACATATACATTTCAATAGCTCTCTGGGGTACTTAAAGTTAATTTATTATCTATTATTGAGCACCCCAATCTCATGTGGAACGCACAACAACCTGCATCTCCGCCATAATGAGCATTGGTAAGTTGCTTGACCGGGAGGGAGCCCCTCCCATCCCTTACATTGGAGGGCACATGTTTCATCTGTTGGTGGTTAGACTTATCAGGGTACCGACATATGCACTCTCGCTGAGAATAGGAAGTCCCTCTCCACAATCAGACAACCCATATTTTCGCCGACTTCTCGTTGGATGGCTTATATCCTTTTTCCCTTATGACTACCTAAATATTTTTCGAAGCATCATGGATCGAGGGCAAGATCTGGACAAGTTATCTTTCCGTTTTACGCAAGAAATATTACGCCAATCACAACCCAGTCACTTTATCTCCTAGATAAATCTTTGTCTCAAAGTAACTGAGAAAGACCTTTTCTATTGATTCTAACTGTACCATATATATATATATATATATATATATATATATATATATATATATATATATATATATATATATATATATATATATATATACCCGAGCACTACACTACCTTTACACATAAGCCGAAAAAATGCTTACGCTATGTCGACGATACGTTTGTTGTGTGGCAACACGGCGAAGATAATGTATATATAAAAGGAAACAGAAAACAGATAGCAGATAACAGGATAGCAGGATAGCAGGGTAACAGAAAACAGATAGATAAAAGGAAACACAAAAAGAACTTCTGGATGTGTTAATAACAAGGAAACAAGATGATGGCTTATCGCACATGGTATATCGAAAACCGACACACACCAAGAAATATCTTAATGTCAACTCATACCACCATCCGACCCAGCTATTCACCATTGCAAAATCTCCAGCCTATCGATCGCAAACCTTAACAGATAAAGAACACTACTAACAAGAAATAGATCTTCTTCAAAATGTCATGGAAACTAACGGATATCAAAAAACTATCCGACGGGCACTCAATCACTCAAGGTACACGCAAACAAAGTTTTTCTACCATTTTTTACCATTCATTAAAGGCACCATGGACAAATCAGAAAACTTCTAAGGAAATACGAAATTGAAACTGTTTTTACCACCGACAGGAAAATCAAAGACATCCTTTCAAGAGACAAAGACAAAATTCCCTTAGAAGACCAAGGCCTGTACGAAATTCCGTGTCATGACTGTAACCTGTCATATATAGGTCAAACAAATAGAAAGTACCAGAAAAGACGAACACATTAACGCCGTTAAGCAAAAAATCGTCACTTCCTCTCTGGCGCAGCATGTCAACACCAGACAGGATTAGTTTTGAAAAAACAAAGGCCTTGGTAAGAAATAAAAACTTCTCCACCAGAAATATAAAAGAGGCCCTAGAGATAGAGAAAAGACCCAACAACCTAAATAGACGAGAAGGTATTCTTGGCACTCTTGTAAACAAATTTTATCAGACTTCCGAGTCAAACCAAGAAAGAGCACAAGGTAACAAGATAATTCTCCAACAAGGCAAGCTGTGCAACTTCGGACAACAGTTCAGAAAACCCGCAACCAAACGCGGGCTCTTATTGGCCGGAATCAATTGACCAATGATGGCGGACGGCCAACATACAAAAGCCGACGCGACCGGCTGATAAGCAGCAATCAGTTCTTGCCAAGTAGTTAGAGAGTGTGGACGTGTTTTTTCGTGCTCCGATTGACCACGACCTATTTCAGGGTAACTGCGTAGTTGGCAATTTCAGAATGTTTACTCTGTTTTTTTCAAAGCGGAGTAATATTCTAACAGTTCTGTCGCGATAGCGCATTCAGTTGTGCTCGTGTGCAATGTTTAGTGCTGGTTTGGCTGCCGCAACTTTATTTTTGAAGAAGAAAATCACAACGATCCTGGCCAGGTTTGTAGGATTAGTCTTTGGGCATTAATTTGATTTCAGTAATATCTTAAGGCTTTCTATATTCATTTCAACGCCTTATGCGCTGTTTTTGTTTATTTAAAGTGCTTTTTAATATATTAAACATCGCATTAGTGGCATAAATGGCATCGGCTTTTTCGGGTGTGGCCCCCGGGCCCGATGATGTAATTGCTGCCCTTCAGGCAGAGCTCGATCAGTCCCGGAGTGACAACCACGGGCTGAACGAGACTATTTTCGAGCTAAAAGAGCTCATCGGGAGCCTCAGAGACCAGATAGCGTCGCTGGCGTCGAAAATTGACGTCATGGAAGCAGAGACTGCCCGCACCAACGAAACTCGAAAAAGGAGACCGCCTGCACCAACGGGCAGGTCGATATTCTGATGAATACCGACCAAGGAAAAATGGATGATAATGACTTTCCCCCGCTAAAGCCAACAAAGGGGAAATTAATTCCTACAAAAGCCGTCCGAGAAACGCCAAAATTGGTGATGGACCAGGACGTAAATGAAGGAGAAGTGGTGTCGATTGGAGGTGACTCCTCGGACTCAGATTTTGAGGTCGTAAGCGCCAAGAAAAGACGCACAAAGCGCTCCAGACGCTCCTCCGAAGAGGAGAAAAATACGGAACAAGTGCCAAGAAAGAAGGCCGCCGGCGAGGCTGGCCCGAGTGGCGTTCCAACACCAACGCCAGCAGCCAAGCCAGCCGCGGAAAAAATTCCGGCCGAAAAGGCCGAGAAAGTTCCTCCGGTTGTTCTGAAGAATAAGAATCAGTTCATGAAGGTCATGACCTTTATCCAAAAAGAAAAAATACAGACAGACAAGGCGCTGAATCGCCCCGAGGGGGTTAAGATTCAACCCAAATCTGATGCAGATTACCGAAAGCTGACGGCTTTCTTCGAAAAAGAGAAGATCATGTACCACTCCTTTTGCTCCAGGAGTGAGAAGCAACCTCACATTTTAATAAGGAATATCGTCGAGACAGTGTCCGAAGACGAAATACGTGAAGAACTAGTTCAGCTAGGTTACACCCCATCGAAAGTTCAACGATGGAAAAATAAGAAGAGGCAACATCTGGCCCTTGTTTATGTGATTCTCCCGAAAGAACAAAAGGGGATCCATAACGTCAAGTACATGCTCCACTAAAGAGTAAAGGTAGAGAGCATTAAATCCAATGGAGAGACCTCGCAGTGTTTTAACTGTCAGGTCTGCGGGCACACGGCGAAGAAATGCCATGTCCCTCCTAAATGCATGAGGTGTGCCGCAAATCACGCTTCTAAAGATTGTAAAAAGCCAAGGGCCGAGGAACACCCCGGCCAAATGCGTAAACTGTGGTGGTCCCCACCCAGCTAACGCCAAAATTTACCCCAGGAAACCTCCGAAGAAGGGAGAGGGTAAGAAATCAGAGGAGAACAAATCCACCAAGCCGCCGCCAAGGATTCCCCCCCGACCTTTGTCTGGGGAACACAAAATAATAGCAAAGCCCCGGTCGCCGCGACGGTAGCTCCCCCCAAGACCGCTCCACAAACGGAGGCACCTAAAATCCAGTTGCCGAACTTTTCGACAATGATGGAAAGAATGATGCAGCAGATAACTGCGATGGTGCAGGACCAGATTAATTCTGCTCTAGCCATGTTTCAATCGCAATGAATAATAAAAACTCGCTGCGAGTTATCACGTGGAATTCCAACTCCCTCAATGGTAAAAAGCTGGAACTTATCGCGTTTCTGGAAGACCACAGTATCGACGTGGCCCTGATTCAGGAAATCTTCCTCAAGCCGAGCCAACGGTTCGGCGTGAGTAACTTTTGCTGCTACAGGGAGGATCGTCTCGGTGTTGGAGGGGGCGGTTTGATGATTCTCGCGAAGAGAGGAATCAGACACAACCTCAGGCCCTTCGCCGGGCCTTATTTCCTCAGAGGCCATGTCGGTGCAGGTGGTTCTAGAAGGTAATCTGGTAAACCTATCTTCTTGGTACCAGAGAGCCTGCAATAATTTCGATTCAGGTGAAATGAGCAGGCTCCTGACTAACAACACTCCATTCATCATTGGAGGAGATTGCAACGCGCACAACTAATCGTGGGGTTCGAGATCGACAGACAGGAGAGGTGCTGACCTGCTTTCTATGGCGGATAGATTCGGGCTGAACCTCCTTGCCCCGGACAAACCGTCCCGTCTTAACAGTTTCCTAGATTTCTTCATCTTAAGAAATCTAACGAATCAATGTGAAGTCCAGGTTGTTCACGAGCTTACCTCGGATCATTACCCGGTCTTACTAACCGGGGAGAAAGCTATTTTACACGCTCTCAACGGTGCTATTGCCGACAAGAATATTCTGGCGAACGAACAGTTTGGTTTCCGGAGGGGGCACGCAGCCGTCCATCAGTCGGCGCGGCTCGCGACGGCGGTCAGACAGGGTTTCGACAGAAGGCGCCATACGGGAGCTGTCTTTTTAGACCTCACGCAAGCCTTCGACAGAGTCTGGCATCTAGGACTTTTAGTCAAGATGCTTAGACTGGGTTTTCCAAGGGACCTAGTTAAGCTTTTGGCATCATTTCTGACTGGACGCACATTCCAAGTGCTCGTCGATGGTGTTCTTTCATCAGTCCAGCGCATCGAAGCGGGTGTTCCGCAAGGTTCCCTCTTGCCCCATAATCTTCAACGTCTACATGGCGGACTTTCCTAAAATTCCGCACGTGGAGACAGCTTTTTATGCCGACGATACGGCCTTCTATATGTCAGCCCACGGGCCCTGGTTGATCACTTCCAGGCTCCAAAGGCAGACGTCGAAGGCCCTAAAATGGCTGGTCTACTGGAGACTAGCCATAAATCGTAGCAAAACCCAGGCCGTCTTCTTCGCCAGAAGACAGTCGATAATCAGACAGTCGCTTCGTATCCACGGAGTACCCATCAAATGAGCCAAATCAGCACACTACCTGGGCCTTGAGTTCGACAAGGCCCTGACGTGGATGTCACACAGCAAGAAGGCAACCGGGAAAGCATACGGAATGCTCCGTTTGCTGTACCCCCTCATCAACAGAAGAAGTAAGCTCGCGTTGAACATCCAACTAACCCTGTACAAAGCCATGGTCCGATCTGTCCTCACGTACGGATATCCGGCTTGGCTTCCTCTACTTCCAAAATCCTCGATCGGAAGACTACAGTCTTTCCAATAACGTGCGCTTCGCACAATAGTAGATGCCTCGTGGTTTGTAAGGAACGCGCAAATTCATCGGGAAACAGAAATACCAGAGATTCAGACGTTCCTGTCCAGATTGCTGGACAAATTCCTAGCGACGGCGTCCTTGTCGGACAATCCGCTAATAAGAGCTACGGCAGCTTCAATGCCGGCCGTTGCCCCAGAATGACCATCCTCTTCGGTCAACACTTCAATGCCTAAAGGACGGCAACTAAAATCCCTCCGGATAAACGACTTTGTCGCGACATCCGGAAAAAACAGAGAACGAAAGTTAGGGCCTTCGGGCTAACTTACCACCCAGGATAGCAGAAGAAGAAGAAGAAGAACTGATAAGCAGCATTAGTCGCCGAAACGCCGTACCATGATGACAGAGTTGTCGTTTAGGTGAAGAAGCAGAGAGCTGAATCTATTTAAGCTCATGATGTAAGATATATATTCATCCCTCAACTGAGCATATGATTACCAACAGTCTCTATAACTAGGTGTCTGTTTTATGCCCAAGAGCAGAGTTATTCCAATAAAAATTTTTATTTCTTCGGAATTCGTAGGCGCAAAATTATATCCTTTTTGAATGGAATATAAATTTGTTTGGAAGACAATCTCCTCAATCATATCAAAAAGTAAGAAAAATTCGACGGAATCTTCTAATCCATCTGGTAGATTTTTAGGACCAACAACTTCTTGAAAATTTGCTGGCACTTTTTTTTTCTTCCATTTATCAAGGTTTGCCCAAACTACTAGGAGTAGATCGTCTTCGTCACTAAACTCATTAAAGTTTCTATCATTTACATATAGTTCTGGTTCAGAATCATTGATGACTCATCATTTACAAGGCTCTTCGTGCGTATCCACATCTAATAAAACTTGTTGAACCAAATCTTCCACCTCTATTTCTGAAAAATCGCCCTCTGATTGATCCCCAGATGGAATTTGGACTAAAAGATGGTAACATTGAGATTACATCAAATTATCTAACAAGATTGATTTCATAGGTTAAAAAAAATTGAACTTTGGTCAGTAACTATAAGAAAAGAACCTTTATATTATCATAACTTTGGAAAAAATACTATATATCTAGTTTCTAATGTATTTATAATAATATAAATACACAAATTAATTTAATACTTAACAACAATAAAAACACCCGTTGAGATAATAAAATAATAAAAAAATACCGCCATAGTGTGAAATTCTGTAGATTTGGCGCATTGCAGTTGGTTATTATTCTTATCTGATAACAGATGTCGCTAGTAGTTCCGCTGGCTATTGTTTAGAATCACTATGAATAAAAATACAGACCGCTATGTCTGAAAGGGTTAAGTAAATAACTTCAAACTTTGTGAATAAATTCTATTATTATGTTTTCTAAAGAACTATATTTTTGTGTTTTTTATCAGTCATTCTATTTTAATTTTCGATGTGAAGCATTAAACTCGAAAAGATTTACCAATACACACCAAATCATTATATTTAACTTCTCGACGCGCGTTTCGCTAACCATTTTAGCATCCAATCGTAGATTGAATCATCTCCTGATGATGCTAATATGATTAGCGAAACGCGCGTCTCTGGGGGTTTAATAAATGTATTTTGTATTAAAATAAAAAAGTGTATGTCCCGACATCATATATTCCTTAAATTTGTCTATCGTTACTAACACATGGGCTGAAAAGTCTCGGGCCTAACCCATAGATGGCACTAGTTTTATTGCAGTCACCTTTTTTCCAGTTAATACTAACCTTCAAAAGACAGCTGTTAAAATTCCATGATATTCTATTCATTAGTTTGTGAGTTATTGTGCTAAGAGTGACGCTACTTTTGTTATTTTCAAAACAATGGATCAAAACCAATTTCGTGTTTTAATTTTACACTGCTTCTTGATGGGAAAAAATACCGTTCAAGCGAAGCAATGGCTTGAAAAGTGTTATGGTGACTCCGCTCCATCAGAAACAACAATAAAACGTTGGTTTGCTGACTTCAAACGTGGTCGTAGAGACACCGATGATGCAGAACGCAGTGGACGTCCAAATGAGGCGGTAACACCAGAAAACATAAAAAAATCCACAAAAACGTTTTGAATAATCGAAAAGTGAAGTTGCGTGAGTTAGCTGACATCGTAAAGATATCAAAAGAACGTGTTGGCTTTATATTGCATAAGCATTTGACTATGAGAAAGCTCTGTTCAAAGTGGGTGCCGCGTTTGCTCACTGTTGATCAAAAACGAGAACGTGTTGATGATTCTGAGCAGTGTTTGGTCATGCTTAAACGTAATTTGCTCAAACATAATAAAAAATAAACATAAATAAAACGTAAACTCAAACATAAATAAAACGTAAATCATGCTCAAACTGGAATTTTTGCGTCGATATGTGACAATGGATGAAACATGGATCCATCACTTCACTCCGGAATCAAAACGATCGTCATCTGAGTGGACAGCAACTGGTGAACCTCGTCCAAAGCGCCCGAAAGCACAACAATCGGCTGGAAAGGTTATGGCCTCGGTATTTTGGGATGTGCGTGGTGTAATATTCATCGAGTATCTTGAGAAAGGAAATACAATTAACAGTGAATATTATATAGCGTTATTGGAGCGTTTGAAGGCCGAAATTGCAAAGAAACGACCGCATATGGCAAAGAAAAAAATGTTGTTTCATCAAGACAACGCACCGTGTCACGAGTCAATCAAAACAATGGCAAAACTACATGAATTGAACTTCGAATTGCTCCCACATTCAGCGTATTCGCCAGATTTGGCTCCCAGCGACTACTGGCTGTTCGCAGACCTGAAAAAAATGCTCGCCGGTAAGAAATTTCGCAAGAATGAAGAGGTTATCACTGAAACTGAGGTCTATTTTGAGGCAAAAGATAAATCATTCTATAAAAGTGGTATTGAAATGTTAGAGCGGCGCTGGAATGATTCCGTTGCTCTTGATGAAGATTACGTTGATGAATAAAGCTAATTTTGAACCAAAAAAACTGTGTTTTCTTTGTTAGGCCCGGGACTTTTCAGCCCATGTGTTTATATAATTTTAAACATACAAATATTTCCATCTTTTGTTACTTTTTATAAATGCCAAAATACGAAAGCCACATTTAGATGCATTAGATAGATGAATATGTTCACGCTCTCCTATTTTAACTGACAGCTCCATGTTATTTCCAATAACAAATTTTCCGTCTGATGTCACCTTTTCATATAAAGAGAAAAAGTCATACAAAGAAAATAGTGTACGGCACCGAGAGACAACAACTCAATAAATTTTCCATATAGCAAATTTGATTCAATGTCTGCACTTGAAAGACATTAATAGCAATATGAAAGAAATAAAAAGAATATTATACAAAATGCATTCTTCCTCTGATATTGGTAATTTTGTAATGTTTTATAACAAGCAAGTCGGTCGTTTTTAAAAAATTGGGATATTCGTATTTAATCTGAATATTTCATAATCCATTTGATCAAAATATTTGGACATTTTAACATTTATTTTGATTTCGAATCAAATAAGTTTTGAGAATGGAACGCATTGGCATTCATATCAGCAACACTTGGAGCAGAAAAAAACATTCGGCGCGTTTATATCCATAATTAAATTGGTTGGATACGCTTTGAGCCGAACGAGTTCTGAAGGAATCCAACCAAGTATAAAAAAATTGCGTGTGTGTGTTTTTTTCTTATTTTCAAATATCAAAGTAATACGAATGAAATGTTTTGGGTGCATCAAGTGGAAACTAATTTAATTTAAGATTGTTTGTATCAGGAAGAAAACCCTTATCTAAAAAATTGAATATAATAAGTTTGAGTAATAATGAGTTTTCCAAATCCAAAAAGCACACCAAAACGTATTAAAAATACACGCGTTTAAACAACTCAAATTTTAACTTCATTGATGATCTGGTTTTATTAAAATGATGTCCGGATCGATAACGATAGATAGTCAATGAACATTATTTTTCTTCCATTACGGGTATCGTTTTTATATTGTGTAACAACTCTGCTTATTTTTTATAGTTATACTTGAATGTTTTAATGTGATTATTCAGTTGAATTGCTTCACCACTCTGTTTGTTAAAGTACAAAGATAAGGTAATTTCCTATTTTACAGTTGGGACATCTGTTGGACCATCAAAATAGAGTTATTGAATACTACTGTTTATAAAAATTTTATGGGATAACCATTACTATGAAATAATTTATTTAATTTATTCCAATTATACTTTAGAAAACGATAATGTAGTTATCTCCCGATCTTATAACTAATGTGTCTTGATAATAAAATTATATAAGGCTAAACTTAACTGCTGTTTCTATAGTAAATTTAATGTGTTTGTCAACTGAATTAAAAATAGCAAGCGTATTATCCAGGTAGTTTTGATTAATAAAATTGTAAGTTTTTGAATTATGAATCTATGATTTAATTGTAGTTGCTATTATAGTTGCTATATTGATTATTTATTATTTTATAAACATTCTTTGCTTATAAACATTAATTTCCACGGGCCCTTCTTACAATTTTTCATATATTTATATATATATATATATATATATATATATATATATATATATATATATATGTATATATATATATATATATATATATATATATATATATATATATATATATATATATATATATATATATATATATATATATATATATATATATATATATGTATAGATATATACATTATGTCAAAAAAGTACCGGGAATTGGTAAATATAACATAAAATATTTAATATTTATCTAAATTTATTGTACCGCCTTGAAAGTAGGCCCCTTCCAAAATAATACACTTATGCCAACGAATGATCCAATTGTCAAAATATTATTAAACGCATTTTTCGGAATCGACATCAATTCTCGCTGCCAATTGTCTTTTATGTCTTCTATCTACTGAAAACGGCTGCCTCGAAGTGATAATTTGGGTTTTGGAAAGAAACAAAAATCGGCTGGAGCCATATCAGGTGAATACGGTGGTTATTCGATGCTGTTTGTTGAGTTTTTGACCAGAAATTCGGTCACAATGACAGCCTTGTGAGATGGTGCTTTATCGTGATGCAAAATCCAACAGTTTTCTTTTCACAAATCTGGCCTTAAAAAAATGCTATTTTGTTTGAGCGGAAAACTCTTTTAGCCAGAAATGTGTTCACAATGATACCCTTGTGAGATGGTGCGTTGTCGTGATGCCAAATCCAAGAGATTTCTTTCTACAAATCTGGCCTTTTTCGACGAATTTGCTCTCTGAAACGCCGCATAACACTCAGATAATATTCTTTTTTTACCTATTTATCTTGCAAGAATTCCGAGTGCACAACACTATGATAATCAAAAAAAATAGTCAACATTACCTTAATTTTTGATCGACTTTGACGTGGTTTTTTTTGGTTTCGGCTCAGTTGGAAGCCGCCATTCCGAAGCTTGTTGACTGGTTTGCATGTCAAACTCGTATGCCCATGTCTCATTACCAATTACAATGCGTTTTATGAATGTGGAGTCGGAATTGACTCGTTCTAGCATGTCTTCAGCGACCTTTACGCGATCGAGTTTCTGAAAAAAATTCAGGTGTTTCGATACTAGTCGAGCGACAACGCGTTTTATGCCCAAACAATCGCTTAAAATAGTACGAATTGATTCGTGAGACACAGAAAAATCCGCGGCTATCTCTCTCAAACTTAAATGATGATTTTCAATCACCCTTTTCTTCACTTTACCGTTGTTGACTTCAGTGGAAGACATTGATAGCCTACCAGAGCGATACAAATCTTCCACTACTTCTCGACCACTTTTGAATATACTGTACCACTAATATGCACGTGTTTTTGATAAAGTCGATTCACCGTAAGCCTTCTGCAACATTTTCGCCTCCTCACACGAAATTCCATTTGCAATGCAAAATTTAAGACAAATTCTTTGTTCGATATTTTATCCATTGTAAAAATTGCAAAACACATTTGAGATGAAGTGACAAAATTGAGCAGTGTAAACAAACTAAATGGCAGATGATGTTCAAACTCCGCGTCAGTATAGAGGACAGTTGAGGGGGCTTTTCAAATGATCAATTTCCGGATACTTCTTTGAGAATCATTCTTTCGCTTTGAGCTTTTTTCCTTTCGTCAGACCAAGTTGTTCCAGTCTTCCTACATTTTTCTCTCTGGCCAACCTCCCAAACGGCAACCTTGTGTCTGAAACTGCCCCTATCCTGAATTTCACTTTGTGTAATATTTGTTGATCTTAGGTCCTCTTTAATTGCAGCAATCCATTTAATTATTTCTACTTTAGTTCTCCTCCTATTTCCATAAAATTCGACTATTTGTCTAGAAAGCCTACTCGGCTTCATCCGTTTTATGTGTCCGTAAAACTTAAGTCTTCTTTTTCTCATATCGCTATGTATATTTGTGTATTGTTTTATTTCTTGGTTTTCTCGAAGTCGGTATGTTGTGTTAGATTTATTTTCTTTGTTAACTGGGAGGTGTGTATTGATTAATGTATAGTTTTTGTTAGCACACATGAGGGATAGTGTCATAAGTCGACTATTTACTGGCTGGACATTAGTTATAGAACTAAGAATGTTTCTTGAGATAGCGAAAGCAACACCGAGTTGGTGGAGTATTGTTGAGTATTCTTTTGTCCATTTTACTTTTAAAAAGTCTGTAGTTACCGAATTCCAAGTTGTTATCATCTGTCAATCTGGTTTCTTGCAAAGCTAAAATTTGTTTTTTTTTTGCTGATTCAATGTTCGCCCCAATTCGTGTAGTCTTCCGGGGCACAGGAGAGAATTGATATTTACCGTTCCAAAGAAAGTTTTTATTTTTGGTTTCAGACGTTGGCCAGAGACTCCTTCTGAAAGATTTTGCGTTTAAGCCCGGATGCCCCAGAATCCGAAAGTCCTCTTGTACCAGCAAAGCTAGCAGTGGATTGTCTAACTTCTGGGGTAATTTTGTAACTACTAGAACGCTTGATCTTGTACTTTGAATTAAATGTTTGAACCATGACGGTTCAGAGGTTAAGACTGGAGGGATTACTTCCAAAGTTTAAATATCAGCCGCACCACTGGTGAACAGACGCTGACCACTCAACCGCTTGATACAAGACAGTCGCTAAGTGGATTTAGTTTTTTTTTGCATTGGTTCGGGGCTGCTTATTTTAAGATATTCGCAGCTATCCATTAATATCTAATAGAACTTTCACTATCCACCACCCGTGACCCGTCCAGTACCTTAGGCGAGGTATATATATAATGATGTATAATTGCACTTCTTTCACAATAGTTCTTACACTCAAGCAGCAATTCTTTTGTCTACTCCCCTTCCTTATAATTTGTTTTTATTTCCAAACCTCAAAAGCTGGGTCCAGATCAATACAAATTTGCGTTGTGCGGGCTCTATATGTTGTATGTAGTGAGCCTATGCGGCAATGTAGATGCTCTGACACACAAAGTCACACACAAATATTGTCGCCGCACAGCACGCACACGAACCATCTGCTTTCGATCAGGTAATTCAAACAAATTGTCCCAGAAAATTGAAAACACACGCAAAATTTTATTGGTGTGGACCCAGCTTAAAACATACAGTACCAAAAGAAATGCAAATGCATAAACCGAAAATTACTTGTACGTATTATAATATTGTTAAAGGAACTTATTTTCGACAAAAACAAAATGAAAAAATATGTAATATTTTTTTTTTACTAGAGCAAAAGTTTGTTCATTTAGTTTTATTGTGCACAACATGTATAGGTTCTCTGAAATATATAGACAAATTGCATTTCAGTATTCCCGACAAGTATTTAACTAAAACTGCAGCAATGGTTAATCTTGCTGGACAAGATAAATTATTGGAAAAAAAAGAAAAATCTTTAAAACCACCGAAAGCTTTTATGGTAGGAAAGAATAATAGTATCGTTAACATGGATAAAACAGTTTTAATTAATTGCTTCAGTATTTTATAAGGCCGCTTTTAATATCAGAGTTCGTCTTTTGGTACCCTGAAGTTGTTTAATACTTTTAGAATTGAATTTGAATGATAAGGACATGTCTCATATTTATGTAAGCATATAATTTAATTACTTCTAAATTATTTTTATTAAATTTAGAATTAAGACAAAAAATCTTATATTCTAAAGTAAATGATCTTTTAAAACTGGAAGTTGCTTGTACAATATTATTAGAAGTATTGATATTGGCCTGGTTGATTAAATATGCTTGAATAATATATGCTTTCATAATATATACGAAGCCTGTTGTAGACATGCTGTTGAAGACACGTTTCTAGCAGTTGGAGCAATCGCTTATAAGTTCGACCAGAGCTATACATATACGTTATATGAGCCATAAATCTTGAAATATTGTCGGGTCGAGTGTTGCTATAGCAATTTCTTCTAGCCAAACCAATTTGACCTAATTTAAACTAGTTTGACCGAAACGGAAAGAGAATGCACGCAAGTATAAATTAGTTTGAACTTCGGCAGCACGACGTTTCGGTTGTGCGTTGACCACCTCGGAAGTTTAGCGGTAGTCGCAGACGTTAAGTGGGATTGATCTTAGTGTGTAATGACAACAAATTAATTGTTACTCTGTAAAAGTTTATTTTTAATGCTTTTTTGGGTACAAATCTGATAGACTTTCTGAAATATTCTTATGCATTTATTATTTCGTTCATTATTATAAATGAACTTTCGTCAAATGAGAATGCAAAGCGAAATTTTTTACAGAGATTTTAAACCTAAAAGTGAAAAATCGGATCATTTTAATGTTATTATAAAGGACAAGTGCGTAGTATTTATGCGAGGGGTGGAAGATACTAAATAGCAGAAAAAAAAACACCCCTGGAACAAAGAACATAAAATATTACATTTCAGATGGTAAAATAAGTTGTGTTATTGATGCTGCCCATGAGGCAGTAGGACCTGGTGGTCGCGATAGAATGTTGGTAAAAAATTCGCAAACGACACCAAAGATTTGATATGTCTTTTCTTGTCTATGTGCCCAGTTTGTCAAGAAAGGAAAATATAGACACAACCAGATTCAAACTTTACATTCATGATGGTGTATCAGGATCATCTGACTATGTTTATTTTGCTTCGGGCCTTGGAAACTAAGAGAGTTGAGGAGATGGCCTACCATTTGAACGATATATTTCTAACTTTTGGAGCCCCGTGCATTCTGCAGTCTGACAATGGTCCAGAATTTGTGAACCGTATCATCATGGAAATGATAAGCCTGTGGCTTGAGCTAAAAATCGTGCGTGGAAAACCGCGGCACAGTCAGAGTCAAGGGTCAGTAGAACGATCGAAGCAAGATATCGAGAATATGCTTAGGACATAGATGAATGATAATAAAACTAAATGGTCAGATGGTCTGAGGTATGTACAGTTTATGAAAAATAGGGCATTTTATTCAGGTATTAAACAATCTTCTTACAAGGCTATGTTTGATACTAAACCCAGAGAGGTGTGGAATAGTATTGAAGATGAAGATGACATCCACCAGCAAAACTTGGAGATAATGTCGTAATATCTATTCCTGATGTAAACAAGGCCAAAGGAGATCTTCGAAATGTTATAGGAGTTATTCTTCAAGCAAATGAAGACGCATTTTACAAGATCGGGACCAAACATGGCATTTTACAGAAATTATACTGCCGGTAGTTAGGTCTATCCAAGTATTTTGTCTTTTTTGGTACTTGCTTTTATTTCAGAACGGAATTTGATATTTGCACACAGAATTTTCTGTCCGGTGAGGAAGTAAACCAAAATAATGCGATTTAACTGAGAACTGCAGCGATCAAAAGTGTAGTCGAAACAGGGCAAAGTTTCCTTAAATGTAGTTGCACCAAAAAATGTCAAACCGATGTCTCTGTAAGAAATAATTGGTACCATGCATCTCAACATGCCATATTAGTTTGTCATGTAATAATAAATAAATACAATGATAATAGATAGGTCAACTTTAACCTATAAGCCTGAATAGTTTAGACTAGGGTAAATTGGTTTATCCTGATGGACCTCCATTGCTTTTAGGACAAACTAGTTTGGACTACGAGAAACTAGTTCATCGTGTTATGTTTTGGAATATGGTGGTTTGGCCTAGGTGGAACTAATTTATCCTAGAATCGGATTGGGTCTGTAACATATAGTGTGTGACATATAAAATGAAGACACCCCCCTATTTTAGCTATTTGTAGGAATACAGATTTCAATTTTTACACAGTCATGCAAGTTGATGGGTCATATTTTTTAAGATACTCAACCGAAATCTGAATGTTAAACTCAGCCTACTACGAATTCACAAACAGGGTCAATTCTCGATATTTTGCTTCTCGTTAGAGATATCGAAAAAAAAGTTATTAGAAAAAGTTGTTCAGAATATTATTTTAACCTCGCATACATAGTTTCATGACAGAATTCGCATTTTTAAATTTTTTCATTATTTTGGTCTATACACAAAATTGTTACAAGTTTATTTTTTAATTTGATAATTAGTGT
This sequence comes from Cosmopolites sordidus, assembly GCA_031761425.1. Classification (NCBI taxonomy): domain Eukaryota; kingdom Metazoa; phylum Arthropoda; class Insecta; order Coleoptera; family Curculionidae; genus Cosmopolites; species Cosmopolites sordidus. The sequence goes on along the minus strand of JARFXV010001350.1, from coordinate 1,137,937 downwards.
GCCATGGAAAGTAATAATTTGACACTAGTGCTAAATGTCACTCAGATTAAACTTTGACTTTACTGCATTAAGTTCTAGTCAGTGGTCACGTAATTAACATGCCATTGACTTCAAGAGAAAAAACCGAAATATAGTAATCCGGTTATTTGGTGATTTTGCTCGCAGCTCGAAGTTGCTGCAGAGTTTAGTTTAACATGAGACATCCCCAAAGTGCTTCCATCACTCATGAAAAAGCAGCCACTGTAAACGCTCTTTTCAATGAAACTGGCAGTGTTATTAAAAACCATCAAAAAGCTCAACCTCATAGAATATACCCGCATCATGAGCAAACTGAGCAAACCCATGCACTAGCCTTCGAGATTTATCGGCTCAACTGAATATTAACAAGAATTAAATTAGAAGATGTTTCGTTCGTCACAAAATCAAGCCCTATAAACCGAAGTTCTTACATACACTGAAAGGTGATGATAATAGAAGATTTATTGTTTTTGGGCCCAAGGTAATTTTTTAAAAGACAGACACTTCCTGAAGAAGATTATGTTTACTGATGAAGCTACATTCACCACTAATAGGGTTGTATCTTCTCAAAGCTATATATATACTGGGCCAGAGGTAATCCTCACTGGGTTATAAATTGTAAAGGCCAATATTCCCAAAAAGTCAATGTCTGGTGGTGGGATTTGAGGAAACCGAATAATTGGTCTTTTTTAGGCCGTTTAGGTAACTTCTTCGATGGGGAAGTTTATGATGCAATTGAAAATCTTGCTCTTAATGTGTGACAGGATATGTGTTTGCAGCTAATAATAATAATTGGTCATTATTTCTTTAAGGACTCATTGAATGCAGGTCGTTTAGTTAACTTCTTCGATGGAGAATTTTAGAATGCAATTGAAAATCTTTCTCTTAATGTGTGACAGGATATGTATTTGCAGCTAATAATAATAATTGGTCCTTTTTTCTTTAATGAATCATTAAATGTTAGTCATTTAGTTAACTTCTTGGGTGGAGAACTTTAGTATGCAATTGAAAATCTTCCTCTTAATGTATGACAGGATAGGTATTTGCAGCTAGATGGTGCATCCATCCAAAATTCGAAGATTGTTCGTCAATTGTTGAACCAAAAATTACCCAGAGTAGTAGAAGAATCGAAAAATGTATTCGAATAGACGGAGTTATAATTAAGAGAAATCACATTTGATAGTCAATTATTTGTATTATGAAAATTATTGTTGTATACTTATTCCTAAATTTAATCAATTACCACAAATTGTTTTTCCATAAGAATAAAACAATAATTCCTTTGTAAGTGCTATTTATTTTACTGAAATATTTGAATACATGACTCTATCAAATTGACAATGTGTCAAGCTTTTAAAGATAAAAGCTGGAAAGCCATGCCACACTAATTATCACATTAAAAAAATAAACTTAAAATGATTTTGTGTATAGATCAAAATAATGAAACAACTAAAAATGCGAACTTTATCATGAAATTCGGTATGTGGGGTTAAAATAATATTCTGAACAACTTTTTCTAATAACTTTTGCGATTTAACGCGAAGCAAAATATCGAGAATTTTTGTTGGTTTTTTCATAATAATTCCATATTTTCATATAATTTCCATATTATATAATTTCATAATATAATAAAGCTGACTTTAAAGTTTAGATTTTAGTTCAGTACCTTAAAATATGGGGGTATCTTCATCTTAAATACGAAACATTATTTATATATATATATATACATATATATATATATATATATATATATATATATATATATATATATATATATATATATATATATATATATATATATATATATATATTTTTTTTTTTTTTTTTTCTCAAATCCATATACTTATAAAAAAATACTTACAAAAAAATACGATTTTATGATATTAAAGTTTAGATTTTAGTTCAGTACCTTAAAATATGGGGGTATCTTCATCTTAAATACGAAACATTATTTATATATATATATATATATATATATATATATATATATATATATATATATATATATATATATATACATATATATATATATATATATATATATATATATATATATATATATATTTTTTTTTTCTCAAATCCATATACTTATAAAAAAATACTTACAAAAAAATACGATTTTATGAAAAAATTAAATTAAATCGTCTTGAGGCACGTGTTATTTTTGTTTAAAAAAATCCTCCGTATTTTTTCATCAAAAGGAAGGTTATTTTTTTAATTAGTTTTTATATATATATATATATATATATATATATATATATATATATATATATATATATATATAATAATGTAAATATCATAGACTGCTGTCAGTACATTGTATCAATTCACTATGAAAAGATATGCGAGATTTAATAGCGCAGAAATTATTCGCATCTACCACCAAAATGCATATCCGGTTTCCAGCCTTTTCGAGGATTTTGTGAAATTAGTGATGAAAATAATCGACCAATCAAATGACCAACTTATCGTCTTGAAAAAGAATTTTAGTGAACTGGCTCAGTTGCAGATAAGTCAATAGCTATCTGGCGTCAAATAACCCGATTAATGGAGAACATCGTTGCAGCTAGACGCAGTGTAAGAGAAGATTCGAATTTATCATTCGAATGTACATAGAGAATCATAATTTTTGGTAAGGTTTAAAAAGTTCAATCAACTCAACAATTAAAGCTAATCATTCCCGCGTTCCCGAATCGAGATCTACAGCAATTGGAAAGATAAGCTCCACTTTGGGGAAAAAATATATTTTCCGACGACACCCACACCTGGCTTAATGAATTTATGAACAAACCAACGTAACTGAAGGATTTAAGGCAATGAAAATCCTCGAATGATTCCGGAGTTACCTCTTCATTCTCAGAAAGTTGCGTTTTGTGCGATTTTTGTGATGAAGGATTGAGAGGACTTTAATTTTTTTGAAGACAATGATTGGCATATGATATATATGGATTATAACAATGTTTTCTTTCAAAACGACAGCATGATATATCACATATTTCATTAAACAATCGATATATTTCAAAAAAAGGATTCCTAGACGCGTTATTTCGCGAAATGGTAATATCAACTAGCCACCAAGATCATGAGATATCACGCCCTTGGATTTTGGAAATTTTGTGGGGTTATATCTAATCAGTTTGGAGAAATAAACACCGAACAATTCTTGATGTTAAACAAAACATTCAGGCCACCGTTGAACATGTGAATGTGTGTGTATTTGGAGGGTTGACAAGAACGAACGAACCTAAAAAGACATCATAACAAGCACGAGTTTCAATTGAACTATCTTAAATTATTATTAAGTTATATAGTTTATTTTTTAAAAAGTAGTGAGTTTTAAAGTAGTGTTTGAGAATGTAAAATCGATTTACGAAACTATAGTCATACAAAATTTTAAAAATAAAAGTTATAGATAACATATTATAAAATTGTTTTATTCCTTTTTTGAACTAACTTAATTTTTGGCAAGTTTTTTTGTTTCCTTCAAAGTCGACTACATTTAATAAAAACCAATGTATCATATAGCACTATAATGATTATCTCAATATCTCCAATAAACAAACAACGTAATGTTCAACCTCATTTTGTAAAATGTAATTTTTACACATTGACGTTAAAATGAACTACTGAATACGTGGAGATTCAACCAAACATATTTTGTGTACTACCAGACAGGCTGTTTATGTATATTAACTTTTAGGTTCTAAATATTACATTACTCCATTTATTATTTTTTATTCTTCTTCTTCTTGGGGGTACCATATCCTCATTGGACGTTGGCAATTACCATGGCCCATCTAATCCTGTTGGCCGCTGATCTAAATAGTTCGGTTGATGTCATTCCTGTCCATTGCCTCAAGTTCTTCAGCCATGATATCCTTCTTCGACCAGGTCCTCTCATTCCCTCTACTTTTCCTTGTAGTATAACTTGTAGTAAAGAGTATTTTCCTCCTCTCATGACATGTCCAAAATAAGATGCTTTTCGTTTCTTTACGGTGACAATTACTTCTCTTCTCTTGTTCAGCCGCTCCAGAACCTTTTCATTGGTAACGTGGTGTGTCCAGGAGATTCGAAGTATACGGCGGTAGCACCAGAATTCAAATGCTTCAAGTCGTTCTTCAGTGTTCTCTGTCAAGGTCCATGCCTCCACCCCATAGTATAATATTGAGAAAACATAGCATCGGAGAGTCCTAATTCGTAGTCTGATGTTTAGTTTTAGATTGCATAATACACCTCTCAATCTGTTAAATACATTTCGTGCTTTTTCAATTCTGATTTTTATTTCTCTAGCGTGGTCCCAATCTGCGTTCAGGTTGCATCCCAGATATGTAATGTTTTGTACCTGCTCTAGTTTCCTGTCATGCAAGTAGAAATCAGCGATTATGTTCTGTTTGCTGATAATCATAACTTTTGTTTTCTCTATATTGAGACTTAGACCGTATTCTTTGCTCTTTTCTGCTATTCTATTGATTAGTATTTGCAGTTCTTCTGCAGTCTTTGCTAGTAGTGTAGAATCATCGGCGTAGCGGATGTTATTGATGTTTACTCCGTTAACAATTAGTCCCTCGTCTGTTCCCTCGAGTGCCTCCTTGAACAGTTCCTCTGAATATATGTTAAACAGCATGGGTGACAGAATGCACCTCTGTCTAACTCCTTTTTGGATGTTTATTTGAGACGAAGTTAGGTTTCCTGTTCTGATCGTTGCATTTTGGCGCCAGTACAAGTTAGCTATTATACGCCTTTCAGATCCATCTATTCCGATTCTTTCTAGGATACTTAACAGTTTATCGTGTTTGACCTTATCGAATGCTTTCGAAAAGTCAATAAAACATGCGTATACGTCCGTGTTCACATCTCTTGCTCTTTGTATGAGTACCTGTATACTGAACAAGGCTTCTCTTGTACCAAAACCGCTCCTGAAGCCGAATTGAGTGTTTCCTATGTGTTCCTCAATTTTCCTATATACCCTTTCATGTATTATTTTCAGAAAGATCTTTAGGAAATGGCTCATTATACTGATTAAGCGATGTTCGTCACATTTTTTTGCCCGTGTACTCTTAGGAATAGGTATAAACGTCGAGGTTAACCATTCCTCTGGGATTGATCCAGAATCATATATTTGGTTAAACAATTGTATTATTGTGTCTAGATGTTCTTCGTCTATAAGTTTTATAACTTCTATATAGGTGTTATCCGGACCAGGGGACTTTCCATTCTTTAGTCGCTTTATGGCTGTGATCACTTCTTCTCGAGTGATATAAGGCCCAGTTATGTCGTTGTTCGTTGCTATATCACCTCTACTTGTGTCCTCAAAAAGTGTTTCTATATAGGTTTCCCATGTTTTTAAACGAGTTGTGGGATCCCAGACTATGTTGCCTTGCTTGTCTGCAAGTAGCGTTCTCCCATTACTTTTGAATACGCCAGCTGCTTCTTTGATTTTCTTGTGCATGTTCAGTGTATCATGCTTTGCGCCTAAGTTTTCTATCTCGGTGCATTGTTCATGCAGGTACTCTGACTTTGCTTCTTTTATTCTTTCCTTGATCGTTATATTCAGTTTTTTTGTATTCCAGTTCATCTCTGTTTTTTAGTTTCCGTCTCTCTGCCATTAGATCCAAGATTTCGTTATTCATCCATTTTTTGTTCTTTGTTCTGTTGTTCTGAGATTTTAAATTGTTGTTTATTGTTGTTGTTATTATACTTTTTATGCTTTCCCATTTGTTGTTTATTGTTTCGGCTGGACATACTTGAAGTGTAGCTAAGTTGTTGTTTATTTCTTGTTTCACCTTTTCGATAATTGTTGTATCTTTCAATAGATTCATGTCTGGGCGCCTGGGTCTCTGTGGTTGATTGGTCGCTCTCTTGAGTCTCAGTTTGACCCTTGCTAGTAGTAGATTATGATCCGAGGCGATGTCAGCTCCTGGGTACGTTTTTGCGGATGTTATCGAGTTTTGGAATCTTTTGTTGACCATTATGAAGTCAATTTGGTTTCTAATATTCCTTTCACCTGGAGCTTGCCATGTATACAGCCTTCGGGAGGGTAGTTGGAAGTCTGTGTTCATGACCGACAATCTATTTTCTTTACAGAACTGAGCCAGTCTTTCTGCTCTTTCATTTCGGTGACCCAGACCAAATTTACCAATCACATCGCCGTCCGCTCCTTGTCCTATTTTTGCGTTGAAGTCACCCATTACAATGGTGACTTCTTTGTTTTTTGTATTCTGGAGTGCCTTCTTGAGGTGTTCATAGAAAAGCTCATTTTCTTCCTCTGTACTTTGAGTTGTTGGTGCGTATGCGGCTATTATGTTCAGATTGTATGGTACGGCTCTGATCTTCATTATTGCCACTCTGTCTGAGATGGGTAAATATCCTAGCAGTGTATTTGCTATTCGGTTATGCGTTATTATCGCTGTACCGTTTCGATGGTGTGTACCATCTTCGCCCGCATAATATATATTATAGTCTCCCACTTGACATTGCCCTGTTCCTGGCCATCTTGCCTCAGTGCATGTCAGAATGTCTATATGTAGCCTTTCCATTTCCTGTATGCTATTGTGAGTTTTCCCTGCTTGATACATACTTTGCACATTCCAGGTTCCTATTCTAAGTTGTGTTCTGAATAAGTTAGTTGTTTCCCTGTTTATATCTTTATTGGTAACTCTCAAAACCGTCCTCCCCGGAGATCCGATCGGAGGACTTCTTACTCCGGAACATTTCATCTTGAGATTAGCCATTCCATGGTAGATTTACTAGGGATATCCGTAGATCTTTACTGTAGCGGTTTCCCGTTGCCACTCCAGCCTCCTGCCGTTGACCAATTTCTGGTTCCTCCGCCTTTAAGGACGATTTCTCGCCCTAGGGGCAAGTGGGTGCCCCAGCTCTTGCTAGCTCTTCCTCTCTTAGCAAGAGTGAACTGTTTATACCGACAGTTACTCGGTCCCTACCTACGTTTGCCACCCTAAGGTGTTTCCCGCTCTCCACCGCACGGAGGTGTAGGTTCGGATTTTTCTTTCATCGGGATTAAGACCTTTCGGCATTTCCTAATCCCTCCAGAGCTTTAGAGAGCTATTTTTTATTATTTACGATAATTATATCATTAATTCAATAAATAAATTAAGATTTATATCTAAATTTTTACAATATTAAAACTTGTATGTATTACAGCTGTTTCGATAAAGAATACTTTTTTCAAATAGTACAAAGGCACTCTATTTGAAAAAAGCACTATGTGTCGAACAAATTCTAATGTATAAGTTTGAATATAGTGGAAATTCAGATATAAATTTTAGTTTGTATATTTAAAATGAATTTCCATCAAGTATCGGCTAGCTCGATTACATGCAACTAATTCTTATACGATAATTTCAAATATTCACATATAATTTACAGTTCATGGAGACACATCTTGAAATCAATAATTAACCGAAAATGCCAATTAATTAATTGAAACAACCAGATATATTGTTTATTGATTTGTTCGTTACTTTGTCATAGTTCATTTTTAAACCGAATAAAACAAATTTTTACTTTATTATCTATCACTTTTATTTTTCGACTTTTTTTAAAGTAGTGTTTGAGAATGTAACATCGTTTTACAAAACTGTAGTCACCCAAAGTGAAAAAATAGAAGTGATGGATAACAAAGTAAAAAATTGTTTTATTAGGTTTAAACCAGATATATATTGAGAACTATGAAATAATTATAACACAATAACGCGTACTTTGTACTTAGAAAGTTTATTGTAATATTCAGCAAACTCACATAAAGTTCTCAAAATTATTATATTTCACCTAAAGTGCAACTATATATCTAAAAGTTTTCATTTATGTAAAAACAAAATGTATGTACAGTTATGTTTAGGTAGTAAACTTTTACCAGGTATCAAAAAAAATGTTGTGATGACGTTATTTCTCTATTTATCATTCAAAGACATTTGCTAATTGCTACTACGCATACGAGGGTAGTCTGATAGGTTGCCAGCCTCAACATGAAAATGGAGTTACTCGTCAAAAATATTCTGGCAATATAATTGCGCATACGTTAAAAGATAACCTTGAAAATTTTAGTTATATTAGATGTTCAATTGTTGTTTAACAGTCATTTATATCAGTCAATGTCAGTGTTTCTGTAAAGATGTAAAAAATCGAATATCGAGCAGTCATTTAATTCTTGCATTTGAAAGACAATAACATCCATCTCATCCATCCATCCATATTATATATAGTCAGAGGAATCTTTGAATCGAAACCTCTTGGCAAAAAAAAAGAGGAAATCTACGACGATTGCCAAATGGGAGTGTCAGTGTGATTTTCCGTTAATTATTCTTTTAACGCTTGTAAACAAAATTTTATGTTGGTTTGATAATGTATATTTACATATTATTAATATCTGTGATATTTACGTTCAGATTCACCTAGATTTTGCTTCAGTTAATCAAGTCAGTCGATAACTTGCATTTATGCCACATTATGCTTTTATATTTAAAAATAACAGTAAGAACGCTGTACAAACAAAAAAAAAAGAATTGTGCCGTTTACAGGGAGTGTTCTGTTTGCGAAACCACAGTGTAAAAGTGGTTGGCTGGCTTTAGGGGCGGAGATTTTGATCTATAACATCGAAGATAAACGCACCACGATCCGTGAGATCGCAGATAAGTTATAAGTTACATATTGGACAATTGTTTTTGACAATCTGTAAAAAAATAACGTCTCGAGATACAATGTGTGTGTCTCTTACAAACCTACTAACCACAAACTGAATCTCTTCGAGCGATTTTTTGCTAAAAAAGTTTGAGACTTCATTTCTGATGCAGATGCTAACTGACGATAAAAAGTGGATTGTGTACAATAACGTGCAATTAAAAAATTATATATCGTGTGGGATTGTAGGAGATTCAAACACTTTGATTAGAAACACTACAGTTAGATTACCTGAATGTAGCAATTGAAGAATTTAATAATAATTGAAGAAGAATAATTATAAGCTAAACTGAAATCTTAGTATTTTTTTATTTTATGCGTCAAAACTACCTTGAACCCAAACAAAATTAGTATGGTTGAATAGGTCTTTTAAATATCTTTCAATGATGATATTTAAAAGACCATTTGCCATACGATCTCATTGAAAATTATTGGTCACAATAACACTGTGGTGTCATCTATGATGATTACGTTATCTATATGATGATTACGTTATCAGCTATCACTAAGAAACGAGTTTACGTCCAGCCATTTTCACATTCGAAATTTTATTAATTCAAGAGATAAAAGGGGGACTTTTGGCTAGCGCTGTATGTATTTTATGCATATTTGTTCCTTTGTATTAAAGATTTGTAAAAATACTTTCAAAACTTGTTTTTCTTTTATCAAAAATGTTGTTTCTTTATCAAGAATTTTGACATGCATCACCAATAAAAATTGCTGAATAGTTAGTTTATCATAATCGGAACGGATCAATTTTGAGCTTATCCTTTTCATGAAACCATAATACCTAATCGCTACCACGCACGAACTATAAATCCTTTTATCTCGGTCTTTTAATCCTGTTTTAAAACTAACTCGATTAATTATGGCTCTATGTTAACAAAATCATGAATCTTTTTTTCTTTAAAAATCCGCACCGCCTTTATAATATTTTCTAAGTTTATATCATGTTGTTTTTCCCGAATAGAAAAATACAGAATTTTAATTTTTGCATTGCAGAATTGTTTATTTAAATTCAGTTTCTTGGCAAATACTAAATAAAGTTGATTAAATTTAATGAACTGGAAGAATCATTAAAATCTTAGTTGATATTATAACGTTAATAACAATGATATTAATCCTTGAAATTAATTTCATTTACGCACTTACCAGAATATTTAACTTTTATATAATTATTATTCATTAAACCGAGCTGAAATTTATATCTTGAGAAACATTACACGGTGTGAGTCTCTCCCATAGAATAAATTAACTATATGAAATACAAAATGACGTTCGCTGTTGTACAATGGGGTAGTCAGTCGCGTGGAGACGAGTTGTCCGAAATTGATTTTCAGTTTTAAGCAAGAACGTATACTCATGTTAATATGTGCTTTTTACCTTAATATACATACCTTAAAAACAGTTCAAAATATCATATGGGATCTAAACATTAGTCATCGATAGTTTGAATCGAAAAGATTAAAATTCTCAAACCAATATATGTGAACTTAATCCTTTGTCAGCCTAATATAATGAAATTATTAGCTCATTTGTTCTTTCATCTTTAATTAATCCGAAAAAAATGTTTTCCTTTACCCACAGCATTTCCGTTCAATATCCTCATAATTTCATTGCATAATTGTAGATTTCTGTCACTATCATTTATGGTTAGTTCTTGAGGTTTATTCATTCCATTTCTGGATATTGGCCTTTCTATTTTGTTTCCTTCTATTTCTCTTCTAAACCGTTCTTATCAATGTTAGTCCCATAGTATAATTTATATCGGACGACCGGCACATGAGAAGTGAGACTCATAAACCCTGAGTCTTTTTCTTAATAAAACATCCATTATAATATAGTTTTTGTTCAATGCTCTCTGGTTAAGTGGCTAAATGGCCTCAATTTTGCTCATTTTATTTTCCCATTTTGTAACAACTTTCCGTTCATATCGCTTTCGCTAACGTTTTTAAGTTGTTTAGGACTTTCAGCTTCTAAGCTGTTCCTAATTTCCCAAATTTAATTTTCTCTTTAATACTTTATGGCTTTAGATATATTGTGATACATTTTCTATTAGTTGATTTTGAATTATGATTTGAAGGTCTTCTTTCAACATTAGTTTTGATTTGAAAGATTCATCCCAAGTCCGAGTTTGACGAATTGTTCCTCTAATACCATTAACATCTACCCCATCTACTTAGATGGGCTTGGCGTTGCGGCGGTAGCTGCGGCGAAGGATTTGTCCGGGGTCGTGGTTGCTTTAGGTGGTTTGCTGGAGGTGATGGTTTTCTGGTGAGAAGGTGGCGGCATGGTCACCGCCACAGTTTATACACGTGGCTGGATCTTCTTTTTGCTTTGGACAGGAGGCCGCTTTGTGGTCTTGGGCACATTTGCGGATTTTGGTTGGACGAAGCAGTTCGTTACCAAGCGACCGAATTGGAGACAGTTTAGGCACTGGGCAAACGTCCTGTTCAACTTCTGCGGCTCGACGGAGACGGCGAGGTCGCAGTGGTGTGAAATATTGTAAATGTCCTTCTGCGTTCTGGGCAGACGGACTTTGATAAGCGGCATTTCCCTGCCGTTCGCGCGGGTCATCCTTCTGGTTTCGGAGGGTTCGAAACCTCGGGATTTCAGGTCGGGGACGATGTCTTCCATCTCGATGCTGAAGTCAATGCCGCGGATGACGACGCTGAGCTCGCTATCGCTCGTCAGAAAGTGAATGTGATAAGGAATTTTGTTGGCATGGAGGAAACGCGTGATGTTGCGGTGGATGTCGGCCAACGTAGGAAAGAATTGGATGCCCAGTCGCACTGACTTGGCGTCCGTGAAGCTGCATTGTTTAGATTGGAAAGCTTTCGACAGCTCGTTCCAGCGTTTTGAGTCTCTCAAAACAACTGGTGTTTTCTTGAAAGGCACTGTGGACGGGCAAGCGGACAGGTGTCCATTAGTGTCGAGGCTTTGGTGTTGGCGGTGGCTTTTGCAAAATGGTGTAAAACGCCCGGGTTTGTGGATGCCGGGATGTTTAGAGATTGTTTCGGCGGCAGGAGGTTGGGATATTCTTCCGCTTCATCTGATGAAGACGGGGCAGTAGTTTTCCTCTTTTTAGGGGTCGGTGCAGGGTTGGAGGTCGCTGATTTCTTCAGTTGGAGTGTGGCGGCGGGCGGACTGTTACTGGGTCCGGCCGCTTTTTTAAATTTGTTGATGTCGAAGAGCTGGGCCGATATTTTGGCTTCCAGCTCTCCGATGCGGTTCTTCAACGAAGAATTCCCTTTTTCTAGCGAAATTGTGAGGCTTTTTAGTTCCGCGTTTTTGATGCTGAATCTCTCCAGTGCGTCTCTGCAACTTTGGTTGCTTCTGCGTTGTTGAGAACTTGGGCACGTAATTCCCGATTTTGGTCTTTCAATTCCTGGCATTATAGAAGAACTTCCGTCAGGGTCGGATGCATCCCTTTTTAGAATTTTTCATGCAAGTCGTTAATATCGATGTCGGAGTCTGACTCGTGGTCGGACGCCATGGAGTCGGCCTGTCGGGCCGCCCAGACGGGATCGGCGCGTGTCTAGCCGGCCTGTCTGGAGCGGGGCGAGTCGGAACGGACCGTTACTACTGGCGATCGCTGCGCGGTAGATAGGCAGAGAAGGAGTAGAAAATGTTTCTTCAAAAGCTGTGACGAAATCATCCCGTAATATTTATACTTTTCTAAGTCGCAGACTGTAGTGATGCGTGCTTTCTATTGGTTCTGGTGTTGGGCCCGCTTCCTCAAACGTTGTTTGGGGTGTCTCAGTGGTAGTCAGTTGCTCTACCGATTGTGGCCGGTGAGCTTCGGTCTGTCGGTTGATAACTGATTTCCATGTGTTTGGCAGATTGAGGGCATCGTCTCTTCTGTTTAGGCGTCCCATTTTTTCTATTTCCATTGTCTCCTGGATGGGCCTTATCTTGTAATTCGGGATATTTGCTATTTGTCGGCAACTGTCGAAATCGATTTTATGCGCTTGTAGATGCTAAGGATCTGAGTAGGCAGTAGGATCTTGGTCTATTTGGTTAAGAATATTAAAAACGTAGATTTCTCAGAAGGTGAATTTCTCCGAATTACCGCCATAAGGTAAATAACTTTCTTAAATTTATCCAACCATTATTTACATCATTTGAAAGAAAAAATATCTTCCTTACAAGAGTCGAAAAACTAAGAGTTTTCGCAAAAAAATTGCAAAGTTGCAAGCAAATACTTGTAAAAGCATATTTGGCAAATAATAAATTGTTATTATTTGTTGAAACATTGTTAAAACATTTTTTGAAAATTAAGAATCAGTAATACGTCAGCCTAAAAATTAAAGTGGCAACGTAGTATTGACTAATTGAGATGATCCCCATATGGGGCTGACAAAATGCTTTTCAGTGTGTGCATTAAAATTCAATTCAAAACCGGAATTTTATACTGGACGCGAATATAACGATATGCTTCTTATTTACGGAGAAGCAGCAATCCGATTAGAAATGTACCAGGACTTGTTCAACGTGTTCGGGAAAATAGATTAAAAGCGTTGTAGGCTTGCATAAACTTATATGATGAACATTTTGACCATTTAATTTAATAAAACACCAGATATGTATAAAATACCTCATAAAAAGTATTTGGAATCCCTGGTACAATATACCTTTAACTCTAAATACGTAGTTTCAAAATACTTTTTTAAATAAAAACTTTTTTCCGTAATATATATTTTTTAAACATAATTGTTTTTCTACAATCTACAAAACGTCCTTTAAGTTGTTAAAAGAGTTATTAAGTAAAACCAGTTCTTCAAACATCTCATTTTTCTTCGATGGGGTCTCATTATCATCCTCCCAAAAGAGAAGAGTCGCTCTACAGGGGCGGAACTCAGCAAACAGGTATCATTTTTTTTTATTGTTGGATAATCATTTAAACTTTTTAGGCAATGTCCTTATTATTTAGGTATTATATTTCTATGTGCAAGTGTTTCTATGTCCGCGGTGGTGCCAGTAAACCCTGTATTGTCGCGAGTCCTCTAAAAACATGTTATAAGATTCGTCTTTTGTCTTTTTTTATGTCCTCTCCATTGCTCTTTATAGCCCCTAATTTTTTTTCAGATTGATTAATTTTCCGTGTTTCAATCAGGATAAGTATTTGGGATGTTCTTTAAATATTTTTGGTACCCTTTTCCTTTTTGAAAAACGGATGGGACACTGAGGCAAATATTGCATCATTTACTGAAGGCTCAAACTGCTAAAACTTTTTGAAACTTTTATTTTCTTCTATAATCTCTAACAAATTACAGCAATATTTTATATTTTTCATTTCAAGACATTTAACCCTATGCTGGATTCTCGTTAATTCTAGTAGGAGACAACAGTAGCAGGTGTCTTTATCTCTTACAAACGTTGAATGGCTTCTTGAATCGTTGAATGGCTCTGACAGTTCACATATTTACATAAAAATATATTTCATGGTCTCTTAAAAGGAGATATTTTAAGGCTTTTCATAGTTTCATTAAAACGCTTTTGCACTGCTAAAAGGTCTTTTATGGAATTATAAAAAGAGTTCCATCGGATTGCGCATGGAGAAGTTGGTGACTTCTCTGTCAATTCAAAATGTGTTTCATATACTTTTGGTAATCTAGAACATAAATTCCAGAGCCCTTGGCACTTTGCTAAGGCCGCATCATGCAGTTTTTTATAAAAATTGTTTTTCAGTCTTGCTTGTTTATAATCTGTATTGGCAACCAAATGCGAACTGTGCGTAGCGCATCTTTCATGTCCTAGTGATTCATGTCCTAGACAATCATCACTTTCCGGTTCTGAAGAAGGATTTGGAAAAAGTTCTGATAGCAAATTATCATCTTCATTATCTTCATCGAGTGGTGTACTTTCAAGATATTCTTCATGTGAAATGTTTTCAGGATTTGTTAGAATATCTGAATCAAATTTTCTAAATACTTCGGCCTTTACCATATTTGATCCATTATCTATAACTCTTTTAACAATTTTGGATAGCTTTAACTCAAACTTTGAATGTATGTAAGCTATAATTTTAGTAATTTTATCATATGTGTGAGCCCCTTTGAATCTTCTGCATGCAATGGCGGCACTTTTCCTCTCAAGATTATCACTTTCAATCCAATGGACTTTAACATCCAAATAGCTTCTTCTAGAAGAAGAACAAGTATCAGCTGTGAGGTACATAAATCTTCATTTTTTCTTTCGATTCATTTTATTTATCACTAATTTTATTTTTGATTGAAGGATGGCAGCCACCTTGTGGAGACTTCATTAATTGCTGTACACCTTCAATTAAATCTTTAAATAAATTGTTTTCCAATGTTGATGCTGGTAACATAGATTCAACAATAAATTATTCAACCAACTTATTCAAGTTAACAGATTTTGATACACTTATAAAAACAGTCTGCTCTAATTTCTTACATGCTCCTGCTGATTTTGAACAGCTACTATTTTTAATACATTTTTTTTTCGAATTTATATTTTAAAGTTTTTAAACTCTTGAAGCAGATCTGCACGACCTTTCCTCTAAAACAAAAAAATATATAATTCAAAAACACCGAAATATGCCTGAATAAAAAGGGGAGAGGTATTTACCCAGAAAGGGAATTGATTTTTGGATTAAAAAAATATTTTGAAACATTATTTAAACTATTCTGTGTCCCAGTTTGTTATACTATTGAATTTTCATTTTACTAGATATTAAGAAACTCTAATGAAAAAATCCATAAGAATAGGTAAGTAAACAATATTGTAAAGTAAAGTTTTGGGGTTAGAGGCGCATCAGCAACTGAGAAGGCGACTGGACCTACAGCTTAGCTTAACGTGGGATCTGAACCACGGTCATCAGCTACCGAAAACCCCGGTCAGCAGCCCTCGGGCTATCAACCCTTGGTTTTGTGCTTAACCGAAAATATCTCGAGAAGCCTACCGACTGGCAAGTGACCAACGTAGAAAACCTTTCAGAAGGCATCCGGCCTTACCCAGCCTCGAACTGGCGTGACTGAGGGCTGATTCCTTGTCAGATTTTACTCTCTTACCTAGAAACATTCACAAGAATTTTAGAAAAACTTTTTTGCCTAGTACGGGATTCGAACCCGCTCCACATTAACCGCCGTATCGTAAGGCTGACGTCTTAGACACCACAGCTAAAGTGGCTCTTAAACAATATTGTAATTATACCATTATTTTATGGTATACCTGCTTGTAATGCCGTAACATAAAAAATGCGTAAATAGTATTTAGTATTTCCAAAATACAAAGATAGCAAAAAAAGTATCTAAGTACAAGATACAAATTAAAGATTAAGAAAAGTATTTCAAATACCAGTTGAACATACGTATTTTGTATGTTCTATCTGTATTTCAAATACTTGTATCTCAAATAAGTCACATCTCTCTAAAACACATAAGCATGTGCTTCTTAATATAAGATGAGTCGTTTAAAACATGTTAGGATGCAAAAAATTACTGCTAGAAATTTCAACTTTGACTATAAACGACATTAATATGTAAATTGTCCTTGTTCTGTAAAAAGCAAACCAAATTTATGTATAAACGTATGGAATAAATGGCTAGAAAAATATTACATCATATTTTCAAATAACACCTTAAGAGAATAATGAAGCAAATAAAAATTTACAATTGGCGATGCTGCCAATTGCACGGGAAATAAAATAGTGTTTTCCGTGGAAATGGTTGCATTGTGAAAACATGTTTTACGGCAATTTTTGTTCAAAATATTGTAAGGAATCGTAAGGTACAAGTAAGGTATTGTAATATAACAATCCATCAAAATCCAGAATAAATGTTGTAGCCAAAGAGTATTATTTTACTCGTACCGTCTATATTTAAACATGCAACTCTCTAAAAAGACGTGATAGCGTTTAAATCACTCAGAAACAATAAACCATTTTGTCGCATATTTAAACAACCCATAATAAAATTAACTCAATTAATTACAGCTTTAAAATATTTCTATGTTAACAAAACCATTAGCATATTCTCTATAAAAGCCGGCGCTGGTTTTAAACTCTTTTTCGTTTTCGTATCAATTTGTCTTGTTCAGCAAGACTTACTATAGCTGTAAATAAAATTAAATACCCTCAGAGAAGTCAGAATGTTAATTTTTCCACAGAGAAGATCTGACTTCTTCGTTTTAATTATTTTTAATTTCCAACTTTAAAACTGATGATGTATAATTAATTGGAAGATTCTTGTGGAAATTTCAATTCATATCTTTAAATTGATTAGAGTTTTGTTTATCATATAAATTTATATTTTTTGAAAATATTTGAGATAAAATTTAACAAATCTTTGTATATATTTTAAAAATGACATAACTATCAAGAACAATGTAAATATAGCTGATGAACACACATACACAATATATATATATATATATATATATATATATATATATATATATATATATATATATATATATATATATATATATATATATATATATATATATATATATATATAGAACGATGGGTTCAAATTGGAATTGGGATTGGATTCAAATGGGATGGATTCAAATGGGAAATTTGAATTTTGTCCGGATTTTGGGGCCTCACCCAGTATATATATATATATATATATATATATATATATATATATATATATATATATATATATATATATATATATATATATATATATATACTGGGTGAGGCCCCAAAATCTGGACAAAATTCAATTTGAATTTCCCATCGTTCTATACCAATTGTAGAGATCGCAATTGGCGTCTAAATAGCTTTATTCATTCATTCTAAACAGTCATAACCTCAAAATTGTCGCAATGTTGACATCAAGTGCACAGTATAACTAAAGAGCCGCGATTATCGAAAGTGTTCGCGCTGAGCGGTCTGCGGCAAAAATCACTTGGTTCTTCGGGTATCCGAGATCCACTGTGTATAATGTTGTCGCGAAGTATTTTGAGCCGGAGAAGTCCGACGCAGGTTTTGTTTCACCAACAAGAAAAACTCACTCGTAGAAGCGCGTTGTCAGGATGCCCGACAACATTCAACGGGCTGAAGAGTTAATTTGTGCGGATTCAGGGCAGTCGATCTGAAAATTGGCATCGGTTGTTGGTGTGAGTGAAAAAACTATGCGTCGAATAGTTGAGGAGGACCTCCGCTACAAGTCTTACACAATTGAAGAGGAAGGGGAAAACAAAAAATTCTTCAGCAGCACTATTTTCTTCTACGCCCTCCCACTTTAAAAACTCACGAGCTGCCAGTGATCCATCTATAATACTTAAAACTCTAAACCAAACGACTCTACCAAAGTCGTTAGTATTCCTTGCTGAAAATAAGTCGTGGTGGTTTCTAAATAGTTTTCGTTTTGTTTCAATTTGTCTTTTTCTGAAATATTTGCTTTTGTTCTAACTTTAATTAAATGCTCACTAAAGAGACAGAAATTTTCTTTTGCCAACTGGTCCGGCCTATTGGTTCAATTACACATTAATTACAAGTATTTAGTGTTTTACTGAATTAATAAAATTATTGAATCGAAAGAATCTTATTAACATTTCAATTTATATCATTAAATTAATCAAAATTTCGTTAGTTATTGAATAAAATTTAATTATCATGCACTTACATAAGAAATGATGTTTCTCTAAATTTTGTAATTCAGAGAGAGGTAATTACAGGTCAGAAATAGTAGAAAAAAGGTAATAAATACATTACGTTTTTCAAAGTTTAAATAAAATTTCTGGATATACTAAAATATAATTTTATTTAAATGTTTTTTTTAATATACTAGGGAATAAAAGAACAACACCCAGAATAATTGATAAAATGAAATTTAAAATGTATTTATTGTACGAGGATCGAGTGAAAAGTCAAATAGTTTTATTATACATTGCTGCTATTGCAAAAGTTACTGTATTTCTGAAAAACATTTGCCTTTCTGGTATTGATCCGTAAATTTCAAGGCGATATGATATTTTATTTTGCTTCAACAGTTTTCAAAGCCAGAGATGTCTAATATTTTTGGTCCCATGAAAAAAGCAAATTTTCTGATTTTGATATGTCGTTTGGTCGCGATACTACTTTCTAAGAATAACGCTCACGCAAACCGAAGAAAAGTTGAAAAATATTATTGGGATTCTGCTTTTTCAGAACCAGCAACGAGTGAGGTAATAATAAAGCATAAAATCTGTTATATTATGTTGACCAATCGCGGTGTGAAAGTTAAAAAGGTTGTTGGGATGATAAACATCTCGGAGGAATGCTTATAAAGCATCCTGCACAAAGATTTGGACTTGAAAAAACTATCAAAGCTAGTAATGTTGCGTTTACTCACTACGAATCATAAACGGAATCAAGTAACCACACAGACACAGCGGTGTTTAAACATATATAACCGCAATGCAAAAGAGTTTCTGTGGCGGGTCATAACTGTTGATAAAACTTGAATTCGTGGCCATTAGGGTGGAAATGAGCCCCTGAATTATGTTTCTGCACAGAAAACGACGCTTCTCTACCATATAGCGCTGCATGGTGACTAAATTCACCTAAACCGAATTATCGCTTGAAACCGACCCCACCTTTTACCCCTCCTACCAAATTTTCTACAGCGTGACAAAGTATTAACAACTCTTTGGACCACCCTGTACAAAAACGTTCCTATTTGGTCAGGGAAAAAGTGTTGTTTCATCACGCAATGCACCTACCCATTTGCCCACCACTGCAACAGCAAAATGGGCCAATTTGCGCTACGAATTAATGCTGCATTCACCTTAATCTTTCTAAACATGAAGAAATAGCTGGCTTGAAAGAAATTTATATCAAATGACGAGATGATCGCTCAAATCAAGGACTATTTTGCAGAGTTCGACAAGCCATACATTTTGGAAAGTATAAAAGAAGTTGAAAAATCGTTGGGCGAAATGTATCGAGATAAAAGAAAAATCTTTTAAAAAATAAATAGATTTTTAATAAAAAAGAAATATTTCATTTGAAAAGTATATTATTTTTCACTCACCACCCGTAGAAACGAGAAAGCTAAAAGTTCAAGAAAATTCTTTGTTTCTGTATCAAATTTTCAGATACCATAACTCTTTTAAATACCATCCAGAAATTTCCCCACTAAAGAACTAAGAGATAACATCCAACGCGTTATATGTTAAAGGAAATAATAATTGCACAACTTTCGACTGAGAAAATTAACTGATGTAAACAAAAATAGAATTTTGCAACCCAGCAGCCCGAATTAGTAGTACTCGTTAGGACTTTGATGGCTAACCCTTCGGGGAAAGTCCATGTCCAGAAATCTAAAATATGACAATAAATTGTCGCTCAGATGCTAGTTCGAAGGGTACAGCTGAATGCATTCTAAGAAAAATTCTAGGTTCATCTCTCGGCAGTTGGTGGGTTAACCCTTTCGCTACCAGTGAGACACATATGTCCCACTGAGCCTGTAGTTTTCCAGTGGTTGTTTATTGATTTAGTTGGAATCTTTGCTTAGCAGATGGCAGCACATATCAGGCAAAATTAATGATGGTGACTCTTATCAACCTTTATCACCACGCTGTTTGTTTTCTGGTGTTATGCCAGTTTTTATAAAATATTTTGCTTTTAGACTTTTGTTTTATTTGGTTATAAATATAAGTAACGTGAAGTGCAGTTGAATTATTTTTGTTCATGTTTAGTCCACTAAATGCTCTGGTAAGTACGAATGCATAGTTTTTTTTTTATTTTTGGGTCATTGTTTTATTTAGTGGGGTGTATAGGTATCTCTGGCACTGAACATTGGTACTTTTTTTTTATTTTGCCGCTAAAACGGGGTAAAAAAACGATTATGTGGGGATGAACTCCTCAGAATTGTTGAATAAATATATGAGGTCACAGATGACATGACTGAAGATGAGATAACAGACGTTTCTTCATATGATGAACTTAAAGATAAAACATACCAGTTTGATCTTGCTAATTATAGTAATGGTGATAGTGATTCTGAATCTGAAGATGAGCAAGAAAATCCAGATGCTAAGAAAAATCCAGTTGCTAGTTCTGATAGACTTTTTGCACAACCTACTACCAGTTTCAGCTTGGTTAGTTGTTATAATACTCAACAGACAAAACCAAGACTTACAATTCCTAAACATGGGATCCAGAAATGAGTTCCAAAATAAATAACAGAAATGAGTTCCAATATAAACATTAACTCACTTAGACGTTTTTATTGACGTAGTCCCCAAAAGTTTGTTTATGTCGACAGCCCAATCTACTAATATTCGTTTCGCTATTGAGAGGGAAACGAACAAATCGCTTCTTTTATGAGTTTCTAACTGGCAATATCCCGAAAACGTTATCAGTTGCTTTTGGTTAAGATATATTTCAATCATCCCCAAAGAGATGGAAGGACTTCGAAAATATATTATGTTGATGAATTTGTAAGTTTCCCAAAATACAGCTTTCAGAAAGTTCCTCAGGATTTCCCTTTTCAACGCATAGATGAATCTATGGCGAAGTTTAAAAACCGTTCATCGCTCAAGCAGTACTTACCAATCAAGCCAATAAAGCGTGGCATCCTACCGAAATATCAAAATAAAGTGAGAAGGAGAGAGTTATA
Source organism: Cosmopolites sordidus (assembly GCA_031761425.1). Lineage (NCBI taxonomy): Eukaryota > Metazoa > Arthropoda > Insecta > Coleoptera > Curculionidae > Cosmopolites > Cosmopolites sordidus. The sequence continues at coordinate 1,116,641 of JARFXV010001350.1, read as the reverse complement.
AAATGAAATTAATCGATGGATGGACAGTACACAAGTCGTGGTACTGATCAACTGCCATAAACCTGAATTTGAACTAGTAACCCGAAAACAAAAGAATGGGTCCAATATTACCACAGCGTGCCCCAAAGCAATATCATTTTATAGTCAACACATGGGTGGCGTCGAGAATGTCGGTGTTTATGACTTCGATAGAAAGTAACAAAAATGGTGGAAGAAAATGTTTTATAAATTGCTAATGATGGCTGTTGTAAACGCCTGGATTCTCTATAAACAGTCACGTCGCTATCAGGCTACATCTACCGCTAATAGACTTTCTTGTTCCTCTTGCTGAAAGTTTGATTCGTGAAGGAAATTCAAGCGCAGCCGTACAACGAAAAAGAGGATCTGCGGGGCGAATTTCAAAAAAAACAAAAGTTGATGACTAATATGAGTGGTCATCTTCAGTAGCGGGACCAACAAGAAGAAGGTGTTCAAGATGCGTTAAAAATGGCCAAGAGACGAGCACAAAAACACTTTGCCAGTCCTGCAATATTGCATTTGGCAAATTTTGTTTTACAGCTTATCATTCTTACGTTTTTTCAAAACAATTTCATTCATTTTTTTTAATACTTTGTTGGTATTGTAATTTATATTTTTTTAATTTTACTTTCTACTGTATTTAATTTATTTATGCATTTTTCTTTAAAAAAAAACGCTAGGTATTGTTTATATTTCAAACTACTTTCTTATAAACTTAATATAATATATAACTTTTTTATTATTTAAGCTTTTTGAAATTTTCCAGCATTTTTTGGACCAATTCGCGATAATTTCGAACTTATTGACGAAAGAAAATCAGACTAATGATTCTATGTCAGAAAATGCCAGCCTTAAGTTTTTTCTTGCTCAAACCATGAAATTTCCTTGATATATTATTAAAACAGCAACCATTTTTCTCCAATGCTTTGACGTACTCTTTCACTAGTTCCAATTTTAAGCGCAATATAGGCAAAATTATTTTCTTCCTAGTAACTAACGCTATATTTAAGATATTTTTTCCAAAAAGTTTTTTCTTTCAGACCAGTTTGTCTTAATCCAATACTCGCTTTTAGATCTGCTACAAACAGAGAAAACATGGAAATTTCGTGTAGATATTTTGTTGACCCAATAAAAATTTTACCATTTTTAAATCAACGCTTATAATCCACTCAGGATCACGGTATTTGAGTTTGCTAGTACAAGATATATGGTTTCATAGTCCTCTGTTAATTTAGTAGAATGAGCAATGGGAACCATACCATGATTATAATATGGTAGCAAAACACCTTTTAAACTCCGATTGGAACTGTCTATAAAAAGTTTCCATTCATTTTGCTGGTAGTTTAAGAAACCCATTTTTGATAAAAGACCACCGTCATCATTATAAAAAACAACATTATTTTCAGCGCAAAAAACAGAAGTAGTTCTTTTTCTCGAGTACGATAACATATAATTTTAGTACCTGGAGCAAATAAATTCCTCTCTTTGAGTCTGCATGCCAAGAGTTGCTTGCTGCAAGAGTTGCTGCTTTCTTCGCTAGTTCAAGTTTGGCCAACTTCGGGTATACTACATTCTGAATCTGAAAAATCAGACAGGCCACGACAAGTTGGAACAGGGACGTCTTCTGAATGAGAAACAGATCTTTTCGCAGACACCAGATCGCGATAGGTCATGTTTTCCAGTTAATACAATGTACCTTGGCCAACCAAAATTAATTATGTCAAACTTCAATTGACTTCTTTTACCATTTATCCGTTGCCTTAAATGTTCACTGCACATTTTGCAAATATATTTGGAGCCCATGGTCTATTAACGTCTTTAATTTTCAAGTTAAAGTATGCGAAATACGCATTTAATAATAATTAAATTCAGATATACATTTTCGAAACTTTTTCACCTTATACTAGACACAAACGCAACAAAAAGTGTTCAGGTCGTTTAAACACGATCGTTTTGACAATGCCATCTTCCAGGTTTTTTTTACTAACTTTTCTAATTAAACAAACAACAAAAATAAACAAATTAAATGGCTACTGTGAAGAAAATATTATCGATGTGAGTAGATTAAACACTGTACCTTCTGATGTGTACTTAATTGTGTACTTTTGATAATTTAATGTTACTAAGAGTATTGCTAGACACTAAGTTTAAAATTACCTTTAAGTCTGCTAAATTACTGCTAAACTACTTGTAGAATCCTACTATTCACAAATTTCACTTTAATTATCAGGACTTTAACAAGCATTGTAATAAAAAAAACAGACAAATTATTCAAGGTTCTAACAATTCTCTATGTTGACAAAAGAATTTTTCTTTATTTAAACTAATTTTTTTTTTCTTTTGTAAGTTTTACCTCTGCAGCAAGATTTATTAGGGCACTAATTTTAGTTAAACATTCGCTGAGAATGCTGAATTTGAATTTTTCCACAGTGAACCCCAGACTTGTTTGTTTTAATTTGGTCTCGTGGCAAATACTAAATATAGTTGATTAGATTTAATGAACTGGAGTAGTCATTTTGAAAGTTCAATTGGTTCCATTATGATAATCAAAACATCGTTAATGGCAGAATGAATTTAGTAATCCAGCGTTTATATTAATTGATACAATTTATCATGAAACCAAATGTATAACGGTGGCTTTTGGCTTTAGATAAATAATTAATTATTATAAAACGTTTCACTAAACTACAATTATATATTAATTTTTAGCAGAAGCAAAATTTAGTGATACAAAATAAATGAATGGTTTATTTTATTAACAGCATTTTACATACTTTTTGTTGTATATACCAGAAACTCTAATAACAATGAACTACCTATATCTGACTTTTTAAATAAAACAAAGTATTTATTTATTGAATTGGTCTCTTAAGTTATTATTTGAAAATCAAATATAATATTTCATTGCCATTTATTTATAATAACTGACACATTATTCTCGTTTTATTAAATTAACTCTTTAAAATATCTACCACCCCATTCCTTAAGAAAGAAGCTTCGTTGGTAGATAAAATATTGAACAAAAATTTAGATTCCTGTAGTTTTAGCCAATAAACCATTCATAATATTTCTTTCTAATATTCCTTAGACAAGCAGCACAGTGTGTATTGGACTGTCTCCTCTCTTTAGCAGGACATATTTTGCAGCTTCCTCTGCATGCACTGAAACTTGTGTCTGGTTAGTTACATGCGTATCAGTCACTTATGTTTAAGTGGTGCCTATGTTTTTTTTTTATTTTCTCCGAAGGTTGACCCTCGTACCTCTTCTCTCTATATACTCTATACTTACTATACTTATATGATTTGCATTCCCGATACACGGAAATATGTTCGCCTTTTTTCCGTAATTACTTTATTTGCCTTCTAGATTACCACAACGTTTATTCCTTTCATATCTAGAAAACGAAAAAATGAGTGTACAGGCAAATCCTCAAAGGTGATCTGTTATTTTTTCTAGGCGTCGAATACATTTTTGTTTTTTTGTCAATTTCATCGACTCCTCCTTTTATTTTATTATAAAAAGTTATAACGCTTGGCTTCCGCTTTGGCTTCCGCTATAAAAAACCGATTATATCTGATAATGGTACTTCATCTACAGATTGAATGCCCTCTATATCTTCTACTGCTGAAATATGGTTGGAAGTTTCTGAGGCTTGGTCACCGAGTACTGATTCACCCTCTTTATATCCTTCTTGTATTTGCGCTATTTTAAAGTCATTAACCGGTCTAAAAAATAGAGAATACGAACTTTGTTAGACAATATGGCAAAAAATACTATCGCAATGTACGTTATGGAACACGCGCAGGAAGGAAAGATATAGTCTTCTGTCTACATGGTTGGCTACTAAAGATGGGAAATACTTAAGTAGTAGAGTAATAAGGAGATGTAAGATTTTTTGACTGAAAAAGTCTTAAGTGAGGTCGATTCGACACCGTGTGCCCGCTTGAAGGTTAAAATGATGTAAAAAGAATCCGTTAAATTTCCGAAAGTTCCTTTCAATTTTGAATGATTGATTTTGTGTGATTGTATATGATTGTATATGATTGTATGATTGTATGATTGTATATGATGTATTGAGTCCTCATTCCCCCGAGGCCAAGGAGCAACTACCTACGGCAGCGGAAAGACCTGCCCCAAGGCAGAGGGTGCTAAGAATCACCGGGTTAGATCAGGCTCCAATTAAACTTTTGACATTGCAATGCTAAATATACGGACTATGAAAACTGTTAACAAGAACTGTTAATCAAACTTGACAACATACATTGGGATATTATTGGGCACTGTGAAACACGAAGAAAGGGTGAAGAATTAATCAAACTAGGACCAACTGGATACGTACTCTACACTCCAGGTACGAAAAATGGCCGATGTGGCGGAATTGGATTTCATTCTCATCAATCGAAAGCAGAAGGACAGTGTTGTAAAGTTTTAAAGTACATCTGACCGACTAGCCCAATGCTTCGTTCAGCTAAATAAAAAAGTTTAGGCTTCAAATCGTCCAAGCATATACGCTATAACCTATAAGCTATAATATATACACTATAAGCTATATAGCTATAAGCCATAGAGATGAGAAAATTTAGGAATTTTATGATAATGTGGGCCAACTTTTATACAAAGAGAAATGTAGGTACAAAATCCTGAGGGTGATTTTAACGCCACAATTGGAACAACAAGAGCTGACGAAAATGCAACTGACCCATATGGAACTGGTGAGCGAGACAATAGAGCTGACAGATTGGTTAATTTTGGTGAAGGACTATGAATTCGAATTCGATTATGAATTCGTTCTACAAAAAAAATATCAACAGAAAATGGACATGGAAAAGTTCATCTGGGCTCACAAGTGAAATTGACTACATCATGACCAACGATAAAACAATATTTACCAATTGTACTGTCCTCAACAATTTTAATGTTGGAAGTGACCACCGAATGGTACGAGCTAAAGTTAGGATTAACTGTCGAAAAGAACCCGAAAGAATGATAAGATCAAGGAAGGGCAAAGTGGATTCTGGAAAACTGCTGGAGAGAGGAAGCGATTTTGAGATTGCTTTGTTAAACCGTGTGTTACAAGATCCGGAGGAAGTGGAACTACCAGTTCAATATGAAGAAATCATCAACAATGTGCTTCAAACTGCTGCTTCAATAGTATCAAAAATGTGAAATGAGAAAGCAGAAAAATGTCTCAAACAGACAAAAATCTCCAGTGAGACCATTGATTTAATGAAGAAACGGCGGGCAATGAGAAATGCAGGTAGTTCTTTTGGCAGGGTCAAGTACACTGAGCTCTGCAAAACTATAAAAAAAAACGTATCAGCGCCGATCGCGCCGATTCAACATGTAGCTAGTGCAAAAAACCCTGGAAGAAAATAAAGGAATTAACAAGACTAAACAGTAACTGAGAAATAAAAAACCGCAAATATATGCCTTAAAGCGTGAGGATGGCACAGTATGCAGGGCGTGTACGCAAATGTTAGAGGTTGTCAGAAAATTTTATTCCCAGTTATAAAAAGGTCAGAACCAATCAAAGACAACAATACCCACGGAAGAACAAATGCCAGATATGCTAGTGGTGGAGGAAGTAACAAATGCTATAGAATCGATGAAAAACTACAAGGCTCCTGGAAAGGGCAGTGTAAGTGTCGAAATGCTAAAAGCTGGTAGTCGGACGTTACATAAAACACTGGCACAAGATCCAGAGGAGCTGCAAAGTCGCATACAAGAACTGCAAAGGGCTGGCGAACCATTTGGCTTAAAAATAAACCTGAAAAAGAGTCAGGTTAAGTTTAATAACTTCGCTCAGAACAGAATAATTTCATTTTTAGGAAGGGATTTGGAGATTGTGGATAGCTTTATATATCTTGGGCAGAGGATTTTAATGGAGGGGAATACCGCCCGGTAGATAGAACGGCGTGTTAAATGTGCCTGGCGGGCATTTGGCAGACTCAACATTGTGTTTAAGAGCAAACTCCCACTTTGCCTGAAAAGAAAAGTCTTCGATCAGTGCATGCTACCCATTATGACATATGGAAGTGAAACCTGGACAATCACATCGCAATCAATTCAAGAACTTCGGGTAGCACAGAGGGGAATGCAAAGATGTATGCTTGGCATTACAAGACGAGACAGAAAGTCCTGCGCATGGATCAGAAAACAAGCAAAAGTCTGTGATATCATTGGAAGAGTAAAGCAATTGAAGTGGAGAAGGGCAGGCCATATAGCGAGTCGATGGGGTGGCAGATGCTTGCAGAACGACTGCAAGAACTGTTGATCGAACTTGACAACATTCATTGGGGCATCATAGGGCTATGTGAACACGAAGAAAGGGCGAAGAACTAATCAAACTGGAAACAACTGGTCACATAAATTACACTCGTGATACGGAGAATGGACAATGTAGTGGAATTGGATTTCTCATTAACCGGAAGTTAAAGGATAGTGTCGTAAAATTTGAAAGTATATCTGACCGAGTAACCAATGTGTCATTCAACTGAATAAAAAGTTTAAGCTTCAAACCGTCCAAGCTTATACAGCAACTATAAGCTATGGTGATGAGGACATTGATATATTGTATGTTGATGTTGCCCAGCTTCTAGGCAACGAAAAGTGCAGGTAGAAAATTCTGATGGGTGACTATAATGCTAGAATTGGAAAAACAAGAACAGGTGAAAATGCAACCGGCCCATATGGAAGTGGTGAGTGGGACAATACAGATGACGGATTGATTGATTTTGTGGAAGGACAAGATCTGTATATTATGAACTCGTTTAATAAGAAAAAAATCAGCTAAAAATGGACATGGAAAAGTCCAGCTGGTCTCACAAGTAATATTGACTACATCATGCCAAACGATAAAACAATATTTTGTAATTGTACTGTCCTTAACAGTTTTAATGTCCGAAGTGCCCATAGAATGGCACTAGCAAAGGTTAGGATAAACTGCAGAAGAGAACGTGCAAGAATGGTAAGATCGAAGAAAGGCAAAGTAGATTTTGGGAAGATGCTTCAGAGGAGCAGCGATTTTGAGATTGTTTTGTCGAACCGCTTTGATGTGTTGCAAGACCAAGAGGAGATGGAAATAACAGAGCAGTATGAAGAAATAACCGACAATGTGCTTGAAACGGCTGCTGCAATAACACCAGCAGAAAAAAGTTTCAGACAGTCAAAAATATCCAATAAGACAATTAATTTAATGAATAAAACGGCGTACAATGACGAATGCAGGGAGTTTTTTTGGTAGAGTCGAGTATGTTGAACTTTGCAAAACTATAAGAAAACGTATTCGAGAAGAAACGCGTCGGTTCAATATACAGCTAGTGCAGAAAACACTAGTGAAAAACAAGGAAATGAACAAAGCAAAACACAAGCTCACAAATAAAAAGACACAATTGTATGCATTAATGCGTGAGGATGGCACAGTTTGCAGGGAACGTACCGAAATATTAGAAGTAATCAGAAGATTTTATTCCAAGTTATATGAAGATCAGAACTAGTTAAAGAGAGCAAAACCCCCGAAAGAGCAAATGCCAGATATCCTGTTGGTTGAAGTGACAAATGCTATAGAAGCGATGAAGAATGGAAAGGCTTCAGGAAAGGACAGTGTAACAGTTGAGATGTTGAAATCTGACGGTCGAACTTTACATAAAATACTGGCAAAATTGTACTCAAAATGCCTCAGGGAACAAAAAATACGCAACTTATAGAAAAGTGCTGAAGTGATTCTTCTTCACAAAAAAAAGGAACACGGAAGGATTTGAAAAATTATCGCCCACTAAGCTCCTGTCAGTATTTTACAAGGTTTTCACCAAGATAATATGTAAAGAATATCAAGAATACTGAATGATGCATAACCAAGAGAGCAGGTAGGATTCAGAAGTAGTTTCAGTACAATGGACCATATCCCGGTTGTCCAACAGGCCATAGAAAGGCACAATATATTGGCCAGTAAAAGGTATTTGACTCAATATCAAAGCAAGCCATAATCGATGCATTGCTTAACCAAGGGATAAACAGAGCCTATATAAACTGATAAACTGATCCATACTGAGATCCATGTATGATGAAGCTGCAGCGACAATTCACATGGATCATCTTGAAGTTTAAATCAATATAGAACCGCGTGTACGGCAGAGTGACTATTGAGTCACAGGGGAACAGGGGATATTGATCCCCTGTTCTTTTCTTAGCCTGCCTTGAAGAAGTATTTCGTAATCTGGATTGAGAACAGGATGGAATAAAAATAAATGGTGCATACTTAAGCCACCTTAGATTTGCAGATGATATCGTTCTCCTGCCACAAGACCCAGATGAACTACAAAAACACATTCAAGGGTGGGAGAACCATTTGGTCTGAAAATAAACCTGAAAAAGAGTCAGGTTATGTTCAACAAATTTACTGAAAACAGAAGAATATCTATTTTAGGAAGCAACTAAGAAGTGGTGGACCACTACATATATCTTGGGCAAATGATTTCAATGGAGGGTGATACGGTCAGGGAAGTGAAACGGTGCGTTAAGTGTGGCTGGCAAGTATTTGGCAGGTTCAACATGGCGTTTAAGAACAAACTCCCACTTTGTCTTGTGTTGAGAGAAAAGTTTTTAATCACTGCGTGCTGCCTGTTCTAACATACGGAAGTGAAACATCACAATCAATTCAAAGACTTCAACTTCAGAGGGGAATGGAAAAGTGTATGCTTGGCATTACAAAGCGGGACAGAAAGACCTGCACATGACTCAGAGAGTAGACGAAAGTATGTGACATCATTACAAAGGTGAAGGAATTGAAATGGAGGTGAGGCCATATAGCGAGACGATATGACGACAGATGGGCTAAAGCAATCTTGGGATGGATACCGCTTGATCATAAGCGCCCACGAAGAAGACCTAATATATGATGAATCGATGACATCTTCAAGTATATTGGACCCTAATGGCAGAGGAAAGCTCAGGATCGCGCGAGTTGGAAGCATGCTGGAGAGGCCTTCATCCGGCAGTTGATCGACAATGGCTGAATGATGATGATGATGATGATGATGATATATATATATATATATATATAATATATATATATATATATATATATATATGTATATATATATATATATATATATATATATATATATATATATATATATATATATATATATATATATATATATGTAGTATTGTTGTGGTTTTTAGATACGGAGTTTCAGAGAAAGAACGGAATTTAGTTTCGTGCTTAATTTAGTAGTTTTCTGAAAATAAAACGTAATATTTGTATAGTAATTTATTCCATACGTTTTAACATAAATTTAGTTTGTTTTGTTCCAAAAAATAAGCAAAACTTTTGACCCATTATTGTCGTTTTATGTGAAAGTTCAAATTACTAGCACTAATTTTAACACCGTAATACGTTTTAACATTTTCATGTCACATTAAAAAATGTTTAAAACGCCCACCAATTGCGTCTATGTAGTATTCATTTTGAAGAAAGGCGGCGCTTATAACATAGGAAACTAGAGACCAATTTTTCTATTGTCACAGGTCTACAAACTTCTCACCAAAATAATAACAAAAAGAGTCTCTAACAAGTTTGACGATTACCAGCCAGTTGAGCAAGCCGTATTCTGACGAGGGTACAGACCACCTACTAAAATAATGTTAGAGAAGACTAATTAATATAATCTTCCCCTCTATTGTGCATTTGTGGACTACGAAAAAGCTTTTGACAATATTGAGAATAGATCATCGCTACAGAACCCATGATACAGAATATTAATAGAAAATCTGAAATGACAGTAGAAATGGATACTCATACTCATACCAAACCCATTAAAATCAATAGGAGGTTAAGACAAGGTAATACACTGTCTCCTAAACTATTCACGTTGATCTTAGAAGACATTTTTAAAAAACGAAACTGGGAAGATATCCGAAATAATATATCCGATATCCGATATTATATATATATATATATATATATATATATATATATATATATATATATATATATATATATATATATATATATATATAATATATATATATATGTATATATATATATATATATATATATATATATATATATATATATATATATAGCAAACGTTTAAATCATCTGAGATTAGCGGACGATATCATAATAATATCAAACAATCATGAAGATATTCAAAAAATTGCTTGATGAGCTCCACCACGTATCAGCCAACAAAGGTCTCAGATTAAACCTAACGTCATGAGCAACGCAGACGACCATAAAACAATCTGCCAGACTTAAATGGAAACTCCCAGGAGGCAACCAAAAGCTCTCAGGCAATAGGTGAGATCATGTCATCCGAAACTGGCGCCCATATGAAGGTCAAAGAAAGAAAGGGCGACCACAAATGAGATGGGTGGATGACAAAAAGAGACACGGATGATTGGCAGGGAAAAAAACAACACAGGACAGACAAAGATGGAGAGAACTGGAAGAGACCTACATTCCGAAATACTTGGATGAATAAATAATATAATGATGATGATGATGATAATACTTAAATACTCACTCACAGACCCAATAATTTTTGTCACCATTTTGAATTTAGGCGACGTTACGTTCACGTGGGCCGTTGTATGAAGTGATTCTTAATTTTAAAAAGATATATCAACAATGTTTATAAAATTATTTATATATTTTATTCTATATATTATTATTATTCACGTAGGGGCCCTAGTGGACCACGCGAAGTACAATTAGAGGTGTTTGTTGTTGTTAGCCTTCCTTTGCGCCAATACTAATTTCATTCTTTCGCTATGGGCTTTTTTCCTTTCGTCAGACCAAGTTGTTCCAGTCTTTCTACATTTTTCTCTCTGGCCAACCTTCCAAACGTTAATCTTGTGTCTGAAACCGCCTCTATCCTGAATTTCAGTTTGTGTAATATTTGCTGATCTTAGGTCCTCTTTAACTGCAGCAACCCATTTAATTATTTCTACTTTAGCTCTACTCCTATTTTCATAAAATTCGACTATTTGTCTAGTTAGCCTACTCGGATTGATCCGTTTTATGTGTCCGTAAAACTTAAGTCTTCTTTTTCTCATATCGCTGTGTATATCTGTGTATTGTTTGATTTCTTGGTTTTCTCGAACTCGGTATGTTATGCTATTTATTTGTTTGAGGCCTAGGATTTTTCTTATGATTTTTCTTTCCTTCTTTTCAATGTCCTCGATGATGGAATGTCGAATCCATCCATCGATGATGGATGTGGAAATGAGCGTTTCTGCAGCATATAGACATTCTGGCTTAATAATTGTGTTGTAATGTCTCAGTTTTGTGTTTTTAGATAGGCATTTTTTGTTGTAAATATTTTGTGTAAGTCTCAATGCCGTTTCCATTTTTTGAACTATCTACCCTTATTGGCCCCTTTTTCCAACGCATTTTCCATGATTATTTTACCCAAATATTTGAATTGAGAGACTCGTCTGATGTTACCATATTTTGTTTTTAGAAATGGTGTTCTTAGTCTGTTGCAGGTCATGTATTGTGTCTTTTCAAAGGAAATTTGGAGTCCTACCTTTTCTGCTGTTTCTTTTAGGATTTCAATCTGTTTCTGTGCCGTTAATACATCTTGAGCTAAAATTGCTAGATCATCAGCAAATGCCAGACAATCAATTTTGATGTTGGTTCTCCCCAGTTTAATGGGCGGGTCAATATTCATGGCCGACTTTTTTTTACGCCACTCCTGTATTACTTTTTCTAGAACACAGTTAATATATATATATATATATATATATATATATATATATATATATATATATATATATATATATATATATATATATATATATATATATATATATATATATATATATATATATATATATATATATATATATGTATATATATATATATATATATATATATATATATATATATATATATATATATATATATATATATATATATATATATATATATATATATATTTAGCTTCTTAACCGTCTTAACCTCTTAACCGTCTTAACCTCTGAACCGTCATGGTTCAAACCTTTAATTCAAAGTACAAGATGAAGCGTTCTAGTAATTACAAAATTACCCCAGGAGGTAGACAATCCTCTGCCAGCTTTGCTGGTACAACCGGACTTTCGGATTCTGGAGCGTCCGGGCTTAAACGCAAAATCTTTCAGAGGGAGTCGGAGACCTCTGGCCAACGTCTGAAACCGAAAACTGGAAGATTGATAGATGATAACACCTTGGAATTCGGCAACTAGAGACTTTTTAAAAGTAAAACGGACAAAAGAATACTCAAAAATACACCACATCTCGGTGTTGCTTTCGCTGTCTCAAGAAACATTCTTGGTTCTATAACAAATGTCCAGCCAGTAAATAATCGACTTATGACACTATCCCTCAAGTGTGCTAACAAAAACTATACATTAATCAATGCACACCTCCCAGTTAAAGAAGAAAATAAATTTAATCCTGAAAAAGTAAATAAGTCTTGGGAAATTCTGGAAAAGACTATCTCTAAAATTCCCTCTAACCATGTAAAAATCTTATTGGGTGATTTCGACGCCCAACTAGGGAAAGAAATAAAGTACAGGAAAACAGTCGGCAGTTTTCCCGCTCATAAATGGACTAACCATAATGGTAGAAGATTGGTTGAACTATGTTCGCAGTTTAATCTAAAAATAATGTCAACCCATTTTAAGAAGAAAATAACAAAACAAAAGACCTGGAGGTGCCCAAACACGTACATGGGTGAATTTCAAATTGACCATGTTGCCATTTCGTACTCCAATTATAAAGAGATTTTGAATGTTCAAGTCAGGAAAGGAGCAAATATAGACACGGATCACTACTTGACTAGAATCAAACTTAGCTTAAAACCTCGAAAACTTATTCAAAAGGGGCTGCTAATACCAAAGTTTGACCCAACGAAAGTAAAACCAGCCCTAACAGAAGAGCTTGATAAACAACCTGCACAGAACTGGCAAGAATTAAAACAAAAAATTATTAAAACAGCCTTAAAGTTGGTCCCTTTACAAAAACGTAGAAAACATCCGTGGTGGGATGAAGTTTGCGAGCAAGCAGTATTAAGCCGAAGTAAAGCATTCAAAGATTGGAACAGTCAAAAAACAGCAATAAACTATAACATCTTTTTGGAAGTAAGAAAAGAAACATCGAAGCTAATTAGACAAACTAAAAGAAAATATGAAAACAATCAACTTAATGAAATAGAAAAAGATTTCCAAAAAAATAACACCCGAAACTTTTACAAAACTTTTAAAACTAAATTAACAGGCTATCAACCGCAGAGCCTATGCTTTCAAAAGGAAAACGGACAACTAGCTCTAAATAACCAAGACAATTGCAAAGAACTTGCGAAATATTTTGAACAAATACTAAACTGTCCTGAGCCCTTAAACAAATTACCAACACTAAACCCTAAACAAACAAACCCAGATTCATTACCACCGAATGAAGAGGAAATACGTAGGCAAATCAAGCGGCTTAAAAATAACAAAGCTTCTGGTGAAGATGGAATCACTGCTGAACTTTTGAAATCCGCTGGTCCAGGTACAATCAAGGAAATAACCAAAATTCTACAAGAAGTTTGGCGAACCGAACGGATTCCGGAAGACTGGAAAGATGCTCTAATCCATCCACTACATAAGAAAGGAGATAGAACGGATGTAAACAACTATAGAGGAATATCTCTTCTCCCAGTTTGTTACAAGATTCTATCTCAATGTCTACTAGACAGAGCACAGGGACAGTTAGAACCGAACATTGGTGAATATCAGGCAGGTTTTCGACCGGGCAGATCCTGCCCTGAACAGATCCTTAATCTAAAGTTGATTCTAAGACATCAAAAACTGTACAATAAAAATCTCGTCTGTACATTTGTGGATTTCAAAAAAGCATATGATTCTATTGACCGCGAATCTTTATTCCGAATCTTGAAAGAACAAGGACTAGATCTGAAAACGCTGGCAATTATTAAAGCAACGTTAACTAACACGAGGTCAAAAGTTAAATTCATGGGTGACATCTCAGAACCCTTCGAAATTAAAACTGGTGTGAGACAAGGGGATGGACTCTCGCCACTCTTATTTAACTGTGTTCTAGAAAAAGTAATACAGGAGTGGCGTGAAAAAAAGTCGGCACTGAATATTGACCAGCCCATTAAACTGGGGAGAACCAACATCAAAATTGATTGTTTGGCATTTGCTGATGATCTAGCAATTTTAGCTCAAGATGTATTAACGGCTCAAAAACAGATTGAAATCCTAAAAGAAACAGCAGAAAAGGTAGGACTTCAAATATCCTTTGAAAAAAACAATACATGACCTGCAACATACTAAGAGCACCATTTCTAAAAACAAAATATGGTAACATCAGACGAGTCTCTCAATTCAAATATTTGGGTGAAATAATCATGGAAAATGGGTTGGAAAAAGCGGCCAATAAGGGTAGATGTCAAAAAATGGAAACGGCATTGAGACTTACACAAAATATTTACAACAAAAAATGCCTATCTAAAAACACAAAACTGAGACATTACAACACGGTTATTAAGCCAGAATGTCTATATGCTGCAGAAACGCTCATTTTGAATAGAAAGAGGGACATCGAGGACATTGAAAAGAAGGAAAGAAAAATCATAAGAAAAATCCTAGGCCCCAAACAAATAAATAGCACAACATACCGACTTCGAGAAAACCAAGAAATCAAACAATACACAGATATACATAGCGATATGAGAAAAAGAAGACTTAAGTTTTACGGACACATCAAACGCATGAATCCGAGTAGGCTAACTAGACAAATAGTCGAATTTTATGAAAATAGGAGTAGAGCTAAAGTAGAAATAATTAAATGGATTGCGGCAATTATAGGGGACCTAAGATCTGCAAATATTACACAAAGTGAAATTCAGGATAGAGGTTGTTTCAGACACAAGGTTAACGTTTGGAAGGTTGGCCAGAGAGAAAAATGTAGGAAGACTGGAACAACTTGGTCTGACGAAAGGAAAAAAGCTCATAGCGAAAGAATGAAATTAGTATGGGCTCAAAGGAAGGCTAACAACAGCAAATGCCTCTAATTGTACTTCGCGTGGTCCACTAGGGCCCATACGTGAATAATAATAATAATAATAATATATATATATATATATATATATATATATATATATATATATATATATATATATATATATATATATATATATATATACTGGTCACCAATAAAATATGGGTTGTGGAGCCTTATTAATACATTTTATTCAAAGGAATATTTGGCAAAATTTATAAGGAATACATGGTATTAGTCTGAATATAAACAATTACTTTATTAATTATTATACATTAATGAGATATTTTATTGAAAACCAAGCTGTTTATTAACTGTTTATTAGCTGTTAACGGCCAGAAAAAAAAAATTCTGACCGTTCTAATATTATTATTTATTTATATAGTGCATTCGTTAAGTAATTCATTCGTTAACAAATCAAATAATGCATATTTTATGCAAATATGCTATTACACATATAACAATCGTTGTTGTAAGGAACGTTTCAGACAATATAAAGTACTCCTGATGCATATTGTATTTTTTTTTCAGGAATCTACTGTAGATTATATTGTTACGCTCAAAAGCACGTGAAAAATATTAGGGCAGTTACTAGACCAATCGATTTGCCAAATTCAACGACCAAAAAGAAGAGTATAAAACAGAAGAACAAGGCTCTTCACATACATTTGCACAATCACCAGAGCTCACCGTATCACGTCAGTGACCATAAAGCAGCCATTACAGTCGGAATTATAATGGGTGTGTTTTTAATTTGTTGGGTAAGTTATTAACTCGTTATTTATGTATTGTTTAATTAAATTTTATATTATCTGTAGTCTCATATAGTCTACCAGTCAAAAAGATTTCTATAACAAGCTTAGAAAGTTAACGTTCTGTTCTTTCATTCTTTTACATCCTGTCAATACGCCGTTGTATAAATGGATCTTTTATTATTATTCGAAGCAAATGTATTATAGGATATCCCTAAATTCAGAAATTATTATAATACATATAATATACAGTACAATATACAGTACAACACCGATTTCACTGAAATGGCTCGACGATTTCGATGTGGATGTGGATGTGTAATCGTCTAGGTACATCGTATCTGGTTGGATCTCCGTGCATATGCGCGGTATATATTTTTTTTATGATATTGACCTTCTGGTACTTTATCCTTCCTGGTAATATATTTATATTTATATTTATTTTTACTAGTACTTGGTGCTGTTTGTTTTTATCTGTTTTCTCCTTTATTTTTTTACTTATATTTAAGTCGCCAAAATTAAATGTATTAAATGAAAAACCAAGATTAATATCTAAATTTCCACTATATTTAAAACTTGTACGTATGACAATTGTTTCGATACACAGTGTATTTGAAAAAGACACTGTGTGTCTAAACAATTGTCATACCTAGAAGTTTTAAATATAGTGGAAATTTAGATATTAATCTTGGTTTTTTATTTAAAATGAATTTCCATCAACTATCGGCCTTAGTTAAATATATTAAATGTATTGCTAGTATTTTTTATTATATCAAATGTCATAATAGAGTGTCTCATACGACACATATTAGTACAATTGAAACGTGTACAAATACCCCACTCAAAAATAACCTAACATAAATTATTGACATGGATTTTTCCTTCTTCTTATTCCTTAGGGAGACCTCATGATCTGTTTAATATTTCAAGTCTGTTTAAATCTGATAAAATTCCTTAAATTTCCAACTATATTTCCGTCTCTTGGGTGGACCCCCACCGCTCTGCGTTTTGCTAGTTTTCTATCGTTAGCGATGTGAGCCAGTCTATACTGATCCATCATCTCTGTTCACGTGATTTCGCCAATATCTCCGTCTGTTTCTACCCCATCTCACTATATCCTATACTCTGTATTGTGCTTTTATATCGCTGTTTCACATTCTGTCCCTAAACATTTTTCCCGCTTTTGCTCTTATGGTTTTCATATCTATTGTTGGTAGAATAATTTTGGTTATCAGCTCAGGTCCCCGATATAATAGATTAGCACCAATCTTGATCAGTATTTTGATCTGAGATCAGTATTTTACTTTCAATGCGCATATGATTATTCTTCCAGCTAACATCTTTTGAGAAAACCTGACATATTAGGTCGTTTATTGGGTTTGTTTACTATTCACTAATTCTTCAATTGGTTTGTCATTTACCAGTTTACATCTTATCGGCTCCTGAAAAAAAATCATATATATTGTTTTGTCGATGTAAATCAGCATATTATATTTTTTAATAGTTTAATGGAATTTCAGCAGCTGCAATTTCTTTCTAAGTCGTTCTCTGTTTCTGGTAAATTACCGCATCGTTCGCAGAACGTATCATACTTCATGGTTTGGATGGAATCCAGACTGTACACTTTATTCATAGTTATCATTTCATGTGGGATTTTGTTCATTGTAAGGTTGGAAAAAAATGAACTGAAGTCCGTTGACAGTCGCCCTGCCTTATATCTTATGGTGATGTATTTTGTGTTGTTTGATGCTCAACTTTAATTCTAGCTGTTCTCCCAATGTTTAATTTAGTAATGTTATTTATTATCAATGCTTCGATTTGTTTCTTTTTTAGAATATTTAATATATCAAATGGCTGAAACTTTATCAAACGCCTTCGTTAGATCTGCAAAAACATACATAGGCAGGGTTTCTAAATTCCTTAGTATTTTTCCTCATTTTACGTTTTATGAATAAATTAATTTTTCTTTGTGAGAGATTATTTGATGTTATTATAAGATTTTATGTTACAAAGTAGGCTGAAGAAATAATTACTATTTAATTAGGGTAAAAGAGGCTAATGAAAGTCACTTAAGTGAGAATTCAAATAAAAGCTTATTTCAAAATAAAATCTTTATTGCAACCGCCTAATAACACAATTTACTTATTCAGCTATCAGTTTTAATCAATCAAAGCAATCAACTTTGGAAATAATGACAGTTAAAAAACAGTTTTGACCCCCATTGCACCGAGGTGGGGGCAATAGTGGTTACCTTGTGGATAATCAAGGTCAAACAACACTTATCGCAGACATAACCTTTGGCTGAATCCCCCCAGTGAAGTCCACGTGAACCCACAGTCTACATGACGTACATCTGTAAAGTAGTATTTTATGTAAAGTTAGACCACCAGCTTTCTCAGACCCACATTTTAACCGTTTTACTGTCGTTTCCTGGAGCCTTTCTATTCTTTATCCCTTTTATAGCATTTATCACTTCATCCAACAGAATATCTACCATTTGCTCCTCCGTGGGCATTGCCGTTTTTGACTGTTTCTGATCTTCATATAATTTTGAATAAAATTTTCTGATAAACTCCGTACGCTTTTCCGCACACTCCCTAAATTCCGCTCAAAATTCATCAAGGAATTAAAAAAAAAAACATCGTTCAATATGACAATGCAAGCTCTACATAGCCGTTCAAGGATTAACTTTTTGATGAAAAAAGATCTGAATGCTTTCTAATTTCTTTTTACTCCCACATATAAAAGAGAAATTGCCTAGCTGTCAACTTTCAATGCATGGTAAGAACATCGAAATCAAAGTTAATGAGGTTTCTAAGATCACCACTTCTAATTGTAATATATGATCGGAAAATTGATTGAATGCAAAAGTGTACTGAGGCAAAATGAGAACAGTTTTAAAAACAATAGATCTATATGCACCTATTAATTTATATTTATGGTGGGAATTATTATGTATGGATTTACGAACCTCTAAATTCGAATAAATATATACATTAACCCTATGATACTTTGTTTTATAGTACTTCGTACTACAAAAAAATACAAAGGATTGTCAGGTATAAATAAAAGATTAAAATAACGATTTTCACAGTAAGTATGATAAAGTTTCAAAACATTGAAACATAATAACGACAAGAATGTTATATGAAATATAAATTTCACTCATACTCTGCTGTGTTTAGTACATTGGTGTAAATTCACCATAGAAAGGTACACGATTCAAGAATTGGGCTCTAGAACATTTGGAAGGCAACTCTCACTTTGGGGAAAAATCGTCTTTTCTAACGAATTGCTGTTTTGGTTTAATGTTTAATGTTAACACACTCAGAAAATGTGTTGTGGTTTTTGTGAGGAGGAAAGGAGTGATTGGACTTTATTTTTTTTGTGAGCAATAATGGAAATCATGTCCCTGTTAATGGCGAACGCTATAGGAATATGCTAAAAGAATATTTTTGTCCTGAACGGGTATATTGTACATATAATCAATGGTTTTTTTTTTATCAAGAACGCTAAATGCTTATGTCAATTAGCCACCAAGATCGTGCGATCTCACACCCTTGGATTATTTTTTGTCGGCTTATGTTAAATCTTTGATTTACAGAAATAATCCCCGAACTATAACCTTAAACGAAACATTCAGTCCAATATAGAAAATATATCACCCGATATGTGTGAAAAAGTAATCGAAAAATCAGTATCCAGATTACATTCTTCCAGGCAAAACCAAGGGGAACATTTGAACGACATTCGCTTCAAAATGTCATTATCATTGGTAGTTATCATTGTGCCTCATTTAAATTTCTGGCACTCTTATTGAACATCTTTTATCTCGTTATCAAATAACGATGATGCTCTCACTATGTTCTATGATAGTATATTTAGGGCTTTTGTGAGAGATTAATAATAAGAAGAGTTATAAAATAATCCCCATATAATCCAGTTCCTAAAGGACAACATGCGACATTATATTAGTGAGACTGGCACATTTATTATATGAAATTATGATTGGAATATTTAACAAAAGAGCGGACATTTATAAAACGACTAGAGGAGCATAATTGTTTAATATTATCTGCAAAATATAACCAGCAACTTTTACAATTGCTCAACAACAATTGCTCAATTATGCAATAAGAAATAAACAAAATCGAACATCTTGTTGAATTCAAAATGTATGAACTTCCTGAAAGTCCTACCAAATAATGATTCCTGATAAATTGTGAGCACCGGAAGTCTTAACCATTGATTTTACATGTCGCTATTGCCTTTATAATTACACAGGTTAACAAATTTAAACTTTTTTTAGGTAACATTGATGAAAATAGGTGTAGGAAGTATTTTGTAGCTGAAAATGATAAGCTAATTACTGTAACACGTACAGTTTTTTTACAGGTGGTTGATGGTGGGAAAAAAAGGTGAGAACATATTTTTACAATCTAATATTTATTTAATATAAACATATAAAACAATTGTTAAACCTATGCAAAGACATTACTGAGAATTATATGACAAAAACTTTAACTTTTTCCTCTTGTGTTCTGTAGCACCATCTCTTTTAAAAACCAGCAGTATTTGAGATGCAATAAATATACCCTTTTTTAGTTTTGCAGCACTTAATGGAGAAAATATTTCTTTTAGATACTTGAAACCATTACCTTTTTTCATTAGCTAAAGCTTAATATGGAGAGGCGGAAGAAGCAACTTTTTTGAGTTCACAAGGGGGGGCATATTTTATATTTAAAGTACAAGGCTCAAAAGAATTTCTATGAGGCCAATCTTTCCTACTGTAATGTTCTTCTGTTGCCCTACTGTCCCATAGACACAAACAACAGCAATACTTTGTACCAAGGTACTCCTTACCTTTGTACTCCAAAGTTAGGTTTAAATAATTTCAATTATCCCATGATATAAAGGAGAAGCAGGTAGTGAATATGGGACTTACTAGGCCATTTCTGTGAAAAGGTGTTTTAATAAATACCTAAGTGAAATGCAAAAAAAGCATTATTATCAATGTTACAAAAAACATATCGATCTGTGTTACTAAGTATATGTACAACTACTTTACAAAGCCTCATTGTTTATCTTATTGCAAGTCGCAACATGACGGATGGTTTGTTTTACATATTTAGAAGCATTCAACAAACATTCCGCGCTACGCTTTAGTTTCCACCGATTGATGTAACACCTTTTGACAGCGTTTGTTGTACGTATCAATAGCATAATTATACCTCAAGAATTGACATTTTAAACTGATAAACAGATCATATGCAAGCACCAATTAAGAAATCTGCTTCATAAATTTCTATAATACGTAAAATCTCTCTACATACAATATATAACTTTTACACTTTATGCGATAACGAATAAAATGCAACCCAATTAAATTGGGCAACATATTGACTAACTAAGCATTGGTTTGAAAATACAATACCAAAAATGCAAATGGCAAAAATGGCCTTAATATGTACTAAACAATGAATCTTTTCTAATTTCAGGTTCCCTTCTTCTGCATAAACATTGTGGCAGCCTTCTGCAAAACCTGCATCCCCGACATTACTTTCAAGATTCTCACCTGGCTGGGTTATTCAAACTCAGCTTTCAATCCGATCATCTACTCCATCTTCAACACCGAGTTCCGAGAGGCGTTCAAGCGCATCCTCACGGCCAAGTATCCAGAATGGTGTAAGTGCGGTTACCAATCTGTAGCGGTGAATAACGAAAAATACGTGACCGACTACGGCACGAAAACGCTGGTGGTAAATGCAAGAAGGAATGGCTCATTTGGTGAGTTTTCCAGCGAACATTTGAGCTGTGAGTCGGTGAGGCAGACGAGAGTCAACTCGGCAGCTGACGTTTTAGGAGATGACATCAACGATATATGACAAGACTATGATCATCTTCAAGACACTATGGTGTAGGAAGATGAGGACTACTTGTAGTTTCAGACTGATTTCTTAATTAGTGATAATGGTCATTCTTCCAATCGCTATTGAGCTTTATGTATTTAAATGATTAGGATAATCGAAAATAACTCACTTACTAAGTATATTAATATGAACAAAATTATAATTGTTACAAACAACGGCTTGTTAATCAATTTTTCTATTGGAATCTTCGGTGTAAAACAGTAAACTGGAAGAGATTAACCACTAAACACCAAATTACTTTATTTAACTTCTAGATGCATATTTCGCTAATCGTGTTAGCATCATCACAATTCAATCTAATTCTAAAACTAAACTATATTTTACAGCACTGATTAATAATGTTGGTCCAACTCGAATCATTATCAATTGTTTTACTCGTCAAAGTATTAATTGAACTGTATATATCATCTATGGCTAATGTATCTCATGTCTCAGAGTTTCCAGTGTCTGAAAAATAAATAAATTCAGAAATTCCCTGTCGATAATGTTTCACACGCGTCCATTTGGTGAATCTTCTGGATATATTTTGGCCAACGTAAAATATGCTTTCGTACAGAGAAATTTAAACAATTCCGGACCATCGAACATGTCACTAGCAACTTTATGTCATTCTGTATTTCAGACAAAATAATTTTGACACCATTCCTGGTGTTAAGTATGCACCATTGATTTTTATTCCACCCTGTTCCCAATCCAAGTTACGGAATACATCTTCAAGGCAGACTGAGAAAAAGAACAGGCATTATTGAGTTTTCCTGCTGGCCACCTCGTTCTACATTGGCCTTAACTTTAAAATCATCCATGTGAGCTGTTACTTCATCATACATTGATCCCACTAGTTTCACATAGGCTCTGTCTATTCCCTGGTTAAGCAATGCATACATTATGGCCTATTTTGAGATTAAGTCAAATGCTTTTTTGTAGTCGATAAAAGTCAAGCACAGTGGCATGGTGTATTCGTTGTGCCCTTCTATAGCCTGTTGAACAACCTGATATAATCCATTGTACTGAATCCACTTCTGAATTCTTCTAGATCTCTTGATTGTGCGTCATTCAGTGTTCTTAATATTCTTTTAGATATTATCTTGGTGAAAACTTTGTACATTAATGATAGAAAACTTATTGAGCTGCAGTTTTTTAAATCTTCATGTACTCCTTTCTTATGAAGAAGAATCGCTTCAGCATTTTTTCATAGGTTACCTATTTTTTGTTCTTTGAGGCACACTGAGTACAATTTTACCAGTATTTTATGTAAAGTTTGACCATCAGCTTTTAATATTTCAACCGTTATACTGTCGTTTCCTGGAGCCTTTCCATTCTCTATCCCTTCTATAGCATTTATCACTTCATTCAACAGGATATCTGGCATTTGATCTGCTGTGGGCATTTACCGGTTCTGATCTTTATATAACTTTAAATAAAATATTCTGATAAAATCTAACATTTCCGTACACTCACTAAGAAATCCCCCCGCTCAATCCCGCCCACACCCGCTCAGAAATCGTCAAGTAATTTCATAAAAAACATCATCATTCAACATGGCAATGCTCTCACATAGCCGTTCAAGAATGAACTTTTTGGCGAAAAAATATATGAATAGTTTCGAATTTCTTGTTATTCCCACATATAAAAGAGAAATTCTAGCTATCAATTTTCAACGTCTGATAAGATCTTTAAAATTAAAATTAATGAGGTTTCTGAGAGAGAATTAAATTTCCGATCAAAGTAAGTTCAGGAAAAAAATATTGAAAACTTTGAACTTTAACTAATTCCCTGTCGATAATGTTCTACACGCGTCCATTTGGTGAATCTTCTGGAGATCTTTTGGCCAATGTAAAAGGTGCTTTCCTACGGAGAAATCTAAACAATACCCGACCATCGAACATATCACTGGCAACTTTATGTCATTCTGTATTTCAAACAAAATTATTTTGACACCATTCCAGGTGTTGGCGTTTAACACGTTGACGACCAGCGCTAAATTTTGAATCTTTTTTCCTGAACCAGAGTAGCTAACTTTTTGTTAAATCTTGGTAGAAGGAAGTTTCATCACGATATATTTTTTGCGAATTAAGTTGTTGGGAAGGGATTTTAACAAAAAAAACATCTGCACCAAATTGGTACACATGGTCCGATTAAAAAAAAAATAGTGAAATTTATCACAAACCATTTGTACCATAATAGATCACATTCGGCGTTGTTAAGAGTGGGAGAGAAAGTTAAGAGTGGGCTTTTCTCTGCAGACAAAGTGGGAGTTTGTTCTTAAACACTTTCACATATAACTTGAGACTTTACAGTCCACTGTGCCCAAATAGGGTCACACAGTCCGTGGAGAAACCAGGATGATCACCAGTATAGTACACATGGTCGTTAACGTATCAACTATGAGAAATAACATAAAATATGGTTTCTTCGTAAAAAGCCGAAAGGGCTTAATCCACCGTATATAGCTTGCATTTCAACTGGTACTCCTTCCATACTCTCTTGTGAAAACAAACTACTCTTGTGAATTGCAAAATGTTCTCTCGATACAACAAGACTCAAGTAGCGATCCTTTAGTTGTCGAGGGGAAATCCTGTAGTTATTCTTCGACGTCTTGTACTTCGAATGGTTTTCCTCCAACTTTTTAGAACTAAGCTCCACAGAATCTTAATGCTGTATGTAGCTTCATATTTAACCTACTAGCAATTTCATTGGATGGTAGTTCTAAATTTGATCTCCCTTAAACGCACTAAGCAAAGTAAATTTTAAAACCAAAACTTCAATAATAAATAAGTCAAGCCCTAATTCTATCTAATTTTTCTAAGTTTGACGCTCTGTATTCCTGACAGGCCTTTCTCGACTTTCTTGAAATCAACACCTGAATGCTGCATGTGAGCAAAGCATAGTAGCCATTTACAGCATAAAAATCCAGACTAACATAGCATGAGGATTCAGCCTCTCTTATTGCTGACATAACAAAATTAATTTCTATTAAGTTACATTTCAGCATCAGAAGCATTAATCAAAGCGATTTTTTACAATTGGTCATGTGGAGCCTAACGAGTGCAGCAACAAATGCACAACACTTGAATATCAGATAATGAAAATTGAACAATTATTTCCTACAAGAAACCGTTGACCCTAACTCTTGACCTAACAAACCAAAAAAATATAAAATATTCTGAAATATTATTCTTAATATTCTGAAATATAATGAATATTTGTGGACAATTTGTAGAACTAAGCTCTAAATGTTTTAATTAAAAATAAAAGATCTCAAGTATTCAAGGTATCAAGTTCATGAACCCAGAGAATTTAAAATTTTAACATTAGAAAATTTAACAAATCTTTTTCTGTCATAAACTAAGTGTTTTTGTATCTGAATTGAATTGAATAGAGTTCACAATCCACTCCAAGGTGTTTTCTGTTATGTTGCTAATCTTTAAGTTTTAGATTAAATTGTAAACCTTTAGTAAACAACTTGGATTCTTCATTAGTGATACTGCAATCTATAAGGTTGACGAATCTCTTGAAACATTAATGCTCCGAGTAATAAGTCCGAGTAACTTTTTATTAATGACTTGACTTCACTCCAAAATATTATATAAAATTCAATGTTTAATATGTAATATGGCCACGGACCGGGAATATCGGAAATTATCAGGGAATTTAATGTAACTGGGAATTATAAAAATATCAAATAGTTTCATAAAATTTAATTGCGACAAAGAAATTTTTTAATATCATCAATTTATTTTAATTACGCAAGTTTTAATTAAATATTTTAACTTATATATTTTCAACATAGAATAGTCATTAGTAGGGCATAAATAATGAATTTTATTGATTATTAACTCTTGATTTTTTTTGGACAATTCACAATCATTAGTAAAGTCAGTGGCGGCTCGTGGGTTTTTAAAGTGGGAGGGCGTAGAAGAAAATAGTGCTACTGAAGATTTTATTTTACTTTCCCCTTCCTCCTTTTTACTTTTCGTGCTATTGAAACCCTATACAGGTGAACCAGGAAAACATAAAAATTTTGCACAGGTACTTACCGTTTCCCGAAGAGTAAACCATTCAAACAGTTTATTGTAATTGCAAATCAGTAGAGAAAATCCTAAAATGTTCATGAGAAGTTTTTTCATTAAAGTCCGAAATTAGTTCGGCCATAGCACTCTCGAACATATCTAAAACATTTGGTCTATATTCCCCCATTGAATTACTTAGATATGTTTTAGTCAAATTCAAAGTCGAAAAGTACCTTTTGGCTTCGGCTGTGTTATAGTCAGTAAAATTCTCAATGTCTTGGTGATTTCTTTAAAACCTGTATCCAGTCCAATATTCAAAATAAAATTTAATGTCTTCATTGACAATAGACAAATCTTCAGTCTTTAAATCTTCTTTTTCTATCGTCGGAAAACTTTCACAAAATTTTTCTATGTCATTAATTGGAAACGCTTTTTAATATTCTGGACAGATATCAAATAAGAAAAGTCTTACCCCTGAGAAATAGTTCATGAATTTGAAACGCTCATTAATTTGAAAAGTTATTATAGAATACAAATTTCTCTAGCGGAGATGTTCAATCATTTGATTGAACTGAATAATGTATCATCATTTAATTTTCGTTTTTTCTTAAAATGTACACTATCCTCGACAAAAGTAGGTGTTTCAACAGATGCTAAATTATTTTTGATCTCCCTAATTTTTTGTTGAAATTATCCTAATGCCATCTGAATTTTTAAAGAATCTTGCAAGGTAGTTTCTGCATTATATTTTTTTGTTTCCCCCTGTTGGATATGTTCAAAACATGTCTGAATTTCTTCTTTAAACCTAAAAATTGTGGCTATTGTATGGGATTGAAGTCCAACGTGTTTGTGATGATCTAGGTATTCATTTGTCTCAAATTTGTTCAAATGCAGCGGTTCGATCAGGTGAATATACAAAAGAACTGGAAATCGCATTTATGTCACCAAAAAAAAAATCTCAAACTTGGTATGCTTGAAACAGATTGCTCCAGCGATTTATTAAGTTGATGAGCATAGCAATATACAAAATGTGCATTTTTATACACATTTTTTACTTTTAAATTCACAGGTCCCAAATGACCACGCATGACAACAATGGGACAATTCTCTAGTGGATTGATAGCTTTGACCAGTTGCCTGAACTTTATTAATATGCCTTTTTATTTGACGTATGTCATAGCCATTTTGAATTAGTGCCGTTTCTAGAGAATTAAGTTCTGTTTGCCTATGTTCCTTGTTCGACAACCTTAAAGATCTCTTAACTAATGTTTTGACCACCGAATTTAATTAGGATAGATGATGATGTGAGTTCGGATTTAGATAACGCTTTATTTGGGTAGGTTTAGCCTGAATATGAGAAGCTTTGGTCTAGCCTTTTTGATATCAGAACAAGTCAAAAAAGGGGAGTGCAGAATTGTTTTCAGTCTCCATTGTAAATTGGACCTGGGGGTGTATACTGTTCAAATGCGAAAGGAACAAATTTAAAGATTGTATTCCGTGTGGCTAAATGGCGAAGGTGTCATATACATATCTGAACCAGAAAGTAGGTTTCAACGGACTGCTGTTAATAGCATGAGTTTCAAAGGGTTCCATAAAAATATTGGCTATGACCGAAGAGAGAGGGGGAGCCCATAGGAGCTCCATGAATTTGTTTAAAGAATTTATTTTTAAAGATGAAATATGTATTGGACATGCCATGTTCAATAAGACTAGAATATTCGTTGATGTATGGTGTTTGTTTTTTAGAATGTCTAAAGTTTCTGGAAGAGGAAGGTTTGTAAATAGTGAGACAATATCAAAACTAACAAAAGTGTTACTTTCGCATATACTGTGCCTTTAAAGAAGCTCAGTAAAATGAGAGGAATGTTTGATTATTTTTCCACGAGCGGCTGTAGAGTTTCGGTAAATATCTTGCTAATTTGTGAGTTGGAGAACGATATGCGCTGACAATGGGACGAAGGGGAATGTCAGTTTTATGGATTTTTGGGATGCCGTACATTTTTGGGATGCGAGAAGATTTTTCTCGAGGTATTAAAGCCTTTTTATCATCTGAAGGAAGATTAGAATTATTGATGACAGAGCGCGTTCTAGATATGATAGTTAGGAATTTGCTTGTAGTCTGCACTCTCTAATAGATCAGACATTTTAATTTCATAGTCAACAGTATTAAGTATGGCCGTGGCATTCCCTTTGTCGGCTGAAAAAATTGTTACGTCTGAATTCCTGCGTAACTCAAGTAAGACACGTTTTTGGTCAGACGGAAGATTAGATCTCGGAGGTTTGAAACGACGAATGATTCTGGCAATGTATTGGCGGGTTTCTTCGGCTTCAAGAGAAGATCGGTGGGATAAAGTCTCTTGCGTTTGGAAAATTATTTTCTCTACTGGGATAGTGTTAGGAGTTACTGTGAAATTAAAGCCTTTTAATAAGGCTCTATGGGCTAAATTGCTAATGTGGGTAAAAATTGTGTACAAAATTGATTGATACAGGTATTGGCGTGGGGGTTGGATTTTGGGATTTAATAAGACGTGGAAGTATTTCTTTTTGAATGCCAGTTTTTTGTTGGGCGATATGTTGGGCTTTCTGGGTAGAAATTCGGTATTCGAAAGTATTCTATCTCTTCTACATAGCCATTTCTTCAAACCTTATTGTCGTCCCTTCCTTGCTGACTCTATTCGGTCGGTGTTAGTTTTTAGACACATGTATTCTGTATGAACATCTGATTGAAGAAATAGAAATGAAGAATACAAAGAAATATCAGATAGTTGTTGTGCAGATCTTACTTTATAAATGTAGTTTAAAATATTATAAAACTTAAATGTTTGTTGAAGCTTCAATAATATATTTAACTGAGGTAGCCGATACTTAATGAACATTCATTTTACATAAACAAACTAAGATCCACATCTAAATTTACACTCTATTATTTTCCACTAAATATAGTAGAAGAGTAAATATAAATTTTAGTTTATTTATTTACAAGTCTTATTTTTAAGCACTAGCATTTTAAAAAAAACAAAATGTTGTTTTCAGGCTATTATGAGAGTGAGTTATTGCCGATAGTATAATTGCTCGTATCTAGACCTAATCATTTAAAAACAACTTGCAAAACATTTTTCGAAACTAAGTATATTTTGTAGGATTTTCTACCTTTTTTTCAACTTAAATATTAATGTTAGAGACAAATAGTGTAATTTTTAACCGCTCTATTGAAATAAAAGATTAAATCAACACCTCCAGTAGGATTAAACATTAATAAAATCTTGATTTCTATTAGAGCATCCGGCTTTTGTTGAACAGTAACATAAAACCAAATCCAATTAAATTAATTTCTCTTTCCATAGCGTCGATGTAATCAAGATCTATATGTGTATAGTATTTCTAATGTAATATATACAGTTTCTATATATGATGGTATAATAAAAACAGAATTTAGAAAGAAAGTAAGATATATAGAAAGACTGAGGATATAGAATTTAAATAATCACAGTATGTTTATCAGCTTAGGGTCCAAAATAATTCAAACACTAAGGAAGGCATCGAGTTTGGAAACAACGCATAACAATTTGCATCAATTAATATTTATATAGTATTATCCGTTTCTAAATTTTTGAAAAGATAATGAAAATGAGAAAAAAGTTTCGTTTCGAAACTCATTGCCTTGTTACATTTGTTAAAGATAAAAATCACTAACACATAAATATCATGTTACAAAAGATCTAATGTTATTCTTGATATATTTATTTTCAATATGAATGAATTTTCAGAATTTAAGGAAGATATTTATGAAATAAAATAAACAATATTCTGCTTTCTTTACAGCGAGTGATATTTCAACAAAGGTGATTTAGAGATTATCAACTTTATATCCGCTGTTTGTTGCTTGTAATATGAATATATTTAAACAATAGAACGATTTAATATTTAAAGGAAAATATTCCTGCTGTCTGAAATTTTATTGAAAAAGTTTTCCAAATAGTGCTAGACGAATCAAGGTCAAATTAAGAGTAGAGAGATAACAGAGGCTCACATAGGACCAAAACTTGGCTATACTACTACATTCCTGAATCCAATGCAGAGTTGAAACAGTGGACTACGAAGGGTAAATCAACTCCTAAAGAGGCGAAGACTGTTCCATCGGCCGGGAAAGTGTTGAAACTGTTTGGGATAGTCACGGAGTTGTTTTAATCGACTATCTTGAAAGGGGATAAACAATGACAGAGGCATACTACAGGGGCATCATTACTTGACAACTCGAAGACAAAAATTGCGAAAAATAAAACCGCATTTGAAGAAAAAGAAAGTTTTGTTCCACCAAGACAACGCACCGCCTCACATTTCAGTGATCGCGACAGCAAACATTCACGAACTGTAATTCGAATTGATTGACCACCCACCGTACGCACCAGATTTGGCTTCCAGCGACTTTTCAGCGATAAAATGTTTAAAAGTTATTGCAAACTATAATGAAAAATAAACAATGAACCCTGGCTTCTTATTGTTAGTTTAGAAAATATTGTAGGTATGTGTGTGTGTGTTTGATATATTTCATTAACAATATGTAAATTTGTTTCCGATTTTCTCTTGTTTGAAAACCAAACTTACCTGAAAAAAAAAATTTTTCACATAACTTTGTAAAATAACCTCTCCTCTTCTGTTCAATACAACCGCGTACAAACAAAAAACATTCATTAAAATATAGTCAGGCATATGATGAATTTCAAATATTTCAGCGTTAATAAATTAAGGCAAAGGCTTAGACCCCAAAAGTTACGGCAATAATTATAATGATCTAATCAGCGACTTTGGCCCCTTCTCGTTTAATTAAATTTAACTAGCGGCACTTAAATATACACTTTCCAATTAATCAGTCAGTCACAAAACGCATTGCCTCCAAATATTGTTTTTAATAAAGTATTAACAACTCTACTTTCAACATATAGAATATTTTATAATTTAATATTATATACATACATTAAATTAAATATTGTTAAACACATTTAGAAGAAAATAAAAACAATTTGCATATTAATTTTGATTTAAAAATATTAAACTAAATTTTTTGAATTATATTTAGACTGAGATTCAAATTAGAAAGTCCTAATATGATGAGAATGATATGATAAAATCTAATTGTAAATTATTTTCCTAAAAAGGAAAGTTTCACAAAAATTAATAGCAAAAGTTATCTAAGTAACCATTACAAATACGATACTTTTCAAGTCTATGGTAGATTTTACAAATAATGTTGATACCCAAACCTGGAAAACCGGTGGAACAAGTTTTTCCTTACAGATCGATTACTATTTTGTCAATTATGTGCAAGGTATTCGAGAAAGCACTTACACGAAGACAAAAACAGATCATTAATTTTTAGAAAATATCATGGATAATGGTAGCTACATGGCTCGACCGACCAACGTAGGATACTTCTAAAAAGACATCCGACCTTACCTAGCCTGGAAATGATGTGACTAAGGTATGATTTCTTATTAGATGTTTACACTCTTGTCTAGAAAAACGCACAAACCTTTAAACAAATTCACAAACATCCACATCGAGTGTGGGGATCAAACCCGTTTCCGAGTTAACTACAGCGAAGTCAGGGCACCGCCTTAAACACCGCGTCAATGCGACCTGCTGGTAGTCAAGTTGGTAGTAAGATCTGGACCGAAATGGATACTATTCAGCTGCCTCTTGGGATATCACACAAACATTTGGTAAAGTCTGCCATAGCAGAGTAAAGCAGTCCTGACTTCCTACCAGCTGCACAATGTTTTAAATAATTGGTACTCCATGGTAGAGACACACAATGAGTTTTCTTCTGTATTATCTTGGGGTTTCCCAGGATAATGTCCTTGACCTTAATTTATATTGCTAACAGGCCAATGACTAAAATGACAACACTACTACTACTACTAGACTATTAAAGACTACTAACACTAACTTATACTACACTACACTACTGCTACTAAGACTACTTTTTTCAACATATTTACAAACACATACATGCAATCCAAATATGACTGAAATAAAGTAAATATAGGAAACACTAAAATAACTTAAGACATGCCGATAACACAACACTTAACCGTACAAGATAACAGTACAAAGGCGGCCGAAGAACTCACCTTAATTATCAAAAAAATATATATCGACCGTCAGAACAATAACATACAGTCAAATAAGTAATTTAAGGTAGTGAGGCAATTTGTCTATCCTGCCTTGGCTTTAATATCCAACGAAGACCGTAACACTCGTTAGATCTGAAGAAGATGTGAAATGGCAAGAAATACAATGCGAAATTTGCAGAAGATATGGAGAGATAGGGACATAATACAGAACACAAAGAAGCATGTAATAAAAACCTTAGTTTTTATATATCCCGCTGAAACATGGATCATTAAAAAACAATACATCAAGCGCATGGATTCTCTTCAACGTTGATGCTGGAAACGGATTCTTCAAATTCTGTGAACTGCCAGACGAACAAACACATACGTTATTTAAGAAATTAATGAACCCATAAGGCTATCTCAAATTACTCATGAACGAATATTAAGATTTTTGGGCTATATTGAAAGAAAGGGCAGCAATAACCGGAAAAGACTGGTAGTACAGGCATGGATGGAGGATTTTAGATCACGAGGCAGGCCTCCAAAAGGTTGGACAGGCCAAATTAAAGACCTAACTGGTACATCTCTCCAATGTACAACCAAGGAAGCCAGAAATAGAGAACGCTAGTGAGAAGTTGTCCGGGTAGTACGCGAACTGAATAAATTTCCATAGGTCACGACTCTTCTGTAAAGAGGAATATGAAGACGAAGAGAGAAATCAACTTATTGCATAAGCAATTTAAATGCAGTTTAAATATGCAAAAATGCAAAATTCAGTTTAAATATGTTCATGGTTAAATATACAAATAAATAAAAAATTGCACAAATAAATGCGCTTAATCTAAAAACCAGTCTTAGCGAAGTAATCAGATATTAAAGAAATTTCAATGTGCACATTCAACGCTACGCGTTGCCCAATCCTCTTCGCACAACGGTAGCCGACAATGAATGCACATGTCCTTTGTTTTTTATGTCCTTGTTTCTTACACAAAAAGCACAGCGAACATATGTCTGTAAAACTGGCACAGAAACTTCCACTGCTTCCGCACTTAAGATGTCTCTAATTGTCATCCTTACACTTCTTAGAAGTGTTGTTAGTAACCTTCTCTTCAAGAAAAGTTCAACGAGATCAAAAGCTAAACTATTCAAGAAATCTCTACTCTTTATCTTTTTAGTTTCACTGGATAGGCTAAATAGGATCACTGCATTTATGCCAGTGTGATCTAATATTCCGCAAAATACTCTCATAGGCCAACGTCGGGTTGAACGCGCGGTAATGTATGTGTGACATAATGTATCAAAGGTATCAGTTCCACCTTTTGTACCATTATAACCAATGATAATGTTATCTATAGACGTTTCTGTTTTCTGCATCTATAGAATTTGGATAGTGGTTTGTGGACATTAGCAAAACTACTTTATTCTTCGTCGGAGTAAAAGACAGCAATATTTTATTTTCATCAAATGCGTATTTTGACACACCTACTTCCATGGTAACCAAAAATGATGAAAGAATTTCAGTAAATTTATACTCACGGATGATTGTATCGAACAGTTGGACCGATGAGAACCAGCTGTCAACCGTTATATTTCTTCCACTTCAGTAAATAGGTTCTGTCAATTTTCTGATAGAATGACTGTACTGGTTCGTTATTTTCAGTAGCAACATTGCCTATATGTGGTATAGCATTTACCATGTACTATGTACGCGCGTCTTTCAACATAACAAATTTAATGCTATATTTAATGCCAACAATCCGATAAGAGCTTTTATTTTTACAATATATGTCTTTTTATTATATGATTGCTTATTGGGAATGACAGAAAAGGGACAAGTTATTTCTTCGTTTGTATAGTTTAAAACTCATTCTAACATATCGTTACTAAATAGCAAATTCCATGCCACATAGACAATTGTAAAATTCCTCAGCTGCATCCTTAGCATCAGGAAGATGACTCACCAAATTTCGTACCTGACGTCTACCTCTTTTTTTGAAACGTCGCAATTCCACTTGTAACCGCCTTTTCCTTTTACGATTGAAAGTCTCTTGGTCTTTGTAGCTACGTGCCGGTCTTCGATTTCATCTTCTCCATTTTGCTGGTTTTTGAGAATCCGAGTTTGAATTTCTAAACCATCAGCTTCATTATCTGAATTTTAGCCCCCAGATATTTCATTTTTGTTTTCGTCATCTGATGATTCGAAAATCAAACGTTCCAATTCCTTATCACTAAGTGGTACATTGCGTGATGTAGAAGACATTTCTTTTCATTTCTGGATAAACAATGAAAATATGTTACCAAAAACAAAAAGTGAAATATAAATGTAAAACTTACTTGCATTCACAAAAATTCCCGCCAAAAACTGTAAACACGATAACACAAAAATTGTTACATAAAACACACACGGGGGTATGAGATACCCGACTCAATTGTTCAATGCAAACAGTCTCAAAGCTATTTACGCACTGTATTCGTTTCAGCGTGTGGAGATTATAGGAGATATAGTCTAATTTACACCAACGGCATTTCTTCAAAAATGAAAAATAAAAAAGTGGCATCGTTGTACACTACCGCTTGGGTATCTCACACCTCAGTGTGGGTACCGAGGGTTAATTATGGAGGAAACCATAAAACTGCGACATTTAAAACTTTATAAACCTACCTAATTATTTATTTGATTAAATTCAGTATGTTTTAAATTTAGACTTAATATTGTGTAGATCATTCTGGCATGACATGATATTTTGCTTACTTATTTGTTAAATAGGAAAAAAATTATCTGGGCCACGACTGTTTTACATCATATATAAAGCTCAAACTGGAAATACAAACAAATTATATGTATAAGGGGGTTTAAAAAAAATTTTTTCTAAAAATACGAATTCTAGCATAAAAGAAAAATTTAAGGATATCGTTTTACATTATAATACTAACACATCTTAATCACTCGTCTTCTTCTTCTCCATAGGTACACAAAACATTAAAGGTCTTTGCCTAGCCTTAGATGTATCCAGGTCGATGTTCATTTTACATGAAGCGATAACCACCCGTTTCCACAACTTCTATAATCTAGTTATAGAGGAGTGCCGCCTTTTGTATCAATGCTTTCTTGCCTCTTCTGTTATCCTTGCCCACTCTGTTCCATTTCTCGCACACCCTTTCCATTCCATTATTGCCATCATGCTTGCAGATCCTTCCTCCATCTCTTAATTGATCTCCTCTTTGGTCTTGATCGCTCTATGCTATTTCCCAATATTTTCTTATCTGACCTTTCTCTGTCCATTCGCCGAATCTAGCCCCACCAACTCAGTCGTTTGCTTTTAATTTCCTTCACTATATCAAGCTAATTAAAAATTGTTGCTATATTTTCAATTGTTCTAATTCCCCAACCTCCTATTTGGATACTTAACAGCATAATACTATTGGTCCTATTATGGTTAAGTATATCTTTATTTTTGTATTCCTCGACATTGATAATTATATGTAAAATTTTAAATATATATTTTTTTAATTTTTCTTATTACAATTAATTTGTAATAGTGTCAATTATAATAACATATAATACGAATTAAATACACCTACAACTATTATAAATATGACACGAATATACAAAATATATAGTCGTCTCTATACACTTCAGCTTCAAAATTCTCAATGAGAAAAAAAAGGAGGAACAAATGGAATAAACAACATCTAAAACGGATAGATACCATCACAAATAGCTACAAATAAGGATTAATTATATAACAACAATAAAATGTATATGCTCTGTACCCAATAAAATGGAATTATATTTAATTAAAAATAGTCAACAAAATGCATTTGCAAACTAATAGACTATCACAAAATTTTTAATTTAAATATCAATACAAGCGATAAATCGAGTAGCGCTAAACCGCA
Organism: Cosmopolites sordidus; assembly: GCA_031761425.1. Lineage (NCBI taxonomy): Eukaryota > Metazoa > Arthropoda > Insecta > Coleoptera > Curculionidae > Cosmopolites > Cosmopolites sordidus. The sequence goes on along the minus strand of JARFXV010001350.1, from coordinate 1,080,860 downwards.
CTGTTGAAACAAACGATTAAAACAACAATCCCAACAGGATTTAAAATGTTCAATTGCCTCAGTTTAATATAGAACATCGGGTTTTTATTGAATGTAGAGCTGGTTCTAAACTAAATCCAATTAAAATGACAAATTCTAGAGCGCGAATGTAATAATTATAAATTTGTTCGTAAAATGTCTATTACTAAAATACACATTAAATTCATAAAATAATATAATGTGGAATATAAGGATATAATATTTATATAACAATTTGATTGGTTAGTATATAACAGTGAAGATTCAATGCTATTTTATATACAATGATATATATATAATTGTATATAATTATATACAAGACAATGTGCTTGAAACAGGTGCTGTAATAGCACTAGAAGTAGTACAGAACCTAGTGCAAAAAACATTTGAAGAAAACAGCACAATAAACAAAGCTAAACACAAACTGAAAAATAAAAGGACACAAATATTTGCTTTAATGCGTGATGATAGAGGTTATCAAAAGATTATGCAGTCTATTTAGTTGTACAACTCTTTTACTTGAACTTTTTCTTTATCTCCAGCCATTAAGACATTAACCGATATCGCACTATTGGGACTTCCTGTATGTATGTATGTATATATATATATATATATATATATATATATATATATATATATATATATATATATATATATATATATATATATATATATATATGTATAAGACAAAATTACCCATGGAAGAGCACATACCAGATATCCTCATGGATGAAGTGACAAATGCTACAGAAGCGATAAAGAATAGTAAAACTCAAAGAAGGGACAGTGTAACGGTTGAAATGCTGAAAACTGGTGGTCGAACTTCACATAAAATTCTGGCAAAATTGTGATCAACATTCCTCAAAGAACAAAAAACACTAAACCTATGCAAAAATGCTGATGTGATTCTTCTTCATAAAAAAAAGAGGAAAAAAGAGGAGTCAGTAATGTACTCTTATGTAAAGGTCTTTACCAAGATAGTATCTAAAAAAATTTAACAACACTGAATGACGCACAACCAAGACAGTAAGCAGGATTCAAAAATAGATTCAGTAACATTGAATATCCAGGTTGTTTAACAGGCCATAGAAAGCCACAATGAATTCACCACACCATTGCGCTTTTATTGACCGCGAAAAAGCATTTTTTTCGATATCAAAGCAAACCATAATGGATGTATTTCTTAATCAAGGGACAGATAGAGCCAATGGAAACCTATTGGGATGTATGAAGCTACAGCGACAGTTTACATGATGATCACTATAAGGTGGCTCAAAATCGCCTGTTCTTTTCTCAGCCTGCCTTGAATAGGTATTCCGTAATGTGGATTGGGAAGAGGATGGAATAAAGATCAATGGTACATACTTAGATTCGCAGATGATATAGTTCTCCTGTCACAAGATCCAGAGAAGCTACAAAAACATATACAGCAGTTACAAAGCGTGGGAGAACCATTTAGCTTAGGAATAAATCTGAAAAAGAGTCAGGTTATGTTCAATAATCTTATATAATAATTAACTGTATTTTTAAATACAGGGAGTACGACTAGACGTACTCCGTCTCGTTGGATTACTAGGAAGAAAAATGCATCCACTTCCTAAGGCCGATTTGGTTGATCAATTCTTCTATTCGAACCTTTGATGTGAAACACTAAAATCGAAGAGAGTTATCGCTAAACACCAAATCACCTTTTTAAACCTCTCGACGCACGTTTGGCTAACCATGTTAGCATTATTAGGAGGTGATTTAATCTAATCTACACATTTAATCATATTTAATCTAATCTACAGATTTAATCATATTTAATCTGATCTACAGATTAAAACATCTCCTGATGATGCTAACATGATTAGCGAGACGGACGTCGGGAAATTTTAAAAAATTATTTGGTGTTTCCTGGCAAATCTCTTCGATTTTACCGGTTTCATTCTTTAACGAAAATAAACGAAACCACTTTTTATATGTGGATGAATTTTTCTTCCTACTAATCCAACGAGACACAGTTTGTCAAGTCGTTTAAAAATACAGGTAATTATTATTATTATTATTATTCACGTATGGGCCCTGGTGGACCACGCGAAGTACAATTAGAGGCGTTTGTTGTTATTAGCCTTCCTTTGAGCCCATACTAATTTCATTCTTTCGCTATGAGCTTTTTTCCTTTCGTCAGACCAAGTTGTTCCAGTCTTCCTACATTTTTCTCTCTGGCCAACCTTCCAAACGTTAACCTTGTGTCTGAAACAGCCTCTATCCTGAATTTCACTTTGTGTAATATTTGCTGATCTTAGGTCCTCTTTAATTGCAGCAATCCATTTAATTATTTCTACTTTAGCTTTACTCCTATTTTCATAAAATTCGACTATTTGTCTAGTTAACCTACTCGGATTCATCCGTTTTATGTGTCCGTAAAACTTAAGTATTCTTTTTCTCATATCGCTATGTATATCTGTGTATTGTTTGATTTCTTGGTTTTCTCGAAGTCGGTATGTTGTGCTATTTATTTGTTTGGGCCCTAGGATTTTTCTTATGATTTTTCTTTCCTTCTTTTCAATGTCCTCGATGTCCCTCTTTCTATTCAAAATGAGCGTTTCCGCAGCATATAGACATTCTTTCTTGTAATGTCTGTCTTGTAACTGTGTTGTAATGTCTCAGTTTTGTGTTTTTAGATAGGCATTTTTTGTTGTAAATATTTTGTGTAAATCTCAATGCCGTTTCCATTTTTTGACATCAACCCTTATTGGCCGCTTTTTCCAACCCATTTTCCATGATTATTTCACCCAAATACTTGAATTGAGAGACTCGTCTGATGTTACCATATTTTGTTTGTAGAAATGGTGTTCTTAGTCTGTTGCAGGTCATGTATTGTGTCTTTTCAAAGGATATTTGGAGTCCTACCTTTTCTGCTGTTTCTTTTAGGATTTCAATCTGTGTTTGAGCCGTTAATACATCTTGAGCTAAAATTGCTAGATCGTCAGCAAATGCCAGACAATCAATTTTAATGTTGGTTCTCCCCAGTTTAATGGGCTGGTCAATATTCAGTGCCGACTTTTTTTCACGCCACTCCTGTATTACTTTTTCTAGAACACAGTTAAATAAGAGTGGTGAGAGTCCATCCCCTTGTCTCACTCCAGTTTTAATTTCGAAGGGTTCTGAGATGTCACCCATGAATTTAACTTTTGACCTCGTGTTAGTTAACGTTGCTTTAATAATTGCCAGCGTTTTCAGATCTAGTCCTTGTTCTTTCAAGATTCGGAATAAAGATTCGCGGTCAATAGAATCATATGCTTTTTTGAAATCCACAAATGTACAGACGAGATTTTTATTGTACAGTTTTTGATGTCTTAGAATCAACTTTAGATTCAGGATCTGTTCAGGGCAGGATCTGCCCGGTCGAAAACCTGCCTGATATTCACCAATGTTCGGTTCTAACTGTCCCTGTGCTCTGTCTAGTAGACATTGAGATAGAATCTTGTAACAAACTGGGAGAAGAGATATTCCTCTATAGTTGTTTACATCCGTTCTATCTCCTTTCTTATGTAGTGGATGGATTAGAGCATCTTTCCAGTCTTCCGGAATCTGTTCGGTTCGCCAAACTTCTTGTAGAATTTTGGTTATTTCCTTGATTGTACCTGGACCAGCGGATTTCAAAAGTTCAGCAGTGATTCCATCTTCACTAGAAGCTTTGTTATTTTTAAGCCGCTTGATTTGCCTAAGTATTTCCTCTTCATTCGGTGGTAATGAATCTGGGTTTGTTTGTTTAGGGTTTAGTGTTGGTAATTTGTTTAAGGGCTCAGGACAGTTTAGTATTTGTTCAAAATATTTCGCAAGTTCTTTGCAATTGTCTTGGTTATTTAGAGCTAGTTGTCCGTTTTCCTTTTGAAAGCATAGGCTCTGCGGTTGATAGCCTGTTAATTTAGTTTTAAATGTTTTGTAATAGTTTCGGGTGTTATTTTTTTGGAAATCTTTTTCTATTTCATTAAGTTGATTGTTTTCATATTTTCTTTTAGTTTGTCTAATTAGCTTCGATGTTTCTTTTCTTACTTCCAAAAAGATGTTATAGTTTATTGCTGTTTTTTGACTGTTCCAATCTTTGAATGCTTTACTTCGGCTTAATACTGATTGCTCGCAAACTTCATCCCAGGTAATTATAATATATTGAAATTTAGTACGATCCCGCAAGGTTGGCCATCTGTCGCTAGTCAGTAGTCGGTATACCCTAGTAGCACTTCAGCCACTAGGTGGTGTTGCCGGATTTCGTTCATCTATATTGTCCGATTTTCAGAATTAAAGGCGACTGGGTCTAGTTCGATTACTTCGGGAGAAAGGTATCCGAGCTTAACTGAAGAGTTCTTAAAGAAAGAAACCGGTCTTAGGATGTGGATGAATTTTTCTCCCTAGTAACCAAACGGGACAGTTCGTCTAGCTATACTACCTGTATTTAAAAATACAGTTAATTATTATATATTGATAATTAGTACGATCAAACAGACAAAACTTTGCTTCTCTTTTATTCAACAATTTTGACGAGGATAGAAGAATTTCCGTTTTACAGAATAATTTGGATGTTGTGGTTTACTACATATATCTTGGGCATTTGATTTCAATGGGGGGCGATCCACTCGGCAAGTGGAATGGCAATTAATATAGCTAGCAGACATTTGGCAGACTCAAGATAGTATTTAACAACAAACTTTCTACGTCTGAAGAGAAAAGTCTTTGATCAGTGCATCCTGTCCTTTTTTAACAGACGGAAGTGAAACATGGACACTCACATCACAATCAGTTGAAAAAGATGATAACATGCCACAAGAACAAATGAAAGAAGGAAGAAGACAGTCCGTCAAAGTAAGTGTGGGCTGATTTCAAAGATTCAAAAATCGGATTCAGTTCAATTCAACATGACAGTTAGATGGGAATCACTGTCGGCTGATGAGGCACTTGCTGCTTTGTTTCCAGAAGAATTTAAACAAATTACTGCAAAAAAGGTTTATAGAAAATTTTTAATTGTGATGAAATTTAATACATAATTTTAAGTATCTCTAAAAGCTTACCGGTTAATCCTTCCGTTTAATCTTAAGTCTCTCGAGAAGCTTACCGCTTGGCGAGTGCCTAACGTAGAAGAATGAATATATTACATATGAATATATTAAAACAAATAATCAACGCACAAACATGAACAACACTCAAACATCTACAAAGTGAGCGGGAGTTAAAGCTTCACTGCCAGCATACCATCACACCAGATACAGCGCTTACCGCGACTGGCTTTGTCACATTTTAAACTATGTGTTTGGCCAAAACAGCATAAATCAGAAAACAGTCAAATAAGAATAACTCTACAAGTCGATGTAGTAATATTTTCTTTATAGGATGGTTTTTATCAGTTTCCACAAATTCAAATCCTTGGGGAAATACAAGGAAAACACTGAAAAACATAGTTAAAAATCAAGACATATAACAGATATCTAAAGTAATAAGTATCAATGAATGGACAAAATCAGAGTAAAATGCATATAGTAGAACGGATACCATTAGAGCCTTTAAGATAACAAAATACCAGTTTTCTGATAACAAGGAACTTAATTAACCCGAGCACTTCAGTCACCAGGCTTATAACGTTTTAAATAGCGCACTTCGCAACCAACAAGTAATGTGCGAGATCAAAACCGTATATTCGAGCTTAGAGATCAAAACTGTATACTGAGGACCTACAAATTTAAAATTGCTCATCCATACAGTGTATATTTGAAAAGGAATTACATTTTTTTGGTATTTCTGGTTATGTATCTACTCTGGTTGGTATTAAGTTATCCTTGAATTTGGAATATATATAGGAATATATAAAATCGCAGCCAAAACTGTCGTTCAAAAATCTAATAATAATATCTAATTTTTCGTATAGTTCTAATTCAAAAAAAACTTTTTAAATAGCAGAGATAGACAATGTTTTTAAAGCAATAAATACAAATTTTAATATAATCTTAAGCAATCAGAACATGACGAAAAATAAATATATTTTAAAATAAATGTTAAACTACAATAACTTTAACAGGAAAACTGTAATTGGTAAAATCTGATTATTTTTTTATTTTGATTAATTTCTAACAGCAAAACCACAAATACAGCAAAATGAAAACCAAAAAATAGCTTTATCATGTTAGATCAATTTGTTTTATTAAATCGAAGCAAATCTCCTTCTCTGCGTAAACACGTATAAAACTTGTAAACAGCTGTGGCCAGAATGGCTATTATTAAATAAAACAACCCAGAACTCCGGATCGTCAGGGTGATTTAATGAAAAATAAAACAAATACTCCTTTTGTACCGTGACATTACTTTCGAAATACCCCTTAACTTTTCAATAAAGAAAATATAACTGAAGGTGAGATAAAGTTAAATTGTTTTTGAAAAAAATATATCAAACATATTCGTATATATTGTATAAACCTTACAAATTATCTTCTTTTACCTCTTTTGGCATATGTTTTGGTTAATTCTTATTAATGATGCGTATATACACCAACATAAGAAGATGATTAAATAGTAGAAAAGGGAGATTTAGACGGAATAAGAAAGAACAACATATACGTACAAAATGTTTTTAAAAAAATATCCAGCAACCAAGTGCTAATAAAATCAGATTATGCATCCTTTAAACCAAAGATAGAGTCGTTGTTGTTCAAGTTAAACCTTTTAATCAGCATGATATTTATTCAAAAAAGAATTATGATGTAGAAGATTTAGATACCTAAACTTTATATATCTACATATAAACCTAAGCTCTGTAGAGAGATGAAATGGAGTAATATAGAAAGGATCGAAGAAAAGAGGAGACAGTTCGAGAGGGAAATGGAAACTCAAACCGCAGAAAGAAATAAAGACTTAAAAAATCGTGCAAAGATAGTTAAAGCTACAAATACCAGAGAATCAAGTGAGGATTAATGAGATCATAGGAAACATGAAGTGGGGCATCGGACAACGTTGTAAGACGTTCTGAAACCTATATATCGAATCTATGAACAAGAATAAAACAAGTTGAGGGAACACTGCTCAGTGAACTAATGGATGCAGTAATGTGACCTGTAAAATTGAGAAAAGGATTATCAGAAATCTACGTAGTTATTTATTACAAAAAAATCTGTACGAAACTAATAAAGAAAACTAAATTAATTAAAATTGTAATTTTTCGCCTTTTTCCCACCATCCTGCCTTTTATATTATTTTCTTATTAATTTATTAGTAAGTAATTTATTATGTGGCAGAAAATAATAGATCATCAAAACTGTAAAACTATAAAGGTTTAACCACATTTTCCCTTATATGATGACGGTATTGAAATTAATTAGAGTTTAATATAATTAATTGAAATTTTAATTAAATAAATTAATTAGAAGATTTGATAGTATATTGAACATTTTAATAAATCTAAATGTATGTTCTATGGATGATAAATTGGACAATCGTACAGCCATTGAAGAATATCGCTTTCGCCCTCTTGAATGTAACTAATGTAATACCTGTAATATCGAAACAGACCAGTAATGTGGAAACACACAAGTAATATGGAAACAGAAAGATAATATTAACTAGTCTTTGAATGAAAACGTCGTAAATTTGTGTATGATGTTTGTGATATGACCTAGAAGGAATACTAGAGTAGTTCTACTTCATATACCAATTCAACCCCAATAAATCAATCGTCTGATAGAGGTTATCTCACTTTCGGTAGCAAATTCAAAAGGCTTCTGTTCTTTTCTTCGACACCTAACTCATCTAAGACTATAATGACTGTGACTATGACATTCAGATTTATCGAAGCGAGTCCAGTATGGAGCAAAAACATTATTAAAGTTTTTCTATAAAGCATTTTGTTTTTTCAGTGAAATCATTTATTTCTCACAAGAATAAGCATCTGTAGAAAAATTAGTTTTAAAATATAGATTTGACATTTGTTATTATGTTTTTTCATTTATCTATATGTACATATTTTTTGTATAACTATTTCATAAGATTAATCTAGAACAGTTATTATATGTTAAAGTAAGGGTTGAGCTACATGAAAGAACACTCGAGAATACATATGTAAATAAATAGAAAAATACCCAGGAGTAACAAATTATTTTAAAAAGCTGTTCTTAGATACCCTAAAACATACATTAAGGATGATAAAGATAATAAGGATAATACCAATAAAGATATTTTTCGTATTTTTGTAATATTTTCAGTTCAAGGTAGGCAAATATAAAAACATGGAGTCACCTAACATTTTTATTTTTACGTTTATATATTTGTTGTAGGGACATTCAAACGAAGTTTCTTCCATTTCAATGCTTCATACTTTGTACTTTATTTCTTTTGTGGAACTGTATAGCAATAAAGGACTGTAGAAAGGAATAGCAACAAAAGAATTTAAAAATAAAAAAAACATTACACACAATATATGGTCTTTGCGAAACGATGCATGATATTTAAAAATAAAATATTTTGGAGATAAAAAAACAAGAAAGCGTTTTGCTTTTTTACATTCATTATTGTAATTGGTTCATCAGGTTAATGTTACTGTTTCAGTAATATTTGTGAACTACTATTAATCGTTTATAAAAATTCTTACTTTGAATAACAAAATCATAGTAAAATTCGATATTGTTTAATTTTCAACCAAACTTTCACGAACCATTATCGATATTCTCGCAGAACCTTATATCAATATCCATCCATATGTCAATATCCAATATCCATTGTATATAACTCACGAGATCTTAAGCCAATTACCAAGTCAGTTTCATCAAAGTGTTTAATCAATTTTAGGACAATTGACTCATTTGATGCACTTTTTCGACCATAAAGTAAATCCGGCGTTTAATTTGGACCGAATTCAGTTCAAATTCAAATTAAATATTATATTTTGTATATAAAATTCAAACTCCTAACATGTCAAACTCTAGTAAGAGATCTTTATAATTTGGTCTATCGAAATATCATCGCCTGTTTGGCTTTCCAGTATTATATATGTAAAGACTGCTGTATATTTACAGTATGTTTTACATTCTATTACCATTTCCTTTTCACCAGTCTGTTTCATAACATTTTCTGAAGAAAAATACCGGTGTCTTTTTAGATCTCTTTTGTCTCTTTTGGCGCTTATAACAATGTAGCCATATAACTGTGTCCGGAACTTTAAAAAACCCGGAATAAAAAAAATAGAAAAGGATTTGTGATATGCAAAAAAAAAGAAACTTGATATGTAGAGGTAACTTAATTCCTCGTTGAAAGGACTGACTTGATTTTTATTTGAAGAAAGGAGTTGATAAGGATAGATAAGTTCGATGAGAAACCTTTTTCAATTAACCTTTCATCATTGAATGAACTGGCTTGATTTTTACTTGAAGAAAGGAGTTGATAAGGATAGATAAGTTCGATGAGAAACCTTTTTCAATTAACCTTTCATCATTGAATGAACTGGCTTGATTTTTACTTGAAGAAAGGAGTTGATAAGGATAGATAAGTTCGATGAGAAACCTTTTTCAATTAACCTTTCATCATTGAATGAACTGGCTTGATTTTTACTTGAAGAAAGGAGTTGATGAGGATCTTTTAGTCCAATGAGAAACATTTTTCGACTAACCTATAGCAATTGTCGCGTATTTTGAAACATAAATTAATACTGACCAAAATCACTGAACGACTAAAGCTAACTTTGATTTTCAGAGAGAATAGGTGATTGTACATACAAATATAAAATTCTCAATTAGAAATATATTTTATATTATCAAAATAAAAGAGAATTTTGAATCATGCAGTATATTTTGATACTTTCGAGAAAACAACAGTGTGTAATGGAAAAAGTTCTACTAATTTCCAAAGAATCGTTTTTGAATAAAAGTGATATAGCTTACTATCATCTAGTAGTATAATAGTAGTCTATAGCAAACTTAAACTGCGTACAAATATATATATATATATATATATATATATATATATATATATATATATATATATATATATATATATATATATATATATTGTATATATATTTCCCAATTTTTCCTGGATTTTAAATAAAGTGCGGGCCGTAGCTAAAACAACAAAACTCATTCTTCCAAAAGTTTTCGGGCGATGCGAGTAGTATTAAGGATTACCGTCCTCTGCAATATTTTAAACAGATTTTCTTCTAGTCCCAGAAATTTGATGTTATTTTTCAGATTCTTTGATGGAAATATCTTCTTAAACTGGATATTTGTTTTTCGTGTAGGTTACAAATATTTATAATTTCTCTCCCTCCTTCAATTCTTGGTAAACTAAGTCGTTTTTTACTACTGTGGGGGAGGTGTTTCTTATATATCGTTAGTGTAGTTCTAATTATTCGTTGTAGCCTTTCGATGTCTGTGTTTGACCAAGATATAATTCCAAACGAATATGTCAAGGTTGGTATAGCAAAAGTGTTTATAGCTGTTACTATTTTTCTACTATCTAGTCAGACCTGCATATGCTCTCAAGTCTGGAAGTGAATTCTTTAGTTAGTGTTTATGCTCAACTCTCTTAGACTGTTCTATTCCCAGATATTTATATATTTGACAATGACAAACCCTGTCATCTCTAACTTAGATTCTCTCTTTATGTTAATGGTTCTACATTTATCTATTCCAAAGTGCATGTTAATATCAGCTGTAAATTTCTCCACAACCTGAATGAGTTGTTGCAGTTTCGGTGGCGATGATGCAAACAATTTTAAATCATCAAGGTGTGATACATTTTGATTTTGGAGTTTTGTGGATTACTTGTGCATCCTTAATGATATATTTTTGGTAGTTCTTAGTGTGCACCACCTGATCCTGAATTGCACACATAAAACCTTCAATCTCCGGAAAAAAACCTCATCATGTCACCAGGCGTTCGACGCACTCTTGTCATATAATAATAATAATAATAATTATTATTATTATTATTATTAATTTTACATTGATATTATATACAATTCTGACATCCTATATAATCATCAACACTGTCGGACTTTAGATGTAATAAAAAATTGAACATGCTTTTTTCAGTTGGCCAATGTCCCTGATAATATTAACTTAATGTGGTATCTTCAGAAAGAACAAACAATCAACTGTGAGTATTATGCGATCTTATTTCATCGTTTGCAAAAAACGGTTGCATTTGGCAAAAAAGAAAGTTTTGCTTCATCAAGATAATGCACCAGTTCGCACATCCGTTATCGCGATGGGCAAAATCAATGAGTTAAAGTTCGAATTGCTTTCTCACGTACCCCATTCGCCAGATTTAATCGCCTCGGATTATTTCTGTTTTCAAACATAAACAAATATCTCGGTGGTAAAACATTTGCCAACAATGATAAACTCCACGTCTTCGGTTGATGGCGATGTAGAGAAGTAAAGATATTTTTTTCCAAATTTATTGTGTCTTCTTTGTTAGGTCGAGAACTTCTGGGACTACCGTCGTATTTGCCTGTTGACCGGGTTAAGGACATATTGAAATATATATATATATATATATATATATATATATATATATATATATATATATATATATATATATATATATATATATATATAGATATATATATATATATAGATATATATATATATATATATATATATATATATATATATATATATATATATATATATATATATATATATATATATATAGATATATATATATATATATATATATATATATATATATATATATATATATATATATATATATATATATATATATATATGCGATTTTACAATATGAATCGTTTAACCACCGATCAACGCGTTAGTATTGTTAACAGTTTTTACAAAAATGGTGATATTGTCGTAGCCATATTTCGCGCCTTACGAGCAGGATGTGGTCAGCATAATCGTCCTTCTGAGCGCACAATTTCTAACACGATTCATTATCATATGTCAGTAGGCTGCTCTTACGGCACATTATAGCGTATTTTGCATTTGGACTGACATCTTTATCCTTACTCACGCAGGAATTGAAGCCCGTCGCCCATGGAATGCGCTAAGCATACGCCGATTTGGTGTTTGAACAGTCACCTGATTTTTCGAACAAAATTTTTTTCAGAGATGAGGCTCATTTCTCTCTCGGTGGATACGTAAATAAGCAAAATTGCCGTATATAGGGCTCTGAAAATCCATAAGTGATTATGGAGAGTCCATTGTATCTGCAAATGGTGACTGTTTGTTGTTCCAACAAGACGGTGCCACAAAGCATATAATATGACCAATTTTAGCTATATTGTGCAGGAAGTTTCCAGTGCTTGTAATTTCGATATTTGGTGTTGGTCTATATATATTATATAGATCATCTGCCACCACAATGTCAGCAACTATATCCCGAGACCAGTTTTTAGCCTTAAGCTGTTATTAGTCGGGTTTGAGATGAATATCCAGAGAGCACCTGAAGAAATAAGCAAAACCATCACCATATAAAACGAATGGAACCATATCGGACAGAGAAAGTTTGTCGCTGGAAAATTGTGAGCTGGATGTAATTACTCCCGTCATCCGACGTGGCCGATTGATATGGACGCTTAGGGGTAAAATCCCTTCTCGGGAGATAATAGTTGACTATTTGGTAGCGACTGATGTAATGGTCAAAGTCTCCAGAGTGGAATACAGGCAAAAATTTTCTTTCTCTGGCTTGATATGGCCCCAAGTGGCTATTTTCTGTTCCTAAAACTAAAATTACCACTTCGAGGAAGGTGTTTAAAGTCAATTGGGGTCATAAAAGTAAATTCTCTGAAGGAACTCAAGGACATACCTCAATCAGCCTACAAACAATGTGTGGAGGATTAAGCCAAATGATGGTATAATTGCACTCGATACGGCATGCTTTTAAGGCTACACAATAAATTTTCATGAATAAATAATGTTTTTGTATTTGTATTTTATTTAACAATTTCGGATGCTTCCTACACTATATATATATATATATATATATATATATATATATATATATATATATATATATATATATATATATATATATATATATATATATATATATATATATATATAAATATATATAGATATATATATATATATATATATATATATATATATATATATATATATATATATATATATATATATATAAATATATATAGATATATATATATATATATATATATAATATATAATATATATATATATATATATATATATATATATATATAGATATATATATATATATATATATATATATATATATATATATATATATTATATATATATATATATAGATATTTATATATATATATATATATATATATATATATATACTATATATATATATATATATATATATATATATATATATATATATAGGGTGTTGATCCGTTGATCCTGTGAAGAGTCACGACGTTTCGCCAAAAAAGCATTTGGCATTCTCAAGTGTTGTCCATTTCGACTGAAGACTCCAACTGACGTGCACGGTTTTATAGCCGGCCGGCCACAAAAGCGACTGCGCAGATTTTAAGATTTTATCGGGGTAGTTCGGAAGCATTTGCGGCGCTCGGCAACACTGTCGGGCGTCCGTTTATTGATTTTTCTACCTCGCGGCCAGGTTGCCACGTAAAAAAAAAGAAAAAACGTGGAAAAAAACAATATTTAAGTGGATTTTTCAAACGGTTTCCATAAAATTATCATAATATTTTTAAAACTTTTCAACTCTGGTATTAAAATCTTGGTTAGACGAAATACAAAGTACTCACGATTATCAATCCCAACACAAACCAGTGAAATTTATTATATCACCGCGAAGTATCACTGAGAATTTATATTCTGCATTCTAGATGACACCTTCATTACTTAAAAAAAATCTTCCCCCATTTAATAACAAATGTTTGGATAATTTCACATTCCATTTCCAAAATAGCCAAAAGCTATAATTAATATTGATTGGACAAAATAGAAAATTAATTTGTATAAATATCTATAAATGAATAAATAAATAGAATATTAAAAGAATAACATTAGCTTTTTATCCAAAAACAAACAAAAGATAAATCGAAGCCTTACATCATATTTGAATTAAATTAGGGACCCATAAACCATGTCAAACTAAAACAAAACATTTTAGTTTTTCATGTTTCTTTATTTTAAACTTCGTATGTGATATTTGTTGTACCTGTTTAGTTTTTTCCTTTGTAAATATTATTGTTTCCTTTAGCTCAATATGTTATAATTAGAAGATTGGAACAAAACTTCGTCTTATTTTAGTAAGAATAAAAACTAAAGGCCTATTTTTGCTTGTAAATTAATTCCATTTTCATAATTGTAACTAATTATAAGACAGGGTTAGTATTAAACAGAGAGAGATTTAGTTGTAAATTATAATATTCACATATTTTCCAATGCAAACTGAACATATCTTTGTAAAACGGTAAATCTTGATGTTCCAAACTGTACATAAGAAAAAAATTTAGAATAATTTTCCTTCTAAGTAGTTAATAAATCTCTATTGTTAGTCTGTAATATATAAAACTTAATGTTTTATACCCTTGTTAGATGTTAAACTGTGAATTTTATTTATCTTATTGTAAATATGGAAAATAAAACTTGCTGATCTCAATGGTGTTTTAATTAATTTTATACGTTTTATTAATTAACTAATTAATTAATAATTCAGTACATAAACAAATATACTTAGTAAACAACTTCATCGGCACATTTACGAAAATTATTCACCAGAAAGTCAAGAGTTCTTCAGATTTACTACTATCTTAAACTATCAATTTAAATAAAGATAAATGAAAAATATAAGGAGACTAGGAAGAGAAATCGGTGAAATAGTACAAATAAGCAACATTAACCAAAAGAATGAACCAACTATTTCGAAAATATATACGAACAAACTGAACAGCAATCAAAACGAATCCTAAGAAAACATCCTGAGAGGACAGAACAAGCAAAAGTCGAGCAGACGTTCCAATTAAATGATATGGTAAAAGTTGCTTAGAATGTAAAAACCCAAAGTGAAGATAACATAGCCAATGAAATGCAATAAAATATGGTTATATGGTTACACTGGAATATATGGTTAGACTCTAGCTCTGGAACTACTGGCGTTCAGGGAATACAAAGCCCCATTTAACTAGAGAAAATAAATAACCATTCTAAAAATAAAAAAGGACTTAAGACACCGCTAACTATAGAGGCGTAAGCCTACTTAAACCCAAATAATGGTCAAAATAAGAGATATACTTTACCTAGAAGATGAACAAAAAGATTTCCGAAAAAATAAATCAATTAAAGATGCTACATCAGTTAAATAATTCATCAGTCCATCAGATCGCCGAAAAGACATTAATGTATGACAGTCCGGTTCATATCTGTTTTATAAATCTTACTACATTCAATACTTCTTGTTCTTTTAACTTCTTTCTTACTTATTCAATTACAAACCTTCATCATTCCTTCAGCCTAAAAATCGAGCCAAACAGTAGTTTTCAGAGGGTGAAGAGACAACTCCTGAATCACATAAAGATTTTGAACGGCCCAAATCTTGCAGCTAAGTTTGTTCAGAAACCTACACTTCTAGCATAATGAAGTGCAATTCGTCAGAGAAGATTATTGTCCCCCAACTAAATTAACACAATATACTGAACACATCAGCCTATGAGTGACATTTACATTTTAAACAGTGTTGCCGCTATTACGTTTCAAAGTTCTGACTATTTTATTGAAAAACACTGTACATTAAAGTAATTGAAAAGAAAAATAAAATCAACACAGTATAAAAGTAAAATATAAACTTACCTCGGCAATATATATATATATATATATATATATATATATATATATATATATATATATATATATATATTATATATATATATATATATATATATATATATATATATATATATATATATATATATATATATATATATTCAGAAATCCGACTCAATCCTCTCTTGTTCAATCTTATCATGAAAGCAATAAGAAACACTGTTAAAATAACTCTCAGTGAATATCATTTAAGAAACACTACATAATATTGCTGGTTCAGGCAGAACGAATCCTACACACATTTAACCAGCAAACTAAAAAACTTAACATGGTCATTTCAATCAGTAAAAGAATGTGAAAGAAAATAATAAACAAAGAAATATGATTTATAACGAATCCTACACAAATTTAATCAGCAAACTAAAAAACCTAACATGGTCATTTCAACCAGTAAAAGAATGTGAAAGAAAATAAGAAACAAGGAAATATGACTTATAACGAATCCTACACACATTTAACCAGCAAACTAAAAAACTTAACATGGTCATTTCAACCAGTAAAAGAATGTGAAAGAAAATAAGAAACAAGGAAATATGACTTATAACGAATCCTACACACATTTAACCAGCAAACTAAAAAACTTAACATGGTCATTTCAACCAGTAAAAGAATGTGAAAGAAAATAAGAAACAAGGAAATATGACTTATAACGAATCTTACATACATTTAACCAGCAAACTAAAAAACTTAACATGGTCATTTCAACCAGTAAAAGAATGTGAAAGAAAATAAGAAACAAGGAAATATGATTTATAACGAATCCTACACAAATTTAATCAGCAAATTAAAAAACTTAACATGGTCATTTCAGCCAGTAAAAGAATGTGAAAGAAAATAAGAAACAAGGAAATATGACTTATAACGAATCCTACACACATTTAACCAGCAAACTAAAAAACTTAACACGGTCATTTCAACCAGTAAAAGAATGTGAAAGAAAATAAGAAACAAGGAAATATGACTTATAACGAATCCTACACACATTTAACCAGCAAACTAAAAAACTTAACATGGTCATTTCAACCAGTAAAAGAATGTGAAAGAAAATAAGAAACAAGGAAATATGACTTATAACGAATCTTACATACATTTAACCAGCAAACTAAAAAACTTAACATGGTCATTTCAACTAGTAAAAGAATGTTAAAGAAAATAATAAACAAAGAAATATGATTTATAACGAATCCTACACACATTTAACCAGCAAAATAAAAAAAATAACAATTTCATTTCAACCAGTAAAAGAATGTGAAAGAAAATAATAAACAAAGAAATATGATTTATAACGAATCCTACACAAATTTGATCAGCAAACTAAAAAACTTAACATGGTCATTTCAACCAGTAAAAGAATGTGAAAGAAAATAATAAACAAAGAAATATGATTTATAACGAATCCTACACAAATTTAATCAGCAAACTAAAAAACTTAACATGGTCATTTCAACCAGTAAAATAAAGTGAAAGAAAATAAGAAACAAGGAAATATGGCTTATAACGAATCCTACACACATTTAACCAGCAAACTAAAAAACTTAACGTGGTCATTTCAACCAGTAAAAGAATGTGAAAGAAAATAATAAACAAAGAAATATGATTTATAATAACGGTAAACCACTAATAGAGCAATTTATGAGTTTCGCTTACTTAGAAGTAAGAATTTATATAGCAACCAAACAACGAATGAGGGCAGTGGCGGCTCGTGGGTTTTCAAAGTGGGAGGGTGTAGAAGAAAATAGTGCTGTTGAAGAACTTTTTGCTTTCCCTTTCTTCCTTTTTACTTTTCGTGCTAGTAAAACCTAAAAAAAATTTGAACCAGTAAAGCATTAAAATTTTTTATTGTTACTAATTACAAGGATATTGGATGATGGATTGTTGCTTATTACGCAGTTAAAGGAATGAATAAGTATGTACTTACCGTTTCCCGAAGAGTAAACCATTCAAACAGCTTATTGTATCTGCAAATCAATAGAGAAAATTCGAAAAAGTTCATGAGAACTTCGAAAAGTTCAAAAAAATATCAAAGTTTTATGACAAAAAAGGATTATTGTACACATTTTTGTCGGCGAATAGCGTGAAGTGAAATTCCATTCACCTGTTGTTGTCCAAAATAAATTTTTCAATAACTTTTTTATTAAAGTCTTGAATTAGTTCTACCATAGCACTTTCAATATTTAACATACATAAGCATGTAATCTATCTTTCCCCATTAAATTTCTTAAATATGTTTTAATCAAGTTCAAAGTCAAACAGCACCTTCCGGTTTCCGCTGTGGTCATCGGTATAGTCACTAGTATTCTCAATGCCTTAGTGATTTCTTTAAAATCTGTATCCAGTCCCATATTCAAAATAAAATTCAATGTCTTTAAACACTCTTTAATGTCTTCAGTTTGACAAATCTCGGGCATTGAATAAAAAATGTCCAATTCGGTCTTCAAATCTTCATTTTCTATACTCGGAAAACTTTCACATATGTACTGTCGAGTTTTTACATAAAACTTGCCCAATTTTTACATTCTTTTTGAACTTGACTCAAATTCAACACGGGCGCGGGACAACCGTTAGTTTCTAATTCAGTTAATGTCTACAATTCAAAGTTGATTATTTTTATTTAAAAAGTACTCAGTATGTACACACGTAGGAAATCCCAAATCAAAACAAACATTCGCGAGACGAACGAAATACGCGACGCGAGACATATCAAACGCTCCGTACCCGTCAAATCAGCGTTTAATTACCGATACGCTCAGTCGTAGGGAATCTACGTCCTAAGCGCATGTTTTAGAAAACCGTTAAACTCCTGAATTCTGACAACCAACAAAACATATAACACCAACGACGAGAGATGATGGACGTGGTGTACGGTCGCTGGCTGGCTGGAACGTCCGACCCACTATGTAAAAGTTGTGGCGAGAGGATGGAATCTTTATCCACATTATTTGGTGTGATGGGTTGACAGACGTTCTTCTACATTTGGAAATTTTAATTTTTAATAATATCTTAAAATGAGTTAAAGGGAAGAAACTGAACGGAAGTAAAATATGGTGTTTTGCTCTGAAAAATTGTTCACTGTGATAAATGCGCTGAAGGGGTGGCGCCCCAACGCCCTCCCGCCATTGACTGAGAGACTACATACAAATAAAGCAGGACAAGAAAAAATAAAATTATGCTAATGTAGTTGCAAAACAAAAATCTATACAGCATACGTAATACCTATTATAACATATGCAACCGAGTCGCGAGCATACACATCAATAACATGCAGTTATTAAGACAAAGGAAATGATGTCCTTAAATAACGGAAAATACAGTCTCGGAAAAAAAAAGAAACAGCAAAAGCAGAAATGTAATTCGTTTGATGGTGTAAAATCCGAGATCCGAAAACATGACTTTTTCAAACAAAACACAAATATTTATTTTTTCGCCAAAAATCATCATTTTTATTCAAAACAATCTCCTTGAGCATCAATACAACGTTTTGCATAATCTTAATAATAAAAAGAACTTTATCAATCAGTTCGTGAGTTATTTACTAATTATTATTGTCCTATATTACTTTACAATTGAGTTGATGCAAAAGTTTGTCCTATTTTTTTTTGAGAAAAGTGGAATAAAAAATGTATTTATTAAAAATTACATTTAATCAATACACAAGAAGCGTCTCGCGAAAAACAGACTTTTAAAAAATAGCTATTTCTAGTGGTGCCATCTTTTGACGGGAGTAAGCGTTGGAAAGATGCATCGTTCACTGACATTCTGACTAAATGTCATGACATTCGGATCATTAGAAGTCAAGTTATCGCGCTTAATTTGTCAGTGTGTTTATACAAACGGTCGAAAAATGAACATCGCCCAAAAAGCGAACATTAAGATTTGTTTTAAACTTGGTAAAACATTCACCAAAATGTTTCAATTCAGAAACAAGTGTATGGTGAGGATTGTTTATCCCGTGACAGAGTCCATGAGTGGTTTAAACGATTCATAGAAGATCGTGAGGACATCAAGGACGACGAACATCGTGGTCCGAATAATTCCGTGATTACTCACAGTAACATTGAAATTGTGCGTGAATTTATAAAAGAATCAGCCAAAATCTTCGTTGCCATATATGGGAATGAAATTGAACATGTTCGAAGATTCAGTTCATCGCATTTTGATCGATCATTTAGGACGTGCTAAACTTTCTGCACACTTTGTTCCAAACAAATTGAGTAACGACTAAAAATTGCTCGGAATCCAGCATTGCAAGAACTTGATTGAAGAGTCGAAAAAGGACCAAAAACTTCAAGTACAACATTGCTACTAGTGATGAGACGTGGTGCTTTCAATATAATTCAGAAACCAAGCCTCAAAGTGCCGAATGGAAGCACCCGAACGTGCCAAATCCGAAGAAAAGCCATCTATAGTAGTCAAAACAATGTTAATTTGTTTCTACCATTCGGGGAAATTGTGCAGAGTTCGTTCCACCTAGTCAAGCGATCAATGCTGTATTATATCTTCGTACTATGAAGAGTCTGCTCTCGCGACAATACCGTCAACAAGGCAGCTAGCGCTTGTTGCACGATAATGTACCGTCCCATCGCTCTACACTCATCACTGATTTTTTTACCAAAAGTGGCATTTTAACCATGAATAATTCAGCATGCTCGCCTGATTTGGCTCCCTGCGACTTCTACTTCTTCGAAAACATTAATTTGCCGATGAAAAGACGGCGTTGTACCGACATTAAAGCCATACAAAAGGCGTCGACCGCCATTTTAACGGACATATCTTTGGCCGAGCTCAAAAATTCATTTGTCAACCCAATTGACCATGCAAATGTTATATTGACGCTCAAAGAGACTGTTTTGAATAAAAATGAGAATTTTTACCGAAAAAATAAATATTTGTATTTTTTTTCCTGTTTTCCGTAAGACGCAGTTTGAAGTATGTCCCGTTCTGCTCAATGATCTTTCTCCATCTTTCCGATAACTGCATAATCTCGCGCTGCTAGAAGTTCTGACTAAAGGACTTATTCAGGTACTTCTTCAAATCTTTCAACAAAGCAATTTTTTTACCATCTAAGCTGTTTTAAACCATCTAAATAATGGTAGTCGGAGGGCGCCAAGTCGAGATAGTACGGTGTATGGGTCAAAACATCCCAGTTATAAAAATTTGTGTCTGATGTCCAAAAACAGAGAATTTAGATCGTTCATAGTCGATTGACTTAACTTTTTGGCTATTTAGAGGGTCGCGACACTAAAAAGATTGAGAAACAATAGTATACCATATTTCTATATGCTGTTTTGGTTGGGATTTTTATTTCTATCTATATTCAATATTTATTTTGAGCACTGCATTTATATAATTTTTTTATTCAACCTCTCTCTGAGTGGGAGGGAGCAAAGAAGTACAAAATACGTTGCTTAACAATCTGCTTTAATTAATAAGTTTATTTCAATCAAGTTTTAGCTCTGGATCACAATGATTCTGTTTAAAAATCCAACTTTTTTCCAGAATTTTATTAAAATATATTTTTCGATGATAGCCGTTCAGAAAAATAACTTTATTTTCTTGTGGAGTTACCTGGAATGACGGCCTAATTAGTAACAAATCAGAAAAGTATTAGAGAAAATGAATTAAAGTTTTTCCCTCGAGAAAGTTAGAAAATGTTTTTCGTCATTAACTGAGAAATTAATTTCCCTTAAGTGTTGTCGTTCTGTAGTTAATTTGGTGGTAAATTTTATTTATGGTCCAAGTTTCAAATTTTGATCAGAAAAGGTAGAAAGTTATCTAAGTATGGTATGTGCGGTGTTAGAAAATTACGTTTATATTTGATTGGCAACTAACTTTGTTCGATATACCAAATAATTTGTAATCAATTATATATATTTACCAGCGTTTTCTATGATGTTCTGCTATTTTTCTCCTAAAAAAAAATTACACTAGCCAGACGAGTCGCATCAGATCAACATATCCACCCGAAATCCATTAAGACAGATACCATTGCATGGAGACCCAACCCGAATTTGATTATTATTTTAGGCGATAGCTTAGTTATGCAGGCATGATTTTGAATCATTATATTTTCAATATCATAATACTGTAAAAAGATAGAGATATTTTCATATCAGAGACACTTGAACCCGGAGCTGGGGATACTTGACTAATTTTTTGGGGAAAGGAAAACAAACTTTAAGCTTAAATCACGAATTTATTAACTTAAATATCACAAGATTAAGTTATTACTAGTACTTAATATAAAGAATTAAGCAAAATGTTAACAATATTTCTGAACATTCCAATGTTTGAAGAGATTTACCACTAAACACCAAAATACTTTTTTGAACTGCTCGACGCACGTTTCGCTAACCATGTTAGCATCATCAGGAGATGATTTAATCTAATTCTAAAACTAAACTATGTTCTATTTATATGAAAACCATACCTAACGAAGCGTGTAAAAATCATGAACCGTGAAGTGTACTAAGCCTTACATTAACAATTGAAAAAGTTGACTGAAAGGAATCGGTCCTTTATCTCGGTTCATGATTTTCTTACATTTTTCTATTTGAATGCTTTCATATACATCCAAAGCCCTATTATTATTAACACTTTTAATTAGTCTTAAATTACTAATATCTATACTGTGGTCATATTCGATTGCATGTTGGGCAACACAAGATTTTTCATTTCTCCCATATCTAATGTGGGCAATATGTTCTTTATATCTTGTCAATATGGATCTTTTTGTTTGCCCAATATACCTTCGATCACAGTCTTACAGTTAGTCTCACAGTTAGAGATACATTGAAATCTTGTAACAGCCTTATTTATCCTTCTCTGAAAAGCAAATTACATGTTTCTAATCCAAAAGTGCCAAGATTGTATGCTCTACCAAAAATGCATAAACCAGGAAAATCAATGAGACCAATTGTATCAGCCATTGATTCTCCAACATACAACTTGGCAAAGTGGTTAACAAAGGAATTTGAAAATCTACCAAACCAACTACCTTCCTGTTCATTCAACCAAATTCATAGAAAAAGTAAAAAATACACATTCACAGGAAGGTGAGGTTTTGGTTTCCTTTGACGTTTCATCGTTGTTTCCGAGTGTCCCGATTCCACATACCTTGAAATACCTAAGGGAGTTACTCGAGTTAAACGGTTTTAATAACAAAATTGTTTCTGAGTACATCTCCTTAACAAGATTATGTATGAAGACAATTGTTTTCAGCTTAATAACAGGTTTTATGAACAAGAAGGAACGGCAATGGGCAATCCTCTGTCACCGTTCTTAGCCAACTTATTTATGAGTAAATTTGAAACCGAGGCAAAAAATGAATTCAGTTACTTTCCGAAGGTATGGTTAAGATATGTGGATGACATTTTTGCCATTTTCGATTCGAAAAATGAAAATTCAGATGATTTTATTACGAATTTAAATAGTAAGTCGGAGAATATAGTATTCACGCATGAACTCGAAAACAACGATAGTTTACCATTTCTGGATGTGTTAGTCAGCAGAAATAATAAAAATAGGTTAGATTTTGATATTTTTAGAAAAACCACCACCACTTGGAGATACATTCCTAACGATTCAAATCATAGCTTTCAAAATAAGATGGCTACTTTAAATTTTATGGTAAATAGATTAATTAATTTTCCTTTAAATAAAGATAATTATAACAAAGAATTAAAATTAATTAGGGAGGTATCTGAAGTGAATGGTTATAATAAGAACATTATAGATAAACTAATTAGAAAACATAAGTTCAGAAAATTATTGAAAGAATCTTCGACTTTTCAAAAGGATCAGAACACAAAGAAATTCATGGTTATACCATTTGATGCCCAGTTAATAAGAAGACTAGACAAAATTTTGAAAAATGTGGACATTAAGGTTGTGTACAAACCATATAATAAATTAAGAGTTACTTAATTTATTATAAAAGGATAAAGTAGACAGCATGCAAAGTCGGGGATTTACGAAATTAGTTGTCAAGACTGTGATCGAAGGTATATTGGGCAAACAAAAAGATCCATATTGACAAGATATAAAGAACATTTTGCCCACATTAGATATGGGAGAAATGAAAAATCTTGTGTTGCCCAATATACAATCGAACATGACCACAGTATAGATATTAGTAATTTAAGACTAATTAAAAGTGTTAATAATAATAGGGCTTTAGATGCATATGAAGAAAATCATGAACCGAAATGTAAGAAAATGTAAGAAAAATGTAAGAAAATCATGAACCGAGATAAAGGACCGATTCCTTTCAGTCAACTTTTTCAATTGTTAATGTAAGGCTTAATACACTTCGCGGTTCATGATTTTTACACGCTTCGTTAGGTATGGTTTTCATATAAATAGAACATAGTTTAGTTCTAGAATTAGATTAAATCATCTCCTAATGATGCTAACATGGTTAGGGAAACGTGCGTCGAGCAGTTCAAAAAAGTGTTTTGGTATTTAGTGGTAAATCTCTTCAAGTTTAGTGCAGCAGACCAAAGGTTCCAATAGAAGAATTGATTCCAATGTTGACAAAATTTTCAAATATTTTTATCAAGATAACAAGAGGGTGAGGACATCACAGTAAATGATGAGAAGAGACCAAAGGAAAACCAACAGGAATTCAAAGTTGATATTATCTACTATAACGAAGTTCATAATGCAATCCATATATGTAAGAATGGGAAGGCTGCGGGGAATGATGGTGTTGAAGTGGAATTGCTGAAGAATGGAGAAAAGTGGGAACAAATTCTCTCCTTAAAGTACTAAACGCTGCATGGAAGAACAGTGATATACCGAGGGACTGGAAAGTAGCAATCATTTTGCCAATTGTTAAAAAAAGGAGACCGTTCAATGTGTCATAATTACGAGGGATTTCCGTATTAAGTGCCGCTAGTAAAATATATGAACCCATACTAGAACGAATGTTAAGAGAAAAGCTAAAAAAATAAAATTGATGATAGTCAGCATGGATTTAGCACGCAGGAGCACATAGGATCTTATTTTTATATTGTGATATCTTGTGATAAAGACCTTGAAAAGACAAAATAAGTTATATTTGTGTTTTGTGTATCTGCATAAACCATGTTCGACAATGTTGCCGGGATGCAAATATGGCAGGCCCTACGTAATAAAGGAGTGAATGAACACCAGATTGAGGCAATGTAATCTCTGTACTTATATTGTAGCAATTATGTCAGAACAAATAACATGAGCTCAAGCAAATTTACAACAAATAAGGGCGTTAGACAGGATGGTATTTTGAATCCTATATTGCCTCTCCTTTACTCCCAAGGAAACATATCCCGCAATCAAATAGATTACATTCTCATAAACTCTAGATTTGCTTCTTAAATAAAACAGCATGCATCCAGCCAGGGGCAGACATAGAGAGTGGAAGAAATAGCAAATGTTCTAAAACATAAAAACGCATAAACTTTCTTTTGTTGGATAGATCTCGGAAAACAGCATTAAGAAAGTGTATCACATGTTTTTTCTGATAATATCATGGCCAACTGCGTCGATTTTTATGGCTCCCATTTTCGAGAAATACTAGAAAAACTAACAACGGATTCTTGACTAACACCACCTTAAACTAAACTGTACCAATTTTTCTAAATTACTGGGTGTCCTAGATATTGTGATATTTATAGTATAACTTTTTTAATAATTTTATGTATAGTTGGTGATGGCACGCAAACTTTTCACGAAACAGCAAAAAAATTTAATAGAAGACATCCAGAACGGAACATCAATCATATTACAGTTTCTTGCATAAACCAATATTTTGATCAAAACGGAACTGTTAATAAACTTTCTAATAAGCATCGTTGTAGTGAATTTCGAGTAATCAATTAGTTCTTGATTATTTGAATGACAATCCACACTCAAGCGTTAAGGGCGCTCGTTGAATTTTAAATATCCCGAAAAGCACTATCTGGTTATGCTTGAAGAAAAATAACAAGAAACCTTTTAAACCAAAATTTCTTCAAAAACTTGAAGTTAGTTTATGGTTACAAGGTATGTACATACAAAATCTTACATTTCTAAAACAATGGTAACTTATCATCACAAAATTTTAGATTATGGGCTCAATATAACCCACGTTGAATGTTTTTGGTGCGGTATTTTAAATGACATTATTATTGGACCATATTTTTTTGACTGAAATATCGGTACAATTTATACTTACAATTTGACGTGGCACATTCATCATGCAATTAACGTAAGAAACTGGTTAAACAATAATTTTCTAAATCGTTGGATTTGGCGAAACAGTCTTTTAATTAAGTGGCCGTCGAGATCCCCGGATCTCACGCCTCTTGGTTTTTTTCTTTGAGGGACAATTAAAAATAAGGTTTATGTTTCGAAACTCGAGACGATCTTTGTGATCGTTTTAACCAGACTTGCCGTAGCATTACCAAACAATTATTGAGAAAAGTAATGAACAATATCCGACGACGTATTGAAAAGTGCTTGATAGAAAATGGCGGAATGATAGAAATGTCTAATATTTAAGTTTTATAACGCCAATTTAGATGTGATCGTTTGTGATCTTTGTGATCGTTTTAAGCAGACTTGCCGTAGCATTACCAAACAATTATTGAAAAAAGTAATGAACAATACCCGACGACGTATTGAAAAGTGCTTGATAGAAAATGGCGGAATGATAGAAATGTCTAATATTTAAGTTTTATAACGCCAATTTAGATGTGATCGTTTGTGATCTTTGTGATCGTTTTAAGCAGACTTGCCGTAGCATTACCAAACAATTATTGAAAAAAGTAATGAACAATACCCGACGACGTATTGAAAAGTGCTTGATAGAAAATGGCGGAATGATAGAAATGTCTAATATTTAAGTTTTATAACGCCAATTTAGATCGACCGGTAAATAAAGGAAGTTTTTTGTTAAATAATAGTCTGTCATTATTAGAAAAATTAATAATTATTAATTATTGTTGTAAAAATATCATAAAGGACACCAAGTAATTTAGAACCATAAAAATCGGTACATTTTAGTTTAAGATGTTGCTGGTCAAGAATACGTTGTTAGTTTTGCTCTAAAAAAGCCCTAATAATACTTTTCAAAAGCCATAAGGGAATGTGATACACTTTTTTAATGCCGTTTTCCGAGGTCTATCCAACAAAAGAAAGTTTATGAAAATCGGTCTAGAAATAAAAATTTTAAGGGGGTTGTAAGTCCTTATAATGGACACATAGTATCGCGTTATAATGAGAATATTAAACAATTGGAATGTTGTTATTCTAAATATATTATTAACATTCCTAAGTCGAACTGTATATTTAATAACCTAAGAACCTTACTATAGTTAGTAATAAAGATATACAGGGTCGCTATTATGTATATGGAAACGGTCAAATACCTCGAGAAGGGTTTGAGATTTCTTAATCAATTTTTGAACACAAACATCAGGAAATGTGTACCATTTTTTGGGTATATTTTTTTTTTCTTGGTGCATATTTGAAATCCAAGGTTAACTTGATTTGTTTTTGAATATAAACAGTAATTGAATCTATCATTGTTCGAAAGGGCATTTTTTTCTTAATTCCACGATGTAAATATTGTACGATTTTTTTTTTCAAAACAGATTTAAAAAAATTGCTAAAATGTATTTCGGTCTATTTTAGAGTAAATATATTTTTCATTTAGCAGGCTATAAAACTGTGGATAACAGATGAAGTATTTGATTACACTACTATTAAGTAAATAACTGTGAAGTCAATTTATGAATTTCATTTTTTTTAAATTTTCATATGGAATTAATATGTATTTAAGAGAAAGAGAAAGAATTCATATACTAACAATTGTTGTATACAGTGACAGAAGACACACTTATGCTGAAGTTTGTCGAGTATTTAATGAACTACATCCGAATAAAAACATAACAAAACAACAACTTCAAAAACGATGAAAGGATTCAATGATACAGGCAGCACTAAAAGTCGCCCAAAGTTAGAAAGACAAAAAACAAAAACTACGAATAATGACGAAAATTCGTTGAATGTTGAATGTAATTTGCGCGCACGTCTGCACATGTTACGATTTAAAGCTAATCATTGCACGGACTTACGATTGCGTAGTACATCAATTACAATATGACGAATTTTCGTCATTAAGTTTTGTTTATTGTCTTCATAATTTTGGACGCCATTTATTGCTAGCTGTATCATTTAACATTTTCGCCGTTTTTGAAACTGCATATGTAGCTGTAATATTGACATTTCCTCCTTAATCACCCTGTATATATAATGAATAGTGATTAAATGAATAGTGTCGTTTCGGTGAGTACACGAGCAAAAAATGCTATAACACTTACTAAATATAATATTTTTCCAACAAAACTTTTTGTCCGTCTACTCACCGAAACGACACTATTCATTTAATCCAGTTATAGCCAGCAAGAAAAATACCAAAAATTTCCGGTGTTAATACCCTTCTCCAACTTTCTTAACTTCTTTAAAGACCTGCTGAGCGTGTTTAGATAGTAATTTGAAAAAATATGTAATTTGAGAAGAGAACCCTTCTAATTATTAAAAAAACCTTTACAATCAACTTGCTAACCGTTGTTTTTCTTATAAGGAGAAATTGTATTTTTAAATTGTTTTGAAGTCATAGAATTTTAATGACAGTTTAAAAAAACAGTTTTACCTTTAATTTGTTTTATTTCTCTATAGCGTTTTCATATATTGTAGTGTAATGTTTTCAAAACAACATTATTCAAGTCCGAATTCTTCCAGATTTCACAACATGCTATATTTCTTTTACATTTATTATATCATTATATGAAAAAAGGTAGTCTTTCTAGATGTATATATATATATATATATATATATATATATATATATATATATATATATATATATATATATATATATATATATATATATATATATATATATTAACAGAAAACTACCTTTCAATCCACCCCAAAAAGTTAAGACATATTTTTCTCCTGTTGTCGTTTTGATCCTGCGAACGGTTTTTCAGAGCCATTTTCGCGCTCATTTCTATCTTTCTGAACACTTGTGTGAGTCAAATTGAACTCTTCTCCAATCATCAATCGACGATCAGAATTCACAAGATCCCCAATTCTGTGAACCATTTCATCACTTTTTGCATCACTTTGATTACACTTTTTGCAATCACCGCTGGGAGGTTCATCTTCAATCAATACTCGACCTATAAGGGACGAGAATGCCTTAAAACACCTCAAAACCTGTTTAGGTTTTGCATGACCTATTTGGGTCCTTATTTTCGGGAACGTATCCATTACCGGTGACCAGCCCTGGATTTGTGAATGCGGTCCGGAAAGCCAGAGCCAGGAATGGCACACTTCAACCTCACCTCGGAAAAAAAAAACAGAATGAGCAAATATCGCAGGAAAGAGGAGCAAATAGAGCGGGAGATCGTTTATAGAGAATTTAACTCTCAAGGCCGGACGGTGAACCAGCATTTATCCAAATGTTCTTGAAATACTTTGAAAAAGGATCGTGCATGTTAAAAACACCTGGGATAATACGTCTTGCCACACAGTGATTCCAATTAATGAATTTTGAGCAATTGAAAACGTCAGCGTAGCTCCACAGCCTCCCATTCATCAGACTTGAGTGACTTTTTCTTTGAGTCACTCCTTTAAGTGGCTTTCCTTTTCCCAAGATTGAAAATTCACCTCAAACAATACAATTTTGGAACACTGCAGAATAGTGAAAATGCCGTAACTGACCAGATGAACGCGATTATTTACATATCTCGTACTGTTTTACTTTAATTTTAGGTGTTAATAAAATGGCACTACACTGCTGGATAAATTGATTATTTGTTATTCACTTAATTCTTTGAACGTATTTTCTTCATAAATAATACCAACGACACGACCAAGAACTTGCAATTTAATTAAAAATTGCTTCCTTTTGATAAAAATGTATTGTCTAACCAATTAAATATCTATGAAGGCGTATACAAAAGTATTTCGTATGTTTTTGGTGAAATAGTTCTTTATTGCGTTGCGTATAATTACAATTTGTGAAAATGCTAATTCAATAAACAATTTCTTTGAATCAAAATTAATAAGAAATGGTCCTTTTTTGTATTTTTCTTTGCATGCATTAGAGTTTAAATTACACTCATAATTACGTTTTATTGTTGAATAGTTTTTATTTATTTCGTAAATAAAAAGGGCAAGAAAACGTATCAAAAAGGATAGTCGCCCTATTTACCTTTGCGGATAGTCAGTCTAAGGGCAACTATCCGCAACTATAACTTTTTAACGAACAAACACTTTTTTCTTTTGGTGTTTTTTCCAACTTATTCTGACTATAACGTTTTAAATGAAATAAATACTTAACTGTTTGATGCGTTAATAGATAGAGAGATAGAATATTCTTTATATGCACGATACAAAGTAGGTATACGAAATATAATTTTACAGAGAGTATCCTTGCATGTGCAATAAGGCGGCCTTATTGCTAAAAGCGATATTTTTAAGGCAACCTTAAGGTAACGAATTCATATACGAAGTAGGTAGGGTTCGTAAGGACGGAAAAAAAGAATACATAAATTGATATTCATATATAATTCACAATCATAATAAGTATAGTACATCGATATTTAAAAAATAATACATAGAATGAAAGCAATACATTTAATAGATATGTAAGCACTAATACGAATAAACTATAAAAGTATACAAAAGTTGGAATCAAAGAAAAAGAAAATGGTTTTTTATTTCTTTTTTTGAAAATGTTAATGGATTTTGCATTTTAATGTTCATTTTAGGTAGGCAAAATGCCTCGCAAGTATAGCTAAAACCAGGCGTAGTCCCGCGCCACATCGGCAGGACAGAAGATAGGTTAGCACTTGCGTTCGAAGAACTGGATTAAAAAGGAGTCAACGAAATATCTCAAATTTGCAGAATATCCTCTCAAACCTTAAGAAGGCGCTACGAAAAGAAAAACCTGTAACTGCTAATCCAAGGTATGTATTCGATTTAAAGTTGTATTCTTAGCAGTATAAATAACAAATTCTATCTACATACCTACTTATCTCACCTAATTGTATTTTTTATCACTTTTAGGAAAATACCCTGTCCTTGGCTTTGAAAATAAAAAAAAATGGTAGCTCATATATTAAAGTTCAGAGATGCAGGATTTCCTCCTGAAAGAGCTACAATTCACTAGATAACCAGTTTGCCAATTTCGTACCTTACCAGTTTGCCAAAAAGATGGGGTTGAAGCACAACTTTAACAATGAAACCAAAACAGCTGGACTGCAATGGTTAAAAAGCTTGAAGGAAATCACGAAATAGCTTTGAGACTTGCTGGGGGTTTATCAAAAGAGCAGATGTAAAATTTTTTGATCTGCTCACAACTGTCTTAACTGAGAATGATTTGCTGGATAAATCGGAGAGAATATTTAACATGGATAAAACCGGTGTCTAACTCAATAATAAATCTGGCAAAGTATTAGCCAAGAAAGGTGCTAGAGCAGATAAATCACTTACTTCCGGTGAAAAAGGAGAAACAATTACTGTTGTTGCTTGTTGCAACGCTATCGGCAATTTTTCCCTCCATTCTGATTATCAAGGGATTATATAAAAAACCAGAATTCGAAGAGGGACTTCTATCTTGTTCAAAAGTTTACATGCATAAGAAATCGGCATACATTACCTTAAACCTATTTTATTAATAGCTGACTGAACATTTTATACCAAGCAAGCCGCCAGGAAGGTTAGTACATATTTTAGATAGTCATTCATCGCACGCAGTGTGGTCATTATGCTAGAAACTGCTCGGGACAATGATGTGGTATTATATTGTTTACCTAGTCACACTACTCGTACTTTGCAATCAATGGACATATCATTATTCGGACCGTTTAAAACATATTATTATGCTGAGACAAACAATTTCATGCGCACCGATCCACAAAAAAAAACTGATCCGGTACAATACAGGTCAGTTAATAACCAAGGTGTGAATTCGAATAACTACTCTTGCCAATGCAATAAATGGTTTTTGCGGCTGCACAATCTACACAGTCAATCCAAGTCCTCTGTCTGACGGTAAATTTGCTCTATCAGATATTTCATGGGGCCAACCTGCGCAAGAACGTGAGTCTGATCCTCTAAATGATCAAGTACCGGGCATTTCTGGAGATCCTGTGTTACGTAAGAGCCTACAGGAATCTGAATCTTATCGAGGTCTTGCACTAAATCAGCGGAATGAAGTGCCTCCACTAGACGATCAAGCCCCAAGCGAAAAGTGAAAAACCGTAATTCAAAAATAGAAAATACGATTAAAAAAGTTTCAGTTGATGATTACTGCGCAGAATGTTTTAAGAATTACAATTTTACTAAATCAAAATCAGATTGGATTCAATGAAACTTGTACATCATTCAAAAACCATTGCATGAGATGTGGAAAGTTGAAAACCCTGGCTTCCGGTGATAATTAATGCTAATGCCAAAGCTGATTGCCATACTGTTCTATGTCTACGATAAATAATAACACCTATGTTTTGATACACATATTTTATTATTTTATATTATATATATATATATATATATATATATATATATATATATATATATATATATATATATATATAATGTGATAAAATGTGATAAATAATGTCATAAAAATATCGTTCATTTCAATTAAATTGTCAATTGTTATTGTCATTGTAATTGTTAACTGTCATCTCGCCCTTTAAATCCTGCTTAAGTAGAATCTTAAGGGCCCCGACATCGGATGTACTTAACATTACAACTAATTTCGCATACGCTGCTTCTATGGTCATGTCATTGCCAAAAATAACATCAATATTGTCCAGGCTCTAGAACAAAAAAAATACGAAATTCATATTTTTATTTCTATAAGGATACTTACATTTCCTGATTCATAGTCAGAAGTTACTGGCCCTTCTATACATTGAGATATATTAATAATGCAGAGTCCCCCTTTGATTGCATTTTCCAGTAGATTAATAAGACCTTCTTCTTGCATGGGGATGTTGCCAGTTCCATAAGTTAAAATGACCAAACCATTTAAATCTTTTATGAAGCTTTCAACCTAAAGACAATCATGTTACAGTATATTTAATTCATAATTTTCGGATCTACTAGAAATTTATGTCGTTTTGAACCTATGCGATGACAAACATCTGCAATGCATTTATTTACCACACTGTCAATATAGGCAAGTGCTAAAACTAACATTCGAAAAAGTCCTCAACCCTAATAAGAGGTATCTACAAGAAGCATTATCCTATCAATTCAAATAATTTGGAAATATTTAAATATTTATTTGGGCAAAAAATTGCCCAGAAAAGGACATGATGGAAGAAACTAGAGGAAGCCTAAATCCGCAGATGGATTGAATAGGGCAAATGAATGAAAAAAAGAAAAATATGACTCCATTTTCATCATTATATGCCATTGAGCCAAACCTGTTGATTTTTGGGCCCAAAAACGCAAGGGTTCTTCTGACAGTATCGGCAATAAATATATACTCGTCTTAGGAGCATTATCAAGAAGTGCATGTCATAAAAGTGTATACTTTACTAAAAGTGTACTTGATAAGAAAATACATAAGCCAAACACCACAAAGAAATTAAAAGAACAACGTCAGAAAACAGAGAAGAATGAATAAAAGAGCTAAGGTCGAGTTAGAAAATTGATTATGAGATATATAAAGAAACTAAAGATTTGTATTATACGGATCAGAAACGTGCACTCAAATAGAAAGGCGAATTATCGTTAGGTACCTGGGAAAGCAATATAGACATTTTTGGATTGTGTTGAGTTCTACTTGATGGAAATTCATAATAAATGTTTAATGAAAGACTGTTTTATCTAGATTTCCACTTTATTATTAATATTTGACGCATTTCGCTAACACTGTAACTTTTTCAGAACTGGCTATTTTCGATGTTAAAATAGATATAAATACAAAAAGTTTCTGCAATAAAATATATATTTTTAAGAAATCCATACAGATTATACAGGGTGCGGTAGAAAGACCTCCCCCATTTGGAACTCTAATAAAAACCTAACCAACAAAGATGCAAAACAAACCTATATATTTCTGAAAAGTATGTACAACGCAGTTTTAAATTAACATGTTTTAAACATGACTTCCATTACACGACGTATCATTCCAGGGGGAATCGTCCCAATTTCTTGGGTTATCGCCTCCTTAAGGGCATTCAAAGTTTGTGGACAACGTTAGTATACCTTCGACTTAAGATAGCCCCACCGAAACAAGTCGCACGGGGACAAATATGGAGAACGAGAAGGCCCGACAATGTCACCACGCAAGGAGATTTCATGTCCATGAAACAGTTGTCTTAAAATTTCAAGTGAACAACGAGATGTGTGGACTGTTGCGCCATCTTGCTGGCACCACACATTTTCTTGCCCATGTTGATTATAAATATCAGCCAATCTGGGCCGGAGAAAATTCTCCAGTAATGAGCAATAGCGATCAGAAGTCACCGTTGCAGTAACACCATTCTCTTCAAAAAATTACGGACCCCATACTCCAAATTCGTGAACAGCGCACCATACCGAAACCTTTGGGCTGTGGAGTGGGCGTTGGTAAAGTTCTCGAGGATTACTTTCTGCCCAGTAACGGAAATTCTGTTTATTGACCATACCTGAAAGGTGGAAATGAGTTTCACCCGTAAAGATCAAAATGTTTCCGCGAGGAAGGTTTCGAAGCTGTTGGCACAGCGTTCTACGGGTTCCCCAATCCGTTTCAGACAATTCCTGTGTAAGGATGCATTTTGAGATCTCGAGAATTCTGCGAACACTTCGGTCAGATAACTGCAGCGCTGCCGCAAGTTTTCGTGCAGATCGCCGGGGTGACTGCTCAACCGAAGCTCTGACAGCGGCCACATTTTCCGGTCCTGTTACGGTTCGAGGTCTGCCAGGAGGCTTCTTTTTTAATGCCGAACCTGCCTCTCTGAAGTTTGACACCCAAACACCAATGGTTTTCTTATCAGGAACGGGGTCATGTCGCCCAAGCGCGAAGCAGGTGCGAAAGGCACGCTGCGTCAATATCGGCGAACCACCATTTCTAATGAACTCCTCGACGACGAATGCGCGGTGTACTCCCAACCAAGCCATGATGCAGACTGGAAACGGCATGTATGTAGCCGTGCCTCGACGCACTCACAACTGCGACGCCTCCACTCCAATATATCCAATTAAAATCGGGGAGGTCATTCTGCCGCACCCTGTATTCATTATCTGTACAAATCCAGTAAAGGGAATTTGTTCAGGTTTATTTGGTAATCTTTGAGACGGTTTATTTCTAACTGTTCAGATGGTTGAGCTTTTTGCCTTTGTTATGTGTATGTAGTATTTTAAATTCATTATTAAAATCATGGTTCGCAGTTACTGTATTTCTTTTGCCAGTTTGTCTAATATAAGTTTTTGGACACGACCCACAATAGAGTATAATATATACTCTAATTTATCTTTTTTATTTGTTTTTACTTTGCAATTTTTGATATATCTTCCTATGCTGTTATTGGTTTTAAAGGCTACTTTTGCATTGTTTTTGTATAAGAATTTTTCAATCTGTTCCGACGGTTTATCAAAGTATGTGATTAATTTCGATGGATTGTTATTTTATCGATATATTTCAGAGGCTCTACAAAAAGGCTTACTGACTTTCTCTATTTATTTTAAGAAATTTTCTGGAAAAGTTACAGTCTTAGCGAAGCGTGTCAAATAATAACAACAAAGTGGAAACCTAGACAAAACAATCTTTCATTACCCCTTAACAACTGATGAGGAGTGTCCCAGACTCCGCCATTTAAATATTTGACGATCCTATTTAGATGTCCACTACTAGAAATTTCGGACGCTTAGTACATGTTAATCAGTTGAAATAACATTGTGTTGGTATAGGAGTCTGTGAGACTCCTCGTCATTAACAGTGAGATATTTAGTACGTTACGATTGTTTTCAATTTGCCTATAAAACTTGAGTTCTCGGCCAGATCATCAAAACAATCAGTAAATTATTTGGATGAAAGCTTTGAGGAACGTGTCCTTCAATGGCATGAAGCAGAAGATATCGACATATCGAATCATAGGGAAGACATTTACGTGGAAAGTGAGCATGAGATATCATTTGAAATTTCATTATCCGATAACGAAGAATCTTTGGACAATATCAGTTCAGGCTCGGATATTGAAACAAGTAAAAATAATTTTTATGGATCTAACCGATTTAAATCATCGTTCATCATAGTGGTGTCTCACAAACATTGATTGATCACATAATCACTAATGATTTTAGAGTTGTGAAGCTTGTTAGAGATTTTTCGATGATAAGTAATCACGAGACTATTGTTACCGAGTTTAAACTTCAGGGTATTGTATGTGAAACACCTCGACACGCGTAATGGGTATTTGAATGAGCAAGCAGTCTCGAGGCTGATTACAGAGTTGATAGTTGATAATAAATTACATGTTGATTTTATGCAAAATCTACACGATGCTATTGATAGGTCCCCCTTAAAATTAGTAAAACCTAGTAAGTTTCCTTGGGTGGACAAAGAGCTAAGAAATGCTCAAGTTGAGAGGGACAGAGCATATATAAAGTTTTCTTTCACAAAGAATGAACAGGATTGGAGAATTTATAAACAGAGAAGAATTATTGCACAGTCCATGATACGACTTGAGAGGAATATGTACCTTAATAACAATATCGATGCTTGTAAAGGGAGGTCGGGAG
Organism: Cosmopolites sordidus; assembly: GCA_031761425.1. Lineage (NCBI taxonomy): Eukaryota > Metazoa > Arthropoda > Insecta > Coleoptera > Curculionidae > Cosmopolites > Cosmopolites sordidus. The sequence goes on along the minus strand of JARFXV010001350.1, from coordinate 1,044,253 downwards.
GAAGATGTGGAGAACAATGAAAAATTTACTTGGCAATGGTAAGAGACGTGCCGATTCGATTCTCGAATCGACTTTCACGGCCACTACGGACCTACGGAGGAGAACTTCAATAACTTTTACTTCGATAGTGAATGAAGTAGAAAAGAGTATCGAAGAGCGGAATTGGAGCACTGATATCAAAGTATGCAAGACTCAGTATTTTTCTGAGTATAAACATGTGACACTAAACAAATTAAGAAATATTGTGTTTAGCTTAAAAAGTCGAAGTACGAGTGACAATGAAATTACGATAAGGATAATGAAAAAACTTTTGTAAAACTATTGTACTTAATTAATGCAAGTTTTGAAACGAATTCATTTCCTGAGGACTTGAAAACCAGCATTATTATACCAATTCCGAAAATACCAAAGCCTATTGTACCAAGTGACTTTAGATCAATTAATTTATTATCTGCTCTTGATAAAATCATTCAGATTGTTGTATATACAGAGTTGAGAACCTTATTTTGAAACCAATGTATGTTATTTTCTGCTCAATCAGGATTCAGGACAAAACGTTCTTATGAGACGGCTGTTCCGTAAGCTCCCCCAAATAGAGGGACGATATAAAGGACAGGAAAACTGTGCTTAGTGTGTTTATAGATTAAGCGAGCATTCGAAACTATTGGTCGGGATATGCTGTATAAAAAATTATTAAGTTACGGTGTAAGATCAAAAGCTTTAAAATGGATACAGAGTTACTGAACAAACAGACATCATAGAACAAGGGTTGAGGAAAAAGTGTCGGCAAAGAGGGAAAGTGCTTGGGGAGTTCTTCAGGGTAGTGTTTTAGGCCCGCTGCTATTTTTGATATTTGTCAACAATATTTCCACAATATTGAATAAATGCTTTATTAGACTTTTTGCAGATGATACTCTCATATATGTATCTGGGTATGCCTGAAATGGTTGAAACATTGAATAATGAACTGTCAATACTATTTAGATGGCTATGTTAAAATAAACTTAAACAAAACGAACTGAAAACAAGGTCTAAAGAGAGAGAGAGAGAGAATTCGGATGTAAGGCCGACCCGACATCTAAGGTCATTTCGCGGCCATTCTCGTTAGAAGTATGTTAGGGAACATACAAGAACCAGATGTGGAGGATGATCATATAAAACTACTGACTGGAATAATACGAGTGTATATGGAACGCTTGAATCGACGAACGTGCTGAGAACAAACAAAACATGACAGATAGTTGTATAAATAAAACAGTGGTATATGTATATAGACGAGACATAGAATAAAACGTGTGGATAGTATAGACAGAAAGTTGTATATTGAGAAGACGGTGTAGAAATAAAAATAAATAAATAAATAAAAGAGGTATAATTAATGACTAGTTGGGACAAGTATGGTAGTGTCAAATCTTGTAGAAAAGGTTCAGGGATTTAAGGAAATTCTTCAGGTGTCCAAAATTGTTTACCGACAGAATCTCCTCCAGATTCCCACCGAGATGATGGGAGGCTCTGAGGGCGTTTAGTTCATCGCACTCCAAGAGGATGTGTCTAACTGTGATTGGAACATCGCATCTGTGGCACGTCGGGGGAACGTCCCTGTTCATCAGGTGACCATGAGAAAAAAGACAGTGACCTATTCTCAGCCGGTGCCATTTAACGCAGTCAGATCTGTTGGAGAGGGTGGAAAGCGAACCAGAAAAGAATTCTCGTTTTACAGTCCACAATTTGTTACCGTTTGTGGCTCCCAGATCCCAATTAGATTGGATTTTGGCTCTAACCTTTGTCGAAATGTCCCTGCAGATATCTTTGTAGCAGAATGTTTTGGGAATCGGAGTGCCAGATGAGGAACCCCGGACTGCAAGAACATCGGCGCGCTCGTTTCCTTTGATGCCTACGTGGCTAGGGATCCAGAGGAAATCAACAGTAACATGTCGCGAGAGCAATTCTTGAAGGACCAGTAGTATGCCTGACACCAAGGGTATGTGAGAAGTGTCATGTTCCAAGCTCCGGAGTGCTCCTAGTGAGTCACAACATATTAGCCATCGGGGAAAGGAGGAATTCTGGATAATCCTCAAGGCTTCCCTAATAGCATGCAACTCGGCCGTGAGAATTGAACAAGAAGGAAGGAGTCTGAAGTATCGCTCAGTGTCATTGTGAACTAAGCCACTCCCCACCCCATCTGTGGATTTAGAGCCGTCAGTGTAAACGATCTGATAGTCTAGGTATTTATTCAATCGCTCAGAGAAAAGGGATCTAATGGAGGAGTGAGCGTAATTATATTTGTTATATCGAAGTAGGGAGCAATCGACATTTACTTGTGTAAGGAGCCAGGGTGGAGACGGAGGAATGACTAACACTTCGAAATTGGGAAGATGTAAATCGTAATTAGCAGATAGGCGAGCGAAACGGTGATTGGCGCCGCAGTTTCGATTGTGTGTTCCTGTGTTGTTGAGATTCATATATATTAAGAATTTGTCGCGCAGATGAAAGTTTTGTCTAAATTTTAATGAAGATACGTATTTAAAGAGGAGAAAGTGGCGCCAATCTTCTAGGGGTTCTATCTCAGCAAGGCAGTGTAGGCTAGTGGTAGGACTCGATCTGAAGGAGCCTAGTGAGAGTCTGATGGCAGAGTTCTGAACAACGTCCAACTGCTTGATATAGGATGCAGGAGCAGACGAATATGCAACGCAGCCATAATCTAGTTTAGATCTTATTAGTGACTTGTATAGATGTAAAAGGGTGGGAATGGATGATCCCCATCTTGGATGTGAAGCCCATTTGAGGATTCTCAGGGATCGATCGCACTCCGACCTAAGTCGGGTGATGTGATCCCTCCATGAAAGTCTTGCATCAAAAGTGAGACCTAGAAAGCGAAGGCAAGGTGCTGATACAATAGGAGTTCCAGACATGGACAGGGTGTGTAAGCGAGGGCAATGCATTTTTCTGCAGAAATGAACTGAAGTGGATTTCTGAGGAGAGAATATGAAGCCAGTAAGACGGGACCATTCTTCGAGTCTTCTAAGGCAGCCTTGTATCTTTCTTTCAGCCACCCTAGGTGTTGCGGAAGAGTAGTATATTAAAAGATCATCTGCGTATAGTCTGTATTTCACGTCAGTTCCAATGTACTGCCCTATTCCATTAATAGCGATGTTAAAAAGTAAGGGGCTTAGTACGGAACCTTGAGGAACCCCATTGGCCAGTGGAAAACTCCTGGAGACAGTGTCGCCAAGCCTTACACGAAAGTATCTGTTTGATAAGAAATTTTTGATAAAGTGTAGGAAGTTGCCTCTGAAGCCTAGGTCGTGTAGGGATTTTATTATGTTGTATCGCCAGACCGTGTCAAAAGCGCGTTTTAAGTCAAGAGATACAGCCAGGAGATGGTGTCCTCTTTCAAAGGTTTCCCAGATATCAATTTCCAGGCCGATCAGATGATCGTTTGTCGATCGGCCCGGTCTAAAACCGTGTTGATTAATGTCAATGAGACGATGTCGCTCCAGGTGCCATGAGAGTCGTCGGTGTATCATCCTCTCCATGATTTTACAAAGATGATTTGTAAGAGATATTGGGCGATAACTTTCAACAGATGAACAGGCTTTGTTCCTTTTGTGGATAGGAATAAGAAGAGACTCTCCCCAGGAGGGAGGAAAACCTCTCCCGCGCCAGATGTCGTTGTATATGTCAAGTAGGGTGCGCTGAGCAGATTCCGGCATGTTTCTAATTTGTGGGATCAAGATGTTATCTGGGCCAGGCGCACCTGAGCGACATCTGGCAAGAGCTGTTTTGAATTCGTTGTAAGAAAAAGGAATGTTGATCGGGGATGGTGTATCCTCCTCGAGTTGTAGTGCAAGTTCGTGTCGGTTTTTATGTAGTTTAAATAGGGGATCAAGATTGTCGTCGCTGGACATGTCATGGAAAAATTTTGCAAAACACTCAACTATATCTTCCCTGTCCGTCAGCCAGACCCCGTTGTCGAGGATATTATTAATGTGTTTGTTAGGAATGCCCCTGAGCCTCCTTACCTTGCTCCAAAAATCAGAGCATGTGGATCTGTGATCCAAGGAGCTGATGAATTTAGCCCAGGAAGCTCTTTTAGCCTCAAGAATGATCCTCTTGGCAGAAGCTTGGCATCTCTTGAAAGTAATGAAATTGGCCTGATTTTGGCAGTGTTTAAATTTATTTAGAGATGATTTCCTTTTTCTCACGGCCTCGGCGCAGTCATCGTTCCACCATGGAACGCAGCTATGTTTAGTCATGAATGTTGAGGTTGGGATGGAGGTGTTGGAAGCGTTGTTAATGGAATTAGTTAAGGAGTTAAGATTTCTTTGAAACTGGCCGGGAAGGAGGTGGGGGTTTTCAAAAATATAAGCATAAAGTTGCCAGTCTGCTTTAGAGGTATTCCAGATCTTCCTGGTCGAGGTAGCGTTAGACAATCCAGCCGGAATGATAGCAATAGGTAGATGATCGCTGCCGTGTGGATCGCCGATAACGCTCCAAGTGAAAAGTGGCTGTATGGTTGGGGAGCATATGGTTAGATCGATGGCTGAAAGGGTACCTGACGACATGGAAATGTGTGTGGAGGCACCTGAATTCATAATAATGAGGCCTTTCGACTGTACCAGGTTCATAATCGTATCTCCCCTGGAGTCCTGATGAGTAGACCCCCAGGTGGGACTGTGGGCATTAAAATCCCCTCCAAGAATGATGGGAGGAGGAAGTTGGAGAAGTAAGTCCTCGAGTTGCTTGAGGGTGAAGTTAATATTTGGGGAAAGATATAGATTGCATATGGTGACGGGGAGTTCTAGGCATGTTCTGACAGCTACAACCTCCAGAGGCGAGTTGAGAGCCAGTTGGTGGCAGTCTAATGATTCATGAATGAGTACTGCAACTCCACCAGATGCTCTGGCAGCTCCATCTCTGTCCTTTCTGAATGTTTGATAGTGCCTGAAGTTAAAATTGTCGGACGGTTTTAGGTTAGTCTCTTGAAGTATCAGGCAAGCTGGACTGAATGTAGCTGTGATGGACTTGAGTTCTGGGAGTCGTAGTATTATTCCGTTAACATTCCACTGTATTGCGGAACGAAAGAAAATGGTAGTAGGGGAGATATGTCAGTCCGTGAGAAAGAAAGTTTATCTTTTTAGTTTTAGGTCCTTTTTATTAGGTTGACCCTTGGGGGGTCCGGAGGTCGTATTGTCTATTTCCATCAAGTCCTCGATGGAACCCGTCGAGGACTTGGAGCTGCTTCTGGAGTTAGGTTTCGCTTTACATGTTTTTATGTTTTTGTTAGAAGCGATTGTAGTCAGTGGGGAAGTGAGGGAAATGGGTGTATGAGGGGGTGGGGTGGACGAAGGAGGGGGAAGGGATAAGAGAGTGGGTGAAGGACCTAGGGTAGAAGAGGATTTGGTGGGAAGAGAGGAAGATGGATTGGGGGCAGGGGGTGGAGGATCTCGTAGAGTAGAAGAGGATTTAGTGGAAAGGGAGGAGGGTTTGAGGGAAGGGGGTGGAGGATCACGAGGTTTGTTGAGGTTAGTAGAGCTTTGTGCGGTGCTACTGTGGGGTGTTGGGATTTGGTCGCACTGGGTGGCGCATGATACCATGACTTTACTTGCCGAAACTACGCTGGAGTATCTTGGGACATTTACGTTAGTAGAGCCTTTGACCTTTGCTTTAGCTACGAAATACGGTAATTTTTCTGAGACCCTAATTTTTTGTATTTGGAATTCTTCCTTGTATATCGGACATCCCCTGTACCTAGGGGAATGCTCGTCTCCGCAGTTCACACATAGAGGGGGAGGGGAACATTCAGATTCTCCGTGGGATGTTTTGCCGCATGACGGGCATATAGGTGTAAACGAACATTTCTGTGAGATGTGTCCAAACCTCTGGCACTGAAAACAGCGAAGGGGATTTGGAACATATTGTCGCACCTTTAGAATCAAGTATCCGGCTCGTACTCTTTCTGGAAGAGTGGATTTTCGAAAAGTTAAAATGAGACTGTTGGTGGGGGTAATTACTCCATCTTTCTTGGAAGTGATTCGTCTTACGGCTACTACACCTTGTTGTCGCAAGTTTTCAAGTATTTCGTCCTCCTCACAGTTGAGAAGGTCCGAACTGGAAATCACTCCTTTGCAGAAGTTCAATGTTTTATGGGGTTCTACTTTCACTGCCGATGTGTGCAGATTAGCCATATTCAGGATTTTTCCGGACTGCTTGATGTTTGCTGTAATAATAAGAAGAGAGCCATCTCGTAGTTTCTTGACGGAATCCACCTCTCCAACAAATCCAACAATACATTTATGAATAATAAAGGGAGAAAGTTTGGCTAATGAATCATCTTCGGATTTTACAACGAAATATTTATCAAAGTCAGGATTTCTTTGGGTGATATCGACTGGAGACGCTATCCTGGGTCTTTTGGACCCCGAGGTTATGGGAAAATTTGAGAGATTGATTGAAGACATGTGAGTCCCACGAGTTGGGAAGAAAGAACGTCCGCCGCAGCAGTGCTCCGTACTGCGGTAACCCTAAGTACTCCAAAGGGACGGGAGGTACTCTGGAGGCCCCGTTAGTGACAAATGTTACCCTCATCTGCCATTCAGCCCTCGCCACGGGTCGCACTACAGCTTGGCTTAAGGGACAACTCGGACCCCCGGGGGCGTCACTCCCCGTACCCAGATACAAGATCTGGGCCCCGTGAGGGGCAAGGTCTAAAGTAAACTGCAATCGATTTAATGAGTTAGGGTTAAAAATAAATATAAAAAATTGTGATATTGAAATTGTAAATGTACTAAATTGTATTAAATACTGATGAGTAGTGTTGGATCACCAGTTAATATTTTGTAATCATGTCAATTATCTATGTGAACAGGTTGGGAAAAAATAGGGTTCTTTAGTCGTATATCATCACATTTATAACCCTGACCGAAGAGGCTTGTATATAATACTATAGTTTTACCCCATTTTACTTCTTGTATGTCTTTGCTGATTCCGTGTAATAGAGTATTGGTAGACTCCAAATACAGCAAAACAAGATTATGCGTGTACTATTGAACTGCAACAGGCATACATCGATAGAGATAATATTACGGTCATTGGACTGGTTTTCAGTTGCGCGGGCCATTGAAGGGCTAATATTCGATTAATATATAAAATAAAACATAATTTGTCGCCCCATTATTTAAACACTTTTTTGGTACAAAGAGGAAATATGCATTTTTACGATGTTCGTTCTAAGAACAATTATGATCTAGGAAGGAATGTTTGCCTCTTCAATGCTTTGCCCGCCCACATAGGGAGCTCTCCTAATGTGTGTGTATTTAATAGACTGTCAAATTAGTATTTGAAGCAGTAGAGGGTTTTATCATTTGAACAGTATTATTTATTGCCTTTTGATTGCATTTTCTTTTGTTAAGATTTCTTTTAATTTTTCATACTTTTATTTCTTTGTATATTAATTTTGTTTTGTTATTATTAGCTGCATATACTAAATAAAGTGTGTATTTATTTATTTATTTATTTAAATAGGCTAACACAGCTTCATCCAAATTTGTGAGGAGACCGCATCTTAATATAGTACTGCAGTTGCCAGGTTTACATTGAAAGGCTCGAACTAATATCTCTGCAACTCCGGATGAAATCTTATCCTCTTTATTTGATCAGCAAATATTAGAAGAACTAGTTTGGTGGACCAATCACAAAATACTATTGATGGCTGCCAGAAACAAGGATGAAAGGCGAACCGAAATGAAGGGCCGACATATTTAGGGCCGTAATGGGTCGGGAACGTTGATGGACGTATATTTGAAATATTTTTAAGAATCACAATTGTTGTATTTTGTAGGAGCTAATGTATTATTGACGTGTATTGACAAGATGTTGGTTGGATTCAAGGGCAGATGTAGTTTTACAATGTTTATGCCCCAAAAACCAACTAAATATGGTATAAAATTAATGTTGCTAAAGAATGCAAGAACTATCTATGCATACAACGCATATATTTATTGTGGAAAAACAGCGATGGTGTTCAATTATTAAATTACAGGTTCAAACTTAGTAAACCTACTCAGGCAGCATTACATTTAGTGAAGCCTATTTATGGGACGAATCGCAATATCACTTCCGATAATTAATTTTCCTCGGTAGAACTTATACAAACATTAAAAAACATAAAATAACTTTCGTTGGCACCTTAAAAAAGAATGAAAGAGAAATACCTCGGGAGTTTTTACGTTCAAAATCTAAACCACAAGCCATGTATGGATTTATTAAGATATAATATTGCTCTCGTATGTATCGAAAAAGAAGTAGTTCTGCTTGTTTCTTCCCTGCACCACGACAATGAAACGATATGTTCGGCAAGTCAGAAATTATAGAGTATTATAACAATACTAAAGGAAGAGTTGATTCCCTAGACGAAAGATGTGCAATATACAGTTGTTGTCGTTTATGAAAAATTTAGCCACATATTGAACGGAGGGCTAACACTACAATTTCGGTTGAGGTACGGATGCTAAGTGGAAGAATATTGAAAATTGGGGGAGAATACCAAAAAGAAGAATCTGATTTGTTGGAGAAAATAAAGTACTGTTACCTTTGTCCCTCTACTCTACTCAGAAAAACCAAATATACATGTATTGACTAAATATACATGTAAGGACCAATATGTATAGAGTGTTCTAAAGAATATATATAAATTCTGTGTTGAAAAAAGTGAATAATTTAACATGTGTTGTTTTTTTTATATAAAAATGGAAGGACACATGTTTTATCTAAAATAATATGTTTGTGTCTTGGTTATTTAAGGTTGAAAAGTTTAATTTTTGTCGATGGTAGTAAGGCGAACTACAAATATTCTGTAAGTTAATTTTTTTCGTATGAAAAATACATTTTCAGGTTAACTATGATCACAATAAAAAAAATATTGATCGTTTTGTCGTTGTATTTGTGATTTGTTAATGGTATTGTGTTCCTAGTGAGTCCCTAAGACTCCACCTCAGTAAGCATGTAAAAATATTTCACCTTAGTAGCTAAGGGTTAAACAAAATAGATATAGCAATAGTTTAGATATAGCAAAATAAGTTGGAGAGGTCACTTCGAGAGAATGGACTAGGAAGGACAGGCCAAGATGATATTTAAAAAAGAGCACGGCAATATTAAAACCGAAGGGAGAAAGGGGAGGAAATAGGAAAGAATATACGGGAGATAGGGATAGACTGGAAAAGAAAAGTTATAGATAGAAAATATAAATTTATATAAAATTTTTGCAAGACAATTATTTTTTGCTGGACCTGATAAGATTTGATTCATATTTGTAAAAAGTTTATGTAACTTACATTTCTAACGGTAGTAGTTGGAGTGAACTGGAATATCCCAACATTTGCATTCAGCAGTTTCCTGACATTCAAAGGAGTGTGCTCTCTGTTGGCTAAATTTTTTCTTAGCTTCGCTATATTAAAGAGAATATCTTTGTCTATTATTTACAAAATACGTGTTCATTTAAATATATACTAAATAAAACACTAAAACATAAAAGAACATAAAACACATTATCAATGCGCCAACTCGGCCTGTAGAGCTAACAATTTATTATTTAAAACACTAGAAGGTCATCAAAATCAATTAAACTATTACCAAAATAGTAAGATGATTTTATATTTCCATTTGAATCTGCAGCGTCGTGGTTTATAATACAAATTGCCCTATATGAAGTGAAAAAACATAACAAAGAATGAAAAAACACCAAGCGAGATTAGTAAACTGCTATTACATCTTGAAAAAGATACTATCTCATGTAGTTAGTTGCATTAATTACAAAACAAAAGATAAGTAAACGTAAACGTTAAACAAAATTAAAAGAAATCCCTTGTGGAAACCTACAAAACTGAGAAAAGTATACTAAAATACTCACATGTGTTACCTAAATTACTTATTGTTGCTAAAGCTGGATAATTTGGTGAATCAAAAGCATCCGCTTCAATTGTATTGACTTTTTTACATCGATTGCCCCTAAGCAATTTATTGCCAAAGAAAATACATACTTCAGGAATAGCATATAAGCTCGCAAAGTATAAGGACCAATAAAAATTGTCAATTGCATCGGTCCCCTCTTCAAAAATGGGCTTCTATAACGTTTAAATAGAGTCAAGTTAGCAGTTAGCATAATTAAAAAATGGTTAAGATATATTTCTTATACCTGAGCTCCGGTTAATATAACTGGTTTAGATAAGCCGTCTAGCATAAAAGACAAGATTGAAGAAGTGTATGCCAGTGTATCTGTTCCATGTAAAATAATAAATGCGTCAAAGTCTGAATAATTATTCTAAAAATAAAAAGAAATGTGGTTACAAATTATTTCATATATTTTTAGAAGCTTGTAGACAAGTTATGACTATTCTGTTATAGAATTTCATTTATCTTTGTAGTCAGTATAATAGGACTTCGATCATTAAGCAAAACGATAGTTTTAAGATTTCTTCTTCTCCATATTTCTCACGCCTGTTAAGGCGTCGAATTCTATAGAACTACTGCAGATAAAGTAGTTCTACAGAACTACAGTTGTGCACTTCTACAGAACTGTAATTTTTTCTACTAATTCCTAACATGTGCCATTTTTGTAATGAATTTTTGGCCTCCTCTTTAATCCTATTTTCTGTACTGGCTTTAACCCGAATTTTTTGGTCTACCTCTTTTTCTTTTTCAACTTTTTCCTTTTTCGGTTACCTTTTAGACTAGTGTTTCTAGTTATCATCATTATTATCAGCCCCCATGTCCATCGACTACAAAATAAACGCCTCTTCAGCATGCTTTCACCACGCGCGGCACTAGCTTTTTTCTGCCATTAAGGGTTCAACATACTTGATGACATCATCAGCCCATGTTGCTTTAGGTCTTTTTCGTGGACCTTCGTCCCTTCTGTGCCACAAGAAGTTTTTGAACTGATTGTGATGTGAGTGCCCTAGTTTCACTTCCGTATGCCATAACGGACAGGACGCACGGATCAAAGAATTTTCTCTACAGGTAAAGTGGAAGTGGGAGATCACTTCATATATCCACAACATTCAAATGCCATCCTAAAATAGAAATGTTTCTCTCTTCAGCTAATTTATTGAACATGACCTGATTCTTTTTCAGGTTTATATTCAATCCAAATATCCATGCTTTTGATTATCCAGTCCTTTGCAGCTCTTGTAAGTGTATTTGTAGCTCTTTCGGATCTTGCGAAAGAAGAACGATATCATCTGCGAATCATCATCATTATCATTCATCATTCAGCCATTGTCGATTCACTGCAGGATGAAGGCCTCCACAACATGCTTCGAACTTGCGCGGTCCAGAGCTTTCCTTTGCCATTCCAGTCCAATATATTTGATGATGTCATCGATCCATCGTGTTTTAGGTCTTTTTCGTGGACGCCTATGGTCAAGCAGTATCCATCCCAGGATTGTCTTAGCCCATTGCCTCGCTATATGGCCTCCCCACCTCCATTTCAATTACATTCACCTTTGCAATGATGTCACATACTTTCGTCTGTTCTCTGATCATTTGCAATTCTTTCTGTCCCGCTTTGTAATGCCAAGCAAACACCTTTCCATTCCCCTCTGTGCTACCCGAAGTCTTTGAATTGATTGCAATGTGAGTGTCCATGTTTTACTTCCATGTGTCAAAACAGGCAGCACGCACTGATCAAAAACTTTTCTCTTCAGACAAAGTGGGAGTTTGTTCTTAAACACCATGTTGAGCCTGCCAAATACCTGCCAGCCACACTTAACGCGCCGTTCTACTTCCCGTGCTGTATCACCTTTCACTGAAATCATTTAGCCAAGATATATGTAGTGGTCAACCACCTCTAAGTCCCTTTCTAAAATAGACATTCTTAGGTTTCCAGTAAATTTGTTCAACATAACCTGACTGTTTTTCAAGTTTATTTTCAAGCCAAATGGTTCTCCCTCGTTTTGCAGCTCTTGTATGTGTTTTGGTAGTTCATCTGGGTTTTGTAACAAGAGAACGATATCATCTGCAAACCTAAGGTAACTTAAGTATGCACCATTTATTTTTATTCCATCCTGTTCCCAATCCACATTACGGAATACCTCTTCAAGGCAGACTCATAAAAAAGAACATGGGATATTAAGTCACCCTGCCGTACACCCCATTATATCTCGAGTTTAACTTCAAGATCATCCATGTGAACTGTCGCTGTAGCTTCATCATACATGGATCTCAGTAGATTTACATAAGCTCTGTCTATCCTTTGGTTAAACAATGCATCCATTATGGCTTGCTTTGATATTGAGTCAAATGCCTTTTCATAGTCAATAAAAGCCAAGTACAGTTGCATGATATATTCATTGTACCTTTCTAAGGCCTGTTGGACAACCTAGATAAGATCCATTATACTGAATCCACTTCTGAATCCTGCACTGGTTGTGCGTAATTCAGTGTTTTCAGTATTATTTTAGAAATTATCTTGGTGAAAACCTTGTACAATACTGACAGGAGGCTTATTGGGCGGTAGTTTTTCAAATCCTCGTGTGTTCGTTTTTTATGAAAAAGAATCAATTTAGCACTTTTCCATAAGCTGGGTATTTTTTATTTGTTGAGACATTTTAAGTACAATTTTTCGAGTATTTTATGTAAAGTTCGACCGCCGGCTTTCAACATCTCAACTGTTGCACTGTCCATTCCTGGAGCCTTTTCATTCTTCATCGCTTCTATAGCATTTGTCACTTTACTCAACAGGATATCTGGCATTTGCTCTTCGGTGGGTTTTGCTCTCTTTAACTGGTTCTGATCTTCATAAAACTTGAAATAGAATCATCTGATAACCTCTAACATTTCCGTACTGTAATATCTGCACGCATTAATGCATACATTTGTGTCCTTTTATTTCTCAACCTTATGTTTTGCTTTGTTTATTCCCTTGTTTTCCTCTACTGTTTTTTGCACTAGCTGCATGTTGAACCGACGCATTTATTCGTTTTGTATCAAATACGTTTTCTTATAGTTTTGTAAAGTTCAGCGTACTCAACTCTGCCAAAAAAAAAATAATTGTATAAATAATAAATAAAAAATAAAAAAATAATAAATAAAAAATAATTTAAATAAAATAATAAATTAATTGTCTCATTGGAATTTTTTGACTGTTTGAAACTTTTTCTCCTGATGCAGCAGCCGTTTCAAGCACATTGTCGATTATTTTTTCATACTGCTCTATTATTTCCATTTCTTTTGGGTCTTGCAACACATCAAAGTAGTTCGACAAAGCAATCTCAAAATCGCTGCCCTTCTGAAGCAGCTTCGCAGAATCTACTTTGCCTTTCTTCGATCTTACCATTCTTGTACATTTTCTTGGACAGTTTACCCTAACCTTTGATCGTATGATTTTATGGTTATTTCTGACATTAAAACGGTTAAAGACAATACAATTACGAAATATTGTTTTATCGTTTGACATGATGTAGTCAATATATATATATATATATATATATATATATATATATATATATATATATATATATATATATATATATATATATATATATATATATACATATATATATATATTTATACTGACATAAGCCAACTTTTTTAGTTGAAGTCATAGGCTAGCAATTTCAAAGGCAAACTTATAAGAAATACCTTGAGTACTTCCAAATACCAATTTGTTGGAAATAACGTGACTAAGAAAAATGTATAAATAATACTATCAGGTGTTTTCTTCAGAATCCAGATTTCTTCAGTAGCTATTTTTTTAACGGCAACCCCATATTTTTTTGACATAATTTAACAAATCTTAAAATTTTAAATAAAAATTGTTGTCACATTTCTTTATTGGAGTAGCCCTTTTAAAATAATTTGCAAAAACAACTAAAATAATCTGCAGCCGGCAGGAACTAAAAGAAGCTAACAGAGCAATAGTAGGCCTTAGAAATTAAACAAAAATTGTGTTGTTTGAAAGGAGCTATCATTATTGTGCTGTCACAATGATCTGCAAAAAGTGCAAAAATGTACTTACTGAAGAAAATACTTTCTTTATAAGGTGGAAAATCTTCACAACTCAGCACACAAAATTGCCCAAAGGGTAGGTTGTTCTCAGTCAAAGGTGTGGGCCACTTTAGAGGGAAACAATTATTGTGTTAATACAAAATGCGAAGCGTACAAGAATTGTATAATGATGATTGTGACCGAAACTTGGAATTTTGCGCCTGTTTTTGGGAAAAGATGCATCGCCAACCAAATTTCAAGAAGCACATTTTTTATAGCGACTTAATCTTATCTTAATTATTACTTAATCTGACTTTAGCAACTGAATTAAAACGTTATTTTATACACATTCTAATACAATAGCTTTCAAATAACACAATGACAGCACAATAATATGGCTCCTTTCAAACAACACATTTTTTGTTTAATATCCAGAGTCTACTATTACTCTGTTAGCTTCTTTTAGTTCTTGCCACTGCATATTATTAAGTTGTTTTTGCTAATTATTCTAAAACGTTTTAAGATTTGTCAAATTATGTTAAAAAAATATGGTGTTGCCTTTTAAAAAATATTGTTTTAGTACCTACTGAAGAAATCTGGCAACATCAAAAATAATTATTTAAAAATTTTGCTTAGTCAAGTTATTTCCTACAACTTTGCATTTAGAAGTACTAGTCTGTCACTCACTTCAAATAAAAAAGTTGGCTTATATAAAAGTATATAAAAGCCATATAGTAGCGAAACAAGCACCGAGTATATAAATTTGAGTTAAGTAGAAAACTCACCATTAAGTTTTTTATAAGAGCTTAAATATTTCTTTAAGTATTGAAACAAGAACAATCGAACTCAATCATAAAAAATGAAAATTGTTCGTTCACCAGCAGAATGGATATCTCACAAATTTGATAAAACTCATATTGATATCAATACAGACGCAAGAAAGTGAAGTCATACATCTATGATGATGATTAAACAACACATTTCTTAATAACGATAATATATAAGAGGTGCGCCTAATATCTTGGTATACGTATTCCTCGAAAAAAAACGTGTATTCACTAAAAGAAAGCAACTTGAAATCAAATATAGGAAGATGTATTGAATCATTGGAGGGAAATCGAATTAAACCTCAAGAAATAAATTTCTACTTTAAAAATCCATAATAAAACATATCTAGATATATGAACACCAGCTGTGATGTTCAGCTAGAACGCTGAACATAGAGATCCTCTAATGGTTTTCGAATAAGTTACTAAAAACTATAGTCGACGTTTCACAAGATCTTGCTAGCCATTTGATCACAAATCTTGATAGAGCTCAGTTGCTCGATCACTCATTTTCGGAACATATTAGAAAAATCCACTAAGTGACTCTAGGTAGTTCAAACTGGTACTGATCGGCACGCATCAGATGTTGGCCTGCCCCCCGCCAAAAGTAAAGTTAACAGTATTGCCAGATCGAACTCTACACCCCCAGTCTCATTATTTTATTTTCAAACCTCGAATATTTAAAGGAAGTCTATCCCTGTTAAAAAAATATTTGTTCCCCCTTTAAAATTTAGATTAATTCGTCGGAGTACAACCTGTTTTGCTCGCTTCAAAATCATCAACCTTTTTTTACGTTGCACTGAGTTTCTTTAAATTGAATTATTTCCAATAGAAAATAAATTTCTAAAGTACTGATTTAAATTTGATCTTTCTAATACCTCAATATCCTGTGCCATTTGTTCCCATTCTTTTATGGATACATTACAGGAATCAATTAAGTTTTCATATTCTTCAATAATATATCTCACTCGAGTTTGTTGAATAGTTCTGTGAAAAAAAAAGTTATTAAAACTGCATTTAAAATAGGCTACGTAAATAAAGTTATTTATCTTTAAGTTCTGAACTTTTACAGTTTTAAATTAGTAGAACAATTAGTAACATATATCAGAAGTGGCACGTCATTATAATTTGTTAAAAAAATGAGTAATCTGTAATTGAATAGTAGGGAATCTGATAATATTTAATGTTCTTGATCATTATATTTACGAAAAGCTTCCTGGCGAATAGTGGGAATATTTCTGTAGGGAGAACAATGAAAATATTGTTAAGTTTTGTAGATGGTAAATTCCCATCTCAAGAATTTTTATATAATGCAAAATTCCCAAACAAGACAGTACCTCCTGTTCAAACATATCTTCTGAATAAATACATTTCCTCTTCCTGGGAATTAACGCTTGTTTACATTTTTATTCACCTTCGGATATCTTCAAAACACGTTTTATAATTTCAACATTGAGGAGTATAAAGTTCCATTGAAACCATTATGATTTCGTTGTTTTTTTGAACTCTCTATAATGAGAGGTGAAACATGGATTCACCATTATACGCCAGAGATGAAGAAACAGTGTAAACAGTAGGTGGGAGAAGGTGAAGTGCGCTAAACAGAGCGAAAACGCTTCCATCTACAAGGAAAGTCATGACTAGGATTTTCTGGGATTCTGACTGTGGTGCTCATAGACTATTAGGTAAAAGGAAGGACCATCACCGGTACGGTAAGTATTGCGCTTCATTACTGATCCAACTGAAAGGTGGTGAAGTGCTCTTTTGGCACGATAATTCACCTGGACACACGTCATGCGCGGTGTTCATCAGATTTGACTCTCAGCGATTACTTCCTGTTCCCAAATCTAAAAAAAAATAGCTCGCTGGGGGAAGATTTGCTTCAAATGATGAGATTAAAGCCAAAACAACAGATTTGGACAAATCGCTTTATATTGGGGCTATTAAAACTTGGAATGTCATTGGTCTAAATGTATTAAATTGGAAAATGATTACGTTGGAATAATGTTTTAAACCTCAAAAAACTTTTTGAACGTCCCTTGTCACCTTTCAGGAACAAAAAACTACTTTTATCCTCATAACAAAAAATACACATTTTTTATGTTTGGTGACAATATTATTTGGAGATAAAAGTATAACAGTGGGCACTTCAAATCAGAACCTAAAGATTATGTAAGTGATATTTGTTTTTCTTTTGTATTCTGACGCATTCCATTAGGAAATGTATCACCAAGAAGGAGAGATCTGCAATAATATAATATCTAAATTATCAGGAATACACCTTTGAATCCGATGAATACAAAAAATAATCAACAAGATTATTAGTCCTAGCTCTAAACCTTGTAATACACCGAATTTATCCTTGATCTGCCCAATGAAGAGTTCATCCAAGAAAAAAGAAGAAGCTATCGGTATATCGGTTGCAACACTGGCATTTACTCCAAAATAAAGTAAAAAGTTTCTATGTATCAAAGTCGTTAAAAAATTGTTTTAAAATAGAGAACATCTTGGTGGTAGGTAAAGACATTAATAGTTTAATAGCTGATTTAAGTATAAGCAATACTTTAAAAAAAATGGAGATTTTTTATAGATTCATCAAGATTAAGTCTTAAAGATGTATTACTTCCTAAACAAGTTAGCTAGAAAAGGTCATACTGAATACATACATAATAAAGGAAAAGCTTAATAAAGAGCATGGACAAAAAAGCCGTCATTTCAATTACCTAAAAAGACGTTCGATAGATGCCCTGATATTAAAGTTAAAAGGGAGATTTTTGTGTAAACTGTAAACCAAACCTAACCTAACCTAATCTAAAAAGACCTTCGATAGATGCCCCGATATTAAAGTTGAAAGAAAGATTTTTGTGAGACTTCAAATCATGAACCTTTTCAAGAACTGTAACCCAAACTGTAAATCAAACCTAACATAACCTAACCTAACCTAACCTAAAGAGAACTTCGATAGATGCCCTGATATTAAAGTTAAATAAAAAATGTTTGTGAGACTTTAAATTATGAACCTTTTCAAAAACTGTAGCTCAAACTGTAAACCAAACCTAACCTAACCTAACCTAAAAAGAATTTCGATAGATGCCCTGATATTAAACTTAAAAGGAAGGTTTTGATGAGACTTCAAATCATGAACCTTTTCAAGAACTGTAGCCCAAACTGTAAACCAACCCTAACCTAAAAAGAAATTCGATAGATGCCCTGATATTAAAGTTAAAAGAAAGATTTTGATAAGACTTCAAATCATGAACCTTTTCAAGAACTGTAGAGATAATAACTGGTTCTTAAACACCATGTTGAGCCTACCAAATGCCTGCCGGCCACACTTAACATGCTATTATTCCACCTGGCGGATGGTATATGTCCTCTGCCCAAGATATACGAAGTAATTCACAAGAATTAAAATTTTTCTGTCTTCAGCTAATTTATTAAACTAGACCTGACTCTTTTCCAGGTTTATATTCAATCCAAATGGTTCTCCAGCCCTTTGCAGCTCTTGTAAGTGCCTTTGTAGCTCTTCTTGATCTTGTGAAACAAGAACGATGTCATCTGCGAATCTAAGATAACTTCAGTATGCACCGCATCATTGTCTTAAATTCCATCCTGTTCCTAATCCAGATTCAGAATACCTCTTCAGGGCAGGTTGAAAAAAAACAAGGGGATATTGCGCGATCCCCTGCCATACACACATACAAGTTATGCCAAGTCGCAAAATTTTCTCGGGAGAGAGAGCAATCGGGAGAGCATGTGTCGAAACCTTGACGAGCATGAACATCTAGAGGCGAAACATATGCCCTCCAATTGCGGGGATGGGTGGGGCTCGTCCATAGTCAGGCACGTAAAAAAATCTTCATTTAGGCGGAGACGCAGGTTGCTGTGTGTTCCACATGAGATTGTGGAACCCAGGGCTTGGGTGTACATGACACTCATCTACTGTTGTCTCGTTGGACGCTGTCCAAAGTAATCTAATGTTTAATGATGGTGATTAAACAACACATTCCTTAATAACGATAATATACATAAGACGTGCGCCTAATATCCAAGACGCCTAATATCCAAGATCCGTATTTTCTTAGCCAAGCCAAAAAGTTTTCTAACGCCCCTAGTCACCTTTCTCACCTTTCAGGAACAAAAAAAAACTCTTATCCTCATAATACAAAAAACGCATTTTTATATTTGGTTACAATATAATTTGGAGATAAATATATAACAGTGGGCACTTCATATCAGAATCTAAAGATTATGTTAGTGATATTTGTTTTCTTTTTATATTCTGACGCATTCCATTAAGAAATCTATCACCAAGAAGGAGATGTCTGCAACAATACAATATCTAAATTATCAGGAATACACCCCTGATTCCGATAAATATAAAGAACAATCTACCAGATTATTAGTCTCAGCTCTAAACCTTGCAAAGAACCGAATTCATCCTAGATTCAAGAAAAATGAAGAAGCTATAGGTATATCGGTTGCAACATTGGCATTTAGTCCAAAATTCAGTAAAAAGTTTCTATGTACCAAAATCGCTAAAAAAATTGTTTTAAAATAGAGAACATCTTGGTGGTCCGTAAAGACATTCATAGTTTAATAACTTATTTAAAAATAAACTATAAACCAAAAAAGTAGAGATTTTTATAATAGATTCATCAAAAGTAGGTCTTGAAAATGTATTACTTCCTAAACAAATTGCCATCAATCAAAATCGGTCATGCAGTCCATATAAAGAAACAGTACGGTAATTTTTAATTTTTACCAGAAAATATACAATATAAATCTAGAATGGCAAATTTGCGGATATTTATAAATCATATTTGATGTACAACAAGAATATATCAAATGCTACTATTTTCTATTAAAATGGAGTAATCAGGCATAATCAGGACATTACAAAAGAACTACATAACCACCAATAAATGCTTTTGGGCCTATAAAAAATGTCACCGGCACGCCACTACTTAGGCTAAAAGGTCTACTGCCCCCACTCTATATAGAACTGATCTTAAGAAAAGCTTAATAAAGACCATGGACAAAAAGGCAGTTATTTCAATTACCTAAAAAAAAAGTCCTGATATTAAAGTTAAAAAAAGAATTTTTCTGAGCCTTCTAATTATGAACCTTTTCGGGAACTGTAGAGATAATAACTCCTACCCTACTTATTATTAAAGTTTTTATAATAAATGTAAGTAGGATTTGATAATTCGTTTATCATTACATAATTTTTTCAGATAGTTATTTTTTTTTATTCTCCAATGAGTTTATGTAAATTGTAGTGCTATACATATATAGTTACTTACATTATGAATTCGTTGGTGCTTAGCTTTAACTTTTTAGCCATTTGTTCATCATGTAGACAAGGAATATTTCTCCTTACAAAATTCAAAAATTTGCTTTTCGTAGGACTGTATACTAAAAAGTAAATTATAAATTAAAATACAACAATCGAATTGAATAGAACAATATTTAATACATTGTAATTTATTATAATATTCTGTAAAAATAAAAGATAAAGAATCCTAATTTATCAATTTGTCGCCGTTCGCAGGAAGTTCTGCTTTGTTATTCGACTACATGGAAAATTTCGTATAAAGATCTTAGTGTGGTGCGTTATAAGATCCAGCTTATCCAGGAACTCAAGCCGCAAGACCATCGGTTGCGTCGTGCGTGCAATGAATGCGCTCAAAATCAATTACAACTGCACCCAGAATTTAACCGTAAAATGTTGTTCAACGGCGAAGTTCATTTTGGGCTAAATGGTTACGTTAATAAACAAAATAGCCGCATTTGGACTGAAAATAATCCGCAAATGGATAATTCAACAATTGCCGTTGTATCCAGAAAAATACACCGAATGACACGGATTGTAAGCGGGTGGCATTATTGGGCTGTACGTGTAAAAATCAAGCCGTTAATAGGGATCGTTACAGAGCGATGATGAATGATTATTTAATTCCAAATTTGAATGGTATTGATCTCGAGGAGATGTGGTTCCAACAGTATGGCTTCCTACATGGAATCATGCAGCTAACACAACAATCGATTTATTGAGGGAACAATTCATTGAGAAAATTATTTCAAGGAACGGTCTTGTTAATTAGCTACCATTCCATGAGATTTAATGTCTTCAGATGACTTTCTTTGGAGCTATGTTAAATATTTGGTCTATGCCGATAAACCAGCAACTATTGACTCCTTGGAAGCCAACATAACTCGAACAATTGCGGACATAAGATCCCAATTGCTTAAAAAACTGGTCAAAAATTGGATTGATACGATCGCTTTGTCAGAAGTAGCTGCGGCGGATATTTTTCCGAAATTATTATGGCAATAAATGTTATTTCACACAATGTAAATCGCACTAAAAACTCACCCTATATTACTAAGAAAATAATACCAGCTTAATAAACATCAAGCACATACTTCAAAATTCAATGCAAAAATACTTATATATACTATAATTCCAATAAACTATATATATTATTATTATTATTCACGTATGGGCCCGGGTGGACCACGCGAAGTACAATTAGAGGCGTTTGTTGTTGTTAGCCTTCCTTTGCGCCCATACTAATTTCATTCTTTCGCTATGAGCTTTTTTCTTCGTAGTCTTCGTACATTCTTCGTACAGTCTTCGTACATTGTTCTCTCTGGCCAACCTTCCAAACGTCAACTTTGTGTCTGAAACAGCCTCTATCCTGAATTTCACTTTGTGTAATATTTGCTGATCTTAGGTCCTCTTTAATTGCAGCAATCCATTTAATTATTTCTACTGTAGCTCTACTCCTATTTTCATAAAATTCGAATATTTGTCTAGTTAGCCTATTTATATTCATCCGTTTTATGTGTCCGTAAAACTTAAGTCTTCTTTTTCTCATATCGCTATGTATATCTGTGTATTGTTTGATTTCTTGGTTTTGTCGAAGTCGATATGTTGTTGTATTTATTTGTTTGGGGCCTAGGATTTTTCTTATGATTTTTCTTTCCTTCTTTTCAATGTCCTCGATGTCTCTCTTTCTATTCAAAATGAGCGGTTCTGCCCGATATAGACATTCTGGCTTAATAACTGTGTTGTAATGTCTCAGTTTTGTGTTTTTAGATAGGCATTTATTGTTGTAAATATTTTGTGTAAATCTCAATGCCGTTTCCATTTTTTGACATCTACCCTTATTGGCCGCTTTTTCCAACCCATTTTCCATGATTATTTCACCCAAATATTTGAATTGAGAGACTCGTCTGATGTTACCATATTTTGTTTTTAGAAATGGTGTTTTTAGTCTGTTGCAGGTCATGTATTGTGCCTTTTCAAAGGAAATTTGGAGTCCTACCTTTTCTGCTGTTTCTTTTAGAATTTCAATCTGTTTCTGTGCCGTTAATACATCTTGAGCCAAAATTGCTAGATCATCAGCAAAGGCCAGACAATCAATTTTGATGTTGGTTCTCCCCAGTTTAATGGGCTGATCAATATTCAGGGCCGACTTTTTTTCAAGCCACTCCTGTATTACTTTTTCTAGAACACAGTTAAATAAGAGTGGTGAGAGTCCATCCCCTTGTCTCACTCCAGTTCTAATTTCGAAGGGCTCTGAGATGTCACCCATGAATTTAACTTTTGACGTTGTGTTAGTTAATGTTGCTTTAATAATTGCCAGCGTTTTCAGATCTAGTCCTTGTTCTTTCAAGATTCGGAATAAAGATTCGCGGTCTATAGAATCATATGCTTTTTTGAAATCCACAAATGTACAGACGAGATTTTTATTGTACAGTTTTTGATGTCTTAGTATCAACTTTAGATTCAGGATCTGTTCAGGGCAGGATCTGCCCGGTCGAAAACCTGCTTGATATTCACCAATTTTAGGTTCCAACTATCCTTGTGCTCTGTCTAGTAGACATTGAGATAGAATCTTGTAACAAACTGGGAGAAGAGATATCCCTCTATAGTTGTTTACATCCGTTCTATCTCCATTCTTGTGTAGTGGATGGATTAAAGCATCTTTCCAATCTTCCGGAATCCGTTCGGTTCGCCAAACTTCTTGTAGAATTTTGGTTATTTCTTTGATTGTACCTGGACCAGCGGATTTCAAAAGTTCTGCAGTGATTCCGCTTGTCTTGGCTTAAGCCGCTTGATTTGCCTAATTATTTCATCTTTATTCGGTGGTAATGAATCTGGTTTTGTTTGTTTACGGTTTAGTGTTGGTAATTTGTTTAAAGGCTCAGGACGGTTTAGTATTTGTTCAAAATATTTCGCAAGTTCTTTGCAATTGTCTTGGTTATTTAGAGCTAATTGTCCGTTTTCCTTTTGGAAGCAAAGACTTTGGGGTTGATAGCCTGTTAATTTAGCCTGTTTGCCCCAATTCGTGTAGTTTTGATATTTACCGTTCCAAAGAAAGTTTTTGTTTTCGGTTTCAGACGTTGGCCAGAGGTCTCCGACTCCCTCTGAAAGATTTTGCGTTTAAGCCCGGACCAACCCGGTACCAACAAAGCTGGCAATGGATTGTCTACCTTCTGGGGTAATTTTGTAATTACTAGAACGCTTCATCTTGTACTTTGAATTAATTGTTTGAACCATGACGGTTCAGAGGTTAAGACTGGAGGGGTTAGTTCCAGAATTTAAATATCAGCCGCACCACTGGTGAACGAACAGACGCTGACCACTCAACCGCTTGATACAAGTCAGACGCTAAGTGGATTTAGTTTTTTTTTTTTGTTGCTTATTTTGAGATATTTGCAGCTGTCCGTTAATATCTAATGGAACTTTCACTATCCACCACCCGTGACCCGTCCAGTACCTTAGGCGAGGTATACTGGAAAACTATATATATATATATATATATATATATATATATATATATATATATATATATATATATATATATATATATATATACATATATATATTTATATATATATTATGCGTAAAAGTTAAAGAGGAGGCCTATAACTACCATTTTATAATGCAAACATTATGAACAGGAATAAAAAAATCAAATCATTTTACCTTAAAATTTTTGTACTAATTAATATATGTATTGAACCTAAACTAAATCATTAAAATATTTGGTGTATAGTCTTACCATTATTCTCATTTCTTTCCATTCCAATGGTTCCACCAGTGTACAAAACCAAAATTTTTTTTTCTTGATTCATTCTGGAAAAGAAAAGACTAATATGTAAATTATATAAAACCTCCACAACTAATATCTGATCTGATGATTTCAGAATCAAGAATGTATTTTCGTATTTATGTATTTGCAAGATATAAAGATATTTTTATATTTTATATAGTGAAAGAACGTTTTTTTAATTAATTTTGGTGTCCATTTTCTTGTTCTTTTAATCCTGAGGTTCCAAATATCCTAGGAGCGAGTAGGGTGCTGTGCGAGCCCAATGTCGTTATCGTATGCTGTTTACAGTGCCTTTCCATCCACACGATTTGTGTCAATATTATTAGAACTTGTATGGTTAGGCGCTGAGTTCAGATGCATTATTCAGTACGCTTTATCCATATTTCCTTTGGAGCTGTCCATTGTATTTTCCAGTTTACAACTTTATATGTCGAAAGCATCGTAGTCTATGTTTTTGTATCATTTCTTCTACTGTTGGCTAATGGTCACACATGTTTCGGATTGTCACATTTTGGTAGTGATCATGAAGCGAAATGCTCAAGATTTGGCGAAGACATCTCATTTGGAAAACATGCAGTTGGTCTAAGTTCAATTTTAACATGTTAACTAGTTCGATTTAGGAGCCGTGTACGGATTAGAATCCGTACAACAATATTGGCTCCACCTCAGGCACAATGATCAAGGTAGACAGTGACCTGTGATCATAACTTTGTTTTACGATACTGAGCGGAGTAAGCAACATCATTAAAAATAGAGGTGACTTCTGTATAAACATCTACAAAAATTACACTGTCATCGTCAAATATGACATTTCAAATGAAAAAGTTGGTATCAGACTGAACTCCTCGTCTGTTGGTGGAGACTTTTCTAGTGATTGTGTCATTGACGGTGTTGAACAGAAAGCTGTGATGTGGACCCTCACATTAATACAAATTTGCTTTGTGCAGGCTGTATGTAGTATGCGTGCGTGATAATGTAGACTCTCTGATACAAAAGGTCACATACAAATATTTTTGCCGCACAGCATGCACACGAACAATCTGTTGTCGGTTTTCTGGCGAACGTCAAGGAATTTGCGGCGCACACGATTTGTGTGTGGACGTGTTGTTGAAATGAAATTAATGTTTATAGTTTCAACACAATACCTCCGTGACGTGGCTATATAGAAATTTATTATTTATTGAGTAACTAATTGTAGTCAAAGCATGTCCCAGCATATTATTAGGTCTTAGGCTAGAACTGCAAATTTAGTAATCAATACGATCGTAAATGATAGGAAGTATCGGACATGCTACGAAAAAGTGTGTTTTATACATATTTCTTCATATTCTGTTTTGGTTATGGTAAACTTTTCTTGACATCATTTTAATTAAGACTTTATAAAGGAAATGAAGAAAAACCGATTTGTTCAAATACTAATAGTAACAATATCAGTAAGTTTTATCAGTATCAGTTCAGTTTTAAACAAAAAAATTCGTTACGACAAGGGTCCAAAACCCAAGGTTTCGTGAGATCACAAATTGTAAAGTTACTAAATCACCAGTGGAAAGGCTATGAAAAGAACTATCATTTAAAAAAAATATGGAAAAAGCCCATTTGGCAAATATTAATTTGTTATTGTTTAACGAATAAACTACAAATAAACTAACGTTGTAAAAATATTTTATTTTATTAAGAATCATACCCTACATCAACCCTTAAGGATGTGACAACGTCGCAGTATTACTATAACAAAAATGTTTATTTCATAATTACGACAAAAATTATTTCAATGTTTTATCCTTGCCTTTAATTTCGATGTATAACCTAAAAATATATTCTACGCGAAATCAAGATTTCTCTTCTCATTTTGGGGAACCTCTCCAAAATTCCGAAGGAGCTAAACATATTTACGGGCATCGATAATTGAGAGCGCTCTTACACCGGCAAAAATGTTTCCATGTTCCTCAAAGACTTTTGGATAGTGTAGTTCCAAAATGTTGAAATGTATAACAATGTGGGTGACAGCCAGAAATTAAACCTGACATCGAAGAACAAATTTTACATCTTGTTGGAGAGCATTCTACCAGAAGTACTCCAAGTGTTGCTCAGCAAGTTGAAGTTTCCCTTTGGATTGTACATAAATCACTAGAATAGCAATTAGTCTACCCTTATCATGAAAAAGAATACAAGCACTCTTACCAGGTGATTTTTCACACAGGCAAATATATTGTGAATAGTTTATTGGCTAATAGTAAAGAAAACCAAATTTATGTTCAATATTTTTATCAACTAACGATGCTTCTTTCACGAGGAATGAGGTGGTGGACATTTTGAGGGGTTAATTTAATAAAACAATTAATAATGTGCTTCTGAGTATGATGAAAGCTTTAATTAAAAATCTGAAAGACGTATTTTCGTTAAAGAAGATTAAAATGGGAAAGAATTAATTTCAATTTTAACATTGTAGGAAAATACTGTGTAGGTTTTTATTTGTTTGTTATAAAATATCAATTTTTTGCGGAAACGTATAGGATAAATGACTATAAAAATGCAGTACACGCTCGATAACGTGAACCCTCTTTTTTTTTGAACAGCTGTTTAAAATGAACAGCAATTTCGTCCCTTAATTTTGTAGTGACATTCGAATAATGTGAACAGCGGTGACCTCTCATTAATGTAAACAAAAACACAAGTGTTTAAAAACTTGTTTCAAACATAACCTATTTTATATAATAAACGACTGTTACATTTATCTTCTCATCTCGAAGTGAATGTAGTTTTGGTCAGACGAAAGAGTAAATGTTTGACACAATGTTTGACAAGAGAAGTCAAATATACCGGAAGAATGCGAAAATGGTATATCAGTAACGACATTACCTAAAAAGTATAGTGTGGTGAAATCAATACTCATACAATACTCCAAATACTACCAAAAGGCGCACTTTGAAAACGTCTATATACAAATTAATGGAAAACTAAATTTTCCTGTTACTGGCGATATGATACGAGAAACAGCATTAAGCTTGAGCAAAAAATAAGGCTTGTACAGCCAGTTGGCTATAAATATTCAAAATTTGTTATAGTATCAGATTTCTTCAAATTACAGGCGAAAAATTAATATCTCAGCCCGAATTAGTTGATCCTTTTAAGCAAGATTTGTTCAGAATTATAGAAGAACCAAATTTATGCCATCAGAAAATGTATAACGTAGACAATACGAGACTGTTTTGAAAACTCCTTCCCGACAAGACGTAAGTTTCCCTGACAGAAAAAAACACATCCAGGATTAAGAAACCCAAACAAAGATTAACAATCTTAGACTGCGCAAATGCAACAGTCCACAATAAATCAACGTTACTTTTTATCGGAAAATCTGGAAATCCAATGGCACTGAGACAATTTAAAAATACATTAATTTACAAACATTCAAATAATCCTTGGATGTCCGTAGAAATTGTTTAGAGTTGGTATATGAATAACAATTACGTATATTATATAATTTATTTACAGGTAAGAAGATTTCTAAAATCCCAAGAGTAGCCTCTGAGAGCCTTTTACTTGCCAAAGTACTTTTACTTGCCAATGCTCCTAGTCACCCACTAAAAGAACAATTAAGAACAGCTGATGGAATGATATTCATAATGTTCATGCCACCCAACGTGGCGCCGCTGATTCAACTATTAGATCAGAATGTATTAAAAATAAAAAAACTTTACTATAGAAAAAGCCTTCAAAATGAAAAAGCGTAAAAAAAAGTTGTGAATTAAACGAAAATAAGCAAATAATGATTATATTGAAAATAATATGAAAAAACCGCAAATAATGAGTATATTGAAATGTGGAATGAAGATCGTCAACCTGCGCCAGTAACTAAATTTTTCGAAGATGAAGAAGCCGAATATGAGTCAGAATTAGATCAGCTGCATGTATCTCACACTGATGTTATAAAAGCTTTAGTGTTAGTAATAATATGAACAAAATTCTCTTGACGTAAGTAATATTTTGTCACTTCAGGGTATTTATGAAAATGCTGTCATACTTAACATAAAAACTAAAAAGTTCAAAAAACGAATTACTGACTTTTTCAAAATTTAAGTTTTTTTCTGTTTAAAGATATATATATAATATGCATAACCGTTTCAATACTATGAAGATCTATGCTATATATATTGTTGTATTATTATTGTATTCCAAAACACAGTGATTTTTTTTATTACATCCTGCATATTTTTCTAACCGTCGACATCATGAACACCTTCAATAAAATGAACAACACTTGTGTTCACATGCAACAAAAAATTAATTCCGACAGATCGATATAAACAAAGCAAAAATGGCATTGTTAGGAATATTTATCCTGTTTTTCGCGGAAATGACTGCATTTTTGAAACATGTTTTAACGAAACTTTTGATCAAAAAAACACTTTGCATAACGACATTTCTGATAAATATTCAATCTACTGCCGTAATATTTTTAGATTAAATGTGGTTTCCTTTTTGTCCTATAAATATCACAAGAAAAAAATGTAATTATAATTGGGTTAAATATTATAAAGTTACCTATGATATTGAAAAACAAATTATAAAATAATTTTATCAGACAGAAAAGTCCTTACCTAGTTCACTTTCAATACACGTCTGAACAGCTTTGCCTAAAAAAATAAAATGTTTCTAGAGTAGGTAGATCCCCCGTTTATATACTAACTCTAAACAGTTCAGTGATGATTGCAATTTGAACAAAGCTTTTCCTAGAAACCGTTAAAGATAATATTTTAGTTTTAATTTATATACATTAATAAATAATAAATGTCTTGTTTAAAATTAACTATCAAATTTTGAAATATTGCATGGTAATAATAAAACATATAACAAAAGTACGAGGAATATTTTTGAAATAAGGTCCGTTTTTCAGTAAGACGAAAAATACTATAAATATTATTAAAATATATTTTTTCCATATTCCACACATTTGTGTCTACTTTTCTACATAATTTCCATTTTTGTTCAAATATTTGTCATACCGCTCAACAAGTTTTAAGATTCCGACGACAAAGAAATATGTCGCCTGTAAAGAAGCCCAACCCATGACTTCAGTTTTAACTTCTTCATCGTCATTGAACCGTTGACCACCAAGAAACTCCGTTAAGTACCGAAACAAGTGAAAATCACTGAGTGCAAGGTCTGGACTGTAAGGTAGATAATCCAGTTCTTCCCCTCCAAAAGACCTGATTAAACCTTGTGTTCGTACAGAAACATGTACACTTGCGTTGTCATGGAGCAACATCACACCGGAAGACTAAGCCGAAGGCTACGCCGCTTGTTTTGTATGACACGCGGGAATTTTCTCAAAGTGACACAATACGCATAACAATTGTCGTTGTGGCTCTCGGCATAGAATCCACTAACAAAATCTCTTTCCTGTCCCAAAACAGTGTTGCCATGATCCTTCGGCTTTCATTGCCTGTTCGGCTTTTCACTTTGGTTAGCGACGATGTGTGTCGCCATTCCATCGACTGTGGCTTGGACTCAGGAGTCATGTGAGACACCCAAGTTTCATCTCCTGTAACAATGTGGTCTAACAATTCATATCCTTCTTGATTGTATCAGATCAAAAATGATAAAGCACACCCTAATATATTTGTTTTATGATCGTCAGAAAGCAGTCTTGAAATCCACCGCGAACACAATTATCGATAATGTGTATCGATAATATCGACCTGTGGATATTTGAACAAATTGGTAACTTTTAAATCATGAGTCGTCGGTTTTCTCGAATTTTGTTGTACACATCACGAACCAAATTTTCAGAAATCAGAGATGGTCGACCAGGGATGGTCGTGGCTCACCATGCACATTAACCCACCCGTCTTTGAACATTCTCACCCACTTTCAAACTTTACTCACTCATAGCATTATCACCGTAAACCTCACAAATCTGACGGTGAATTTCCGCTGCTGCCAAGGTTCTTGCATTCAAAGAATCGAATTACAGATTACAAAGAATCTCCCAGTCGGCGGGCGACTCAATTTTCTTAAAATATAATAAACTTCTACAGTTCAGCACACAGACAGATGATACAGCTGCAAATGGAGCCTAAATATTCGCAAAAAATGCTGGGAGCAGACATGCAAGCGCTCTCCGGCGATTGCGCGCCATTCTCACTCTCTTTCACAAATGAACCTTATTTAAAAAATACCCCCGTATTTACGTTTGTTCCTTTGTTTATAAATGAAGGGTAATACGATACTCCACAGCGGTTTAATCCGATTTCAACATTTATGCTTCAATATTAAAATATATTCAGTAGACTGTTTTTAACAAAAACTTTTAAATGAGTCAAATAAGTGGCGAAATCCTGGCAATGTTAAAATAACAGTTGTCCCAAAACAACGTTTTTGATATAGCGGTATAAATATAAGAGAGACGTCCATCAAAAAAACGTTTATTAATTATTGAAATACACATTTTAGGAAATTAGTTTTTATAAATAATGTCATCCAAATACAAACTGTCACGGTACTCATCCAAAGGAACAGCAAAATTCCTTATGACGGCTCGAGATATAAACTATGGAACGCCTGCCATTTCGTGTCAGATATTTTCTTTTAGCTGCATCAAAGAAACCAGTTTTTTGACGTAAACTTGCAATTTTAGATAGCCCCACAAGAAAAAGTCCATCGGGCTCAAACTAGGACTACGTGGAGGCCAATTTATGTCACCTCTCCCGGAAATCAATTTATTTGGGAAGATTTCACGAACTCGTGGCAAAGACGTGTTGGAAGTGTGTGTAGTTACTCCGTCCTGCTGAAATCAAGTTCTTTGATTATAATCAGTAAAGTTTTGTAGTTCAGGTACCAAAAAATTGTCCAATATTTCCACTTAACGCTCGGAATTGACGAGAACTGCCCATCTCCTGCCATCTTCAAAAAAGCAGGGGCCAATTATTCCTCTCGCTGACATTGCAGCCCGCACAGTGAATTTAAGCAAATGTTAGGGGTTTTTAATGCTTGTGTTTCGGGTTCGTCACACTCCAGTAATGGCAGTTCTGCTTATTCACATAACATTCTGCTCCCGAGAAATCCTCCATACCAACTAAATTTCTAAATAAGTGGCTATCGATTGACATGCGCCCGCGCTTCACAGTTGTTGCGTTTGCGCAGTGAGCAAATGAAATAGAAACTTTCTTATGGAACACCTTGTATTATTAAAATAGAAGGCTTCTAGCGACTGACGGCGATCAGATGGGTGAGATTTGTGAAGTAGAGGGGGAATGTGTCGTATCAATCAGCAACGTTCAACTCCACTTCAAAAAGTTATGAACCATCTCGGAGATAAGAAAAGATCAGGTCATTTACAGCCTTTCGAGGTCAATATTTTAAGAGCAGCTATGACTGCAGATCCTAAAAGAAACACTAGGAAACGTTCAGGAGAAATAAGAATATCCGAAACGTTAATCGGCACTAATTTCTATGCCTAGGTATGGTGTCAAGGAGAGGTGTGCGAAGCATAGGAATGTTAAGAAGCAGTTTTAGAAGCATCTCTCATGAACTGTCGCTATAGCAAGCCACGCGTCGAGTTGAGGAGTGTAAAAACTCTCCTTAAAAAGTCTATTGATTTGCGATTCATCAAACGGATTATTACCTACGATAAAAAATTAGTTTATTTCAGCAATCCTAATGATGTAAAGCAGTGAGTTAAGCTCGAGCAACCAGTCTTCCCGTACTAAGGTGAGAAAGACTTGCCTAAAAGTGTATACTGTGTATTTGATGGAATCTTGAAAGAATAATTAAGGAAGGGAGATACATTTCGAACTCTACTCAACACAGCTTGAGAAAGTATATGCTATTCTGATTGAAAAATATTCAGTTTCGGTTAATCCTAAAAAAGTCCTCCTGCAGCAAAATCAATATGTGTCGTATTATGCTCTCCATCGAAAATCAATAAAATAGTGGAAAAAAATGTTCTTCCATTTGTTGGCTAGGTTAATGGTAAACCGGAAGAAAAAACAAACGCAAATTTGCGTCGAATTAAGTTTGCTCTTTTTCTCGAGCAGGCGAAGACATTGCTGTCGATGGAGGTACTGAGGAGCAGCAGGAGTCGCCTACTGGTCCACATGTAACATGTGCTGTATCAAGACTGACCGAAAGACACTTTTTGAAGAAGATACCACCATCTGAAAAAAAAACAAGTACGCGCCAAAGCGTGCTTGTTTATGTCAGATGGCGTCAGGATGTATATGTCAGATGGCGCCTAGCGTGCGTGCATTCTTCCCAATTTCGGATACATAAATAGCAACCTTCGTATTACCTTTGTTGTACATGATGTAATGTATTATATATTCTCAAATATTTTACACTTTTTGTAATATTTGTTCTTGTTTTTTAAGTATTAATATCCGTTTCTCTATTTTCTAATGTGATTTCTAAATCGCATTTTTGGTTATGTCGTGTTTTCTAGATCTATTGCGCACAGATATGTACCTCCATTTCCAGTCCATATAATCTATGTTATTTGGTTAATTCTCTTAAAATGCGTACTTTGCGAATAGTCTTAATATATTTTACTAGGCTATAATAAAAGTATTGACGTTTTTGATGTACTTATTTATTCAGTTTTTAAAAAATGTATACCTTGAGTTTATTCCATTATCTTTGAGCCAGTAACTATACTCTTTTTCGGTACTACTATGAGTTTTTGCAGGTGTAAAACTCGACGTTGCCAATTTTTATCTCGTATTTAGTCCTGGATTTTTCCCCGCAAAAAATGAGCCATTGGCCGGAACAAGTGGTAATCCGAGAGAGCGAGATTGTGGCTAGGTGAGGTAGAAATTCAAAATACAATTAATTAAACTGAAGGGTAGTGTGTGACTTTGCTACAGGAGGACTTTTTTTATGATTAACCGAAACTGAATATTTTTCAATCAGAATAGCATATACTTTCTCAAGCTGTGTTGAGTAGAGTTCGAAATGTATCTCCCTTCCTTAATTATTCTTTCAAGATTCCATCAAATACACAGTATAAACTGTTAGGCAAATCTTTCTCGCCTTAGTACGGGAAGACTGGTTGCTCGAGCTTAACTCACTGCTTTACATCATTAGGATTGCTGAAATAAACTATTTTTTATCGTTATAGGTAACAATCCGTTTGATGAATCGCAAATCAATAGACTTTTTAAGGAGAGTTTTTACACTCCTCAACTCGACGCGTGGCTTACTATAGCGACAGTTCATGAGAGATGCTTCTAAAACTGCTTCTTAACATTCCTATGCTTCGCAAACCTCTCCTTGACACCATACCTAGGCATAGAAATTAGTGCCGATTAACGTTTCGGATATTCTTATTTCTCCTGAACGTTTCCTAGTGTTTCTTTTAAAATATTGACGTCGAAAGGCTGTAAATGACCTGATCTTTTCTTATCTCCGAGATGGTTCATAACTTTTTGAAGTGGAGTTGAACGTTGCTGATTGATACGACACGTTCCCCCTCTACTTCACAAATCTCACCCATCTGATCGCCGTTAGTCGCTAGAAGCCTTTTATTTGAAAACAAATAAGAAAAATATTAATTATATACAAAAAGTGAAAAAGTAACAAAATGTAACCAAAGTACAAATATTATAAAATAAAATAATATTGGTTTTTTTAAAACTTCGTTTGGCGAACCCCCAACGTAAGATTACATATACATATATATATATATATATATATATATATATATATATATATATATATATATATATATATATATATATATATATATATATATATATAAATATATATATATATATATATCTATATATATATATATATATATATATATATATATATATATATATATATATATATATATATATATATATACAGGAAGTCCCAATAGTGCGATATCGGTCTTAATGGCTGGAGATAAAGAAAAAGTTCAAGTAAAAGAGTTGTACAGCTAAATAGACTGCATAATATAAAATTAATTTTATTTATACAGAGTGTCTCACTGTCACTGACTGTCATTGAATACCCTATATGTTCATCCATTTTTACATTTTGTTGTTGATTCTAAACATATTTCGTGAAACTTATCCTATACCTAAACCTAATTGTTTTACCAATATCCGCCATTTAAAAAAAATATCGAAGTTGCAGTGTAATATATCATTTATTTTTTGATGTAGGATTATCATTTTTGGTTGAGATATTAGTGAAACTATGACTTACGTTATACAGGATGTCCGGGATAACTAAGGTAGATAAAAAAAATCAAAACATCATATATCAATTTTTTTAAATAAAATACTTACATTTTTTCATTTTACAATATTCCTAAGACAAAATACTTCTATTCTTCTTAAATATGTCCTATACCTATCTGTCATAATTTCCGAGATTGTTTACATTTTTGTTTTTTAATCACGACGTAGAAACAAATTAACCAAACGGTCAATTATTTGGACTTTGTGAACTGTCAAATTGTGTAGTCTGGTGTTTATTAAAACAGAAAGTAAAGCGAAAATGAATTTTTCTAGAGATGATTTGGTAAACATTATCTACGTTTTGGGTGCAAGTAATCAAAAATCTTTTATAGCAAGTAGCACGATTGAAAAAGCGTTTTGAAAGAACTAAATGTGTCGATTGCGAAAAAAACTTGGAAAACCAGAAACGAGCTACGAGTGAAGAAAACGAATATTTACTTCTTTAAGCTGTAATTAAAAAAGCGCATATTTCATGCAGGCAGATAGGAAAGGAGGTAGCTGTTAAAAATCCACAGTGAACTTAAAGCAAGGAAATATAAATTTTATCCTTATCATATACAATTGGTTCAAGAACTAAATCGAAATGATTCCGATCGAATGCTTGAATTTTGTAAGTGGGCAATAGGAAAAATAGAGAAGAACCTAACTTTTTCAAATATATTTTATTCACGGAACTTTCCACAAAAATGGCTACGTCAACCGACATAACTTCCACTATTACAGGAGTAAAAATTCAAGATTCATTATCCCTTTAAATCATCAGCTTAGATGGTATCTTAATGTGTGGGCTGGTATTATCGGAGATCCCCTCCTAAAGCCATTTTTTTTTTGAAAATAGAGTTAATGGTGATAGTTCTCTCAATTTTTTGCTAAATAATTCTGAAGGATAGATTGAAGAATTGCCTTTAACTGTAACGAGATGAATGTGGTTACAACTAGTCAGCACTCCTCCACATTTTAGCAGCCAAGTGAGACAATATTTAGACACAAATTACGAAAATAAATGCATTGGTAGTGGAGGTCCTGTACCATGACCAAACAGATGCATGGATTTAACAAAACTAGATTTTTCCTTATGGGGTTTTGTTATACAACAAGTTCATCAATTGCCACCCACCACAATAGAGGATATGCAAATTAGAATAACAAATGTGTTTACGAATATCATGAGGCAATACTCATTACAGTCAATAGTTC
This sequence comes from Cosmopolites sordidus, assembly GCA_031761425.1. NCBI lineage: Eukaryota > Metazoa > Arthropoda > Insecta > Coleoptera > Curculionidae > Cosmopolites > Cosmopolites sordidus. The sequence continues at coordinate 1,008,892 of JARFXV010001350.1, read as the reverse complement.
TTTTAAACGTAGGCTTAGAGTTTAAATTGCACTAAATGGTAGACATATCAAACATTTAATAAAGTTATTGTAAACTCGAAGAGATTTACCACTAAACACCAAATCAACTAACATGGCTTGTCTTATCAAGAAATGATTTAATCTTCGTATTAAATATGTTATCTGATTTAAACTTCAGATTAAATCATCTCCTGATGATGCTAACATGGTTGGCAAAACGCGCGTCGAGATCTTTAAAAAAGGAATTTGGTGTTTAGTGGTAAATCTCTTCCAGTTTAGTGTTTCACACAGAAGGTTCCAATAGAAGAATTAATCTAAATGATGGTAGTGACATCTTCTTTATAAATGTTTGTACGTCAACTGTCTTACTAAAAACTAAATATTTATAACATTTTGTTTACTATAAAAATAAGTTTGAACTTAAAAATCATGAACCAATATTTAAACTTTAATAAAAAATCAAGTTAATATCTTATACCGTTTTATTTTGATTACCAATTAATAATATATAGCCCTTATTTGATAACTACCCTTTATATATATATCATCATCATCATCATCATCAGCCCGTATCGATCCACTGCAGGATGAAGGCCTATTCAGCATGCTTCCAACCTTCACGGTCCTGGGCTTTCCGCTGCCACTCGGGTCCAATATACTTAACGATGTCATCAGTCCATCGTGCTTTCGGTCTTCTTCGCGGACGTTTGCGATCAAGCGGTATCCACTCCAGAATTGCCTTGGTCCATCTGTCGTCCCATCGCCTCGCTATATGGCCTGCCCATCTCCATTTCAACTGTTTTACTCTTCCAATGATGTCACAGACTTTTGTTCGTTCCCTGATCCATGCGCAGGACTTTCTGTCTCGTCTTGTAATGCCAAGCGTACATCTTTCCATTCCCCTCTGTGCCACCCGAAGTTTTTGAATTGATTGCGATGTGAGTGTCCAGGTTTCACTTCCGTATGTCATAACGGGTAGAACGCACTGATCGAATACTTTTCTTTTCAGGCAAAGTGGGAGTCTGCTCTTAAACACTATGTTGAGCCTACCAAATGCCTGCCAGCCACATTTAACACGCCGTTCCACCTCCCGGGCGGTATTCCCCGCCATGGAAATCCTCTGCCCAAGATATACAAAGCTGTCCACAATCTCTAAATCCCTTCCTAAAACGGAAATTCTTCTGTCCTGAGCGAAGTTATTGAACATAACCTGACTCTTTTTCAGGTTTATTTTCAAGCCAAATGGTTCGCCAGCCCTTTGCAGTTCTTGTATGCGTCTTTGCATCTTGTATGCGCTCCTCTGGGTCTTGCGAAATGAGAATAATATAATCTGCAAATCTAAGATGGTTTAAGTTTGCACCATTGATCTTTACCCCATCGTGTTCCCAATCCAGTTTACGGAATACTTCTTCAAGGCCAGCCGAGAAAAGAATAGGCGATATTGCGTCACCCTGCCGTACACCTCGTTCTATATTAATTCCCACTTCAAGATCATCAAGGTGAATTGTGGCTGTAGCTCCATCATATATCGATTCTAATAGGTTTACATAGGCTCTCTCTACACCTTGGCTAAGCAATGCATCCATTATCGCATGCTTTGAGATGGAATCCAATGCTTTTTCGTAGTCGATAAAAGCCAAGCACAGTGGCATGGTGTATTCGTTGTGCCTTTCTATGACCTGCTGTACAACCTGGATGTGATCCATTGTACTGAATCCACTTCTGAATCCTGCTTGTCCTCTTGGTTGTGCGTCATTCAGTTTTTTTAATATTCTTTTAGAAATTATCTTAGTGAAAACTTTGTACATCACTGATAGGAGGCTTATTGGACGGTAGTTCTTTAAATCTTCCTGTGCTCCTTTTTTATGTAAAAGGATCACTTCTGCATTTTTCCATAAGTCAGGTACTTTTTGTTCTTTGAGGCATTTTGAGTATAATTTTGCCAATGTTTTATGTAACGTCCGACGACCAGCTTTTAGCATTTCGACTGTTACACTATCCTTTCCTGGAGCCTTGCCGTTCTTCATCAATTCTATAGCATTTGTTACTTCCTCCACTAGGATATCTGGTATTATATATTGTTCTTCCGTGGGTATTGCTGTCCCTGACTGGCTCTGATCTTCATATAACTGGGAATAAAACCTTCTGACAATCTCTAACATTTGGGTACGCGTCCTGCACACTGTGCCATTCTCACGCTTTAAAGCATATATTTGCGTTCTTTTGTTTCTCAGCTTCTGTTTAGTTTTGTTAATTCCTTTGTTTTCTTCCAGGGTTTTTTGCACTAGCTGCATATTGAATCGGCGCGTGTCCTCTCTGATACGTTTTCTTATAGTTTTGCAGAGCTCAGTGTACTCGACCCTGCCAAAAGGACTACCTGCATTTCTCATTGCTCGCCGTTTCTTCATTAAATCAATGGTCTCACTGGAGATTTTTGTTTGTTTAAGACATTTTCCTCTTGTGCTATTGAAGCAGCCGTTTGAAGTACATTGTTGGCGATTTCTTCATATTGAACTGATATTTCCACCTCCTCTGGATCTTGTAACGCAGCAAACCGGTTTGACAAAGCAATCTCAAAATCGCTTCCTCTCTCCAGCAGTTTTCCAGAATCCACCTTGCCCTTCTTTGATCTTACCATTTTTTCGCGCTCTTTTCGACAGTCAATCCGAACCCTTGCTCGTACAATTCGGTGGTCACTTCCAACATTAAAATTGTTAAGGACAGTACAATTGGTAAATATTGTTCTATCGTTGGTCATGATGTAGTCAATTTCGCTTGTGAGCCCAGATGGACTTTTCCATGTCCATTTCCTGCTGATATTTTTCTTTATATATATTTATCTTTATATATATATATATATATATATATATATATATATATATATATATATATATATATATATATATATATATATTATATCAGAATTATCCACCTGCAAATGACATTATTTATAAACCAAACGTATATGAATTTCAGTCAGAATCCTTATCTAAGGAAATTATATCAGTTACATGCTACATTATCAGGAACCACAACAACAATGCCTATCCCGCGGTCCACCCTCAAACACCTGTAGTTTTGATGACTTCGCAAGTTCCATCTATATTTAAGCCCTGCGAGGCCAAGACAGTTATTGACAATCATCGACGAAGAGTTATATAAAACGAATACATGTATATATGGCATGTTGTACCATCTTGTTAAAAACCACATATCGTTCAGATCAAAATCATTCAATTCATACCAGAAAAAATTAGTAATCATTTGCTGATGAACTGCATTTCTATTTTCATTTTCAAATAACTACGGTGTATTCAACGGCTTCAAATTGCGAAGCAAGCAAAAGACATTTTTTTAATTTTCTGATAACTATCACCATCTGGCTATCACCCATTTCCGGCTTGAATCTGATATTAACAAAATAAAAACTACAGTGATTTCTAAAAAGTATATGCAACTTTATCTGTGATTCCTGTCCAATAAAAAAATTAATGCTTTACTGTGTAAATGTTACAATTGTAGAATGAATATTATTTTTACTCCCAGATTTTTAATAATACTAATAAATCATCCTCCACCAAATTTAGACTTGTTTGGATAATTTTAATACGTTCTTTAAAGACCACAAAGTTGTTTTATACAGTGTTCTCGTTCGCGAAAAGGTTTTGGCATTTTTCAGAAAACAGTTTCATTTTTGAAATAATTTTTTGTTTAACGAACAATTAATTGTAATATAAAAAAATCGAGGTCAAATATATAAGGTGTCAGTGTCCTAAAAATTTTAAAATGTTATCATCATCATATATCCCGTTTATAGCGCTATCCGCCTTTGGGTTCCTAATCGCCAGTTATTTCTATCCTCCCAGTCATCCTCCGAGAGATTCCTTGCCGACATAGCTTTTGTTATTCCATGCAACCATGTTATGGGCGGTCTTCCTCTTTTCCTCCTTTCCGTAGGCATCCACTCCAGAATCCTTTTAGGTAGTCTTTCCCTTGGCATTCGCCTCACATGTCCATACCAGCCTAGTTGTTTCCTTTCGATGTCATCAATTATTGTGTGTTCTACCCTCATTAAATTTCTGACGTCCTCATTTCTAACATGTTCAAGTCTAGATTTACCTGCCGATCTTCTCCAGAAATCCATTTCCACTGCAAGTAGGCTGTTTTTTTGCTTGTTTGTCAGCTGCCATACTTCCGAGCCATAAATCAGTGTGGGTTGTAATATAGAGTTATAAATTTTCTTTTTTGTCTGTGCTCTAATATTTTTTTGCCATAATATTGAGTTCAATGCTCCGATAACCTTCTTTCCCTTTGTTATTCTGTCTTTTATTGTTTCGTTGTTTCGGCCAGTCTTGTTGAGTCTTGAGCCCAGATATACGTATTCCTCGCAGCACTTGATATATTCGTTGTCCAGAATCAGATCTCCTGGTAGGTGTTCTTGTCCAATGTTCAAATATTGTGTCTTCTCTGTGTTAATTTGCAATCCCCATCTCCTGTATTCTTCGAATAGTTTCCGCGCCATATATTCCAGGTCTTCCTTATCCTGGGCGATCACCACCTGATCATCAGCGTAGTGTAATGTATATAGAGTTGTATCCTCTATTGTTATTCCCATGCCATTACACTTCCGTTTCCATAACCTCAGCGCTTCATCGATGTATATATTAAATAGGGTAGGTGACAAAGAACATCCCTGGCGTAAGCCTTTAGTTACGTTGAAGCCTTTTGAAAGTTTATTACCCATTTTTATTCTAGATGTTGTGTTTCTATAGAATTCCTTAATGGCATTTGTAATAGTCACATTAATATTAGATTTCTCTAGGACTTCCCATAGTTTCACAATAGGGACCGTATCGTATGCTTTTGTTAGATCTACTAGAAGTAGGTGTACATCTTGTGACCGCATTGTCTTCTTTTCAATAATTTGTGTTAGGCAGAAAATATTGTCTATTGTTGATCTACCTGCCCTAAAGCCGTTTTGTTCTTCAGATTCGTAGGGATTATATTCTTCACATATGAGATCCTTTAATATTTTTCCATAAAGTCGACATAATGTACTCGTCACCGGTATACCTCGATAGTTGTTGCAGTTCTTTTTGTTGCCCTTTTTATGTATAGATGTAAACCAGCCTTCTTTCCAGCATTGTGGAACTGGTTCCCCATTTAAACATCGGTTGAAAATTTCTGTCAGGATCTTAAAAAGTTGTTCCGTTCCATTTTTTATTAGTTCTGCAGGGATACCTTCCGGGCCTGCGGCCCGACCATTTTTTAATAAGTATATGGCTTTCTTTGTCCTGTCCAGATCAAGAGCTATGGGTTCTCCAACAATTCGGATTTTCTTGGGAGACTTGTTCATATATTCTGTTCTTTGCTCTGTCAGAAGTGATTTATAGTGCTCCTCCCATTGTTGGGCTGTAATTGGGTTTATATTTATTTTATTTCTCGTTTGTGACCTTAGATTCTTTATAAATCTCCATGATTCACTAGATTTACGCCCACCTATATATCCATCTAATTCTTGGCATTTGTTTTCCCAAATTTGATTCTTTACTTGAACCACAGCCTGTTTGAATATCGATGTAGCTTCTTTGTATTTCTGTCTGTCTTCTTGCCTCTTTGAACTCATCCATTTTTCATGGAGCTTTTGTTTTTTGTTCTTCATTTGTTGTAGTTGATCGTTCCACCAGTACTTCCTAGCTTTGGGATATGTTTGTTTAATTCCTAGGGATTCTTTGGCTGCTTGGTGTATTCCTTCTGTTACATTTTTAAGTAGAGATTCAGTTGAACTATTCTCGGGAACCTTTATTAATCTTCCATCTAGTCTATTTTTATATAAGGTTCTCGTACTTTCATTTTCCAGGCTTGATAGATTGTATCGAGGATCTGTATTGCTTTCCAGATTTTCATTTTTAGGTTGTCGATGGCTGTTTCCTTTGGTTTGCTTATATATTGGTAAAATTATTTTTCCTTTTAGGAGATAGTGATCACTTCCGCATTCAGCTCCTCTGCATACCCGGACGTCATGTATTTTAATACTTGATTTTTGCTTGATAATTAGATAGTCAATTATCGACTTTAGGTTTCTGGTCCTTTGGATCCAAGTATATTTGTGGATATTTTTATGTGCATAAAAGCCATTCGTTATTGTCAATGATTGATGCTGACATAGTTCAATCAATCTTACCCCATTATCATTCAGTGTCTCTTCTCCATGAGGTCCAACCACTAAATTCTGTGTTTTCTTTCCCGTTCTGGCATTTATGTCTCCGAGTATTAAGATCTCTCTAGAGGGTCCTATATTTGATATTACGTCCTCCAGTTGTTTATAGAAATTTTCCTTTTCTTTAACTTTAAACTTTAAATTTTAAAATGTTATATGAAAAATTAAAAATATTGTTACTATAAAGTTCTAAAACAGCTAAACTAAAGGCTACAATGAATCAAGAAGAAAATCTAAATATACATTTTTTTGTATGACGAATAGTTTCAATAGAAAAAAGTTAAGCTCAAATTGGAAAAAAGTCTATTTTCAAATGTAATTTTCTTAGCTACCGTCAGTGAAACAACAAACTTTATTTAGCTTTTCGATTTCTTTTTTGATATTCTATATCATATAAGATTATAAGGAACTGTTAGGACTTGCAATAATTTTTTTAGGTACTTCATAACTAAAGAAGTAATTTCAGATCAATTCAATTTTAGAGTATTTCAGATAAATTTTATCATGCAAGATGGATGGCTAAAGTCATTTAGTTATTATTTGAATTTAATGTATTGTTGGAATACCCTTCAGGGAATAGTTTAAACTAACCTTATATCAAAAAAATGTAAAGTATATATGTATTTTTTAATCCGCCTCTATATCAAGGCCTGGTTTTAAGTCTAACTTTTATGAAGGAGTTTGTTTTTTTCGTGGGGGTGTATTTTTCGTGAGTGTGTATAAAGACACTCACTAGATTGTCTCAAGTAAAGACAAGCTTTGAGAAAATGTTGTGGTCACTTCCGATATCTGATCACTCTAGAACCGTCGGTTGCTCTAATAATTTTTGATAAAAGCGTTCCTTCCTTTCAAAACCAAAACTACCTTTGGTGCTCTTCTTCATGCTCAAGAAGCTCAACAAGGTGAGGATACTTCTCATGATATAAAATGTTTTCTAGTACAGTCTAAATATGTTGAAGTTTATATCAGTCAATCATTATCGTTCATCATTATCAGTCATCAGTCAAATATCTTACTTGAAGAAATACTATAAAGTTTTTCATAGGGTAAAATATTCCTTGTGCCTTTGAAAAATCCCGATCCTTCTGTTAGGGATACTTTTCCGGACTTTAAACAGGGACCCCTGATTTTAGAAAGTGAAAACTGATTGTAAGAGGTCAAAAGTTTTCATCTAACGATATAAATACACTTATCTGAAATGTTTAACGTTTAATAAGACTTTTTTATAAACTTTTATCTTTTTTATAACTACATATCTGTTTTATATTTTTTTATAATTATTTTTTTAATTAATTATACTTCGATTTTTAAAATATATTTACATATTTTATTCGTAAAATAGTTTTGACATACATATTAAATTTTATATTGTTCTCTAAATTCCTATGTCTATGTTCAATTACATAGTAAATTTCTAGTCATTTAGAGAACGGATTTATATTAATAGAATTCGCGGTTCGTTTTCTTCAGCTCGGTTGATGACGGTTATAAGGCCAGAAACCGGTCTCGCCCACTTTCGCTTTCACACTCGCTTTCTTGTACGTATATATATATATATATATATATATATATATATATATATATATATATATATATATATATATATATATATATACATATATATATATATATATATATATATATATATATATATATATATATATATTATGCATAGTATAATTGTTTGTCTTTGTTTTGTTTTTTCGGGTTTAATTCAAACACAATTGTTTCAATTATATTAATATTGCCACATGATTTCAAATTTTAAGAGATAATTTTGATATTAAAAATAAAACGTCTACTTATTATTTCATTTTATATTTAATAGTTATAAAATCATCTTGTTTGTTAACGTTTTCTTAGAATATCTTTTTTCAAATTGGAATCAACACACTGAATGGTTTAGGAGTAGCATATAAATGGGGGATTCACTGACTAGTGAAATGCTTTGTTTTTCAACTTTATTCCTTGGCGAAGTGAACTAAGTTTGGGATTTTTTGTCCTATATAACTGTTTCATAGTTCTATATAGAGAGTATCTATAGTATATTGATCTATATAACTACTATTGTTAGTCAATATAATAGGTAATTCAATTTTAATTTATTTTTAAATAATTGCTACTTATAACATTGTAATAAATAGTTGTTTAGTCATCTTCTTGCAAAGATAGGTTTAAAGTTTAATATATATATATATATATCTATATATATATATATATATATATATATATATATATATATATATATATATATATATATATATATATATATATATATATATATATATATATATATATATATATATATATATATATATATATATATATATATATATATATATATATATATATATATATATATATATATATATATATATATATATATATATCTATATATACATATATATATATATATATATATATATATATATATATATATATATATATATATATATATATATATATATATATATAGATATATACATATATATAGAATATATATATACATATATAGAATATATACATATATATATATATATATAAATATATATATATATATATATATATATATATATATATATATATATATATATATATATATATATATATATATATATATATATATATATATATGTAGGGTGTCCCAAGAATCGTCAAGTCGGAAACGGGTGATAGGCCAGGTGGTGACAGTTATCAGAAAAATAAAAAAGGATTTTAGTCATGTACAAAAAAATAGAGAAAATTGACACCCTTTGAAAATCTTTCAGGTCCTGTGACTACAAATCTTTATTTTTTGTGATTTAAAGCCTTTTATGCCTCAGTTTTAAAGAAAATATCACTTTTTTGCACAACTATGAACTCAAAATTATTATATCGCCCAAATTTAACGAACTGTACTGGAAAAAAAAATGTACTACACTTTTTGCCAAGTGAATTTAAAAGAAGGCGGTCCTACTCCGGATTGTAAAACGGTATGACACTTGCTAGATTATTTCTTAAATGAGGATTTTTTTTCTAAAGAAGTCCTATTTCAAGCAAATTCTTTTTACTTAGTTAAAATGCTTCCAGTGCACGCTAGGCTTTCTCTAAGTCCGTAACTTTGAGGTAAGTACAATTGTGAGCGAGACGGATAGATTAAGGTCATCAACTGATGACTTTATTATAGTGATTTTATTTCTTTTCATTTAAGAATTAAATGCATTTCAATAATGTTTAAATTGTTTGCCTTCAGTCACAATGCAAGCCCTACATCTTCTTAAAAGATATGGGTTTATTAGACAGGCGTATCTTCCAGAGTTGATGTATTTATCGGTTTCCGCAATTTGAAGCCGTTGAATACATCGTGAATTAACGTGAATTCGTGAATACACCGTAGTTATTTGAAAACGAAAATAGAAATGCAGTTTATCAGCAAATGATTACTGATTTTTTTCTGGCATGAATTGAACGATTTTGATCTGAACGACATGTGGTTTCAAGAAGATGGAGCAACATGCATCTCGTGATACAATCAATTTATTGAGAGTAAACCAAAAGGTATAAGATATTAACTTGATTTTTTATTATATTTTAAATATTGGTTAGTGTTAGATTTTTTTGGACTGCATCCAATGAGACAACAGTAGCTGAGTGTCATCACTCACAACAACCTGCGTCTCCGTCTAAATAAATACTTTTGTTGGTTGCTTGACCGGGAACGAGCCCCACCCATCCCTTCAACTGGATGGCATTTGTTTAGCCTGTCGATGTTCAAGCTCTTCAGGGCACCTACATACACCATACATCAAGAATAGGGAGATCATATCCACTATCAACAACCCCTGATTTGCCGAATTCCCATCGGATAGCGTATATATGTAGTATCATATCTTCTTACACTGCGTCCAATGAGACGACAGTACCTGAGTGTCACCATACACCCAACTGTTAGGTTCCACAATCTCATGTGGAACACACATCTGCGTCTCCGCCTAAATGAACACTTTTGTTGGTTATATATATATATATATATATATATATATATATATATATATATATATATATATATATATATATATATATATATATACACATAGTATTATTATTATTATTTTACATGTATAATTATTATTATACCAACAATTATAACAAAAATACCCTTACCGTAGTTACTTCCACTGCACATCTAAAGAGTTAATATTAATATATGAGTTAATAAGTATTATGTTAATATTTAACTATCTCAAGTATAAACGGTGAATCCCCTAGTTCTAGGTGCAAAACCCTTTCTAATACATATTCAAATTTTCTAGAAAACAATAATCATCAATTTTGGGATTAAATTGAGTTTAGTGATTAATATTAAGACTATACTTTTCAGTAAATCATGCTTTAAAATTTTACTACAAAGCAAAGAAATTTTCTTTGAATATTTTTCTATTCTTCTATTATTCTATTTTGCGCTTATTAGCCGTAAAACTCAAATTCCTTTTATTTCTCCTTATTCAAAATATGGAGGAATATCGCACATTCACGATTAGGTTAGTTTGATGGGTTCCCATAACCCTGAACAGGTTAGAATATTCTTACCCGGCTCAGTCTAAGATATAAATAAGATGTAATTTTAAGTAGAAATATGCAAGTGACAAGTTCACTAAGGCCTAGCAATTCTCTGATTAACACAATCAAACTTTACTTACAGGGAAATGAAATATAGATATTTAATCTTAATTCGTTACAATATGAACAGAAGCAAGAGAAAGCAGAAAGAAAATTTCACATTAGATAAAGTAAAGAAGTACAACGAACTTTTTTTAGTCCGCCTCGGCCAAAAAATCGTCGCCAAATAGACTTGCCTAAATTGAAGTGAAATAGCCTGAAAAGAATTGCTTTGGATCACCAAGTGACTCTAGGAAGTTCAAACTCCCACTTAAGATGCATCAGATGTTGTCCTAATTTCCCTCCGAAGAACAAGCCAAAAGTGTTTCCAGATAGAACGCTACGCCACGACTCTCATTACTTTATATACATACCTCGTATGAGGCAATTTTAAGACGGTTGGAGGCTATATCTTTAAATGTCTGAATTTGCACTTCATTTGTACAGTTGCAGTGTATAAAAACACAGTATTCCAGTAGAGGATTTCGGCCCATCCTTATAAATAATATTGTATGGTGAGAGCTTCGACAAAGTGTAGCTGAAATTAAATTTGATCACAATATAACTACATTTCTTCTTAAAAGAGAAGCAAAGTTCTGTCTACTTGATCGTACTAATTATCAATATATAATAATTAACTGTATTTTTAAATGCATGTAATATGACTAGACCAGGGGTTGCCAACCCGTTGATTGCGAGCTACCGGTAGCTCGCGTGGACAATATCGATAGCTCATGGCTATAGGCAAACGTCAGACTCATAATATTTATAAAAGAAAATATCGAAATTATAATACTGTTACGGATTAGGGTCTGATCAACGCATCGTAAGCGATGAAAATCAGCCGTTGACGTCACCACGCTAGAACCCGCGAAACCGCCGAGAAAATTATAGCAAGTAGAGACCAGCGATCATCCAGGGAGGATCTCGGCTACTTTTAATGGAATATATAGACAGACCTGTGCGACAATGCCGCCTTCAGTATTCAGTTACGTTTCAATCATAATTACAAGTATGGCAAACACTAGTAAAAAAGTTAAGACATACAATTTCTATTCTGAGTGAGAAGAACAATACTTTTTTACAGAAATTAAAAGCAAAAGTGAGTGCTTGCTGGGTAATGCTTCTGCATCCATTCCTAAAAAGGGAAATATTGAAAGGCACCATAAGAATGTTCATTCTACTTTTGAAAAATCATATCCTTTACATTCTACCGCTAGAAAGGAAAAGTTGAGATGATCAATTAATTGGACAACAATCAACGTTTTTAAGAAAATTACTTTTCAAAATAAGAAACCTCATGAAGAAGGAGAAATAATAAATCGTGTATTTTGTAAAGCTGCTGATTCATTATTAGTCAACTTTAAAAATAAAAACGAGATAGTGTCTGCCATAAAAACAATGCAACTTTCTGTCAATGCAGTGATGGAACGAGTGAAGTAATGAGTAGTGATGTTTTTTTTACAGATAACAACTGACTTAGGTTACTGTAATTATTTTCCCTTCAACTTGATAAATCGACAGATGTAGTGGATACCGTCCAGACGGCTGTTTTCGTCAGGATGATTTTTAGCGATTTTATGATTAAAGAAGAAATTTTAAAGAGTATTCCACTAAAAGGGCATATTACTGGACAGGATCTGTTTTCTCATTTGAAAAATGGTATGTCATCAAAGAAAATTCCAATATTTAAAATGGTAGGTTTAACAACAAATGGAGCTCCAGGTATGGTGACTTCTGAAAATGGTCTTGTGGCATTATGTCGAAAGGATGATACCACAATTACTCTCTTATCACTTCATTTTCCATCATCAAGCATTATGCGGAAAGTTTTTGAAACTAAACGACGTTATGAAAATGGTAGTAGGTTTTGAACAAGGTTTGAGCTCAGTCGTTACTGAGAGGATTATTCAAAGAACTGATGGATGAAATGAACTGTTAATATGGGAATTTACTTCTTCAGACTGAAGTCCGATGGTGGAATAGAGAAAAACTACTCAAACGTTTTAATAATCTCCTACCTGCTGTAGTTAAATATTTTAAATAACGTAATAAATCAATTCCTGAACTGGAAAACTCAACCTGGCTTGAAGATTTTGGATTTCTGGTGAACATTACAGAAAGATTGAATAAATTTAATTTACAGCTTCAAAGAATCGCAAGATCAAAAAGCTTGAGCTTTGGAAAGAAAACCTAATCAACCGCGACACCAAACACTTTCTTTCAGAAACGATATCTCAAAATCAGTTGCAACCTTATGACAGTAACTAGCACGTGAAAATAACGTCGAACTTGAAGGATGCCTTAAAGCGTTTTCGCACTAATGGTATAATTTGTTGACTGACCCTTGCATGGAAATTAATATTGAGCAATTTGCCACATGTGTTATTGCAATATTTTGGTGAGGGTAGGACTACAACAAAAATGAAAGTTATTAGCCCTAAAAATGATTTAACCTTAAAATCCCTGGATTTAAATACAAAATGTGTCTGGCCTAGTAAAGACAAATTTCCAGTTTTAGTTAGCGTTGCCTTCAAAAGTGAAAGCGTTATTCAGTTCGATCTATTTGTTTATTGAATCTTCTTTCTCCAATATGAAAGTGATCAAGAGCAAATACCTCAACTGACTTATAGATGAACATTTGGATAATTGTATTCGAATGGCTGTAATGAACTATATCGCCAATATTCAAAAAATTGTTGAAAGTCTGAGTGTCAGCCTTCTCATTAAAATGTTATTTTGATCTACATTTGCTTTTATTTAAATTCTGAAGTAAGACGTTACTTTTTTGTTATTTACCTGGGTCATGCGACTGTAATTTTTAAAAATATATGACATGCTATTACGTCAAAATTGTGCTCATTTTTCAGACATGTACGATTTGTATATTATATGTATATCATATGTAATATATAATATAGTCATTGTATTATAAAATAAATCTTGTACGTCGAAAATGTGTTTCCATTATTACAATAAACAAGTTTAGATGGCTATCTCTATTTGAATATTAATAAAGTAGCTCAACAAATTGAAAAGATTGGATTCATTTTGAAGACTTTTGTCTCATCGGAAAACTGAGACGGGTCGAGCCGATCAGTCGACCGGCAATTAGCCTGGCATGGTTTTGTCGACCAGTGAAATACAGAATAGCTTACGCAAGCCAAGAATCGAAATGCGATTCTTTTTTGCTTGCTGCTCGGATCAAATTAAGTGACTTCGACTTCTTCAGCCAGGTTTTTTTAGTTAGCCCGGAGGCTCCTACTAGTGTCTAATAAGATTACGACCCTAAGATGGACACCTTTTATATTTTTGGGAGTCTCTAGCTGACCCGTGACCAAAATAAGTGACTTCGACTTCGACTTACTCAGCCAGGTTTTTTAGTTAGCCCGGAGGCTCTTACTAGTTTCTAATGACGTTCAAACCATAAGATGGGCGCTTTTTACGTTTTGAGGTCTCTAGCTGACCTTTGACCTGCCGGAATTGAAGATTCCGGCTGTCATTTAAGTTGATAGAAAGACAAGAAGGATAGTATTTCAATTATTAGAAGTCCTGGCGAACTTCTTGAGGTTAACAAGAAAGGAAAAAGAGCATAAAAACAAAGCTAGATTTCTATCTTTTTTATTTTTACTTCCATCGGAAATTCGATGGAGTTTTCGCCGAATGGTGGTCCGACCGATCGGCCGCCATCCGACGACGCCGGGGAGTGTGCATCATTCTGTTATTTATAGTCGAAGCGGCCTTACGCAAGCCAGGAACCGATGATTCGATTCCCTTCTGCTTGCCGCCCGTACAATGACATTGGGGATTTTTTTTTTGCGGCTCGATTTACCCGGGAGGTCCGGGTAAATTTTCCGGTATTTTCCGGACGAGAGGGTTTTCGCTTAGAGAAGTTTTTAGAACAAACTTCTCGTAAGCTTTTTCAAAGAATTGCGAAACCGTGGGGACTCTGGTTTCGGCGTGAATTTGGGTGTTCCGAACAAACCATGGAGCGTTGAGCGCCAAACGCAAGGTTTTGTTCTGAAGAACTTGTAATCTGTGCACCGAATAAGGTGACAGGAAGCGAAAATACACTATTAGACCGTATAGATATACGGATCTAATTAAAGTATTATAAATATTTACTTTGATGCAAGAGTTTAGCTTGCTCGACCTGGAAATTAAGGGGTACGCGAGTTTGAAGATACCGTACCCCTTACTTAAAGTTAGCTGGATTTGACTAGACCACTGAAGAGAGCGGTCGAAATGTAAGCCTAGATAGGTTGCTTTTTGCAACCACGGAATAGGCACTTTGTCAACCAGCAGTCTGGCCGCGCATTTTGGGCGCTTTCTGGTGAAGATGATCGCCTGGGTCTTTTTTGGATTGACCTGCAGGCGCCAGAATTTAAGCCAGGAAATAGCAACGTTAAGTTGCTTTTGCAGTCGGATATGAATAGCCGACGCGTGACGTGACGTGACAAAGAAGGCAGTGTCGTCTGCGAAAAATGCAGATCTAACGTCACTGTAGCAGGGAATTTTGGCTATGTACAGGTTGTACAAAGCCGGGGAAAGGGGTGAACCTTGCGGGACGCCCGACTCTATGGGCTTTCTCGTTGAAAGGGACGAATTAATCTTTACCTGAAAGGATCTGCCTGACAAGAAAGAGCGGATCAGTATGGCAAGGTCTTTAGGAAAACCTAATTCCATGGTCTTATAAATAAGACCACGGTGCCATACTTTGTCAAAGGCTTTGGAAATATCGAGAAACAGCGCCAACGCACTTTGTTAATCGAAAAGCCTGGTGTATTTCGCCAGCAAGCCTTGCGCATTGCTGCAGGGACGAATGTCCCTTTCGGAACCCGAATTGCTCGTTAGGTATGATACCTTTGCTGTCGGTAAAGTCATTTAGTGCGGAAAGAATGACCTTTTCGGCTATCTTGGAGAGATTATTCAGAAGACTTATGGGCCTGAAATCAAAAGAGAGGTTCGCGCCTCTCTTCTTCGGAATTACCGCTAAATTAGCGTGCTTCCAGGAAGCGGGAAAGTATTGCAAACGCAGAATGGAATTCACGATATTCGTGATTTCTGCGATTTGCTCACTGTGGAGCTTCCGGAGCTGCTTGACGGTGATACCGTCGCAGCCCGGCGCTTTATTTGGGGTAAAACTACGAATGATAGCCACTACTGACTTTGGAGAAATCAGGTAATCCTGCAGATACGAAAGTTCAGCAAAGAAAAGCAAGAGAGAGAGTTCAGAAAGAGAAGCAAAGTTCTACTTAATCGTACTAATTATCAATTATCAATATATATATATATATATATATATATATATATATATATATATATATATATATATATATATATATATATATATATATATATATATATATATATATATATTTAAATACATGTAGTACGACTAACTAGACGAACTGTGTTTCGTTCGATTACAAGAAGGAAAAATGCATCCACGTTTTATACGTTTAATTATTATACTTTCCTTTTTGTTGAATAGTATAAGATGGCCTCCACCAAAGTTCCGTGAATCGTGAATAGGATCTGGCTGATATGAACGGCGAAATAACAAATCTTAGACAGGAACATTCCCTTCAAATATAGAAATCCCTGAAATATAAATAAGAAGTAGCCTGCGAAAAGATATCGCAAAATATCTGAAAACAACCATCTCATTCCATTAATCTCCAGCAGAATATCAATGTCCTCCAAAACATTATTAGACATTACTGGCTAATCCACTAGGTGCAATGTTTGACACTTTAATCGTTTACTATATTTTTAAATGGAAAGCTTTATATCAAAAATTAATATAATTTAATAACTAATACCTATAATAAATAACTAATAAATAAATAATAATAAATAACTAATAATAATATAATTTAATAACTAATAACTATACTTTAATAACTAATCCGTGTGTTCGTATATTTATATCAGTCACTGTTATTTATGTACCATACGTACATAAATTATTATATCATTTCTCTTAGGAACTCGGTTTTTTTAAAACACTTTATTACAATATTAATTCTTTGTTATACAAATCAATTTATAATTAAACTTAATACTAATGATAAAATATTCGAAACTGGGAACCGGCAGAGCCTTCGGCTTTAGATATATATCAACATTAATTTGATCCCTGTATTTATACCAGTACAAAGTAAAACGAAAACTGTTAATAATCTGCAAAGTAAATATAAATGATAGTTCTTTATATACATTCCAGAGATAAGGGGTCCGTTTCGACTATATTCAAAATATTTTTTACCAAAACTACGATATTTGATCTACACCTTACGTGAATCCCCTCAAAGGAAACTGCTGATACAGAGGATGTGACTCCCCGATTTTTCCACTAACACAACAAATCATATTTTACTTATTAAGCAAATTAAATGTATAAATACTACCAAATTTTTTTTTTTATTCAATCTTGTGTTAAACGTCATTGTGTAAGGTTGTAAAAATAAAGTTTTTAAAAACGCTCCAGAAGACTCGTTCTCTCGGGAAGACTCGTTCGAGAAGATTTTAACTTACTTCTCATACTACTTTTTTATGTGTTTATTGATTTTGTATGAATTATTTTATTAATAAGTTTTGAATTAGTGCTATTCTGATCTAAAATATATGTATTAGTGAAAAAATATTTGCATGTGTACAATCGATGGTACTTATGAAAATTAAAAAATAAATAAATAAAATGTAATAAAAATAGTTACAACCGTAATTTAAGTATTAAATAATTATAAATATATATTAATAGTAAATACGTCAATAAAAAAGATCAATTTATAAATTTAGAGTCGTAAAAATGTGCGAACAATAATTAATATCAACAAAAAAATTAACTATATCAAAAACTTAGCTTATAATTAGTATTTGGTATGACCACCTTTAACCTTAATCACATGTCCTAAACGTTTTGTCATGGATACCACCATTTTTTAAAAATAATTTACGTCGATTTTATTCCACTCCTCTAGTAAAGTCTTAGTTCTTAGTTCTCCGCACTTATTCTCAGATTTTGCCTTAAAATATTTAAATAAAAATGTTTGTCCACTGTACCGTCAATAAACACCAACTTATCAACCCCCTCTGAGGATCTACATCTCCAAACCATTACCGATCCCTCACTGTCTTTAAGAGTTAAACAAAAATTTTCTGTGCTAAGTTCTTCATTAACGCTTCGCCACACCATTTGAAGCCCATCTGAGCCAAAAATGTTGAATTTTGACTCATCACAGAAAATAACGTTGTTCAAATAATTTTCAGGCTTCAAAACGTACTCCAGTGGAGTCAATTTTTAATATTTTTTTTTACTTAATCAAGGTTTTAACCAAGGTCGGTGCTGATTACTTTTTGAGAATGATTTCCCTGCAATGTTTTGAGCTTAGGTACACTAATTTTAGGGTTTTTATGTACTTCTTTTAGAATAAAGCGTTAATATATTTCATTTAGAATTTCGGAATTTCAGCTTGTTTGCTTCTTCGGAAAAATTCTGCCCGTAAAAAAATGTTGTACCGTTGCATGATATATATAACCGTACTTGTGCTTAACTGAAACATTGACCCAACTTTTCGGTAGGAATTTCCTCTTTCACAATGAAATTGCCCTAATTGTCTATTTTCAGAACAGATGTTTTTTATTTGTTATACGACATATAGTAAGATGTTCCTTCGACACCAGTCTGCTGTCAGTAAACAAAATTCGAATATAAGCACTTATCTTAATTACCATTTAATTCAGATTCATTTTTTGTTTGGGCGTCCAAATATTCTTGATGTGTATAAAAACAATATTTATGTGTGTTTCTTACAATTTTAAAATTAAATCGATGATTTCAGAACTTTGTTATATAAGAAGTTAAACGGAGGTAAGAACGGTACAATATACGGAAAGAAAAATATTTTATATTTTTGCTTAAATTATAATTGCTGGAATGATTTTTTAAATAGGGTGTCCGAATATTTTTGAGATCCACTGTATAGTGGAATAAATACGATTTGCTGTCAGTGAAAAACTCGTAAAGTTTTAATTTTACGCCGACTCCAAAAATTTTGTGAGTAATTCAAAATATATGTGAGTGATTTGCATTGAATTTTTTTGAGGCTATTTATTGTCCAATGTCCATTTTCAATGCCATAAAACAATATTACTTTTAAACTCGAAGAAATTTACCACCAAACAGCAACTCACCTCTTTTTAATTTCTCGACACGCGTTTTGCTAGCCATGTTAGCATCATCCGGACATGATTGAATCTAATTCTTCTTCCTGATGATGCTAACATGATTAACCAAATGTGCTACGAAAAATTAAGAACAAATAGTTTGGTGTTTAGTGAAAAATTTGTTTGCATTTAACATTTCACACTAAAGGTTCAAAAAGAATAACTGAATATTAATTTTGCTAAGAAATAAAAAAAAAATTAAATAATGTATTTAAATTTTTTAATAGTTTAATAATTTTGTAAAGGTATATAAGTGAAATAAAACAAAATCGGTTTTATTACATATATTTTATTCTTAAAAAATTAATACGGATGAATCGTCATTTCTCCTCTCATGACCTGCTTCATAAGCTGAAACAAATAATAAGTTTACACAACATTTATTACAAGATTCAGTTAAATTATTGCTTAGCAAAAAAAGTTGCATACCATCTAATTCAAAATTCGCAATATAGAAGAAATTCTTTCCTGATATATATTATTTTTATTTTAATTAACTCTTAGATGATGTCAAATTGATAACAGAATGATATGTAACGGACACAATGATATAAGTATTGTCATTTTGTCCATAAGAGCTCAGTTAGAGTTAATTTTTCATACGGATATACCAAAATACCACGTGATTATAAACGTAAGACTGATCGCCTATCCTGGAGTGAACACTCAATGCAGAAAACTATGGAGACAGTTCGAAATAATGAAATCGGTTGGTTATTGGCATCAAAAACATTTGGTACCCCTCAAGTAACGCTCCGCAGGCATGCTTTGGGTGGTAATAAAACTTTGGAGTCAATTTCGAAGGGTCTTGGATGTTGAAAACACCTTTCCATCTGATGTGGAAAGGCAAAGGCGGCATTCAGCATTTGAAATTCCTTATCTCGTTTGTTTGGATTGACGTGAGCATCGGTATAAGAGCTAGCTTTTCAGTTGGCTGAAAAAATCGCTCATAAATTTAACCCACAAAAACAAAAATTTGGACAGAAATGGATGGAAGGATTTTTGAAACGAAATAAATATATCTCTCCGGCAAACCTAAAGCTACTCATGCTCACACTTTTAATCACTGCTGCTGGAGTCTGTAGACTTTAGGCTATATCGAATTTATAATGCTGATGAATCAGGTTTATTTACGACACAAAAACCCCAAAAGATATTGGCTACTAATGGAAGGAAGCGAGTTGGTGTTAAAACCAGTGCAGAGCATGGAACAAATACCTATGTTGTTTGTTGTGTTAATGCCGTTGGTGCGTTTGTCCCACCAATGATGATATTTCCGAGGAAAAATATGAAAATCAACAATCTTTTTCTTAAAGGTATTGAAAATATTGTTAGAAATGACGAAAAAAATATTGTAAAAGTTAGAGCTCTTAGTATTAATATTAAGAGGTGCCGCATCGCAAATTTCAATTTCCCATTTAAATAAGATAGGATTTTTTTAAACTTTGGAATTTTATAGCTCTTCAGTGGAATATTACTGTGGATAGACTATTATATATATATATATATATATATATATATATATATATATATATATATATATATATATATATATATATATATATACATACATATATATATATATATATATATATATATATATATATATATATATATATATATATATATATATATATATATATATATATATATATATATATATATATATATATATATATATATATATATATATATATACATACATATATATATATATATATATATATATATATATATATATATATATATATATATATATATATATATGTATGTATATATATATATATATATATATATATATATATATATATATATATATAGGAAATTGAACGTTTTTCAAAAAAGGTCTCCAATAAATTTTCGATAAATTTCCTTTTCCAAAAGTTATTTGAGGTTAAAGTTGAATGCATAATAAATTTTTATATTTTTTCAATTTTTCGAGGAAACTTATCAATTTTATCGAAACATGTTATTAGACCTTTTTTGTAGATCATTCCATTTCCTATAAATTTTCATTAATACACTTTTTGAAACTCCGTAACGATCGTGAGTTATTTAAATAGAAATGTGAATTTTTCTAAATAATCGGATTTTTATTGTTTATAATTGATTATAAAATCAAAATTATTGAATTTTACAACTAAAAATTATTTACTTATTATATCTAATTAATTGTTAAAAAAAAACGTGTACTTATTTAAGTTAAAAAGTACTGATTTACTTTACTTATTTCTACGAAATGGAAAGGAAAGGAAAGGATTTACGATTACAGGCGCATTAGTATCTAAGGCTATTTAGCGACTGGACCTATAGCTTAATGTGGGTTCCGAACGACGGTCATCAGCTACCGACAAACCCAGACCAGCACCCCCCTCAGGCCATCAACCCTTGGTTATGTGCCTACCCATAAGTCTATCAGGAAGCCTACCCACTGACGAGTGACCAACGTAGAATACTTCTCAGAAGGCATCCGGCCTTACCCAGCCTTTAACTGGCGTGACTGAGAGGTAATTCGTTGTCGGATTTTACGCTCTTGCCTAGAAACAATCACAGACGTTTGGATATGGATAAGTGTGGGCGTGTGTGTGTGTGTATATGTGAGTGTATATAAGTGTGTGTGTGTGTGCAGGGTAAGAAGTAAGACGGGCAGAAGAATTAAAGAAAAACGCCCATCCGAGCGCTGGAATCGAACTAGCTACCTTTGGATTGCCAGGCAGGCGACTAACCCACCAGACCACCGCGGCCGGCTCTACCAAATGATTTCAAGTTCAAGACGAGCAAAACACAAAAAGCAAAAAAAACGATTTTGTATTATGTAATTTATATGACACTACTATCCGTACTGATTAAACATCCTTTCAAGGACGTCCCCTTCTACCAAGATTTTATGCGCTGCACCGTTGTTCTTATGCCAAGAATCACAAACTTGGCGAGCTTTTTTGATTCGAGTAATATTAATGAATTGTTAAGTATTAATGCATTATTAAAATTTATTAATGAAAATTTATAGGAAATGGAATATTTACAAAAAAAGATCGAATAACATTTTTCGATAAAATTGATAATTTCATCGAAAAATTGAAAAAATGTAAAAATGTATTAAGTATTCAACTTTAACCTCCAATAAATTTTAAAAAAGATAATTTATCGAAAATTTATACGAGACCTTTAAAGAACGTTCAATTTCTTACTAAGATGTGTAATAGTCTTTCCACAGTAATATTCCGCTGAAGAGCTATAAAATTCCAAATCCCAATTTAATATTATTATTAAGAGCTCTAACTTTCACAATTTTTCTTTTCGTCATTTCTAACAATATTTTCGATACCTAAAAAATAATCCATTTTTAGAAACAGTCTAATATATATATATATATATATATATATATATATATATATATATATATATATATATATATATATATATATATATATATATATATATATATATATATTTAGAGACACTTGCACTATACCTACTTTAAAAAAAAAGATTCTAGAGGAAGGAGGAAAAATTCTAACTAGAATCTTCTATTCTATACTTCTGCACAACAGCAAGAATGCAAAAATAGGCGAAACTGGGGCTTTTGAGATTAAGACTAGTATTAAGAAGCGTTGTGTGATCGCGCCGACTCTTTTCTCGGTGTTTGTTGACACTGTCCTGCATCATGTCAGTATGTTTGTGGCAAATTGGCGCATTCAGTTGAGATATCATATAGAATGAATTCTATATATATTCTAATTCTATCCTATACAACATGGCACGATTTAAAACCATATCAAAATCAAAGGAGGTTAGCATGGTAGAGCTGAAATATGACGATGAATGTGCGCTGGTACCGCATAGTGTGACAAGGTTGCACGATGATGGACTTAGTGATGCGTCCGGTGCATTCAGACTAAAAATTAATGAAAAAAAAACGAACATACTACAACAAACTGCTCCTAATAAGGAAATAGAAACAGCTGATATTGTTGTGAATGGTCGACCACTGGAAGAAATAGTATGATTCCCGTATTTAGGAATGAAAGGTTATATATAGAATAAAAGAGGTTATACATACAATCCCAGATTATAAAAGCTCGGTCGAGATGGTTATATCATTGCCAAAGGATTCAAGATTCTAGGATGCCGAAGCAGTTTGTCTATTAATGAAAAAAGAAAAAACCAAATTTGCCGCGGTCCAAAAAAAGATACAAATTCGTCATTAAATCTTCTCTAAAGAATTATTCAGTCAGGCATGCTTGAATGAGAAAAGATGACAATATATATATATATATATATATATATATATATATATATATATATATATATATATATATATATATATATATATATATATAGGATGCAGGGCCAAAATCCAGACAAAATTCAATTTGAATTTCTCGCCATTCTATACAACAACCAGTCATAATCTAGAAGTAGTCGCAATATTGAAATCAAGTGGGGAGTATAACTGAAGAGCTGCGATTATCGAAAGTGTCCGCTCTGGGGGGCTATGCGACAAAAATCGTTTGGTTCTTCGGGTATCCGAGATCCACTGTGTATGAAGTCGTCGCGATATATAATAAGTCGGCGAAATCCAACTAAGGTTTTGCAACACCGACAATGAAAAGTCGCCCAACATCATTCAACGGGCTCAGGAGCTGATTTGTAAGGATCCAGGGCAGTCGAAAGGAAAATTGTCATCGGTTGTCATTGTGGGTGAAAAAATTATACGTCGAATCATCGAGGAGGACCTCCGCTAGTAGTCTTACACATTTAAAGTGAGACAGATGCTTTCCGAAGCTGTCAGGACAAAGCGAATAGAACGCTGCAACCTGCTTTTGTGATCCTTAAGAAATAATGCTGCCGAAACGCAAACAATTGTGTCCTCCCAAAAGCCCAGATTTAAATCCTTTCTATGTGTTCTTTAGAGCCTTACAAACAATTTAGTAAAAAAAATTGTAAACTTTTCTCTTTTCAGAATAGAAGTTCTGAATCATCATCATCATCAGGGTCTGCCGAATAATGCCCAACCCATCCGAATTTCTCTTTTTATTCCGGTTGTTTGGTTCTCTTTATTCAGTTTAATTGATTGACCCAGGTGTGTATATATATATGCAAAGTTAACTTGACTTAGCTATGATCGTTTTTATCTGCTGTCTCCTTGCGTTAGACTCGAGTCTAGCTGACGATAGCTATTAGATCAGAAACAGGTCCTGGGAGGTACTTGTCTTGACGCAATGACGGCGGCAGATTTGAAACGATCGGACACGTTGAGTAAGGATGGAAGATTCCTGTTGTTTTAATATACATATCCGCATGTTTTTTGGAAGAACTTGCATACTTTGTTATTCGAAGTAATTTAGGCGAATATTTAAAATTCCGTTTTTTTAAATTTACTTTTGCAAGAAAACTCACTTAAAAATGCGTAAATGCTCACAAAATATAAATTTATCAATAAGTTTATCAAGAAATTACGTATTTTTTTCTTTATTTGGGTTTTTCCCCACTATCTAAAACTCAAAAATACCTGTTCTTATTTAAAGAAAGAATCACTGGGTAAAAACAAAAAACCAAACGGAGACAAATTTCTCAGTGATTCTTTTTTATAATAAATTTACCTAACGAACAAAATTTTAAATATATAAAAATGTTATAAAAAATTTTACAAACTTTTAACGTTTCGGAGGGTACTCTCCCCCATTTTCAAAACTAAACTAAAAAATAAATTATATTAATTTGTAATATATAAAGTAACGAGTGAAAGTAAATATATATTTTTATTGGCGTAAACTTTCGATTTTAGACCCACAAGAAAAAGTTTATAGGACTTAAATCAGGACTACGTGGACACCAATTTGTCACCTCTCCAGGAGATCACGTTGTTTGGGAAAATTTCACGAAATCGTGATAGAGACGTGTTGGAAGTGTGTGACATTGCCCGTCATGCTAAAACCATGTTCTTTGATTATAACCAGCAAAGTTTTACAGTTCCAAAAAATTGTCCAACATTTCCACATAACCCTCTGAATTGATGGTAATTACGCGTCTTCTGCTGTCTTTAAAACAGTACGGGCTCATTATTCCTCGTGCATTGCAGCCCATAAAGTGACTTTAGGCGAATTAATTACGAATGAACGAATTAGGGTTCTTGACGCTTGTGTTTCGAGTTCGTTGCATTCCAGTAACGACAGTTCTGCTTATTTACATAACCATTAAAATAAAAATTAACCTCAAATTATTGTTTTTGTAACATTTTCGCACACACAATGCGTGGCCTACCCCCGAGAAACGCTCCATACCGGTTAAGTTCCTAAACGAGGGGCTATCGATTGACATGCGTCCCGCGCCCCTCACAGTTTCGTTTGAGCAGTGAACCAATCAAATAGAAACTTATGGGACACCTTAAATAAGTATTTTTAGGTTTTTTAATTTTTATTGCAAATATTTCGCTTCTTTTATTTTACAATTTTACTTTTCACGCCTTTTTTAAGGTTTAGCAAATACTGCTAACACTAGAGTGTACATCCTTTATAAATAAAGGATTATACTTTACAGAGTTTTAATCCGATTTAAACATTTTGCTCCGAAATATAAACGGTCCTTCTTCAATATTAAAATGATTTCAATGTGACATATTTAGTCACCGGTTTTTAACAAAAACGTTATAATGAATACAATAAGTCACGAAATTCGGACGAAAATAAAACGTTATTTTAAAAAAGGCTTCAAAGCGACTGGCGTCGCTCGCGATATTTACGAAGTAGGAAAATGTGGAAAGATACAATCAATCAAAAAGTTTTAGGAGAGAGACACGAGTCCATGGTCTCTTGATGCCGACGTTTCAAGGGGTTACACCTTGAGATTTTCAAAAACTTGTATTTTTTTGGCTAGATAAATTGTTTATAATTTTAAGAATATTTTGAACGTTTAATAATTAATTATTTCAAATAAAAAATAACAAGCTTCTAAGCAGCTTAAAAATAACAAAGCTTCTGGTGAAGATGGAATCACTGCTGAACTTTTGAAATCCGCTGATCCAGGTACAACCAAGGAAATATCCAAAATTCTACATGAAGTTTGGCGAACCGAACGGATTCCGGCTCTAATCCATTCACTACACAAGAAAGGAGATAGAACGTATGTAAATATATAAACAGTTTGTTACAAGATTCTATCTCAATGTCTACTAGACTGAGCACAGGGACAGTTAGAATCTAAAATTGGTGAATATCAAGCTGGTTTTCGATCGGGCAGATCCTGCCCTGAACAGATCCTGAATCTAAAGTTGATCTAAGACATCAAAAACTGAACAATAAAAATCTCGTCTGTACATTTGTGGATTTCAAAAAAACCTATCATTCT
The DNA here is from genome assembly GCA_031761425.1 of Cosmopolites sordidus. Lineage (NCBI taxonomy): Eukaryota > Metazoa > Arthropoda > Insecta > Coleoptera > Curculionidae > Cosmopolites > Cosmopolites sordidus. Next base: position 982,452 of record JARFXV010001350.1, on the reverse strand, counting down.
ATTGACCGCGAATCTTTATTCCAGATCTTGAAAGAACAAGGACTAGATCTGAAAACGTTGGCAAATATTAAAGCAACATTAACTAACACAAGGTCAAAAGTTAAATTCATGGGTGACATCTCAGAGCCCTTCGAAATTAAAACTGGAGTGAGTCAAGGGGATGGACTCTCGCCACTCTTATTTAACTGTGTTCTAGAATAAGTAATACAGGAGTGGTATGAAAAAAAAATCGGAACTGAATATTGACCAGCCCATTAAACTGGGGAGAACCAACATTAAAATTGATTGTCTGGCATTTGCTAATGATCTAGCAATTTTGGCTCAAGAAGTATTAAGGGCACAAAAACAAATTAAAATTCTAAATGAAACAGCAGAAAAGGTAGGACTCCAAATTTCCTATGAAATGACACAATACATGACCTGCAACAGACTAAGAACATCATTTCTAAAAACAAAATATGGTAACATCAGACGAGTCTCTCAATTCAAATATTTGGGTGAAATAATCATGGAAAATGGGTTGGAAAAAGCGGCCAATAAGAGTAGATGTCAAAAAATGGAAACGGCATTGAAACTTACACAAAATATTTACAACAAAAAATGCCTATCTAAAAACACAAAACTGAAACATTACAACACAGTTATTAAGCCAGAATGTCTATATGGGGCAGAAACGCTCATTTTGAATAGAAAGAGGGACACCGAGGACATTGAAAAGAAGGAAAAGAAATCATAAGAAAAATCTTAGGCCCCAAACAAATAAATAGCACAACATACCGGCTTCGAGAAAACCAAGAAATCAAACAATACACAGATATACATAGCGATATGAGAAAAAGAAAACTTAAGTTTTAAGGACACATAAAAAGGATGAATCCGACCAGGCTAACTAGGCAAATAGTCGAATTTTATGAAAATAGGAGTAAAGCTAAAGTAGAAACAATTAAATGGATAACTGCAATTAAAGAAGAGCTAAGAATAGCAAATATTACACAAAGTGAAATTCAGGATAGAGACTGTTTCAGACCTGTTTCAGACACAAGGTTGACGTTTGGAAGGTTGGCCAGAGAGAAAAATGTAGGAAGGCTGGAACAACTTGGCCTGACGAAAGGAAAAAGGTCATAGCGAAAGAATGAAATTAGTATGGGCACAAAGGAAGGCTAACGACAACAAACGCCTCTAATTGTACTTCGCGTGTCTACCAGGGCCCATACGTGAATAATAATAATAGTAATTTTAAACTCAAAATTTCGATAAAAATCAGAGTTTTTCTTTTTCAAACATCTATCATTTATATGTTTTTTTTAATTCCTATGCTTCGTCTTAGCTATTCCCTTCTAAATAAGAAAATATATATTTTTCAGACGATGCCTGACAGATAAAATAATTACATGATCAGCAAGGATTTTCAAAAGAGGGTCCTACTTGATGGCTCATAGCTCCGTCATTTTTTTATATTTTTTTTATTCGTTATTATTTCAAATTATATACAAAAGTACTATGTAATTGTGTAAAATAAAAATTATTTTAAACAATTAATAACTATCTCAAAAAAATTATACTTATTTTTCCGAACGCCAAGGTGGTGTAACCCCTTAAAAGCAGCTGTAGCTTTCAGAGCAATTAGGAATATCCGGCACTACCGTTAGCCCGCATTAGTGAGATATAGGAATAGTGTCAAAGATCTATAGAAGCATCATTCATGAACAGTCACCGCAACATGCGTAAGTACATCAAAAACGCAAATGCTTTTGTTTCATCCTAGTAATAAGACTATAATGTTATGAAAATATTCAAAGAGAATAAGAAATAACATTTTCATCAGTACACTGTATTAAAAAAGTATATTCAGTATATCTAAATCAAAAATTAAATAAATTTAATATCAAGAACGACAAAAGATACCGCATGATAGATAGCTATCTAGCAGCGGTGAAAGTACACACCATAAAATACACCATAAAATAAAGAGAGGATAAGACCCCAGAAAACTTGGTAAGGTACCGACCAGATACAAACTACACGTAAACACATTACACGTAAAAAAATGATTGAGTTTCGTAGAAAAGTTGCATAGTGATGTTAAATACACATAATTATTAGATTAGAAATTAATCAGAGATTAATAACACTGCCATTTTGCTAAATACTGGGTTTTCCGATATGCATTTGCAACTGATGGGTCTCATGTGGATTGTTATCTCCCCAAATGCAACCAATTTTGCTTCATGACATAGCCATTCATCCAAAAATGGGTATCGTCGCCGAAGATGATGTTCCGTCCGTAATCAGGGTCCACTTCCAACTGCTTCAGAGCTCAATCTGCGAAAGTTCGACGCAGCCTATGGTCGTCGACCTTCACTTCCTGGATCAATTGAATTTTGTATGGGTGCGTGCCGAAGCAAAATTCGCCAAGTTGAGGTCTGTGAAAGGCGACGTTTTTGGGCGCGATGTATTGGCTACCACGGGTTATCCTCTACTCTCTCGTCCACTGCAGCAATGTTGTCTGCAAAAGTTACGTTTCGGCGATGTACCGATGTTGTTTGATTATTTACTGAACCAGTTGATTTGAATTTGTCCGTTAAACGAGGAAAAATCGACTCAACAGGACAATTGTGTATACCGTAAAAATTAGGTAGCGCATGGAACGTAGCTCGAATTGAGCACTCATTTTTATAGTAAAGTTTAATAATTTGCACGCGTTGCTCGACGCTGTAACTTTTCATGATGATTTGCCAAATATTAGTTACTATAACCTCAAAATTTTACAACTGTAACTGCACCAACATGGCCGCTATATACTGTCAAACTTCGACCGCCCTTATCGGAAAACCCTGTATTTAGCAAAATACCAGTGTTATTAATCTCTGATTAATCTCTAATCTAATAATTATGTGTATCTAACATCATTAAGCAAATTTTCTACGAAACTCAATCATTTTTTTACGTGTAATGTGTTTACGTGTAGTTTGTATCTCGTCGGTACTTTACCGAGTTTTCTGGGGGCTTATCCTCTCTTTATTTTATGGTGTATACTTTCACCGTTGCTAGACAGCTATCTATCATGCGGTATCTTTTATCGTTCTCGATATTAAATTTATTTAATTTTTGATTTAGATAAACTGAATATACATTTTTAATAAAGTGTACTGATGAAAATGTTATTTCTTATTCTCTTTGAATATGTTCATAACATTATAGCCTTATAACTAGGATGAAACAAAAGCATTTGCGTTTTTGATGTACTTACGCATGTTGCGGTGACTGTTCATGAATGATGCTTCTATAGATCTTTGGCACCATTCCTATACCTCACTAATACGGGCTAACGGTAGTGCATGACATTTTTAATTGCTCTGAAAACTACATCTACTTTTAAGGGGTTACACCACCTTGGCGTTCGGAAAAATAGGTATAATTTTTTTTGAGGCAGTTATTAATTGTATAAAATAATTTTTATTTTACACAATTACATTGTACTTTTGTGAAGAATTTGAAATAATAACGAATAAAAAAAATAAAAAAATGACGGAGCTACGAGCCATCAAGTAGGACTCTCTTTTGAAAATCCTTACTGATCATGTACTTATTTTATTTGTCAGGCATCGTCTGAAAAATAATTTTTTTTTTCTTATTTAGAAGGTAATAGCTAAGACGAAGCATAGGAATTAAAAAAAAATGTAGAAATGATAGTTGTTTGAAAAAGAAAAACTCTGATTTTTATCGAAAGTTTGAGTTTAAAATTATTATTATTATTATTCACGTATGGATCCTGGTGGACCACGCGAATTACAATTAGAGGCGTTTGTTGTCGTTGGCCTTCCTTTGCGCCCATACTAATTTCATTCTTTCGCTATGACCTTTTTCCTTTCGTTTGACCAAGTGGTTCCAGTCTTCCTATATTTTTCCAAACGTCAACCTTGTGTCTGAAACAGCCTCTATCCTGAATTTCAGTTTGTGTAATATTTGCTGATCTTAGGTTTTCTTTAATTGCAGTAATCCATTTAATTGTTTCTACTTTAGCTCTACTCCTATTTTCATAAAATTCGACTATTTGTCTAGTTAGCCTGGTCGGATTCATCCTTTTTATGTGTCCGTAAAACTTAAGTTTTCTTTTTCTCATATCGCTATCTATATCTGTGTATTGTTTGATTTCTTGGTTTTCTCGAAGTCGGTATGTTGTGCTATTTATTTGTTTGGGGCCTAAGATTTTTCTTATGATTTTTTTTCCTTCTTTTCAATGTCCTCGATGTCCCTCTTTCTATTCAAAATGAGCGTTTCTGCCCCATAGAGACATTCTGGCTTAATAACTTATCACCCAAATATTTCAATTGAGAGACTCGTCTGATGATACCATATTTTGTTTTTAGAAATGGTGTTCTCACTCTGTTGCAGGTCATGTGTTGTGTCATTTCATAGGAAATTTGGAGTCCTACCTTTTCTGCTGTTTCATTTAGGATTTTAATCTGTTTCTGTGCCGTTAATACTTCTTGAGCCAAAATTGCTAGATCATTAGCAAACGCCAGACAATCAATTTTATTGTTGGTTCTCCCCAGTTTAATGGGGTGGTCAATATTCAGTTCCGACTTTTTTTTCACACCACTCCTGTATTACTTTTTCTAGAACACAGTTAAATAAGAATGGCGAGAGTCAATCCCCTTGTCTCACTCCAGTTTTAATTTTGAAGGGCTCTGAGATGTCACCCAAGAATTTAACTTTTGACCTTGTGTGTTAGTTAATGTTGCTTTAATAATTGCCAACGTTTTCAGATCTAGTCCTTGTTCTTTCAAGATTAGGAATAAAGATTCGCGGTCAATAGAATGATATGTTTTTTTGAAATCCACAAATGTACAGACGAGATTTTTGTTGTACAGTTTTTGATGTCTTAGATCAACTTTAGATTCAAGATCTGTTCAGGGCAGGATCTGCCCGGTCGAAAACCTGCTTGATATTCACCAATGTTAGGTTCTAACTGGCCCTGTGCTCTGTCTAGTAGACATTGAGATAGAATCTAATATGTTACCTCTAATGTTACATCTAATATTTTCACGGCACGGATGGTAGATAATGTTGAACACAACGACCCGTGCACATCAGTTGGACTCTTCAGTCGAAGCGGACAACACTTGAAAATGCCAAATGCGATTTTGGTAAAATGTCGTGATTCTTCACAGGATCAACGGATTGACATCCGCAATGATTTAGAACCAGTTATGTTCCTACCCATAAGTCTATCAGGAAGCCTACCGACTGACGAGTGACCAACGTAAAACACTTCTCAGAAGGCATCCGGCCTTACCCAGCCTTTAACTGGTGTGACTGAGGGGTAATTCGTTGTTTGATTTTACACTCTTGCCTAGAAACAATCACAGACATTTAGGTGTGGATATGTGTGGGCGTAGGAAGTAAGACGGACAGAAGAATTAAAGAAAAACACCCATCCGAGCGCTGGAATCGAACCAGCTACCTTTGGATTGCCAGGCAGGAGACAAACCCACCAGACCACCGCGGCCGGCTAGTTAATTGAGAATTAATTAGGTAAACCGGCTTAATTGGGAAGCACAATCTTTTTTTTTTGAATAAGTAAAACCCTATATCAAAAATTCATCCAAAAATGTTTGGATCATTTTTCTAAATACTTCGCAAAGAACAATTTTTAAAATGATAATATTATTGAAACTCTACTATTCTTACCTCTGCTCTTTCTTCAGATTTTCTCTCCATTCCGCATATCACCATAAGCTTAGTATAGGCGGCTTCAACAGTCATGTCATAACAAGGAATAACTCCAATTTCTTCCATACGCTACAAAAGACGCCAGTGTATATAATAAGTGTAAAAACTGGCATTATAAAAAAATAATCTAAATATATCATAATTTTATTCTTTAGCGTTGTTTGAGTTTTTTTGTTAGGGTAGCGCAAAAGGAGAATCTTTTTTCTGCTTTTTATTTCTGAAAAAGATAAAAACTCAGAACTTTTGAAAATGTGGCAATATTTGCCAAATATTTGCAACTTTGCCGCAAAGAAGTATTGTTTCGCCTCAGCATCAGCTTCAACGAATGTTAATGTTATGATAGAGATGCTCCTTCCAAGAGCAAAATGCTCTAATTGTTAGCCAAATTTTTGAATATTGGGTTTATGGGTGATACTTGAAGACAAGACATATCACGAGCCACAGGATCAGTTGAATATATCTAACGTCACACAAGAAAACTTGTGTGACTGATATAAATATATATATATATATATATATATATATATATATATATATATATATATATATATATATATATATATATATATATGGGTTTTTTGCGGGAGTACATCCGGCTGTCGAGTTGTTCCCTGTCGGGAAATTGCAGACGTTTCGCCAAAATCTCATTTGGCATCTTCAGTGCTTACTATCGCGATTTTCGTGACTGTCTTAAATGAGATTTTGGCGAAACGTCTGCACGCTCCCGACAGGGACCAACTAGACAACCGGATGTACTCCCGGAAAAAACCCAATACATGTTTATATATATATATATATATATATATATATATATATATATATATATATATATATATTATATATATATATATATATATATATATATATATATATATATATATATCTATATATATATATATATATATATATATATATATATATATATATATATATATATATATATATATATATAGATATATATATATATATATATATATATATATATATATATATATATATATATATATATATTGATACCGTTTAATATTTATATAGTCCCATTGATAAATTAAGAGAAAATCTTACTCGTCCTGTCTCGTATAAAACTGCAACGGATCCTTTGAGGCACTGCGTAACGTTTACAACAGTAACACCTCGTCCTACAGCATTCCTTAATACATCTATCAAGTCTTGTCGATCTGACGGAATATTCCCCACTCCATAAGTTATTAAAACAACTCCCTCTAATGTCGGTTCAAGGAACGACAATAACTGAAATTATATATAGTTAAAAAGATAATTTAAAAACGTTTATATTACATATACCCAGAAAGTACTTTCGGCTTTTTACCTTGATATAAATTATCTCTATTGACATACAGATTATCCTGTACAATAAATTAACTATGTTCATTATCACATGGAGCATTTAGTACATAATGTTTTATCATCTATCATGAACATTTATATAGTGAGTTAATGGAGAATTTTCAAAATATTAAAACAACAAAGAAATTTCTTCCGTGCTCCATATAAAAATTTGTCCATTCCTAATGACGTCTTAAGGTCAGAAACTGGTCCTGGAAGACGTTTACTGACGTTTGATGGCGACTGGAGGGATATGCAAAGTTTTACGTTGAGCATGGAAAAATGTCCTTGTTTTTGAATATTTTTAAACATCTTTCAAATATATGATTCTACTTTGGACAATTATCTAATCTTTCCGCGTATAATTTGTATTTTTGTATATTCTCTTCTGCGTCTAAAGCAATGAAATAATGACAATGTGATCTCAGCATGTATGCATTCTAACATGGTTGCAGTTCTAGCTGACGAAATACTGATTAAATATGTAATTTTTAGGTATTATGGTGAACCGATCAGTTTGGCCAATTGTTGACAGTATATATTGGATTTGATCATTTCATTTCTTAGCATAAACCCAAATTAAACAATTATTATTTCTTTTTTTTTTCTTTTATCCATATAAGCCATTATCTTGTTCAGTTTACCTCATATCGGTCTGTTTGTCTTCCTCCCACTGAAGAATCTTGGAGAGATCTTATTCTACCCGTACATGGATAGTTCTCAATTCTTTCATTTTGCTAATATTCTATTCCATTTGTTCATTATGTGTTCACTTATTTATATTTCCAGCTTAGCATAGCAAAAGTCCACTTGTTCTTTTATCTATTATATTTTCTATTTATAGGTGGGGTATTCGATATGTTCTCGTTCTGTCACAAAAATGGCGCAAGTAGAACCAAATAACTATGATATTTACTAAATATGATTCGTTAGATAATGTACCGCAAAAATACGTGCATCTAGTTGCTTGTAAATTTAAACGATACATTTAACGTAAATTTAAACGTTACAGTTAATTTAAACGCTCAGAACGCCCAAAAACAGCTATGATCCTCATAAATATCCCTCATAAATATCCGCGATGTCGCATTAAATGATCCCAGTTTAAATGTAGGTGAGCTTGCTAACATTATAAATATGAAACATTCTAGCTTTTAAAAAGTTTTCCACTCGAAGGATGCCGCATTTGTTAACAGTCGACCAAAGACGTATTTGAATGAAGATTTACCAAAAGTAATAAAACTTATTTGAATGCAATTCTGCTAAGTTTCTTCAAAGTTTTATAAAAATAGATGAAACATGGATTGAACATTAGAAGCAAGCTAGAGATGAAGAATCGACAGAATCCAAACAGTGGGTGGATCAAGTGAAAGTGCACTGCAGAATGCGAAAACATTTCAATCCATAGGTAAAATCATAGCTACGGTTTTTTGGGATTTCCGTGGTATAGTGCTTATAGACTACCTAGAAAAATTACTCTTTACCACTGGACCAACTGAAAGATGCCAGTCAAGCTAAAAGTCCATATTTGACAAAAATGAAGGTGCTCCTTCGTCACAATAATGCGCCTGCACACATATCTCGAGGTGTAAAACCTACCCTTCGAAGTGTACAAAGTTCTGAAACCTACACTTCAAAGTGCTTGCATATTCACCGTATTCGCCGGATTTCTCTGCCAGCGATTACGTTCTGTTCCGAAATTTGAGAAAAAATGACACGCTGGAAGCAAATGATGAAGTTAAAGCTGAGACAACTACTTACTTTGTAGAGTTAAACAAATCGTAATATAGTGAGGGTATTAAAAAGTTAAAACGTCGTTGGTCTGAACATATTGAATTACAAAGGTCTACGTTGAGAAATATACTAGTATCTCAAGGATGTTATTTTTTTGACGGGATAAGAACGTTTACATCGACCCTGGTATAAGTATTTCTTCAAATAGTATTATTTAGACAACCTTTTACTCTGCTTTTGTAATTTATGTCTAACTTCATTTTCTAAGTTAATTAGCTTTATAAAGTGACGTCTAAATTCTTCAGTAGCTCCATTACTTACTCGATTATTAATCCTTCCACTTCCAGCTTGCATATAACTGAATTTGTTGAAATTACGACTGTTTTCGTTTTTTTTTTCGGAAATATTACAATATAATTAGATGTTTAACTATTACATTAAACCAATACAGCATACTCTGAAAATCATGTACGCACACAGTACAAGTTGATGCGTGTTGTATGATTTTCCTTGAACTTATGTTATATAGATTTTTTCTAGACAATTAAACCATTTCAAATGACGTAAACGTAAACGTGAAGATCAGTATGAATCAGCTCTCTTAAATCATCGTCATCAATCTCATTTTCTTAATCAGAGCGAGATGCATTTTCAACAAAAAGATACCCAGAAAAGGAATTACTTTCTGCTAATAGGTTATAACCATGCACAACATATCATTTTATGTACAGCTAAACCTCCAAACAAACACAACAAAAACAATCAACACTAAATTTTTACTGAATGAAAATTCCTATGAGAAATGAACAAACTACCGTATACAAGGCCTATAAATAAAGTAATAAAACTGGTGGCGTAGCGTTCAATCTGGCAATACTGTTGGCTTTTCCTTTGCAGGAAAAGCATGTTAATTTTGAATGCGTCTTCAATACGAGTTTGAACTCATTAAAGTAACGTAGTAGTTTGTAGCTACCCCGCTACTTTACGTTACCCCTTACGTTACCCCGCTACCGTTTACGATTCTTTTCGTAAACCCGTTCTGAAAATTAGTGACAACAGTTTCAGCACATTGCGACGGAAACCTTTCAACCAAAAATTCAACAGGCCTACGAAAACCATATTTTGTCAAGGACCCTGGTTGTCGGCTGGTTTAAACCTTATACCTCAACCGAATATAGTGTTGCTATTTTATTGCGTAAATTAATAACTAATTATAGCTACAATTCAAGTAGCGCGAACGTAACCCCTCGGTCGTAACTCCACAAATTCATGTCAAACTATTTTATTTGTTTATTGTTTAAAAGCTGATATTGAAGCTAAAATATTGTTTGTTTTTCTATTTTAGAGACTGAAGAAGTTGTAATGGCAATACCAGGTAATAGAATCGAATCTGATATAGATTATTTCCATGACAAAGAAGACTTGGAAACAGAATCACGCGTTGTTCAGAAGATGAGGTGGAACGTGAACCAGTACCAGCTAGACAGTAATGTCACATAACACAACAACACGACAGGTACAAGCTGAAAATAGGCGACATCAGCAGCAACATAGTCATGAGAAAATTTGAAAAAATATTCCTTTTCACGATAAGCCACACCGCCATCCAGCTTAACCAAAGAATCCAGTTCGTACACCCACAGATTATCTCCATAATTATTTTGATGAAGATTTTAAGAAAGAGATTGCTAGGTGCACAAACTTGTACTGCATGCGTAAAACTTGACAAGAGGTAAAAAGAGCTGGGCAAAAGCAAAAAGCTTATTCTCATGGGATGTCTTCCTTATCCACAATTGTCGTTGTACTGGCGAACTAATATGAAGATAGGACTTACTGCTGACAAAATAGCTCGTGACCAGTTCATTACCTTACGCAATGGTCTTTGTGTGATTAATCATGCTCAATCAACTGAAACAGAGAAGAACAATCTACTCTAGAAGATGCAACCATGATCAAACAGGTTCAGGATGCCTGCCGCAAACTGGAAAGTGTTCCATCTTATTATTCCATAAATGAGCAGATGATACCTTTCGGTGGCCAATATTCTCTACGCCAAGTTGTAAAAAATAAACCCCGACCAGTAGGTTTGAAGAACTTCGTAATAATTACAAGTGAAGGTCTTATGCTTGGCTTGAACATCTATAGAGGCGCTAAAATAATATTTGCTCAAGCATCATTGGGTCTGGGACCTTCTGTAATCATCTATTTGATCAGAAGTGTCCCAGGTAGCTGTGTATTTCACGATCGATACTTCTCTACAGTTCCATTAGTGGAATAGATAAACTAGAGAAATATACACAGCACGGGCACAATCATGTTGAACCATATTTCAGATCAAGCTGCTTGTAAATTCAAGAAAAATTGTGATGTGGTTCGCGGTGAAAGTCAGAAATACACCAGAGACTCGACTGTCGTCGTCAAACGGAAGGACAATAAGTCAGTACTCATAGCTTCAAACTGCACAAACTCTTCGTCGGGCACTACTGTCAAACGATGGGAAAAAAAACAGAGAAGCTGCTTTGATATAGCTGCTTCCAAAATTATTCAACAACACAACCAACATATGGGTGGTATTGACATTCTTGACCAAGAGATAAAATACTGCCGTACTATCGTATGGACTTTGAAACTCCAGACTTTTTGGATTTAGCGTTAGTTAATTTGTAACGACTATACAAAAATGCTTGTGTTGCAAATTGCTATTCAAGAAAGGACACTCTAACACTACTGGATTTTCGTTTCAACGTTGCTGATGCCTTCACAAACTTTCCTGAAAAAGAACGTCGCGTCATTGACAGCGATTCTGAAAATGAGTCCCCTCCTAGTAAAAACAGCACAGACCCATATGCCCATCGAAGATACGCAAAATATACAAAGAAGGCAAAAGATACGATGGATATGACCCCTCGCTGTTTATTGACTGTTCATCAGATTATGACCAATGATTTGGAGATGAAGAAAATATGCCCTAAAACGGGGGCTGAAAAACATTTCGTAGGATCAAGCTTTGACTTTTTGGGTTAAATTCACCCTCATTTCCTTGAATGTGTCATTACTGGTGACGAGTCCCTTTGCCCGAAATTGTTGCTCATTTTCATAACGCGCTAGAAAAATCCAGTTAATGAACAGAATTGCTACGGACCACCAAGTGACTAGCGAGTTCAAACTCGTATTAAGGACATATCAGATGTCGGCCTCCCTCCCTTCAAATGCGAAGGCAACAGTGTTGCCAGATAGAACGCTACGCCACTCATTACTTTATATACACACCTCGTAGACTTAAAATTTTTAACGCGTATAAGCACATAACATCTAACTTAAACCATCTAGATGAATTCTTCTATTGGAACGTTTGGTATGAAACACTAAACTTGAAGAGATTTACCACTAAACACAAAAATCGCTTTTTTTGAACTGCTCAACGCACGTTCCGCTAACCATGTTAGCATCATCAGTATCATTAGCATCAAAAAAGTGATTTGGTGTTTAGTGGTAAATCTCTTCAAGTTTAGTTAAACCATTTAGTTTTAAAATCCGAAAGTATTTTCCAGCTTATCCAGAAGAATTACACAAGAGGTGATTAAATCAATTGTAATTTGATACCTGAGTACGTGAAAGGGTAGGAAATATATGAAGTATGCCCACCCGGGTGCATAAATTCGTAAAAACATTTAACATTCCTCTTTCGGATTTTGGAAGTATATAGTTCCGGTAAACTAAAACAAAAAATATAGACTTACAAGAATACTACCAAAATTGAGAATCAGTGACTTCGATTAGTCTCAGGTCTCTAACGTGAAATATGTTTAATACTAAAATCCATAATTATCAAATATCCTCATTATATATAAGGTGTACAAATAAAGTAATGAGACTGGTGATGTAGCCTTCGATCTGGCAACACTGCTGGCTTACCCTTTGAAGAGGGGGTAGAGACAATATCCGATGTGTTTTCAGTACGAGTTTGAGCTCTCTAGAGTCATTTAGTGGTCAGTAGCATTTTTTTTCGTAAACCGGATTTTTATAGTATATTATGAAAATGAGTGACAATAATTTAGAGCAACAGTGCGATATCAACTCGTCGCCAGTAATGACACGTTCCAGAAAATGAGAGTCATTTTCAACCAGATATTGGCCTGCCTTCCCTTCAAACTCGACCATATGCCACCAATCTCATTACATTATTTACACACCTCGTAGTCACCAAACACAACTTTTCGACAAGAATTGACATCAACAGCGAAGTTTTCTAAAGTATAATCTGCAAATATACTTCACAGCTGATGGATGGCCAGTTTTAGTTTTCACTTACGTGTCGAGGTGAAATTACATTTCATATGTTAACAATCCTTGGTTAGTTTAACTGCTTCCTGCCATATTTTGCCTCTTCTTTGGATTGTTTCTGTGATGTCCTTATGCCATGTATAATGCGGCCTTCCCATTTTGTTCTTTCCCATCGCTCTAGCTTCCCAAACTCGCTTGCTTTGTATATCTTGGTCAATTCTGTTTAGATCTCAATATTTTCTCTTCTATTTTTGATATGATTTAATTTGGTATGAATGCTAGTATTTCCAGGTTATCTCTGACTTCGTTATTCCTGACCTTGCACTCTACTCGTTTGCCGTTCATTCACGATTTTCGCATCAATATGTAGTGTTAAGATATATATATTTTTATAGTTTGTTGATTTAGTTTTTTGGGTAATTGTTTGTTGTTTAAGAAGGCTCTGCTAAGTGATTGGAGCAATTTTCCTGCTTTCGCCAGTTGTTCAGTTCGTCGTCCTGGTTTCCCCAATTATTAATAATAGTACCTAAGTAGTTATAATGTTCTCTCCTTACAATGTTCTTGGTTATTTGTCAATATCATGATCAGTATTTTATTTACATTGATGTGTAGACCAACTTTTTCAGCTACTTCGTTCCATAATCCTATGTTGAATTTTAATTTTGCCTCAAATTCTGCCATGAAAACTTCAGTTTCGTTTATTATGTTTATAAACAGTAGCGAACTCAGACTTCCTCCTTGTCTGACACCGTCCATTGTGGTAAAAGGAGCAGATACTCTATTTGCGATCTAATTTGGTTTGTTGTGGTTTGGTACATGCTTTTTGTGGCTGCGATAAGACCATTGTTTATATTTTTTTCTCCAAGCTGTTCCAGATGGTTTAGCTTTTTATTGAATCAAATGATTTTTCCATATCTATGAACCATAGGTACTGTTTTGTTCTTCTCTCTCGCTTTTTCTACTATCTGTTGAAAGGTAAAAACATGCTATAGTACAGAATGGTTTTTCCTAAATCCACTTTGCCCATCTAGTAGTGTATTTTCAATTTACACTTCCATTTTCTCTCTAGTACAATTTCGTACATTTTTGCTATTATTCGCTTCCATGCGCTTTCCCCAGTTTTAGTTTTTCTATAGCTTCTGTTAGTTCTTCAGTTATTACATTTTCACTTGTTGCTGAATTTTTATTATCTATTCTTCTATGCTATTATCTATATATCTATTATATATACTACTTATTTTTCTCTAGCATGTTGATGATGTCCAGGTTTAGTAAGTTTTGAAAGTGCTCTCTCCACCTTTCGAGTATGCATTCGTCATTCGCCAACAGTTTACCTTCCTTGTTATTTATCTGGTTCTGAATTATGTCTTTGTTATTTGTTAAATGTTTGAGTAATCTGTAAAACAATTTTATGTTTTCTGTACTATTTTTCTCAATTTGTGTCCGAATTTGTCCCAGCTCACCATTTTCACTTCCTTGGCTATTTTGTTACGTTGGCAAGATTATTCTGCTCTTTGTATTTTTCACGGTTTTTCAGTGTTTTACTTACTTGTTACTTTGTCCATAAGTCTTCTTCTTTTTAATGTCATTCTTCAATTTGTCGTTCCACCAAACTGTACATTTGTGATTTCCACTCTTTCTACTATATCCAAAAGCTTTTCTTGCTGGCATGATTATGCTACTTTTCTGTTTGTATTATTCCTATTGAATATCTTCAATTGTCTCCTCTTTTCTATCACATTTTTTTCTCCAATATACCCTGGTATTTCTCCCTTGTGTCCTTTTGTCTCAATTTGTATGACTTGATTATTTCCTTGCCAGCATTTGTTTGTGCAATTGGCTGATCCACTTCCTGGTTCCTGATTTTAATTGTCGTTTCCAGCAGATAGTGGTCAATACCAATTTCATACCCTCTCTTTACTCTTTCATCATTTATTTATTTCCGTTTTGTTTTCTTCACTACGGTATAATCTATTAGTGATTTTTTCCCCTCTAGATAATACTTCCCTTGTTATTTTGTGCATTTATTTATGTTGAAATTGACCATTTGCGACTATCACATTATTGTCAAGGCAAAATTCCAGTAATACCTCTCCGTTTATTTTCAGCGTTTCTTCTCTATGAGGTCCGGTCCAATTACATCGCCCCATATTTCTATATTTCTTCCCAATCTAGCATTCATAAGTTCGGTTATAACAAGTATTACTGCGCATTCTTCGATAGTGTCTTGTAATGTACTCCACAATTCTACTTTTTCAGTTTTTTGACACCCTCATCAGGCGCATAGCATATGACTAAATTCAGCATTTCATTTTCTTGTATATCTATGTCTATTCTTAGTATTCTTAAACTGATATGTTTTTGATGTCGTATTGCTCCGGCATGTACTTTTTTTTATCACACCTGATATTCCTTCTCTTGCCCGTTCACCTTCCCTCACTACACTATATATCAATACTTTCTTTTGATAGTTCCAGTTTCTTCCCATTTATTTATCTCACATTACAGGTACCCATTTTGAATATTTTATATTTCTGCTTTTCTGCATTTCTGTTCTCTCCATAGTTTGCTCCTCCTATATTTTTGTTCATTTCTATTAACTCGTATTTTCTTTTATTTCTTACAATCGCCTCATTTTACATTCTCATCTCCGTCATCATTTACATCCTATCTATTTTATTATTTTCTAGTTTTTTTGGTGGAGTAATCTCTAGTTTCTCGGTAATATAGTTTCCAAACTTCAACATCTATTTTAATTTTTAAATAAATGCTATTTCATAAGCATATACACAATGACGAATATGAAACTGATTAGAATTAGCAAGTTATATTTAATAAACAATAAAACAACGGATATTAATGATACAAAGCATATAATAACAAACCATCTTTATAAACATAAACAAAGAAACAATACAGAAATGTCAAAACGACAAGAAACAGAAGTCGGTCAT
Organism: Cosmopolites sordidus; assembly: GCA_031761425.1. Taxonomy (NCBI): domain Eukaryota; kingdom Metazoa; phylum Arthropoda; class Insecta; order Coleoptera; family Curculionidae; genus Cosmopolites; species Cosmopolites sordidus. The sequence goes on along the minus strand of JARFXV010001350.1, from coordinate 966,397 downwards.
AAATTTTCAAAAATTAAATTGGATAATTATAAAAAGTAATTTGAGGAAATAGTGAAATATTATAAAAAACGGCAGTCGGAGAATACTGATAAACTATGGATCACATTTAGACAAATTTGTGTAGAAGCTGCCGCAAAAGTTTGTGGAAGGAAAATATAGCAAGTAACAGAAAACATACCTCTTGGTAATCGGTAGAAATTAGAAGCAAAATTAAAAAGAAAAAAGAACTGGGGAGGAAGTTCCTTGCTAATAAAAGTATAACTACTTATGAGCAATATATAAAAAAATGCCGTTAAGAAGAGTGCTGATGAGGCCAAGCGAAGAAAATGGGAACATTTTGGAATCAAAATGACCCAGACAAATGGAACAGACTGCAAGAGTAATCAAAAATTATTCTATAATGTTTTAAAAAGTGTGAGAATAGAACAAAGAGAAAAGGTAACAAATATCAGAAATAAAAAAAGACAGTTGGTATCTGAAGACGACGAGATAATGCAAGTTTGGCCGGAACATTTTAAGGGAATATTGAAGGGTGAGGACTTCACAGTAATTGATAAGAAGAGGCCAAAGGAAAACCAATAAAAATTACATTATCAAAAAAGCTTACATTCTCCAGTATAACGAAGTTAATAATGCAATTCGTATGTGTAAAAATGGGATGGCTACGGGGAATGATGGAACTGGAGTGGAATTGCTCAAGAATATGGAAAAAGAGGGAACAGATCTTCTTCTTAACGTACTAAATGCTGCATGGAAAAAACAGAGATATACCGAAGGATTGGGAAGTGCAATCACAAAAAAACGGCCTAAGAATAAATGTGGCTAAGACAGAGGTGATGGTGGTTTCAGAATGCTGGAGTATCTTCATATAATGCTGGACAACCTAAATGTGAAACAGGTCGATAAATTTAAATATCTGGTAGTTACCTTGGAGCACAAGCGAAATTGAAAAATGCGATCTAACAAACAGAATAGATAGTGCGAGTAAAGCTTATGCAATAAACAAACTGATTTTCTGTACAAGGAAACTTACTAAGGAAACCAAAGTTAAAGTGTATAGCTCGGAGATAGTGCCTATAGTGCCTTACGGTAGTGAATCCTCGGTGTTGTCTGAACAGCAAAAAGCAAAGCTACAAGTGTTCGAGATGAGAGGGTTGAGAAGGATTGAAAGGGTGGCATGGTGGGATAGACTAAGAAATATCGAGATAAGGAAGAGATTGGGCGTTAGATCGATATTGGAAGTAAATGAGAATAACCAATTGCGATGGTTCGGACACCTCGTGCGGATGACCGATATGCGGGTTGTGAAGAGTGTGTGGGCCATGAGAATGTATGGAGGGAGAAAGAGAAGAAGACCGAGGAAAACTTGGAACAAGTCAATCGCTGAAAGCCTAGCGAGGCGGGGAATTGATTGGTGGGAAGCAATGATGATGGTCAAAGACAGAGGGAAATGGAGAACATTCCACTAAGAGAGCTGACGGATAGCCCAAATCTCTACATTTAAGGGGGTAAAAGAGGTGAAGACTAAGTAAAAGTAATGTTTTATTTAATAAACACTGAAGATACTATTCTAATTTACTTTTTTACAATTTAAATAATGTCCCTGGTTATGGTTAAAAAAGGATTTATATATTTTCTCATGTCGTATCATTTTGAAATATTTTTAAATGCCTTTACTTTCCAAATAAATTACTTAATTATTTTAAAAAAAAAATGTTGAAACTAGAATAAATGTAAACTTACTTTTAACCATTAGTCCCGTTTCAGCCAGTATATGATAATTAGGCGACTCAAAGGCCATCAGTTGAGACGTGTGAATTTTCTTAACTCTATTTCCTCTCATTAATCTATTAGAATAAAACACACACACTTCTGGTATATCGGAACAACTTGCAAACACCAAAGAATGTAAAAAATTATTCTTGGCATCGCCTGGTGTTTCAAAAATTGAAATCTGTTAATAAATATTAAAAATCAAAATGATTAATGAAGGTCATTATGTACGATTACCTGAGATCCTGTAATTATTATTGGTTTTACCAAGTTTTTAAACATAAATGATAGAACAGATGAGGTGTAGGCCAAAGTGTCAGTTCCTTGTAAAATTACAAAACCATCAAAATCATTATAGTTTTCCTGAAACATTATAATTTTCATAAGATTTTATGCCGTTAACTAACAAAATGTATAAAATTTATATATTTTAAATTGTTGCGCCAAATGAACTGTTGCAATTCTGGATATATCCAGACGTAGATATCCAAGATGTCCAAGTCCATAGGGGCGCAAACATTGACTTAGACCACTACCTAACACGAATCAAAGTCAAGTTCACCCCAAGGAGAATTCATCACAAGAAAGCACATCTATATAAACTCGACACAAAAAAGATTAAGGAATCCAACATAACAGAGGAATGGGACAAGGAACAGGCAGATACATGTAAAAAATCCCACAAAAAAATTACACTAAAAGCACAGGAACTGATCCGATTGAAAAAGAACACAAAACACCTTCGGTGGGACTCGGAATGCCAAAATGCATTGCATCGACACAAACGAGCATTTCAGGAGTACAACACTAAAAAATCTCCAGAAAATCAACAGCTTTTTGACGTGACAACAAAACAGACCGTAAAGGTTATCAGGCAAACTAAGAGGACTTTTGCAAGAGAAATCCGTTGATACACACCACAAAATCTTTGCTTCAGAATGCGGATTGGGAGATTAGCGCTAACTAATCAGGAGAATTGTCAGGAGCTGGCACACTACTTATCTGATCTCCTCAATTGCCCTGAACGCGACACAAGATTCCCCAAGGAAAATTGTATCCATATCCACTCAGAATCACCTCCACCAACCCAGAAACAAAATCCACAGGCACATACGCAAACTAAATAATAATAGGTCATCCGGTGAAAATGGTATAACCGCGGAACTATTGAAAATCCTCGGACCAAATTCCTGTAGGAACTTGCGCAAATTATCACGAACATTTGGCAGACAAAAAAATTACCAGATGAATGGAAATGTGTTCTTATCTACCCGCTGCACAAGAAGGGAGACAGAATAGATGTGAACAACTACAGAGGAATCTCCATACTACAAGTAATTTACAAAATCCTCTCAGCATGCCTTCTCCAGAGAACACAAGTTCAATTAGAACACATAATTGGCGAGTACCAGCAAATATTTAACCTAAAAACTATACTGAAATACAAAACTATCCGGAACGTCCCAATCATCTGCACGTTCGTGGACTTCAGGAATTTTACGACTGCTTCGACCAAAAATGTTTGTTCAACATCCTAGAAGAACAAGGACTTGACCCCAAAACACTACGATTGATCAAGCAGACACTGACTGACACAACCTCTAAAGTAAAATTTATGAGAGAAATTTATGGGACGAACCCATTCTGATTAAAACTGGAGTACGCCAAGGAGATGGGTTATCCTCACTCTCTTCAACCTGATTCTGGACAAAGTCATAAGGGAAAAAGAACTGAAAAATCAAAGACACTGGAAACCAATACGACTCGGACAATCCAAAAACAACAAAGAAAAAAGGGCAACCAAACAGATCGAAGGCCTCAAAGAATGTGTAGAGAAAGTTGGTCTACAAATCTCCTTTCAAAAAACCGAATTCTTCTGCTCAAAATTAGATGTCCAAAATTTGAACACCAAATATGGCAAAATAAATAGGGTTGCTCACTTCAAATACCTGGGCGAGATCCTCGAACCCACAGGAGGAGAGAAGATAGCACAGAAGACTCGATTACAGAAGATGAAGAGGGCATACGACAAAACACACAATATCTACAATAAGAAATGCCTATCCACACATGCAAAACTAAGACACTACAACACAATAATCAAACCAGAAGTACTATACGCAAACGAGACACTTACACTTCATACAAAAAGCGGCATAGAAAACAGACTAAAAGAATAACGCAAAATTATAAGGAAAATTCTCGACCTAAAACTGAGAGAGGAAGGATTCAGGCTCCATTCTCGAAAGACCACAGAGAGAATGTCCAACGTAGCGGCGGACATAAGAAAAAGAAGGTTGAAATTCTATGGACATATCAGTAGACTCTCATCGACAAGACTCACCTACAGAATTCTTACATACATACAAGGAGTCAAGTCAACAGTACCATGGATCACACAAGTCAGAGCTGATCTGGGAAAGGCACAAATGGGTCCGATAGGTTTGAGGATAGAACAACGTACAGAAACAAAATACATATGTGGAACGTTGCATCAGAGAGCGAAGTCTTTAGGAGATCGGGAACAAAGTGGACGGATGAGAGAAAGAGAATCCACGGAGAAAGGATGAGAGAGGTGTAGAGGATCAGAAAGGACACTCGAAAATGGTAAGAATGCTTTGCGTGATCCAACCGGGTCTATGCGCCCCTAATAATATATATATATATATATATATATATATATATATATATATATATATATATATATATATATATATATATATATATATATATATTTATACTATATATATATTTATTTTATATTTTATTATTATTTTATAATTTATACTATATATATATATATATATATATATATATATATATATATATATATATATATATATATATATATATATATATATATATATATATATATATATATATATATATATATATATATATATATATATATATATATATATATATATATATATATATATATATATATATATATATATTTATGCCCTGGGGACTAGGCAGATTGAGGCCTCGAGGCATATCTACTAGATTTTGTAGATAATGGATTCAAAGTGGAAACCGAAACGCCGAGATTTTATAAATCTAAAACGCGGTTCTACCCGTGAACCTACTAATTTTGCCATTACCGACCGCCGAAATCTTTTCGAACATTTTTGCTAACATATGATCCTTCGAATCCTTCATGCTCGAGATACAGGTTGAAGATTTCTTTTTTTTTTTTAATTTATATCTTCCGCATAAAGAAAGGTATTGTAATCAAACTTAATACACATCATCGGCCTTCTGGTTGCCATATTCTGAGAGAATATCAAGTCCTACAAGCCACCAGTGGCGGAGTTATAGTATTTTGCTACTAATTAATTTAAAAAATAATTAGTACGCTCCTGTTCAAAATTAAACTTAAATATATTTTTCAACACAGAATATTATTCTCTACAAAAAGTGTATCTTGATATTTTTTCGTATCTGCCTCGGTTTCATGGCAAACTTGCAATAATAAAATAACGAATACAATGGAGTCCTATGAAGATAAATAATTTACTTAAACATCACAGACAAAACTTCAGAGGAACTTCAGTTTTCGACATATTAGTCATTAGCAACCGATATAGTTTGGCGTTATTATTACTTTACAATACATTAGAGGGCATGGCAGAAATATAATTCTATATATATTCTAAATATATTCTACTAATGCAGAATTAGCCGATATTCACCTCTATTACCGAATGCCAGAAGAGCAAGACTTTTATACCAGGGAGCATTTCCACTACGCGTATGTCCTAGTAGATGTATGTTTCCTGATGTTCATCGGCGTTTAAGGAAAAACGCCATTACTGAATATCCAAATACAAGTACAAGGATCATTGCAGTGAATATGGACATTTCTCATGTCACTGTGTGGAATGTTTTAAAGGAACACCACTTGTACCCTTACCATATTCAGAGAGTACATGCATTGCTTCCAAGAGATTTTTTACCCCGCTTGACATTTTGTCATTGGTTTCTTCAACATACAGTTGATCCCAATTTTCATATTTCCGTACTATTTACTGACAAGACTCACTTCACAAGAGAAAGAATAATTAATTTTCATAAGAATCATCTTTGGGCAAAAGAGTTGCAGTTGCAGCATCATGTTTGTGCTGGAATAATTGGCAACCGATTTATCGGACCATTTTTTTTACCAGTAACACTAACTGGGCAGATGAATTCGAGATTTCCCCGAGATCTGCGAGACGATCTGCCTGAATTGCTTGAGGATGTCACATTAGATATTAGAAATAAAATATGGTTTATGAAAGACGGTGCTCCGGCACATTTTAGTCGATAGGCCCGAGACTTGAAACATTTCCTAATAGGTGTCCCAGACTGGAATCCACTTGACTATTTTATTTGGGGTACATTAAATAATTAGTCTACAACACTGAGCTAGAAGATCGCGATGATGAGGAGAAGAATTAAGCAAGCTTTTGATAACATTCGCAACACGCGTGGAATTTTAGAACGAACGTATGAATCAATGGTGCGCAGATGTAGGACGTGCATAGAGGTTGGTTGAAGCCATTTCGAGCATCTAATATAATTATTTTTGTTTTTAATTAATCAATAATACCTCATTTAGAAATATTTGCTTTAATACAGAGAAGACCTTAAACATTTTTTTGGTTGTTAATTCCTAGAGGTGATCAACCGTCTCCATCAATGTTGACCTGGGGAGTATGATAAAATAATTTAATTTATTGTCCTTTATATAAGTTTCTGTGTATGAAATTTGATGGAAACTCATTTTTCAAATCTTTATCGAAATACCTTTTATGCTGATAGAAACCTGTATGTTAAGTGAAAAGTCAAGGTTGCTATGAAACCGAGGCAGATGCGAAAAAATATCAAGATATACTATAAAAAATGTATATAAGTTTAATTTTGAACAGAACCATATTCATTATTTTTTAAATCAATTAGTAGCAAAATTGTATAACTCAGCCACTGGCTGCTTGTAGGACTTAATATTTTCTCAGATTATAGCAATCGGAAGGCTGATGATGTGTTTTAAATTTGGTTACAATATCTTACTTTTTTCCGAAAATGTAAATTAAAAAAGAAAAAAAGTTGAAATTTTCAACCCCCTCTATCTCGAACAGAAAGGATTTCGGAACCCATATTCGTAGGATATTTTTGTGTTATATTGTGATGTATAATTTGCCAAAAAAGTCTGTCAGAGTATTTCATTAACACCCAGTAAATATACATCCCACACACCCTATATATATATATATATATATATATATATATATATATATATATATATATATATATATATATATATGCAGTTTTTTTACTTCTTTGGACTGCATCTAACGAGACAACAGTAGTCAGGAGTTATATACCCCCGACCGTTGGGTTCCACAATCTCATGTGGAACGTACAACAACCTGCGTCTCCACCATAATGAGCAATGGCTAGTTGCCTGACGGGGAGGAAGGCCCACTCATCCCTTACATTGGAGGGCACATGTTTCGTCTGTTGGTGGTTAGATTCTTGGCGAGAGAGCATATGTCGGTACCCTGATGAGTCTAACCACTAACAGACGAAATATGTGCGCTCCAATGTAAGGGATGGGTGGGGCTTCCTAACGGTCAGGCAATTAACCTATATATATATATATATATATATATATATATATATATATATATATATATATATATATATATATATATATATATATATATATAAACCACATGGATAAAGGGTGAAAGATTTCTGTAATATATATATATATATATATATATATATATATATATATATATATATATATATATATATATATATATATATATGGTGTTTGGTGCATCATTTGCTAAATTAAAATGGCCGATAGAAGGGGTCTTTTGCTATCTCCTCAGCCTCCATAAAGCATTATTAAACCTACAGGTTTCTTTGTGTTAATTATTTAATTCTATATTTGAAAAATTCCAAAGGTCAGCATTGAAACTTGAATTAAAAAAAAGTTATTGGTATAGCCTCCAAATTATTTTTTTTATTTTAATGTGTAATGTTGCTAGGTTCTATGAAACTATTATTAGGTGCAATAATAGTTTCACCTATATATATTAGGTGCAAGCGACATCTAGTTTTTTTTATAGACTCACAAAGTTTTTGAAAATAAAAATACATTTAAAGCTCAATTTTGAATTACATATTAAAAAAAATAAAAGCGATCATGGTTTTCAAATTCTTTAAAAAAATCTCTGGTTTATCCTCTTTCTAACGGTATGCATTCGTGCCATAAAAACGTTTTACTAACTTCACTAATTTACTAACTTTGTGAATCGAGATGCATTAGGCTGATTTTCGATATGCAGGATAAAAAACTTATTTTTATGTAAACAACGCGCGCAAAGCAGGTAAAAACTAATATCTCTCTCATACACAGTAGTCCATAAAAAAAACTAGATGTCACTTGAGTTAAAGTCTTCTCGAACGAGGGAGCGTTTTTAAAAACTTTATTTTTACAACCTTACACAATGACGTTTAATACAAGATTAAATTTGAAAAACAATTTGGTAATATTTATACATTTTAATATGCTTAATAAGCGAAATATGATTTGTTTTGTTAAGGAAAAATCGGGGAGTCACATCCTCTGTATCAGCAGTTTCCTTTGAGGGGATTCACGTAACGCTTGATGTAATTTTGATTTTCATAGAACCCATTACACATTAAAATAAAAAAACTTAAACTTATTTAAATTGAAACGTATTATCAAATCAAAATTCTTTAATAGTTGTAAAATATTCAATTCACATTTCAATTTAAATAACTCACTATCCTTAGGGAATTTCGAAAAATGTATTAATGAAAATTTATAGGAAATGTAGGAAAACAAAAAAGGTCGAATAACATTTTTCGATAAAATTGATAATTTCGTCGAAAATTTAAAAAAATGTAAAAATTTATCAAGCATTTAACTTTAGTCTCGAATAACTTTTGAACAAATAAATTTATCGAAAATTTATAAGGGATCTAAGAGAAAACCATTCAATATCCTAGAAAGATATATAATAATCTTTCCACAGTAATGTTCCGCTGAAGAGATATGCCAACTTTTTTAGTTGAAGTGATATTAATTGCAAAGGCATAGTAATTGCATAGTTAATAGTAAGGCATAGTTAATTGCAAAGGATAGTAATTGCAAAGGCAAACTTATATATATATTTTTTTCCTTTATTTGGGTTTTTCGCCACTATCTAAAACTCAAAAGATATCAAAAATACCTGTTCTTATTTAAAGAAAGAATCACTGGATAAAAACAAAAAACCAAACGGAGACAAATTTCTCAGTGATTCTTTAAAACAATCGGTAACAAAATACAGAAGATTAAAAGAAACCGCAATAATTAATTTAAATAAAAATAATTGTATTGCTATGCCTTCGGTAGATTTAAATTCAATATGGTTCCCGATTCTAAAGAATACAATTAAACACATTTAAATAATTGAATACACAATCAGTATAATAAACAACCACACAGTAAACATTACCTATATATATATATATATATATATATATATATATATATATATATATATATATATATATATATATATATATATATATATGTACATATATTTTGGTAGTATGTCACTGTCATGAAAATCTATTGTCAATGTAAGTGACGTTGACATACACAAAAAACTATATTTACTTTCACTCGTTACTTTATATATTACAAATTAATATAATTTATTTTTTAGTTTAGTTTTGAAAACGAGGGGAGAGTACCCTCCGAAACGTTAACGTTACAAGTTTGTAAAAGGTTTTTATAACATTTTTATATCTTTAAAATTTTGTTCGTTATGCAAATTTATTACAAAAAAGAATCACTGAGAAATTTGTCTCCGTTTGTTTTTTTGTTTTTACCCAATGATTCTTTCTTTAAATAAGAACAGGTATTTTTGATATTTTTTGAGTTTTAGATAGTGGCGAAAAACCCAAATAATGGAAAAAATATATGAACACGCCACAATTATTCAGACATTACTTAAACTTATATACACTCTTACTCAATATCTACTTTTGGCCAGTATTATGAAGTTACGTGCCATTGTTTCGTTAATCACACAATTTTCACAAACAATATTTCTTTCTTTGTAGGGTCACATTGTACGTTTATAATCCATAATAAAGTCCAGATACAGTAATCAAATGGCTGAAATGTTATCAACTACAGATTAACCCCAGAAAGACCTTGGCGATTTTCATCTCCATAAATCGCAGACGTTACTTATCTAGGCTTGTAATTTGTCATTAACAAGGTCACATCAAATCGAGTAATTAATTTTCAAAGGATAGATTGTCACCAAATTACTGTCTGCTATATTTTGCCTGCGATTCATTTATTATAGCTCAATACATCTTAAAACAAATTTCTGTATGCGGTCCTTAATGTACTCTGATTCATTAAGAACAGCCAAATTCAACGAAAAACGGAAATAAACCGAGTCTCTCAACTCTTCGATTAAACATTCCTGAAGATCCATTTGAGTTATTCATTGCATGAAAATTTTCTTGTTCAGAGTATTCTGGGTCCACTCTGGGACCACAGAGGATCCACAACTGTGTAACCTCAAGCCCCATATCGGGATCAGTTAATATAACTAAGGGAGCATAAGACAACTTAAAAACCACGCTGAAGAAACAATAACCGAAGCCAATAACCAATTAACCAAGATACCAATTAACAATAATCGAAGATGATGCTTACATTTGATATCCAAACACGTGCGTGAAATATTCGAGTCTGTGATCTCCCACATGCATCAACTTTTGAAATAATTAAAAATTATGTTAATATAATATAATATAAATTTGGCCATAATTAACACTACTATGGAAAAGTTTTTGAAAACAAATGGGACGATAGTCGAAATCTAAATTGATAACTTTGATACAGAAACAAAGGTACAGTTGAACCGCCCAGAGTTTACCCATGCGTCATCAAATGACGTCATAAATTTTCTATATCATAGACACTGTATCAATATGGTCTTTTTATTTATCGAACGAGAGAGAAGAAGACAAAGAATCAATACGTGTCTCTTGGGGTAAGCGCAGTACGTTACGATAGCGCTACAGCATGGTAGAAAGAGAAAGTAACAAATAATTAAAAGGTGTTTGTTCCTACCGGTCGTTGAAAGTTCATCTATTGAGTTCAGCGGTACTGTTTTGGTTGTCATTTGACTTATTTTGTTATTGTGTTTTAGTGAAAGTTTTAATTTCTTCAATAATTCGAACCTAACCAAAGACATTTTATTACATATGCTTAATAAAACCTGAATGTATGGCTAATTCTAAAAACATACTGAAAGATAAACAACCGTTTCAAAATAATAACGGAAATATAGAAGTGCAAACTTTTAAGGTATCGATATTTGGTTTAACATATTGTGGAATTTCAGATAAAGTCTGGAAATACACTGAAATCGGAAGCCCAACAATTTGTGCTCAATGTCTATGAAAATTATAAAATGGAAAAAAGGAATAGGGGACCTTTAGAGTCTCTTTCATCCATTCAAGAGATAAATAATAGTTAATTTGATCACGTTTTACTTATTTTGCATTATCACATTGTAATACATTTTTTAGAGCGTTGCAGCAGCATTAAAAATATGATGCAAAACAGTGTATTTTATTAAGGAAAGAAAAGAACATAATCAATCCAGTTATTTCTTCTCCTGGAACAAGCAATCCTCGAGCGAAGACCAAAACAACAGACTTACCTAAAGGAAATAAAATGGAAGTTCGAAATACATTGTACAATATGTACAAAGTAAGTCATCTAAATATAATGAATATATATTGTTTGCCAACTGCATCACATATGCCTTTTAATTTTTCACATTCGCAAACATTGTGGGTTTACAATTTATTAGAAAATTGTAAAATCTTGAGCTGACACCTATCTTACTTATATCTAGCACAAATATTTGGCATATCCTACTATTTCTGGCAAATAATAAAATAGTTTGGTATTAACAATAATTATTATAGTAGCAAAATTTAATAATTTTTACCAAAATATTCCATTACCAAAAATAAATCAGTTTAAGGCCTGCTTGTATACACAGTGTACATATAGTGAATTCATTAAAACTAGAATATGATATAGCTTAATTATCAACAAACAGTTTCATAAATAAAAATATTTATAATATTAATTTGGGTTAATACAAAGATATAATATAATAAACATATTAGTAGGGATAGATTTAATGATGAAAAAGTACAAAATATATGGAAAGAAGCATTCGGACAGTGTAATGAAAAAGTGTGGGAAAAGTCTGTAGCACATACAGAGAAATTAATTGAAGACTGCTTTATCGGAGAACAACACATAGTCAATGTTGAAGTTGAGCCTATAATAATCAAAACAAACTAAAGTTCCTCGTCTGAATCTAATGAAGATATATAGCTATGTAGGTAATGTGGGTGATTAATGAACTTATTAGTATACCTAATTATTTAGATATAGGAAAAATTATATTTAATTATGTATTATTGTATTTATGTATTCTCAGTACTCAGAATTTAACACTATGGATAAACAGCTGTTTTTGTATGCTTCATATAATTATTTGAAATTATATTTGTAATAAATGTGTAATGCAATCGTTTAAGGACCTGTATATTCCCATACCTTCGTAACGTTTTCATCAAATAAAAATTGGTCTAGATAATAATGTTTATAGAGTAAATAAAATGATGATTTGACTAGTTTCCTAAAAATTCGTGATATCATATTGTGAAAAATTCTTTGTTTGATCTATGACATAAAACTTTACAATTTCAGGACACACACTTGAAATTTGATGTTAAAATATTGATTTATAACAGGACGTTTTATAATTTCATGTTATAAATATATACAAATAAATGTATAGTGAATTTAAATCATAAACATAAATGTCCGTCTTTCGAGGCACCGACCACGTCCATTATGAAAGTTAGCACTTATTTAATTAATTATTTTTGAGTTGATTCATATAGATAAAAATTGATGACGCATGAGTAATCTTTCGACGGTCCAACTGTACTAAATATTCAATAGGGATATAAGCACTCACTGTCTCTATGAAAGTGTTATGTCACTTTTTCTGCTGGTCAGTTTTGAAACTTTACAGGATTACTTTGTTATCTTCCCTTTAGACACAGCATCATACCAATGTTATCCCACTTTTATATAAAAAATTCGACCATATTAACAGACTCATGCCCCAGACTACAAGGCTATTTTGAAATAATCAGACAGCCTCAATTTTTTAAATATAACCCCCGGTATAAGGGAATATAACCCCAGTCTATGGAGAATCCATTTTTCTAAAAAAGTCTACAATCGATAGAGCAAATATATATCGACCTTTTCAGAGATTATATTGAAAATAAAATCCTTGCAGTATCACATAAGTTTCCTTCTATGTTAATGACAAAAATTTACGAACTATTCTCGTATAATGCTAATAGAGTAGAATGGGGCAAAAGTTCGTGTGGAGCAAAAGTCCTATCTATGAACTTTATCCAAGAACAGCAAAACCTGGCAACGTTTACACTAATCTTTATTACTTTTGCATCTGTTTAAGTCTCTATAAAATTTAAACGATATTGTGATAAGATTTGCGAAAAATATGAGGTAAGTTGTATTTTGGATAAACATGTTCATATTTTCTCATCTTAATATTTAAGATATTTCAAGAAATCAATAGTTCTAATTCCAAAATAAAATATGGGCAACGTTTAGCTTATGCTTTAAGAATGTAAAATACATATGTAGTGCCTATCGTAGCGACATGTGGGACGAAAGTCCGATATTCAGGGTGGGGTGGTAGTCCGCAAACGAACTTTTGTCCTATCAGAACCATTTGTAATTTTTCTTATAAAAATTATTTGATTTAGCTCATATAAAAAAAAAACAAATAGGAAAACATGTACAGAAGAAATGTTACAAACAGCCAGACAAAGAATAAATGAATGTATTTGCAAAAAAAAACCGTCGCAAAAGAGCTTGGAATAGATAAATCTACTTTACGAAAGAGATTAAAATCGGGGCATGGTGTTGATAGCTTGGAAAGATATAGAAGTGTTTTCTCAGAGGAAAAGGAACATAAACTTGTAGAAAACTGCTAAAATCTGGATAACCGGTTTTATGGTGTCCCGTTTAAAACTTTAAGAAAAATCACGTATGAGTATGCAATTTTTAACAATATAAAAAACCCATTTAATCCAAACTCAAAACTTATTCCTCCCACGATAAAATTTCTTCAAAGATAATGAAAAACGAGCTGATGAATGGTAAAAAAAAGTTAAGTGTTTGGGTTAGAGGCGCATCAGCAACTAGGCTATTTAGCGACTGGACCTACACCTTAACGTGGGTTCCGAACCACGGTCATCGGCTTCCGACAAACCGAGGCCAGCACCCCCCTCGAGTAATAAACCCTTGATTATGTACCTACCCATAAGTCTATCAGGAAACCTACCGATTGGCGAGTGACCAACGTAGAACACATCTCAGAAGGCATCCGGCCTTACCCAGCCGTTAACTGGCGTGACTGAGAGGTAATTCGTAGTCGAATTTTACACTCTTGCCTAGAAAAAATAACAAACATTTAGGAAGTCAGAAGAAGAAATTCAGACAGAAGAAAGAAAGAAAAACAACCATCCGAGCGCTCGAAGCGAACCAGCTACCGCTCCGGTGCGGTTTAGGCAAAGCAGCGGCAGGCCGCTGCTCTTACCGTCCGCACCAACGCGACCGGCTGACGGATGGGGCTCCACAAGAATCTATAGCAATGTGTTCGGACTCTGGATTATATAAGTAGCACATTATTTATAGAGTGGCTTAAATATTTTCGCTCCAAGGTTAGACCAGATAAAGAACATCCTGTTCTTCTCATGCTCGACAACCATTCTTCCCACGAGAGTTTAGAAGCTATAAATTATTGCAGAGGCAACTTTATTCATCTATTGACCATACCACCCCATAGCAGTCATATAATCCAGCCGTTGGATCGATGTTATTTTAAGGCATTAGAAACATTTTATGCAGACGAATGCGATAAATGATTGACAACAAATGTCGGTAGAAATATTACTCACTTTCAGGTTGCCAAAGTGTTAGGTAAAGCTTATGAACGTTACTCAACTCAACTACTATCTACATTACTCAACTATGGACATGAACAATGTTCAACATGTTTTCTCAGAAGAAGATTTTCTGCCATCAAAAGTCACAGATAAGAATGCAAGAAGTCAATGCCCAATTAAATAACAGCTTTTCTGTTCCCTTAGCGACAATATCAGATGAAATGGCTTTAACAAGAAATATCGCGGTCAAACCTACACCTTTAGCACCAGAGAAGTTGGAACCTGTATTAGCAGAGCAACATGCAGAGAAAACACTAGGGTTGCCTAACTATATAATTCCAATTACAAAACGAAAAAATGAACTAAAAAGAAGAAGACAAGGAAAGAAATCGCTAATACTTTCTAGTACTCCTAATAAATTAAAACTGGAAGGTCTGGCTGAAGAGAAGTCGAAAAAGTCACGTGCCAAAATAAAAAGAAAAATTACGGAGGATGTTACGAGAGAATCAAAAAAGAAGGTTAAGGTAAAGGAGAAACTATCTGATGATGTGTATCCAGGATACCATGAACCCTATGAAGACCCTCTCATTGAAGAATGGATTCAGTGTAAGGTCTGCAAAAAGTGGTGGTATGAAGATTGTACTTCGTATGAGAAAATTGGGAATTTTCAATGCGATATATGTATTTAAAGCGTGTGCGGATATTGCGACATTTTGCAATTGACATTGTGAGCGACTTTTGCCTCATACATAAGGCAAAAGTCATGTTTTTTCATCATGATATATTCATCATTTATTTTTTCGTCATGATATTTTTATTTATTAATAGGTAAATTTTTCTTATTTGTCACGAAAATGTGTTGTTTTGCGTAGTAGTTGGATGTAATATTTGAGTTCTTTATATATTAAAATGTTTTTGTCGGGTTTGTTGTTTTTATAATCATTTAACCCTTAAGTGCGCCATTTTGCGCCATTCTATTCTACATCAAGCCTATACAAACCAAACAGAAAAAAAAAATTTAAAAACACAAAAACATATGAAGAAATAAGTTACCTCTATAGTTTTTGCTATGGCAATCCAGTCTTTGGCTGACATATTGCTTGAGGCCAAAAGAGGGTCGTATTCTTGAATTTGATACGTTATTACTTTATTGCAATGTAAAGCTCTAAAAATAATGAAAACAATTTAAAGGAATTTTTTATATTTTTATAGGGAATGCTCACTTGGTTACTAATTCGTGATCCCTTATGGAATAAATCCTCGCCAATTCGTAATCGTGTAATTCTTGACATGTTTTCACTTTACTAGCAAATATTTCAGGAACCGGGGCGTATACTAAAAGATCTACTAGTTAAAAATATGTAAAATAATCCAGCAAAAAGACATATATTAGAAATTAATCATCGATATTTAATAAATTTGTTAGCATTGTCTTTTATATTACACATTTTTCAAGTATTTATCAAGCTTTTATTTCAAATTTATATAACACTAGCAGACCCATCCACGCGTTGATGTGGCTAAGTTATACTTTGAATTATATTGTAGCAAAATATATAATACAGTTAAATAATTGTTTACAAATAAAAACTAAAACATTGTAGCCGATGTAAAAATCCACGGGATTGAGATTTGAACATTGGATCATAATTTGGAAGCGACTGATAAAAATTTTCGTAGAGTTAATATTAAGCACAAATCAACATAAAAATTTTATTCATTTTTGATTTGTTTTAATTTAATTCAGCGCTAATCGGTGCACAATATTTTTGTTTAACCTGTCTCTTACTAACACAAATAGATTCGATGGTTTTCCCACACGTGAGCATGTTGCCCATTGGAAAAACATGGATTTTCCAAGTCTAAGCCGTAAATGGACATTGTTTGGTGTTGAGACTTATGAATGATCATGGCGAAAGCTAAACGAATTGGAAACTGAAGCCTTTTGAGTGGTATCGCAGATTCTGACGGTATCATTGGAATACGTGGCAACAGGACCACTTCTCCTTTAAACTTTCCAGTCAAAATGGTTGCTTCAAAAATATTTCTGGTGATCTTTTTGATGATCAAATGTGTACTGTTGCCTAATCGAGGTGGATTCAAATTACGCAGGAGAATAATAGATAAACCAATCTTCAACCGAAGATTACGTGGTGGCATTCAGGGCATATCCAGAGAATATAAAAATTCAATTACAAAATGTATACTTTCGTTTTCATCAACAGTCTCGATTGATTTAAAATGCATCAGATTACCTGGCAACAACTGTTGTATCTGGAAGTTAATTTCGTCAACATCAACATTTTTGGCTACCAAAACAGCCCGATTACTGAGCCAGTTATGATCCAAATGATTATTTTGTATGTCCGAGAAGATATTATTAATTAATTCATTTTTTGTCTGAACAACAGTGCAGAAATTGTGTGGCAATTTAATATATTGCGTATTTGGTTGCAGTTCTATTCTACCGTTTTCAATATCTAGCAATTGTTCGGAAAATATTTGTGCCGATGAATCATTTTGCAATCGTACGAGCACGTTTATGGTCAATCGAAGTGTTTCGATACTTCGCCATAAGAACAGAGAACAATTGAAATTAAATGAAGAAATAATGCATCAAAAATTGAAAAAGCAATGTTATGTCGTAAGTAAATTTTGAACACACGTGTGACGTGAAATAAATTGTAGCATAAATGAAACGTTTGGACTCGTAACACAGCGCCATCTATTGGATACTTACCCAATCCGGACACAAAAGAGTTAAAGCGTTATGTCGATAAACTAACTTACACCGCCCTCTGTTAGAAGCTTATGGAAGTCACAGATAATCATAACCCTTTGTGATATAATAAACAAATAATTTGCAATAAAAAATATTGCGACTATAAATTCAGATAAAAACTATCCTATCTCTCAATCGGTATAGTAGTTTAGGAGTTCATCGCGGACAAACAACGTGATACGAATTTTTTATGTATAAAGATATAACACTGACGCTCAACATATTTAGGACAAGGACTTGATTCAAAATGTATCAATAACAATACATATTGACTTATAGAGAAAGCTAAACATTCAGTATATTTCAGAATTTTAAAATATTTTTATTTAATCTTTATCAGGTTAAGAATGTAAATAAATATTATTTTTATCCATCTTGAGCCAGTAGTCTTTTGTGGTCAACAATTGTTTGTTTCAGATTTACGAGGTGATGCATAAAGATATCCAATAAAATTAACATAAAAACAGTGATATGTCGGAACACTTCAATAATCAAAATTTTCAACTGAAAATACAAGATGCTGTAGAGAAAAGACCTATTAAAAAACTCACTAACTAATCTATCACGTTAGAGGAAATACAAGACACCGTTTGAAAGATAACTAATCTTCTGATGAGATTTTAATCTCATCTCCGTAAATGTCTTATTACACGACGCAAGATATTTAATGGAATTCGGGTTATTTCTAGTTGAGTTCAGACGAAGGACATTCGATGTCATCTTCCATAATTAAGTCAAAATTTTAAAACTATACATGGTCCAGCAGGACTGGTAAATTCAACAAGTAGTTGTAGACACGAATTGTAGTCCAATTACAGCCTCATTCAGACTTTACATCTGATCACGATACTAAGTCAAACACTAGAGAATATGTTCGTATTAGAATGGTTAAACTTGGGAAAAACAGGTTTTTGGGATACTTAGATTATAAAGGCGCATATTGAAAAACAAGCCATTTATGTCAAGTTATGTGTCTCCTTCCACTTTTATAGATTGACTAATGTGGTTACACCATCCTGTCAAGGGGCTTTATAGTTCTTAATCTCTCTTAGAGCATTACTTCTTTCGAAAAGTCTGAAATTTCTTCATCAACACTGCTTTATACCCTTATTGAAAGATTTTACAACTCCATATGACTGTGGAGAAAAAAAGCTGCAATTATCTATGTTTCTAATACATAGAACAAAACTTTTTTCAATTTCATCGTTCTAGTATACTTATTTAATTAACACTATAATAATAAACAAAAGGCTATAAAAAATATGTTAAATTTAAACTGAGTACATTAAACATAAATCTGTAAATATTGGACTCGAATAAGTACCTCCATTGTGATTTTTTTGCATTCCAATTGTTCCTCCCGTGTAGAGAACTAAAACCTTCCTCAGTTCTGCTAGTTCCGCCATAATATTGGGTTTACCTAAAAGGCAAAATAAGGATTAATAATTACAGTTTAATTCGAAAAAGTGGAAAATCTGGATATAAGCGTCAAAAAGTGTCAACTAAAAATCCGCTCAAATTCAATTGTTTCTTAAAATACAGTTTCAATCATAAATTCTTAAATTACTACTCAAATGAAAAATACATAGCAATTATATAATAACAAAAAAGTATTTATTTCAATTGATTGTTATTACTATAAAAATTGAAGCTACTAAATATGTAATAGTAAAGGGCTGCTGTGAATATGTATAGTTATACGTGCATCAGGATCACATTTTATTCGGCGATGGGACCTACAGTTTAAGGTATACTTCGAGCCACTCTCACCAACTATCGATTAATCCCATTAGCATCCTCCATGAATTACAACCCTTGATCTGTACTTAAACTTTACTTTCTCGAAAGGCAACCAATTGGCGGGTGACCAATGTAAAAGATATATTAGAAGCCAACCTTTTGAAACCAATGAGGAATATTATTTGTCAGATTTAGAACTCTTATTTAGAGAACATATGTATAAAGGGTGGTGTAAGTATCACGCTACCGAGTTCAAATAAAGATCTCATAGAGAACACATCGTTCTCCCTAGCTCCCGAATCAAGTGTAACAAACGTTTACTAAACGTTTAGTATTCGTATTGTGTTTTTTAGTTGTGAATAGTGCTGTTCGCGATGAACAAACGCAAAAACTATTTCAAAGAGACAAGAAATGCTGGGTATTCATACGAAGACCGAGTACAGCGTAGCGCTGAGTTTTTAGAAATGCATCAAGATGCATTATCCCATCAAACAAAATAATTAAGCAAAAACATTGCTCCAAACATAAAGTTACTCACAGAAAACGCAATTCTGCGTGCCAAAATCAATGAATTAGAAGCACTTCTAAAAACTGGCGGAAACCCCAGCGACACTAGTACTTTTGTTGCACCAGTTGTCGAAAAAGAAAAAAAAACTCCACAACCGCACCACAAATCATCGAGATCCAGTCTGATCCCGACAAAGGAGACCAACAAAAAGTCTCCACCGACGACGGATTCCAGCAGGTTTTCGCCAGACAAAGGAAAATGAAAGGAAGAAAAGCAGCACGGGCTAATGAGGTAAGCCAACCCCAGCAAGCACCGACTGCTCCTTCCTCCTCCTCGGTTTCGACCAACAATAATGAGGCACCATCCGAGACGGAAGAAACTTCAAGAAAGAACGCCAGAATTACAACCTGGCGGCGAATCCAAACCAACGCCATTTATCTTGAGAGATAAAGTGGATTTTCAGGAGGTGAAGAGCCTCCTAAAAATAAACAAACTCGCCACAACGAAACCAGATAGGGTGCTGATCGCCCCCAAAGCGGAACAATTCAGAATAGCCGTTAAAAAGCTGTTCGATAAGAGGGGGTATTCCTACTACTCAGCAACAACCTCAGGTAAAAAAATTCTTCGCGTCTTAAAAAGCTGATGGAAACAATCCCGACTGAAGATGTCAGGACGGAACTGCACCATATGGGGTTCTAGCCAACAAACATCACCAGATGGCACACCAAGGAAAAGAAATCCATCGCTATAGTACAAGTCGTCATACCATGTGATGGGAAGCAAATCCTCAAGATCACTGAGCCCTACCACCAGCCCAGAAATTCAGAAGAGAAAATCAGCAGCCAACATTGCAAATAAGACGCAAAATCAAAAAGCTCCCAAGAATCAAGTGAAAAAAGACCACCAGCACCAATCAACGCCCGACCAGATAAGCAAGAGCAACCAGAAAGAATCTCTCGGTCAGACAAGAATCTGTCGGTTCAACGCACCAATTTGCTAATTGAATCACGCTACCAATTTATATTAGAGCCATCTTTTTTCGTGATATTTGTAACAGTTTGGCTTTGGCTGTTGTGTAATGCAGATATGCAAGTTTTATTATAGATAAATACACGTTAATGGGTGCGGGAAAATTGATAAAACGACGAACTATTTCAAGAATTCGGACCAGTTGGGGATAGGCTTCGAGGCCCAAGAACAGTGCGAAGCTCTAAAAATAATGCACGTGTGGGGAATTCTCCAAAAACGTCGATTGAACGACGTGGCGTACAATTCGGAATTTCTCCACGTAATTTATCTTACATTTTGAGAAGTTGCACATATTTCACTATAAGATTCAAATTTTTCAAGGCATGTTGCCTACACATGCCATGCTGGAATGCCATCATGAACGTCTTCCATTAAAATGATTTGATGACTCCGGATTATATTCTTTATTTGGATTTTTTAAGAAAAATATTTATATAAATAAGCCCCAACCATATAGCAATTCAAGGACAAAATCCGCGCCAAAATCACTGTATTAACATCAGATATCTTAACAAAACTTATGAAAATTTTAAAAGGGCACAAAGTTGCGTTACTGTTAATGGCTCACATTTAACTAATATAATATTCAAAAATTTAACCACAAAATTACAACAAACAATACAAAATTTTACCACAAAAAAAATTATAAAAAAATATCCTGTTTTGTTTCTTTTAAAATTTATAAATAATTAAAATGGTAGCGTGATAACTGCCTAACGTGTTACAAACCTACCCACGAGCAATATATAAACACAAATATCCACATCAAGAGCGAAGATTGAACACACACCTTCATTAACTATGTCAATTGAAGCCATATCCCCAAGCATTAATTTTAACTAAGGAATAAAATGTCACACTTACCTACTTATAAGACAGAATCAAAGCAAAATAAGATGAGAGACAATCCTTGAATTTCTAGATAAAAAGTCGGACACCTATAGTTGTGAACAACATACTTTATATTAAATAAATACCAGGAATTCGTTCATAAAGCATAAAACAAAGGTTTTTCTCATCCAGATATCTTTTATTACTTCTTGAAAATAGTCCCCATATGATGCGATACATATGTCAGCATATAATCCATACATCACAACACTTCTTATAGGAATGGTGTTCATCACCGCTTGCGAATATTGTTTCAGGGTTTCAATGAACTCTTTGAAGCCACTGGCAATATCTGACAAATAAGGTGCTTGTTAAATGACATTAATTTAGTTTTTGGTCAAAAATTTGCAGACAAAGATCGATGTAGAATTGTTCTTCTGCAAATATGGTCTTTTTGATTAAATAAAACAGTCAAGATAGCCTTGATTTTCAAGCAAATTTGATCTTGTTTATTTTCGGTTTCGGCTCATTGTCGAGCGCCATTCCGAAACCAGTTGAGTGGTTTATATGTCAAATTCATAAACCAACGTCTCGTCATCCGTTATGACGCATTTCATAAATGTAGGATCTGAATTAGTTCTATTCAACATTTCAACTCCCTCGAACCAAAAAAACTGTTAAAGCCAAACCATCACCCCAAACTCCGAAAAACTGATACGATATTCAAACTCTTTTTATCTAGGAAAACAAACACTGAGGAAATGTGTCACATGATTCGACAGAAATTCAAGATCAGCGATATTTTGGTAAGAAGACATTGCTGAGAATTCGGTGGAGATGTTGTAAAGTAATTTAATTCAAGCTCGTTTTAATCAAAAAAGACGTCTGCATAGCAACTTTTATTGAACACTTAATCGAAATTTAATCAAATGTACAGGAAGTTACACTACAAATGTGGAGCACCATCAAGGAAAAACTCCAATAACAAGAAGCAACTGAATTTTTACCATATATAGATGCATATAGTCAAAGCTCCTTATTCGCGGTTCCGTTATTGGCGTTTTTCAGTATTCGCGGCTTAAAATTTCTTTATTCGCAGATCCAAAGCTTTCAAAACAAGCTCCTTTCAAAACAAACGAAGTATTTATAAACAAACAAGTCTTATTGCCGCTTATTATTAACGTGTGACGCTATGGTTTTCGATAAAAAAACCGCCTTCGCACGATCGGTGTCGAATATTTTGTTTTATTGCTTTATCTTGTCATTCGTTGCAATAATTTCGAGTGAATAGCACGTGTCTCTTCTGCTTTGTTCAGGATTTATCATGTCGAGTAAAAAACAAAGGAAAATTAATTCCTACACGAAAAAACGTGTTGCCGCTTGAGGTAAAAGTAGAAATGCTTGACCGTTTACGCCTTGGCGAGTCATTTGCATCCATATCACTTTTTTTAATGTCATTGAGTCAACTGTATCAAGGTGCGACAATCATTGCATAACATCAAAATTGTTAGACAAGCTGCATCTGCAGACCCTTCAGCATCAACAACAAATACATATGCAGTAGATTTTTTTAAATTAATTGCCGATGGTGGATACATACCTGAACAAGTGTTTAATGCAGACGAAACTAAAAAAAGGATGCCAAACAAAAGTTTTATATTCAAAAGTGAAAAGCCTGTCTCTGATTTTAAGGCAGCAAAAGATAGAGTAACACTGTTGCTCAGTTTTAATGCATTAGCTATATTCTCGCTATATTCGCTATATTCGCTATATCGCTATATTCTCGTGTTTTGAAAAATCAAAACAAAGACAACCTACCAGTGTTTTAGCGTTCAAATAAGAAAGTGTGGGTTACAAATGTTATTTTCTGTAACTGGTTCCGGGGTTGTTTTGTTTCTGTTGTTGAAAGTTATTTAAAGAAATATAATTTAGATTTCAAGACACTTCTAGTTTAGTACAATACCCCAGGTCATCCTTGTGAGCTTGAACCAATACATCTCAATATAAAGGTGATATTTTTGCCTCCTAACCGGACGGCCTTACTAGAACTTATGGAACTTTAGGCTCTATTACATCAGGCAAACCTTTAAAGTTATACTGGACACCATGGAATGTAATCCTGGTATAAACATTATGCAATGCTGGAAAAATGTTGACATAGCAAAGTGTATAAAAGAATCATTGCAAGAGCTAAAGCCGTACACATTAAAATCATACTGGAAAAAACTGTGGCATGATCTAACTGTGGATGATGAAGAAGAATCCGTGCAAATTCAAACATTAACTGAAAACATTGCTCAAGTTGCGAATAGATAGAATCAAGTAGCCTTCAAAAATAGCTTGAATCCCAAAATGAAGATTTACCTGAAACTGACTTAGAGCAAATGCTTAATACCCATTCAATTGAAGAGGAAGCCTCAACGAGCACTGAAAAGGTGACATTAAACTCAAAAAACCTGAGTGAAGGTATACGCTTTGTAAATCCGCTTTGTGATTTCTTCTTAAAAATTGATCCGTCTAGGGAAAGAAGTCTTGTTTTTAAAACGCAAACTGATAATGGCTCAACCAAATATTACTCGAAATTGAAAGACCTTTTAAAAGTTACAAAACAAGAAAAAATACAAAATTCTTTAAACCATTGACTAAGCCTGATAATAATTATTAATATCGTTAAAAAATCTCTGATTAAATTGCTTTTATTATATATTCTTTCCTTTTATTTTGTAACCTTGGAACATATCCCCTGTAATCCCGTATAAATTGCCATTCCGTATTCAGTTTCTGTATTCGTGGCATATATATGGAACATGTGGTGGGTCACGGTGGGGGGCTTTACGCTGATACTTTGTCATTCCTTCATTCGCCATCCAAAGGGCCAGCAAGTGTCTCCCAAGACCAGTTTCTGGCCTTAAGCCGTCATCAGCTGGGCTCAAGCCGAACGCCTGGAGAGTGGATATATAACGCCTTTTACCCATATTCGACTAGTGCTGAGCGGTTCTGAGGTAGACGGAACCACAAGAATGATACTTTTGAAATCCACATTGATAATTAATTTATCGCATACAGGGTGTCCAAAATTTGATAACCAATTACATTATTTTCAAAGTTAAAAAAGTTCGTTCTTTCAAAATGGATGGTCGGATGCAAACTGGGTTCAAACAAAAAAAAACTGGGTTCAAACTGAACTCCTGGGGAGCGGATGAAGGAATGTCTAAAGCCATAACCATAAAATAAATTTTTAATATATTTCTCCACGCGTCCACCTCACTATTTTTTTACTTCTTTGGACTGCGTCCAACGAGGCAACAGTAGTCAGGAGTTATACCTGGAGGTCGCGGGGTGTATAACTCCTGACTACTGTTGTCTCGTTGGACGCAGTCCAAAGAAGTCAAAAAACTTAATTTATAAGCCATCCGACGAGAAGTCGGCGAAAATATGGGATTGTGGAGAGGGACTCCCTATTCTTGGCGAGAGAGCATATGTCGATACCCTGATGAGTCTAACCACCAACAGACGAAATATGTGTTCTCCAATGTAAGGCATGGGTAAGGGCTTCCTCCCGGTCAAGCAACTAACCATTGCTCATTATGGCGGAGAAATAGGTTGTCCGACGACAAGCTATCCGACGAGAAGTCGGCGAAGATATAGATTGTTTGATTGTGGAGAGGGACTCCCTATTCTTTGGCGAGAGAGCATATGTCGGTACCCTGATGAGTCTAACCACCCACAGACGAAACAAGTGCCCTCCAATAAAAGGGATGGGTGGGGCTGCCCCCCGGTTAAGCAACTAACCATTGCTCATATATACATGCTCAATTTTATAGTTTGAAAATATCTGGGTTTAATTTCGTTAGTATTGTTTTATCTGGATGTATTTAGAAATAAATAATTAATTGCATCTTATCAACATGTAACTCATTCGACCTCTCCGTGTCAGTAAAGGGCAAAAAAATTTAAAATATTATTGATACCATATCTGGGCTGTATATATATATATATATATATATATATATATATATATATATATATATATATATATATATATATATATATATATATATATATATATATATATTTATATATATGTTATGTTACATGTTGATAAGATGCAATTAATTATTTATTTCTAAATACATCCAGATAAAACAATACTAACGAAATTAAACCCACATATTTTCAAACTATAAAATTAAATTATCTTTTTATGAATATTAACATTTTTAGTTGTAAAATTTGCGTCAGGAATTTTAATAAGAAAACTCAAGAATGCCTGCATTTTCCTCTAAGTAATTCTATAAATACAGTCTTATCATTTCTAACTAGAATAAAGATTAGAAAATCAACATTTTTCAAAATAAACACCTTTTTAGACAACTAATGTTCGATATGAAAATATTTTTGAGTATCTCTCTATGGGTATTAGCTACCTATGTCACATAATTTAAAAAGTCAAAAGGCCCCTGGTAACCTTTAACTATAGGCTATGGTGTATACAGTACACCACGCGTACTAAACGCTCTGTCGTTTATATAAAATAGAACGATGTAACCTATCCCCAAAGCATCAACTTCTACCTGTTTTAGTGGCTATTGAATTTTCGCAAGAGTACATTAACTATTTAGTGAATATTGGCGGGTTGTTGTCAAGCGGTGAAATCAGTACACTACGTGCCTAGTGATGTAAGTAAATTTTACTATACTTTAATTTTTTATTATTTATAAAATAGCCATTTTTGCGTTAAACAACAATTTTTACACGAAGTATATCTATCGCAAAAAACTAAAATCTATGATTTGCAATTGTTAAATACGAATTTGTTGTAATTTCATAAGAAAAACTTTTAAAATCATGAAATAGTATGTCAAAATATTGGTGATTTTGAAACCAGTTTGCATATTAACTCTGATAATTATCTCTAATTTTACTTATATCATTATCGTATCCTTCATAAATATAATAGGTCAAAATCAAAAAAAAATTTGATTAACTAATTTCAAAACTTTGTACCCCTAGTTTCAAAAAATCTTATTTTATAGGACCCGTGTTACCGGTTAGAGATCCAAATCATCTCACAGAGGATGATCTTAGAGCTATGGCTCAAACTATATATGACGAAGAATCTGAAGAATAATTTGGCTAAGAACCAGATACATCGTTAGACTAAAGTATCGAAGAATGCAGTCACAATACAGAATTAGAAATGGAAGTGGAGAACAACAATGATATCAATATGCACAGACATGGGGATATGGAGTACTTCATACGGAAAGACAAAAAACTATGACTTTTGTTAGATTTTTGTAGCTGGTGTATAAAATGCGCCGTGCCCGTAGTTATGTGCGATAGTAGGGCGCCCGGAGGTTAACAGTTAAGGCTCATTAAAAAATGTTGATACTTCAAACTATCTGAAAAAGGTAAAAAAAACTAAAGAACAAAAAAACAATCATTTGAGTAGTTACGAAAATAACCAAAATGCGGATTTTAATAAATTGTTCAATCAAGTGCAGAGATTTCCATTTCCATTAAATTTTCTTATTGAAATTGCACGGATTTTCAGTGTACGTGTACCTTACAAAAATGTATAAGCGTTTAAAATTGAATCTTTCAATTTCCACTTCTTACCTAAATTAAATTAACCGACTAATATCACTTATCACAAGTATTTAATACAAAACACTAGTCAATAGTAGAAAAACGATCTTTTTAATAATCTCATAATACTTTTTGGAAATGTCTAAAATATATTGCCAATATTTGGTGATTAAACTGTTATTTGATGACATGTTTTAAGTCCGAAAGATTTACTTCCACGCAGGCAAAAGTGTTGGCGATAGTGTTAAAGGTATGTGATGTGTATAACAGTACGTACATATCAGAATTGATGTGCGAAATATCGTTCTGATGGTCAAGATACGCTACGCTCCAGTCGATCAAGCCAGACTGATATTATCATGCCACGCTACGTCAGTTTCCTAAAAGTCTAAATACGTGAAAAACAATGGACTAACGTAATAAAAATTTAACTAAAAATAATATGCTTGATAAAAATAATATGCTTGATTTTTAATAAAAAATATTATGCTTGCGTACATAAAGTAAAAGAAAAAATAAAGAACAACTACATAATGTATCGGCAAAACTTGCACCCGTTGGAACACAATCAAAAGGATGTATTTTCCAATCAGTTGATATCTGACGATTAAAAATTGCATACCATGCCCTACAAAACAAATTGCGGTATCCAAGAAACGAATTTTGGATATTTTGATATACGAATTCCAATGTGATTTAGTGGATAAAATATTAGATATTAATTAAACATAGACATTGACCGAAAACAAAAGACACAGAGAATGCAATATCAAACAGAGACAGAATGTGAAATGAAACATACAGACAGAACATACAAATATCAACGACAAAATGGCAAAATTGACTTAGATGGTTCGAACATGTACAGAATGTCACATATCAAGCTCACAAAGGCAATGTACAAAACGTAATTAACCCGACAAAATATAGAGGAAGGTGAAAAAAAAGATGGACTGAAGGGATTCGATAAGGATCAAAAAGTAAGAGAATAGATAGGGAAGGTAATAAGTAGATAAAACACAATGGGAACGGATGGAAAAAGAAATATATGGCCAGACAATCGGTTTAAATAAAACCCTTGCATCAAATGATAGATAGGCATAAAATACAAAAAAAAACATATCCCAAAATTCCGGCACCTTTGTTATAATATAATATATTATAACAAAGGGGCCGGAATATTATATTTATAATATAATATATATTATAAATAATGTTATCCAGTATACCTCGCCTAACGTACTGGACGGGTCACAGGTGATGGATAGTGAAAGTTCCATTAGATATTAATGGACAGCTGCGAATATCCCAAAATAAGCAGCCACGAACCAAGGCAAAAAGAAAACTAAATCCACTTAGCGTCTGACTTGTATCAAGCGGCTGAGTGGTCAGCGTCTGTTCACCAGTGGTGCGGCTGATATTTAAATTCTGGAACTAACCCCCCCAGTCTTAACCTCTGAAGCGTCATGGTTCAAACCTTTAATTCAAAGTACAAGATGAAGCGTTCTAGTAATTACAAAATTACCCCAGGAGGTAGACAATTCTCTGCCAGCTTTGCTGGTAGAACCGGACTTTCGGATTCTGGGGCGTCCGGGCTTAAACGCAAAATCTTTCAGAGGGAGTCGGAGACCTCTGGCCAACGTCTAAAACTGAAAATAAAAACTTTCTTTGGAACGGTAAATATCAATTCTCTCCTGCGTCCAGGAAAACTACACGAATTAGGGCGAACATTAAATCAGCAAAAAATCTAAATTTTAGCTTTGCAAGAAACCAGATTGATAGATGAAAACACCTTGGAATTCGGCAACTACAGACTTTTTAAAAGTAAAACGGACAAAAGAATACTCAAAAATACACCACATCTGGGTTTTGCTTTCGCTGTCTCAAGAAACATTCTTGGTTCTATAACAAATGCCCAGCCAGTAAATAATCGACTTATGACACTATCCCTCAAGTGTGTTAACAAAACCTATACATTAATCAATGCACACCTCCCAGTTAACGAAGAAAATAAATCTAATCCTGAAAAAGTAAATAAGTCCTGAGAAATTCTGGAAAAGACTATCTCTAAAATTCCCTCTAACCATGTAAAATTCCTATTGGGTGATTTCAACGCCCAACTAGGGAAAGAAAAAAAGTACAGGAAAACAGTCGGCAGTTTTCCCGCTCATAAATGGACTAACCATAATGGTAGAAGATTGATTGAACTATGTTCGCAGTTTAATCTAAAAATAATGTCAACCCATTTTAAGAAGAAAATAACAAAACAAAAGACCTGAAGTTGCCCAAACACGTACATGGGTGAATTTCAAATTGACCATGTTGCCATTTCGTACCCCAATTATAAAGAGATTTTGAATGTTTAAGTCAGGAAAGGAGCAAATATAGACACGGATCACTACTTGACTAGAATCAAACATAGCTTAAAACCTCGAAAACTTATTCAAAAGGGGCTGCTAATACCAAAGTTTGACCCTACGAAAATAAAACCAGCCCTAACAGAAGAGCTTGCAACAACCTGCACAGAACTGGCAAGAATTAAAACAAAAAATTATTAAAACAGCCTTAAAGTTGGTCCCTTTACAAAAACGTAAAAAACATCCGTGGTGGGATGAAGTTTGCGAGCAAGCAGTATTAAGCCGAAGTAAAGCATTCAAAGATTGGAACAGTCAAAAAACAGCAATAAACTATAACATCTTTTTGGAAGTAAGAAAAGAAACATCGAAGCTAATTAGACAAACTAAAAGAAAATATGAAAACAATCAACTTAATGAAATAGAAAAAGATTTCCAAAAAAATAACACCCGAGACTTTTACAAAACATTTAAAACTAAATTAACAGGCTATCAACCGCAGAGCCTATGCTTTCAAAAGAAAAACGGACAATTAGTTCTAAATAACCAAGAAAATTGTAAAGAACTTGCGAAATATTTTGAACTAATACTAAACTGTTCTGAGCCCTTAAACAAATTACCAACACTAAACCCTAAACAAACAAATCCAGATTCATTACCATCGAATGAAGAGGAAATAATTAGGCAAATCAAGCGGCTTAAAAATAATAAAGCTTCTGGTGAAGATGGAATTACTGCTGAACTTTTGAAATCCGCTGGTCCAGATATAATCAAGGAAATAACCAAAATTCTACAAGAAGTTTGGCGAACCAAACGGATTCCAGAAGACTGGAAAGATGCTCTAATCCACCCACTACATAAAAAAGGAGATAGAACGGATATAAACAACTATAGAGGAATATCTCTTCTCCCAGTTTGTTACAAGATTCTATCTCAATGTCTACTAGACAGAGCACAGGGACAGTTAGAACCGAACATTGGTGAATATCAAGCAGGTTTTCGACCGGGTAGATCCTGCCCTGAACAGATCCTGAATCTAAAGTTGATTCTAAGACATCAAAAACTGTACAATAAAAATCTCGTCTGTACATTTGTGGATTTCAAAAAAGCATATGATTCTATTGACCGCGAATCTTTATTCCGAATCTTGAAAGAACAAGGACTAGATCTGAAAACGCTAGCAATTATTAAACCAACGTTAACTAACACGAGGTCAAAAGTTAAATTCATGGGTGACATCTCAGAGCCCTTCGAAATTAAAACTGGAGTGAGACAAGGGGATGGACTCTCGCCACTCTTATTTAACTGTGTTCTAGAAAAAGTAATACAGGAGTGGCGTGAAAAAAAGTCGGCACTGAATATTGACCAGCCCATTAAACTGGCGAGAACCAACATCAAAATTGATTGTCTGGCATTTGCTGATGATCTAGCAATTTTAGCTCAAGATGTATAAACGGCACAGAAACAGATTGAAATCCTAAAGGAAACAGCAGAAAAGGTAGTACTCCAAATTTCCTTTGAAAATACACAATACATGACCTGCAACAGACTAAGAACACCATATCTAAAAACAAAATATGGTAATATCACACCAGTCTCTCAATTCAAATATTTGGGTGAAATAATCATGGAAAATGGGTTGGAAAAAGCGGCCAATAAGGGTAGATGTCAAGAAATGGAAACGGCAATTAGACTTACACAAAATATTTACAACAAAAAATGCCTATCTAAAAACACAAAACTGAGACATTACAACACGGTTATTAAGCCAGAATGTCTATATGCTGCAGAAACACTCATTTTGAACAGAAAGAGGGACATCGAGGACATTGAAAAGAAGGAAAGAAAAATAATAAGAAAAATCCTAGGCCCCAAACAAATAAATAGCACAACATACCGACTTCGAGAAAACCAAGAAATCAAACAATACACAGATATACATAGCGATATGAGAAAAAGAAGACTTAAGAGTTACGGACACATCAAACGGATGAATCCGAGTAGGCTAACTGGACAAATAGTCGAATTTTATGAAAATAGGAGTAGAGCTAAAGTAGAAATAATTAAATGGATTGCGGCAATTAAAGAGGACCTAAGATCAGCAAATATTATACAAAATGAAATTCAGGATAGAGGCTGTTTCAGACACAAGGTTAACGTTTGGAAGGTTGGCCAAAGAGAAACATGTAGGAAGACTGGAACAACTTGGTCTGACGAAAGGAAAAAAGCTCATAGCGAAAGAATGAAATTAGCATGGGCTCAAAGGTAGGCTAATAACAACAAACGCCTCTAACTGTACTTGGACTAATTGTCCACCAGGGCCCACACGTGAGTAATAATAATAATAAATAATGTTAACTGTCAGGATAATGTTAAACGTGGATAATGTTAATTATTAAATTTGATTTCTCCTAATTAATATAAGAATAGCTTTATTATAAATTACCTTGAATGTTAGTTTTAGTATAAATATTAGCTATTGTACCCTACATTCATACAGTCTAATATACGAGGTATGACTATTAAATAACGAGACTGACGCTGTAAAACATTTCATTTTGATTTCATACATATTTACTTATTACCACCTTCAATATACACCCCTCCTCTATCCCTAGAACGCTTCATGCGAATCTTCCATTGTTCGAAACAATGCTGAAAGTCTTCTCCTGTCAGCTCCTTCAGAACGCGTGGCTTTTTCTCTTTCACAGCTTCAACGGACTCAAATCTTGTTCCTTTTAATGCAGATTTCACCTTACGAAACAGATATGTCGCACAGCACAAGATTCTGTGAATAAGGTGGATGGTCTAACACTGTACTGTACTTGACTAGAAACCTTTTGATAGACAATGCGGAATGAGCCGGCGCATTGTCTTAGTGGAGAACCCATGACTTGTCCTTCCACAATTTGGGTCGTTTTTTCCTTATTCTTTCACGAAGTTCAGCAAAAACGTAAAGGTAGTAATTTTTGATTAATAGTTTTACCTTGAGGAACCCAGTAGGTATACAATCGCATAAATATCGAAAAAAACAATCATCATTTCTTTGAATTTTGATTTGCTCTTTCGAGCTTTTTTGGTTCTGGTTGAATTTGGGCTCTGGATGGATTGGCGCAATCCAGGGCATGGATTGGCGCAATCCAGGGCATGGATTGGCGCTTCGCTTCAGGATTATAAGTAAAAAAAAACCACGATTCGTACATTGTTATTATCCTTTCCAATAAGTTTGGGTCATTTTCAATGGCATTCAAATTGTCAGAACAAACATTTTTCCGAGTTTCTTGTTGTTCAAACGTAAGAATTTTAGCCACCATTTTGGCACACACTTTTGCATGTTAATATTGTTTTTTAAAATTTGCCGTACGCATTCTTTACCAATTCCTACAGTTTCAGCAATCGCACAAATACTTAAGCGACGGTCAGATCGAACCAGATTACCGATTTTTGCGATATTGTGATCCGTTTTTGACGTGGAAGAGCGACACGGGCGTGGATCATCTTCAACGTCTTCTTGCTTCTTGCCTTCTTCTTCGGCCATCTTGGAAACGTTTAAACCACTTAAACACTGATATGCGATAAACATTCATTGCCATACTACAAATTCGTTGCTTTATTGTTACACTTGACATTTTTTCGGCGAAACAAAAACACAACTTTAATGCGAACAAAGGTTACGGTTATATGAATTTGTTTACAGAAGCGAGAGGTACTGCATTCTAAAAAGAAAGCTTCACGCTAAAGAGCTGATGGTCGCTGGTGTTAGGCGCATGCGTACTTGTGCTGTAGAAGCGTCAGTCTCCTTATTTAATAGCCACACCTCGTATTTATAGTTGACATCGCTTATTTACTCACTTATTTATTTAAAAATAAGTTGTGAGTATGTTTCTTTGTTACACACATTTTGCGTGATTATTCCACGAATGTTTTGATGTACGATTATTCGACGAAAGTTTAAGGGGGAGATAGAGGTTGTGAAACAAGAAACAATTGATCATTGCCACTCAGCTTAATTATATGTCGCTATTAGTAAGGAGCGTATCCACGTTTCTATTTTTCGTTTCGGCAGTTTACACATCAACACGTAATAAATAAGTCTAGTCGACGTCCTAAGATACTGAAACTGCAGGAAAGTGTTGTTGCTTTGACTGATATTGTGGAATTTCAATCGGATGGTGAACCTTTGGAAGACGCTGACGAGGATTATGTATTGCCTCAAGGAGAAATTACTTCAAATTCTTCATGTGAAGAATCTGAAGATACCGCTCTCATAGAGCTACCAATGCCTAATTTATCACAAGGTAAAATGATTATTTACATTGTTACAAGTTTATAATGTATACACTCACGTTCTCTGCTTCTGTTTTTTCTCTAACACAAATATTATTGTTAAGACCAACGAGGTTTACAAACAACACAAATGTAAGACTAGGACGAAGGCAAGGTCAAAGACGTGGTGGACTATGAGGTACCTGATCCGCTGTCAGTCTTGTAACTTGATTATTTATATTACTACAATTGTCTACACTGCCATGGTCTTTTTTTATTTTTTTTTTAACGCAAATTTTATTTTGGGACCAAGAAGTTTTATGAACAACGCTAACGTACAAGAACGCGGAAGAAGTCAAAGACGGAGCCGACATCGAACCCGTGGCCAGTCATCAACAAAGACGCGATTCACCAGCAATATCGACAAACCCTAGTACTAACGAACACATTACTAATGAGTCTTCTGAATTGAGAGAGAATGAGGAATGACGTCATCTGACATAACTAGGCCATATGTTTCTTCCGGTACAGCCTGGACAACGATCGAAATTAGTGAAACCGCTGGTAGGTTTGGATTGAAGAAAATTTTGGATGGAAGTAGATAAAGATAAAAATTATGTGGTAAATGCGTTCCGTTATCTCGGAAAAGATGACAATAACTGACTGGGTTGTGAAAAAATTAATGGAACCTATATATCAATAAGGATAGTAATGTTGCATGTGACATTACTATCTTTTAATTAACTTTTTCACATCGCTACTATTGGCTGAATATTTAAAATCTAAAAATACTAGTATCGTCGGTACAATCACTAGAGCTCGCGGAGAAATACCAGTGTGCGTGAAGCCCTCAAAAGAAGAATTGTATAGTATATTTGTACTAAAAAAAATAACAATTTGACTATTTATCAGGCTAGGGCTAATAAGAACGTCCTAATGCTAAGCACTATGAACCCTAATGTAGCAATACGAACTGGTTCAAAGTAAAAACATGAGACAATTTTACTTTACAATAGGTATTTTACAATACATTTTATAATATAGGGTAGATGTTGTTAATCAAAGGGGTCGTAAATATACAGTAAAAATCGAGTAAAGGCCATTTTACAATATATTAAATTTGGCAGGCATAAATGCATGGGTATAATATAAAATGCCTAATAACGGTAAAATTATACGCAGAGATTTTCTATTATAATTGGGAGAGGAATTGGGCTAAAAATATATTGCAAGTAGGAAGACAAATATACTTCTAAAGAGTATTATTTATGTGTAACTTGCATCTTAAATAATAGTTAAAATTTTAGGAAATTACAAACATGGAGAAAAAAAACTCTGCATGGGAGACATTTGAATGAGGTCACTCAGGAAAAATCACCATATTAGCGTCGAACTACTGACTGACTGGTGGACAGATGTTTCCGAAGACAGAGGGCTTCCTACTGGCAATACAAGACCAAGTTATACCTGCCAGAAATTACCCCAAGTATATAATTCAGGACGGCAGTATGGCGGATGATCAATGTAGATATGGATTACGAGTCTCCGAGACAATCCAGCATATAACCGGAGGCTGTGAAGCATCAAGAATTGACAATAAAACTGCAGTTAAAAGAATCAGAGAAAGTCCCATACTACAATTACAATCATCAACCAATTTTGGAGAATAACAGTTACAGAATGTATTGGAACCAAACAGTGCTTACTAGTTGCAAAACATGGTAAAAAAACTCGGAAATATAAGGAGCTTCAAGAACTGGTGAAAAGACAATAGAATATGAAGTGCGTAGAACCAATACCGATCGTATTGTCATCAAATGGAATCCTTCCAAAGAACCTGATAAAGAATATTAAAACTTAGCGCATTAACGATCACCTTTTCAGAATCATCCAGAAGGCTGAATTGCTTGAAATAACTCGAACCGTTTGAAAGTTTTTGAATAACAATAGGAAACTAAGGACATCCATCATCACTACTGCAACCGTGTGGCCCGAGATTATGGAAAGGGCCCCGACAGAGCTTAATCCTTTTGATATCTTAGATATCTGGCATAAGTCAATGTTCCTCTTAGAAGGAGTGCGAATGCCTTTAGGCTAAATCATATAACTAGTGCGTAGATTTAGACTTCAGTACTTACTGAAAAAGATAAATAAAAAAAAACTGAATAGAATATGAAAAAAAATGAAAAGTAATTTTTGGCCAACCGAAAAACAAGTATTAGATACGTTTAAATAGATATTAAAAATGGACATGGACATGGACATAATCAATTTTATATTTTAATAATGCTCATAAAGTTTGTTTTTTTGAAAAGTGCGTAAAGTGCGTAAGATTTTGCACCTCACCATTATACCTCATGGATTCTTTTTTTATTTTTATAACCTCAAACCTATACGCAAATGCTGATATATGGATACACAGTGTATTCACGAAATGTGACGTTATTTTGCGCTGAAAAAAATGATACTTTTGTTGTTAGTTTTTTGACTTAATTTCATTCAGCATTCTTTCCAATTAAACTTCATTCCTGAAAGCAAAAGTAATCGCAAAGGTATTTGCACCGTCTAGCAAATACAAATTATATTCCAACACAACCATTTTTCATTTTTCTAAGACTTGGTTAAGGATTATTTTTTTGTGGACTCTAAGACTGGTTTATCAATTCTTCTATTGGAACCTTCGGTGTAAAACATTAAACTCGAAGAGATTTATCACCAAATCACACCAAAATTCAACACCAAATCACTTTTTTAAAAAATTTCGACGCACTTTCGCTAACCATATTAGCATCATCAGGAGATGATAAGCACGTTAACATTAGCATTAGCATCATCAGGAGATGATTTAATCTAATAGATTAAATCATTATCCATTAGTATCTATGATATTAATTTTTCTAGTTTTTGAAGTAATTTGATACGCTGAAATCGTAGTAATTAATATTTTATATTTTACTTTGTAGTTACTTGTATTTTAAATATAAGATCTAGGCCATAAATAGTGTCAACGGTTTTTGTTTTATTTGCGGACAGTTCACCTTTAAATATCATAAACCTAATTTCTTAAAGAACTTATAAGGCTTAAAAACTATGTTTCAAAACCACAGTTCGAGACCAAGACAAGACATGGGCCCCTCGTATATATTGTAAAAGGTGTCTAAGATTGTTGATAGGTTTGTTGAAAGATGCAAATGGTAAATGCGGTTTGCAGAGCTAATGATGTGTATAGAAACGAAAGACCAAAGATTGCTATTTTTGTCTCCAAATATAGTACAAATTCAAACATAATGTGCAGTATCCTAATTTAGTATCAGCTTTACGACTTGTCGAACATAGTGACGAACTTCCTGTTCCAAAAGAATCAGAATCTTGCACTGTGAATGAAAAAGAAACTGAATCCGCTTATTCTTCAAATGATTATACAGAATTTCTATAGGAAATCGAAAACGATCATTTATTTGATGTTCCAGGATGTTCAACAGAGCCGTATCTCATTTCACAGTCAGAACTTAATAATCACAATAAGAACTTCTAGCATCCAAATTAAAACGATGGAATCTTCTTCAAGGTGACCTAAATATTTTGAGACATTTCTGTAATGGAAAAGCGATATAAAAATAAATGGAACCCCAATTTTGTTGATAACTATTGGTAGACATTAATAGAAAGTAAACATCATCGTAAAACTATTCTATTCTATTCTAAGCTGAGATTAGGAGATCATTAAAATTATTAGTATACGGCAACTATAATTGTTGATAATGGAACATTAATTTATTTAAAAAAAATTAAAATCTGTGGTAATTTTCTATTTTTAAGTCAAACTATCCTAATCACAAAAATAAACCCATTTTCGTTTACCATAGTACCTAAAGAACCGATTATAAACTCTTCTTGAACGTTATTAGTTTAACCCAAGACAATTTTCCCAATTGCTCTCAATAAATGTGTTTATTATTTTGAAAAAATGTTTCAGCGTTAGGTATGATCTGTTACTTAATGTAAAAGAACTGCAATTGGAATTATCTTATAGACCCTACCCCATGGAATGCGGTGATAGAAAACAAAATTATTTCCTAAAATTTCATTACTATTTAATTTTAAAAACCCAACTGATAAAATATTAGATAATATACTTTATATATTAACATATTAATTAATGGAACGCCCAAAAGGAGGTGTTCCGTTTTAATTAACTTTATTACTGGTCAACACGTCTGGCAAATGCCAGATAATTTGGCTTAACACCCTGTATCTTAATTACTATTAAATTTTGAACGAAGGTAAGTTGGTTTAAATCACAATATTTTTACTCAAAAAATATGCTTTGCAGTGTATATGTTGTTATATATTTGCAGTGTTATATGTTTTGCAGTGTATCATTAATTAGCGGACACCCTATATATATATATATATATATATATATATATATATATATATATATATATATATATATATATATATATATAATATATATACATATGTATGTATATATATGTATATATATATATATATATATATATATATATATATATATATATATATATATATATATATATATATATATATATATATATATATATCCAGTACACCTCGCCTAAGGTACTGGACGGGTCACGGGTG
This sequence comes from Cosmopolites sordidus, assembly GCA_031761425.1. Taxonomy (NCBI): domain Eukaryota; kingdom Metazoa; phylum Arthropoda; class Insecta; order Coleoptera; family Curculionidae; genus Cosmopolites; species Cosmopolites sordidus. The sequence goes on along the minus strand of JARFXV010001350.1, from coordinate 927,783 downwards.
GTGGATAGTGAAAGTTCCATTAGATATTAATGGACAGCTGCGAATATCTCAAAATAAGCAGCCCCGAACCAAGGCAAAAAAAAAACTAAATCCACTTAGCGTCTGACTTGTATCAAGCGGTTGAGTGGTCAGCGTCTGTTCACCAGTGGTGCGGCTGATATTTAAATTCTGGAACTAACCCCTCCAGTCTTAACCTCTGAACCGTCATGGTTCAAACAATTAATTCAAAGTACAAGATGAAGCGTTCTAGTAATTACAAAATTACCCCAGGAGGTAGACAATCCTCTGCCAGCTTTGCTGTTACAACCGGACTTTCGGATTCTGGGGCGTCCGGGCTTAAACGCAAAATCTTTCAGAGGGAGTCGGAGACCTCTGGCCAACGTCTGAAACCGAAAACAAAAACTTTCTTTGGAACGGTAAATATCAATTCTCTCCTGCGTCCAGGAAAACTACACGAATTGGGGCGAACACTGAATCAGCAAAAAATCCAAATTTTAGCTTTGCAAGAAACCAGATTGACAGATGATAACACCTTGGAATTCGGCAACTACAGACTTTTTAAAAGTAAAACTGACAAAAGAATACTCAAAAATACACCACATCTCGGTGTTGCTTTCGCTATCTCAAGAAACATTCTTGGTTCTATAACTAATGTCCAGCCAGTAAATAATCGACTTATGACACTATCCCTCAAGTGTGCTAACAAAAACTATACATTAATCAATGCACGGATGTAAACAACTATAGAGGGATATCTCTTCTCCCAATTTGTTACAAGATTCTATCTCAACGTCTACTAGACAGAGCACAAGGTCAGTTGGAACCTAAAATTGGTGAATATCAAGCAGGTTTTCGACCGGGCAGATCCTGCTCTGAACAGATCCTGAATCTAAAGTTGATCCTAAGACATCAAAAACTGTACAATAAAAATCTCGTCTATACATTTGTGGATTTCAAAAAAGCATATGATTCTATAGACCGCGAATATTTATTCCGAATCTTGAAAGAACAAGGACTAGATCTGAAAACGCTGGCAATTCTTAAAGCAACGTTAACTAACACAAGATCAAAAGTTAAATTCATGGGTGACATCTCAGAGCCCTTCGAAATTAAAACTGGAGTGAGACAAGGGGATGGACTCTCGCCACTCTTATTTAACTGTGTTCTAGAAAAAGTAATACAGAAGTGGCGTGAAAAAAAGTCGGCACTGAATATTGACCAGCCCATTAAACTGGGGAAAACCAACATCAAAATTGATTGTCTGGCGTTTGCTGATGATCTAGCAATTTTAGCTCAAGATGTATTAACGGCACAGAAACAGATTGAAATTCTAAAAGAAACAACAGAAAAGGTAGGACTCCAAATTTGCTTTGAAAAGACACAATATATGACTTGCAACAGACTAAGAACACCATTTCTAAAAACAAAATATGGTAACATCAGACGAGTCTCTCAATTCAAATATTTGGGTGAAATAATCATGGAAAATGGGTTGGAAAAAGCGGCCGGTAAGGGTAAATGGAAACGGCATTGAGACTTACACAAAATATTTACAACAAAAAATGCCTATCTAAAAACACAAAACTGAGACATTACAACACAGTTATTAAGCCAGAATGTCTATATGGGGCAGAAACGCTCATTTTGAATAGAAAGAGAGACATCGAGGACATTGAAAAGAAGGAAAGAAAAATCCCAAGAAAAATCCTAGGCCCCAAACAAATAAATACAACAATGTGCCGACTTCGAGAAAACCAAGAAATCAAACAATACACAGATATACATAGCGATATGGGAAAAAGAAGACTTAAGTTTTACGGACACATAAAACGGATGAATCCAAATAGGCTAACTAGACAAATAGTCGAATTTTATGACAATAGGAGTAGAGCTAAAGTAGAAATAATTAAATGGATTGCCGCAATTAAAGAGGACCTAAGATCAGCAAATATTACACAAAGTGAAATTCAGGATAGAGGCTGTTTCAGACACAAGGTTGACGTTTGGAAGGTTGGCCAGAGAGAAAAATGTAGGAAGACTGGAACAACTTATATATATATATATATATATATATATATATATATATATATATATATATATATATATATATATATATATATATATATATATATATTACATATATATATATATTACATATATTATTATTATTATTATTTCTCTTAATATGTAAAAACTGAACGATCAATCATGGAGAAGCATTATTTCCAATTAAATCCTTTCCGATTCATTCCTGAAAGAAAAAATAATCGCAAAGACATCTGGACCGTCTAGCAAATACAAATTATATTCGAACACAACCATTTTTCATTTTGCTAAAGCTTGGTTGAGGATTATTTTTCTGTGGACTCTAAAATTTCATTATTACTTAATTTTAAAAACATTATTACTTAAATTATTTTTTTTTAATTTTTTGACGGAATACCGAAAAGGAGGTGTTCCGTTTTAATTAACTTTAGTACTGGTCAACAGGTCTGGCAAATGCCAGATAATTTTGATGATGAATCATTAATGATGATGATGATGATTATATATATATATATATATATATATATATATATATATATATATATATATATATATATATATATATATATATATATATACATATATAATGCAGGGTGTCCCATAACTTATCCGCCTTAGAGCAACTGGTGATAGAGATCAAAATATACCCTATATACCTATATACCGATATAGGATGTTAAAAGTGAAACTAAATTTTGGAAAAATTGAGATAACGGTTGAAGATATCAGATTCAAAATCGGGGTAGTTGGGTCTTCAAAGGTGACAAATCCGAATTTGGGAGTAGTTTGAGCCTAGACCCTTGATATCAATTTTATGAGGATTTAACTCGTTCATATTTTTTATCCTAAAATGCTGGGAACATTTTTACTTCAAAATTGAGAAGAGTCATAACTTGCACGTAAAAAAGGTACCCTTGATCAGTATCGATATCTCACACCTTTTGCGATATATTCATGTTCAAATATTCCATTGCACATATTGTCGATGGCTGAGAAATATGCAGTCACAAAGTGTGCCTTGAATGTTGTGTACAAATTATTACGTCTCGATGAAAATTGTGATTGTTTTCTATCTCTCCTATTAAACGTAGGTGAAAACAAGTTTCTCCAATCTTGGGTTGGTATTAAATAATTTGTAAAAAACACCCAGGCTTAATCAGTTTCCTAACTGTGATTTAAGGGATATGTTCTGCGTTTATGCACAAATAAATTACAATAGTCGCTCTACAGTTAGAAGATATAAAGAGCTGTACCCAACCAGAAACATCCCAGATCGACGAATTTTTCAAACAATTTGTAATCAGTTAGACGAAACGTATAAGGTTAGAACGAGAAGAGGAAATTTTGGTTAATATCGCGAAAAATACTGAACTAAGAACTAGGTGTTTGGAAGCATCTACAAGAATTAGCAAATCTACCGTTTCAAGAGTTCTCTATAAAGAAAAATTGTTTCCATAGCATTTTTCGCCTGTTCAAAATTAATTGCCATAAGATTTGCCGGCTAAATCAGAATTTTGTCAAAATCTACTACATAAAAAACGAAGACTCCCCATGTTCCTGAAGAAGATATTGTTTACTGACAAGGCAACTTTTACCAGATGCTGAATTTTTAACTGGCAAAATAATTATTATTACGCTTTGGAAAATCCACATCTACCAAGAGAACGATATTTTCAGCACGAATTTTCAATTACATTTGGTGCGGTATTACCGACAATTTTTTAATCAGCCCATTTGAGTATCTGCAAAGACTGAATGGAGATCAATATGTGCAGTTTTTAGAAAATGATTTATTAGGCCTTTTGGACGATATACCTCTAACTTAAGACAAGACAAGGTTCATGCAAGATGGAGCGCCACCGCATTTTACTCTTGCAGTGCGAAATCATTTGAATCAACGTTTCCACATCAATGGATTGGGCGTGGTGGTGAGTTTCCTTGGCCATCTCGTAGCCTAGACATTAATCCTTTAGACTTTTATTTGTGGGGTAATATGAAGTCTTTAGTTTACCATGATGAAATCAGTACACGAGATCAACTTTTACAAAAAATTCAATAAGCGGCCAATATGATTAGAAATGAAGAAAATATTTTCTCAAATGTGAAGCGTCACTTAACTAAGCCTGCGAAAGTGTATTGACATAAACGGTGGACACTTCAACATATATTGAAGTAAATTTCAAAAAAATGTTATTTTAAATAAAGTCTGTTATAATTTTGACCTCTTAAGGTTTTTTTCCTAGTTTTCAAGGCACACTTTGTGAATTGCAGATTTTTCAGCTAACTATAAGATGTGCAATGGAATATTCGAATACGAATATCTCACAAACAACGTGAGATCGATATTGACCAAGGGTACCTTTTTTACGTGGGACTCTTCTCTATTTTGAAGTCAAGATATTTCCAGCTTTATATGATATGAGCGAGTTAATTCCAACATTTGTCAACACATTTATTGAATAAATAGTCTTATTTTCTCTACTATCACCAGTTAGTTGCTCTATGGCTGATAAGTTATAAGATACCCTATATATATATATATATATATATATATATATATATATATATATATATATATATATATATATATATATATGTATGCACACAGCTTTATATATCTTGGGCAGGATTTCAATGGAGGGGAATACCGCCCGGGAAGTGGAACGGCGTGTTAAATGTGGCTGGCAGGCATTTGGTAGGCTCAACATAGTGTTTAAGAGCAGACTCCCACTTTGCCTGAAAAGAAAAGTCTTCGATCAGTGCGTTCTACCCGTTATGACATACGGAAGTGAAACCTGGACACTCACATCGCAATCAATTCAAAAACTTCGAGTGACACAAAAGGGAATGGAAAGATGTATGCTTGGCATTACAAGACGAGACAGAAAGTCCTGCGCAAACGTCCTTGATCGCAAACGTCCGCGATGGATTGATGACATCGTTAAGTATATTAGACCCGAGTGGCAGAGGAAAGCCCAGGACCGGGAAAGTTGGAAACATGCTGAAGAGGCCTTCATCCTGCACTGATGATGATGATGATGATATATATATATATATATATATATATATATATATATATATATATATATATATATATATATATATATATATATATATATATATATATATATACATATATAATGCAGGGTGTCCCATACGTTACGTCAAATATTTTCACGGATCCGTTCGTTCTGTGGAAAGTCATGATTCTTCACACAATCAACGGATCAACATCCCGGATTATTTTAGAAACATTATACTTTTGACAATTTGTATTCCTCCGAATAAAAGCAAAACAACAAAGACAGAATCTGAGCGTTAAGTATGCTCAAAACTGAAACTGACAATGAAAGCAAAGCATCTCATCAGGAAATGAGCATTCGGCAAGCTTCAACCGCGACTTCAAAATTCTTAGAGCCACTTCCATCATTGTATTAACTTACATTAAATCTGTTTTGAATAAAAATAATGACAACAAATTAAATAACGTCTTCATTACGTAAGTGTCTCCTTGTCCTTTAGACATACTATGTATTTGTGTGGTATTGCCTCTCCTCAAGTTCGAACACAGAATCCACATGAAATATTTATATGCAGTAAACTTACCTTTACTCCGTGAAATTCTACCATGAAAAGTATATTCTACACTGTGCGTTATTTCCAATTAATTTCTATTTGTCGCAATTTTAAGTTTGGTTTGACGCATTTTCGACATTTATTTTTCACGCATTTTCAATCAAGATAAATGAAATGTTGTAGCAAAATGCGTACGAAAGGATGTAATCGATCAATGAACCCAACCTACTAACTATTCGATTCTCCAGTCTGCGCTGTCGAGTGCGCCAACGTTCATGCAAGAATTTTCACGAATTTTCCGATACTGGGAGCTTCAGTCATGAAGTTTTGCAAAGAGTAAGCTTACTATGTTGATATAATCAAACGTCATCTATTTCTTGAAACTTGCTTAAAAACTAATAGCAAACGTTTAACAAGAAAAATGCGTATTACATACCTCATAACAGTCAATAACAAGACAAATAAATAAAAAGTAAGCGAACTTACAAATAATGCTATATAGAAATAAATAAATAAATAAATAAATAAAAAAAAAATTTATATATATATATATATATATATATATATATATATATATATATATATATATATATATATATATTCAGAAGTGGATTCAGTACAATGGATCACATCCAGGTTGTACAGCAGGTCATAGAAAGGCACAACGAATACACCATGCCACTGTGCTTGGCTTTTATCGACTACGAAAAAGCATTTGATTCCATCTCAAAGCATGCGATAATGGATGCACTGCTTAGCCAAGGTGTAGAGAGAGCCTATGTAAACCTATTAGGATCGATATATGATGGAGCTACAGCCACAATTCACCTTGATGATCTTGAAGTGGGAATTAATATAGAACGAGGTGTACGGCAGGGTGACGCAATATCGCCTATTCTTTTCTCGGCTGGCCTTGAAGAAGTATTCCGTAAACTGGATTGGGAACAGGATGGTGTAAAGATCAATGGTGCAAACTTAAACCATCTTAGATTTGCAGATGATATTATTCTCATTTCACAAGACCCAGAGGAGCTGCAAAGACGCATACAAGAACTGCAAAGGGCTGGCGAACCATTTGGCTTGAAAATAAACCTGAAAAAGAGTCAGGTTATGTTCAATAACTTCACTCAGGACAGAAGAATTTCAGTTCTAGGAAGGGATTTAGAGATTGTTGGCAGCTTTATATATCTTGGGCAGAGGATTTCCATGGAGGGGAATACCGCCCGGGAGGTGGAACCGTCGTGTTAAATGTGGCTGGCAGGCATTTGGTAGACTCAACATAGTGTTTAAGAGCAGACTCCCACTTTGCCTGAAAAGAAAAGTATTCGATCAGTGCGTTCTACCCGTTATGACATACGGAAGTGAAACCTGGACACTCACATCGCAATCAATTCAAAAACTTCGGGTGGCACAGAGGGGAATGGAAAGATGTATGCTTGGCATTACAAGACGAGACAGAAAGTCCTGCCCATGGATCAGGGAACAAACAAAAGTCTGTGACATCATTGGAAGAGTAAAACAGCTGAAATGGAGATGGGCAGGCCATATAGCGAGGCGATGGGACGACAGATGGACCAAGGCAATCCTGGAGTGGAAACCGCTTGATCGCAAACGTCCGCGAAGAAGACCGAAAGCACGATGGATTGATGACATCGTTAAGTATATTGGACCCGAGTGGCAGAGGAAAGCCCAGGACCGTGAAGGTTGGAAGCATGCTGAAGAGGCCTTCATCCTGCAGTGGATCGATGCGGGCTGATGATGATGATATATATATATATATATATATATATATATATATATATATATATATATATATATATATATATATATATATAGCCCTGGTCGCTCATGTACTGAACAAATATTTAACTTAAAAACAATACTGAAATACAAAGCTATCAGGAACGTCCCAATCATCTGCACGTCCGTGGACCTCAAGAAAGCATCGACATGCATCGACCGAAAATCTCTGTTCAACATCCTAGAAGAACAAGGATTCGACCCTAATACACTACGATTGATCAAGCAGACATTGACTGGTTGTGTACCTCTAAAGTGAAATTTATGGGAGAAATTTCCGAACCCTTCCTGATTAAAACTGGAGTACGCCAAGGAGATGGGCTACTCCTACTCCTAGTCATAAAGGAATGGGAAAAAGAACTGAAAAATCAAGGACACTATAAACCAATACGACTCGGATGCTCCAAAAACAACATAGAAATATCATGCCTGACAACCAAACAGATCGAAATCCTCAAGGAATGTGCAGAGAAAGTCAGCCTACAAATCTCTTTTCAAAAAACCGAATTCTTCTACTCAAAATTAGATTAGAATGTCCAAACTTTGAACCCAATAGAGCAAAATAAATAGGGTCACTCACTTCAAACACCTGGACGAGATCTTCGAACCCACAGGAGAAGAGAAGATAGCACAGAAGACTCTGAAGAATGAAATTTGGAAAATTGGAAATGATTAGATGTAAACTCCTTTTCTAGTGATAACTGGTGTCGTAATCATCATAGATAATCCACGACGTCACAGTGCCATTGTGACCAATAATTTTCAATTGGATCCTATGGCAATGATACCTCGTTTGAAAGGTATTTAAAAGATTTATTCAACTACTAATTTTCATACTAATAACATACTAATTTTGTTTGGGTTCAAGATAGTTTTGATGCATAAAAGAAATATATACTAAAATTTTAGTTTACCGTATAATTAATACAGATTCACAAGTCCGCCTTTACAGCAAATGTTCAAAATATGCTCCATATTTTACCAATATATCATAGTTTACCAATCTATTGGTAAACTCTTGTCGCATTCGTTCAAATGTTTCAGCAGAAATTGTTCTACACTCTTCAACAATTCGTTGTCTTAAAACACCAATACTATCAGATGTTGTAGCATATATTTTAGATTTAAGGTGCCTCCACAGAAAAAAATCCAAAGGTGTATATATCAGACCTCGTCGTTCAATCTATCTACCACGATATTCCTGATACATTCCATCAAGAAAAGAAACAATCCAACTCTTACCCTGCGAGAACTAAACGATGCTGCTCGTGAAGAATGGGAGAGAATTCGACAAGCCCAAATTGATCATTTAAGACAGCATAACAAATCGCATACAGTCACGCATATAAACCCTTTCCCATGGAGGAACTACTACTTATTAGTTTTATTGAAAATTGTTTTATTTTTTTGCTTTTTATTTTTAAATTACTTTTGAACGCAATTGGTAGGTTGTAATTTTTAACTCCAAAATAATAAAACAATTTTACACACATTGGTTCTCTAGTGTCGAGTTTTACTTGGTAGTTGCAATAAAATAATGATTATGTAAAAGAGTAAAAGAAAAACTAATATAAATTAAAAAGTGAAATGTTTGAATATTCCAAACTTCTGGACATATTTATATGTTAGCTGCGATGTTTCAGACTTGAAGATGAATATGGCGTACGTGGATATTCAGGAAAAATTATTTTTGGATTATTTTCAACTCCTCTTATTTTAAAGACACTCCCCTTAATTAAGCAAATAAAAGAATATTTTTCTGATTAGAATGTCCTGTCCATTCTAATATAGGAAGTATATAAATAAAGTAGTGAGTCACAATATTGAAAATCCACCTAAATGACACCATTTTAGGACTTTGGAGAACATTGAAAATTCTGCTATGAAGAGAAGAGAGACGTCTCCAACGCTGTGTGGCTGTTCCCATGGCAACTACATTGAAAGAGAAAATGTAGAATTGAAATTTCGATTTAATAAAAAAAATTATAAGGTATGTCCACATTTTTTCAATTTTTGGTCGTCAGGACGCACACATCTGTTGAAAGGTTAGACGCATGCGGTGTTGAACGAGCAGCATGCGAGGAAAAATCATGACTCACGACGAGATGCAAAGATAGTGCAACGAATCCCGATGCTTGGGTAACTTGTGCATTCGCTTTCAACTTCTTGATATAATCTGCTATAAGTTTTTGCAAATATAATTTAAAGTAGTTTAATTTTATTAAATTAAATAAATATAGTTAAAAAATATAATTTTGAAAGTAATAATTTTTATTTTATTTTTTTGCAACTCTCGACGAAATCACAGCAGAAATGCTGAAGTATATGGGAGAAACAGCAAAGGAAAAATTTTTGTTTGAAAAAAAAACGATATCATAATAGAAAAGAAAGTACCAACAGACTGAAATATGGGTATAATATTGCCCTTCTTTAAAAAAAGAGATATCAAAGAATGTAAAAACTATAGAGGGAGCACACCAACAAGTTTACTTGGAAAAATATTTACCAGAATAACAAAGGATAGGCTGAGAAAAAATTAGAACCGACATTAGAGGAACCACAGCACGGTTTTAGAAAGGGTAGAAGGGCAGGGTAGGGGATGATCTGATATTTGTAATTAGACAACTAGGACAAAAACTGTTAAGAAAATATACTGAAATCCATATATGTTTCATTAACCTGAAAAATTCATTTGATAGAGTAAAACGAAGGGATGTCTAGAAAAGTCTAAAGAGAAGAGGACGAAAAGAGAGAGTTATAAAAATATTTAAGGCTTTATACAGCAATAAGAATAAAGTAAGAACGCATGATGATGAATGCGCACAATTTGAGATAGAAATACGTTTAAGACAGGGCTGCGTACTAACTCCACTGTTATTTACTGTAGTTATTGACGATGTTGTTATAAAAAACAGCAAAGTACAACACAAAAATTACTGTTCGCTGATAATATGGTCCTTATGGCAAATTCTAAAGAAAAACTACAACATAACTTAGAGATATATAACGAAGAGCTTAAAAAAAATAAACATGGAAATAAATATCGACAAAAGAAAAACAATGGTAATTGGGAAGGTGCTCTATAGCAAGTCAAAAACTATAAGTATGTAGGTACAATAATAGAAGATAATGGACGGTGAAATGAACGAAAAAATGGGAAAATCAGACGAACTATACAGCACCTTAAAAACAACATTCCGAATAGAAAGAGAGATACCGAATGAGGTAAAACCACAGGTATATCAGAAAGTAGTGAGACCATCAGATCTACGGCAGCGAATCTTGGACCTTAACAAAGAGAAACAAAAGTAGAATTACAGCTGTAGAAATAAGATTGAATGAGAAGTGCAATAAAGGTTAAAGTGAGAAATGTGACAGTAATGGGACTGGAAACGAAACCAATACAAAGAGCTATAGCAGAAATGCTACTGAGCTGGCTATGACACATCTACAGAATGAGTGAAGAGATATTAGCAAAACAAATCTATGAAGAGAAAACATGAAAAAACTAGAAAATTAGCACTAGACAGGAAATCATGCAGGGTAAAAATTCATAAAATATCATCATGGTAAAATGTAACTGTCAGTCCTAACCTAACCAAACCTAACCAAACCAAACAAAACCAAACCAAACCAAACCAAACCAAACCTAACCTAACGATACAACGAGCTTTTAGATTAAATAAAATAAAAAGTAATAAAATTGTAAATTGAGTGTGAAAGGAATAATGTTTTAGTATATATTTTCCAGTAGCAAATTGTAGTAATTATTCGAAATATTCCTTTATACAGATTTTTCTGTAACGCCGAAACAGCAGCACCCATGCTGGCTAACATGACGCTATTAGATCTATTCATGAAATTGAAATTACACAATTAACATCAGGTACTACAAAATACAATGTTTTTAATGTTAAAAAAAAACGTTTATACTGGACTCGCCATGAAACTGATGCAAACATGTCGACAGGAAGGAGACATGCGTCTTACCCTGCGCTAAGATGCATGTGCTAACACGTGCAATAATGCAAGTTGAAAGACACATTAAAATGCATGTTGAACGGAAAAGTTGAACAGATGTGGACATACCAATACTTGGACAAGGTCATTGATTACAATACTCGGGCAAGGTCATTGCTTATCAATGTGTTTAGTCATAGGCATACGCTACTGACTCGTTCTATAAAAAAATGAATTAATACAATCTTTAGCTTTATCGTTGTGTTTACTTTGTTGTGTTACTTTTTTATTATACAACATAAAAAAAACGAATTAATCCAATGTGTGAGAACAAAAAATAATTGAAATTAATTTTTAGACATTTTGTCGATATACAGTGGATCTCAAAAATATTCAGACACCCGATTTAAAAAATCATTGTAACAGTTCCAATTTTTCGCAAAAAAAAATTCTTCGCGTATATTTTCCATTCTCCTTTTCGGCCATCGGTTTGATTTTAAAATTTTAATAAAAAAACATAAATATTGTTTTTATACACCTCAAAAATATTCGGACGCGCAAACAAAAAAAAAAATCTGGATTAATCATATTATTCTTATTGAGGTAATCTTATCGAAGGAACATCTTAAAATGGGTCGTGTACCAGATAAAAAAAATAGTTCTGAAAATAGGCAATTAGTGCTATTTTATTGTGAAAGGGGAAATTGCCACCGCAAAATTTGGCAAATGCTTCAGTTAAAGCTCTCTGAAAGCACTCGAATAAATCGAATTGTTCAAAAATATCAAGAAACTGGTTCAGTGAGAGATAAAAGAAGAGCATTAAATAGTGTCACAAGTGCATATTGATTTCTTATATGAAAGTGTTGCTAAAGACCCAGAAATTTCCATTAGTCGACGTTCACGACAATTTAGACTCGTATTTTACGAAAGGATTTAGCTCTGAACACTTTAACTCTGAGGCTCAAATAACAAGGAACTGGATCATTCAAAACGTCGTGCATTTGTCAACTGGATTGGCCAAAGAAAAAAATTGGATTGGCCAAACAACACACAACAGAATATCAAAAATGTGATTTATAAAATCATCTGCGAATGTGGCAAATTTTATATATTCTAACATCTAGACCGTTAGATGTTAGAATAAAAGAACATAAAAACCTTCTTAGAAAGGGTGATTTTAATAAATTTAGAATTTGCCAACACGCATGGAAATCGGGACATAAAATAATTTGGGATAATTCCAAAACGGTATTAAAATAATCGGTAGCTATATACAGAAGATTAAATGAAACCGCTATAATTAATTTAAATAAAAATAACTGTCTTGCTATGCCTGCCGTAGATTTAAATTCAATATAGTCTCCGATTCTAAAGAATACAATTAAAAACATTTTATTATTTCAATACAAAATAATCACACAGCAAACCTCATCTATATCATTTTTTTTGGTAGTATGTAACTATCTGTAAAAAATATTATTGTCAATGTATCAGTGACATATACAAAATATATTTACTTACTATCTTTTAAAGTATTATATAGAAATTAATATAAATTATTTTTAGATTCGTTTTGAAAACGGGAAGAGAAGACCTATCGAAACGTTAACGTTCAAAAGTTTGTATTTATTTTAGAAAATGTTGTATTTTGAAATTTTTGTTCGTTAGGTAAATTTATTACATCAAAAGAATCACTGAGAGTCTCCTTTTTGTTTTCTCCCAGTGATTTTTTTATTTACATAAGAACAGATATTCTTTATATTTTTTGAGTTTTAGATAGTGGCGAAAAACTCAAAAAAAGAAAACAAAAAAAGATAGGTTGTCATGGGGACTGCCGACAAAAGTGAAAACTTGAAACTTTGGAATAACTGTGTTTTTTTTTCAATTTTTAAATTAATTATTCTTTAAATGTAAAATTTTTTTTCACGTAGGATCGAGGATCTAAACAAATATAGACAATAGACATTTAGAAAAACGAATTATATTACAACACTTTTTTGTAAAGATCTAATGGTAAAATTTAATAAGTTTATAAATAATTATTTTGCAAAAAATGACAAAGAACGTATTTTATTTCTGACAATCTAAACTAATAAACAATAATTTTGAGAAATTAAATTTATTATAAACTTTTATAGAATCTTTTTTAATCCGCGTAATAATTATTAATTAATAAAATAATAATTTTATTTTTATCTTAATTATAAAATCCGCGACCAAAATACTATCGAACAACTAGAAATGTGTTTTATCACGCTAGTAAGATAACTCCTAAGCCATTTTGAAATATTCATTTTATGATGTATTACAGAGATTAAATATTAGAAATATAAATAATATCACATTTTTCAACGCAAATATTGATACCAATATTGGAGATATTCGAAAATAAATGCTTTGTTTGTGGTATTTGTATTTTTCAACATAAAAATATTAGCATATTAAGTACTCACTCTTGTACTGCACAGTGATTCTACAATTAAACAATTAAAATAATGATTATCTAAAACACAATTCAATTTAAAACACATTAAAACACATTTAAAACACAATTGGTGTCGCCAGTCTGGCGCAACACGTCACTAGCATATCGGTGAGGCGAACACATAAGTTTTGCCCCTACTGAAAATCACTCAACATGGCTAAAGAAGTTTTCACTTCAAAAATATATATGAACACGTCACAGACATTTAAATAATACTTAAACGGTGATGTTAATTGGCCACCAAATCATGTGATTGATGTTGGACCCTTTGGAGTTACGTGAAAAGTCAGGTCTACAGGAACAATCCACAATCGATTCCTGAACTAAAGGATGAAATTATTCGAGTCATTGGTGAGATAGAGCCAAGGTTATGCCAAAATGTCATTTAAACTTTTGACAAAAGAGTGTACGTCTGTGGAGCTGCAACATGCTGAAGAAATCTCCATCTTGCAGTTCATTGGCAGTGGTTGGTAATATATATATATATATATATATATATATATATATATATATATATATATATATATATATATATATATATATATATATATATATATATATATATATATAATAAAGAACTGAGATCTAGCAGTTTTTCTACAATAAATTAAACTTTTCTCGATTTATTGAATAAAAAAAAATATGTTTAATGAAACTCATTTATTTTCCGAAAAAATTACACTTTTTTGGCTCGAACCTGTCTAGATTCTTCCGTTACAATTCTCTTAAACAAAACTGTATTAAGATCTCCCAACGGTTTTCCTTTAAAATATGGATCGATCCAGGACAATAACTTGGTATTGTCGAAATAACGTTCTTCTTTTGGCACACGTAGTTTGGTCAACAAAACATCCGAAATATTAGGAATAAGAGGTTGTAATAATATCCCGGTTAGTCTCAACGATTCCATGACCAAATGTAGTACAACCGCGAGTTCCTCACTTGCTTCTGGTCGTTTCTTCAACTCCCAAGGTTTTAGGGACTCGAAAAATAAATTCGCTGAATGTAAAGTTGCTACAACTGCATCAGCAACTTTATAAAAATTAAATTCTTGATAATGAATCTCACAAATATCTAAAAAAGATTTTGATTATTAACTATTTTCTATTTTTCTTGATATATAGTTAGAATGTCTAAGAAGAAACCGAACTTTTTAAGGAAAGTATATATATATATATATATATATATATATATATATATATATATATATATATATATATATATATATATATATATATATATATATATATATATATATATATAATATAACCAAAGGATATATATATTATAACCAAAGTTCGGTTTCTTTTAAGCCCACCTGTATTTAATACCTGGAAGAGTCTGAAGATTGCTAATTAAATTTTGTGTCACTTCCATTGTAGACATTTTTTTTAAAACGTCTACTTTAATTTTGGGATACATTTGGAGTGGATTCAAGACCTTTCCACAACATCTGCTTAGCAAATTACCCATAGTATCTGCCAGTTCAGAATTTAATATCCGAACAACTTTAGTCTCACTATAGTCTGGAAAAATAGACTTAAAACATGCATATAAAAAAAATCGTAACTAAGTTACTTCCATCACTATGGTTAACACCTTCTCGTAAAAGAAAATACCTTAGCCCATCTGTGGTGTATAATTCAGATTTTTCCATGGGATCAACAACATTTCCTTTCGATTTTGACATTTTTTCTCCATCCACAGTCCAGTGTGAGTGACACAAAATTGTACGGGGAGGTTCTAACCCTGCTGCTATTAAAAATGCTGGCCAGTAAATGCCGTGAAACCTATTTAAAAATTAAATAACACTTCTTATTTTAATTATGAAAAATAACTTACTTTAAAATATCTTTCCCAATTACTTGTACCGCTGGTGGCCAACACTGTTTTAATACACCATCTGATACTGACAAATAACCAGCTACTGTTAGATAATTAACCAGAGCGTCAAACCAGACATAAATTGTCTGAGTATCATCTTGAGGAACAGGAATACCCCAATGAACTCTTGTTGAAGGTCGAGATACTGAAATATCGAATAAATCTTCTTCTTCTTGAATGAGATTCAGAAGAATCTTATGAAACTTTGCAGGATAGATGGCGTTTTCTGAAAAATATAATTAAAAATAATTTTGTAGATTCTATCAAGTCTAGTAATAATTATTATTACTTCCAGTGTTACCAATATTATAAATGTTTTCTACATTAAACATAAACAGTACGAGAGTTATTCGAAAAATTCTCGACCCGACAGAAAATACAAGATTTTTGATAATTTATTTTGTCTAACTCTGCAAAATAAGTGGTGGTCTCAGCTCCGACGAGATCGTTTGAAGTGAATTTTCATTCAGCAAGCCGCTTCTTCAGGGTCGAAAAAAGGAACTAATCATCGAAACCCAAATCCAGCAAATGTAACACATGTTGAAGCACTTTGAAGCGTAGGTCATAGAGTTTTGCAAAAACAACATGAAACGTGCATGCTGGCGCATGAACGCGATGACAAAACATTTTTTTTTACCAGATATTGACGATTAACCAAAATAGCACATTTCAATTAGTTCAGTTGTAAAGCATAAAACTCCCTGGTAATGGTCCTGTTATTTGTCAGATAGTCTATAAGCGCGAAACCACAAGAATCCAAAAAACCACAACCATGGCTTCCTGCAGATGGTATTTTCGCTTTCTTGGGCGCACATTCACCTGTACCATTCATTCCTTCACCATTCCTCTTGCATATAATGGTGAATCCAAATTTTATCTACTATTATAAAATATCAAAGAAACTCAACAGAATCCAATTGTCAAAAAAATAATTTAAAAGCATTTTCCGGAATCGACTGCAGTTTTCGGCGAGACTTTCTTTTAATGTCTTCTTTCGACTAAAAACGGGTACCTCAAGTGGTAATTTGAGTTTTGGAAAGAGAAAGAAGTCGGCCGGAGCCATATCAGGTGAATACGGTGGTTGTTCGATGGTGTTTGTTGAGTTTTTGGCCAGAAATTTGTTCACATTGATAGCCTTGTGAGATGGTGCGTTGTCGAAAGAAAACTCTTGGATTTTGCCAAGATATTGAGTTTCCGATTTGCCGATTGAGTTTCTAAAGAAAAAGTCTTTCGCCACTAGTCGAGCGACAACGCGTTTCATGCCCAAACAATCGCTTAAAATGGTACGAGTTGATTCGTGAGACGCAGAAAGGTTAGCAGATATCTCTCTCAAATATAAATTACTATTTTCAGTCACCATTTCCTTCACTTTAGCAATGTTAACTTTAGTTGAAGACGTTGATGACCGACCAGAGCGAAGCAAATCCTCCACCACATCTCGACCACTTTTGAATGCACTGTACCACTCATATGCACGTGTGTTTTTGAGTCAGATGACTTATCCCATTGAGATATGGGTAAGTCCATTCACCATAAGTCTTTTGCAACATTTTCAGCGGCTCGGCACACGAAATTCCATTTGCAATGCAAAATTTGAGAAAAATTCTTTGATCGATGTTTTTATCCATTGTAAAAATGGCAAAACATACATGATATGAACTGACAAAATCGAGCGCTGTAAACAAACTAAATGACAGATGACATTCAAACTCCGCGTCAGTAAAGAGGACAGTTGTGCCAACTTAGCGATAAAAAGAATTTTGACACCCAAAGGAATTGTCAAAATTCTTATTTTAATCTTATTAAAAGAGCGGGCTTTTCAAATGATCAATTCCCGGTACTTTTTTGATAGAATGTATATATATATATATATATATATATATATATATATATATATATATATATATATATATATATATATAATAAATTTGTAATAAATATGTAATAAATTGTACTAAATATGTAATAAACTTGTAATAAATATCTAATAAATATGTAATAAATATGTAATACATTTGTAATAAATATGTAATAAATATGTGATAAACATGTAATAAATATGTATTAAATACATAAAATTTTAATCTTATTAAAAGAGCGGGCTTTTCAAATGATCAATTCGCGGTACTTTTTTGATAGAATGTATATATGTAATAAATATGTAATAAATTGTAGTAAATATGTAATAAACTTGTAATAAATATGTAATAAATATCTAATAAATATGTAATAAATATGTAATACATTTGTAATAAATATGTAATAAATATGTGATAAACATGTAATAAATATGTATTAAATAGGTAATAAATATGTAGTAAATATGTAGTAAATATGTAATAAATATGTAATAAATATGTAATAAATATGTAATAAATATATAATAAATATGTAATAACTATGTAATAAATATGTAATAAATATGTAATAAATATGTAATAAATATGTAATAAATACATATACGGCCACTCTCACATGAACTGTCATGATGTTTTGTTCAAAACGACCACTATGAACTCGTGTCGTGTATTTTACATCAATAAAACCAGTACTTTCAAACCAGTACTTTCAAAATAATGGTAATGAACCAGTACTTTCAAAAATCAGTAAATCAAATAAAAATCAGTAAATCAAATTTTTCGATTATTCTTTTCACAGTTGATCGATTTAGAACATTACCAGTTATGTAAATATGAAACCGGAATTTTTGTATAGAAAATAGTATTGCCCATCCCTAAAAGTATTGCCCATCCCTAGCTACACATTTTTCCCACCTGTCTGGCAATTTGTAGACGACACGCCAAAAAAACTGTTGCCCTTTTCAGGCAAACCAATCATCGAGCCATTTTCGTACATTTTCGTCAAAAGTGAAGCGCTCGTCAGCGCAGTAATCGGACGGACACAACTCTGGTTAGTAAGCCGCATGCGAAAGTATTTCCCAACTATTTAGTTCTTCATGCTTCAACCGTTTCCTTGACCAGTTTTGCTGTATGTGATGAAGCATTATCATGAAGCACTTTGTGTTGACTTTATTTTGTCAGTAGCGTCCAGTATAATCGGTTTCGCCAGGTTTTAACAGCTCATAATAAACCACACCCTTCTGATCCCTCCAAACATAGAGCATTGTCTTTCGTCCATAGAGATTTGGCCTTGTAGTCGATGTCGATGGTTTGCCTGGAGTTACACATGATCTTTTACGCTTAGGATTCTCAAAATATATCGACTTTTCATCACCAGTTACAATTCGATGGAGAAGTTACTTTTTTTTATACCTGGCGTGCAGCATTTCGGAAGTATTTTTGTTCAACTGGTAAGATAAGCAATTTTGTTCAACTGGTAACAGAAAATCAATGCTATCCGCAAATCGTAGTTTCCAAGCAAATTGGACATTTTCAACGCTTACACATTACAAACTATGCTATTGTAGGAAACTTGTATGATAAAAATTGTTGTGTGATAAAAATCTTTGTCAGATGTCAACAAGGATATGGCGCCAATAACGCGGTTTAACGATAATTACATTGACAGCTAGGCCCAACTATGAACAAATTCGGGTTTCAAATTTTATAACCTGGTATTTCTACCGAAAATCGGAGACTTTACGAATCGTAGCAATCAAACTTTCATCATTTTGATAGTAATGTTTAACAAAAAGGACGCGTTGTTGTCTGTCTGTCTGTCTGTCTGTCTGTCTGTCTCTTATCGATCTGTCACAAATCTTGACCCATCAAATCATGACAGCAGAAATGGCGTGCAATTCAAATCTTACGCTCTTATTGTAACACCCTTTCCTATCATAATGAAATTAATTTGAAAGAAATAAATTCTCTTTATCATTAGATGAAAATCATTGTCAATCAAGTAGCTTAAATTGGCCTTTTTTTTTATCTGGAATAATGGCTGAAAAGCTTCAAAGTTAAATAATTTAAAGAAGCAATTTTCTTGGGTAAATGCTTTTTAGTCTGATCCTATACGAAACCAAAAAAGCCCAAAAGCGAAAAAAAATGGATGTTCCTGGAGGAAAAAGGCGGCCAATAAAAGCATCCATGAAAAAAGGTTTTCAAGTGCGCTAATAGGGTTAAAGAGATATATTAACGTCCCATATTAAAATTTAATAGGAAATGCCGAAGGTAAACGGATTTTCCAGTGGGTTTCCTTTAACTGTATTTACGTGACCCTCAAAATTCTAATATATAATTTCACATTAGTAGTTCAGTTGCAAAAGAAAGAGGAACATGTATAATCGAAAATTTTAGGGCAATGTTATAAAACAAGGTTGTTTCATCCGATAGTATTTACAAAGCCAATGTCAACTAAAGGTGGGTCGTTATTTAACGATCTGTTATTTTATAACTGTTATTTCGTATTAACGTTTAACAACTGTTATCGATGTGAAGAAATAACAGGTACACTATTAATATTATATGTAGTTTATAGTGTAATAGTAGAAGTGGAGGGTGAAAGGAAAAGATACAACGTACTGAAAAATAGAGCATGTAAAAATGAAGACGACATGGCAAAGGTAATAATCAAACAATAATATTCTTGAACGAGGATCTCACGCTTGCCAACTATCGACTATTAAGGAAAGCACAATAATTAAATGGTCTGGGTTTTAACTACATTTGGAGTAGAAATGGTAATGTCTATATTAGGAGAACAGAGAATGATAAGGCTATAAGATTGAGGAATGAAGACCATTGGTGGCATATTATGGAAAGAAGTGGGAAGATTGGAATTGACAATGACGTATAAAGAGCACAAAGAATTGTGGGACACCACAAAACTGGATGTGGATGATATAATTTGTGAACCATTTAGAGACTCGAATGTGCTTAAATTTGATCAGACATGCGATGGTATTTCGTTTAATAATTTTAATTGTAGGAGTGTGAGAAGGAACTTAGATTCCCTGGTGCTGTACCTTAACTCTCTTACAAAAAAGCCGGATATAATAATTTTAACTGAAACGAGGATATATGATGAGGAGGTATCTTTGTGTAACATTGAGGGTTTTCAGAGCTTTTTCTACTGCAACAGTGAGGGTAGATTAGGTGGGTTAGCCATTTATGTTGATGATTCACTAACATGTGAGATGCAAAATATTGGTATATCAACTAAAATTTTGATCATATTTCCAAAACAACTTTTGATCATATTTCCATAAACATTGTAAAAAGCACAGCATGTTACAATATTTTAGGAATTTATAAGTATAATATGTATAGTATAGAGTTGTTTAATATAGAACTCATTTCAATGTTGGACTCATTTTGACATTTACATTGTATGTTTATATTTTAGTAATATAGTAACTGGTAAATATAATATTTACCGATTGCATAAAAATAAATTATAAGAAAATGTGTGATCGGTCACTGGATGACTGGAATGCCACTCCAGGTAGATTGGAGTGGCATTTACCGACATAGTGATGTGAACTCGGCAGCTGTTTAATGTAATAAGTAATGACATACTGGATGATTGCGCAGGGGAGTATAAAAAAATGCCAAAAACGGAAATTAAAGCCATGGATAACCAATGGCTTAGTCAATAGTATTAAAACCAGAAAGCAATTATATCGAAAGTGGGCTAATCAAAAAACTGGTGAAAAGGAAATACTTTGAAAAACAAATTGCCAACGGTGATGATAACATGAAAAAAAAATTGGAAGACAATTAATTTTTCAGTGGATCAAGGAAGGACTAAGCGCAAGGAGATTACTCTGTGCGATGGCCAAAAGCATAACCATCTTAGAGGGAAAGAAGTGTCGGAAGCATTTTCTAAAATAAGTATTTTGATGGTGCACCTGAGGTTCTTACAAAGCAAGTCGAGCAAGAGCAGCAATAAAATGTGAGAGATCTTCCCTGCTGCATACGGTGAAGTCATTTGCACTCACTCCTGTTGATCACGATACTGTCAAGAATGTTATCAGCCAATTAGATGCAAATAAGAGTACGTGGCATAATAAGTTTGCTACTCAAATGCTAAGAAATATTAAAAATCAGATTACTCCAATAGTGGCTTGTATGTTTAATATATCAATTTCAACAGGAGAATTTCCCAATCAATTTAAAAAAGCTGAGCTTGTGCCACTTTTTAAAGACGGTAACAGTTCGATCTGTGAGAGTTATCGGCCTATTGCGATTTTGCCGGTGATATCAGTTTTTGAAAAATTAATGGTACAACAGTTAACTAATTATTTAAACAAACTAAAGTTTCTTGTAGAAACTCAATAAGGCTTTAAAAAGAGTCTGGGAACGAATCCAGCCTTGTTTCGACTTACCAGTTACTTGTAAATAAACTTTATTATTTATAATTCTAATATTAATTATAATTTATATAAATAATGAATATAAATACTCCAATATTATTTATAATTTATATAAATGACCTTAGTTCCTTAAGAATAAAGGGCCACATTTTTAAATTTGGTAATGACACAGCCCTGCTATACGAAGGGGGTATAAAATTAAAAGTGCTGCAAAATATTAAAGCGATTTGACAATATTTAAAAGCTGGTTGATTGGAAATAAAATGCTCGTTAACATGGATAAAACTAAAATGTTTAATTTTGGACTTCAGAAATCCTGATATTTCGATGTGCCTATTAAATAGCATCATTTAAATTGTAGAAATGCATTATGTGATTGTATAGAGGTGAAACAGTCTGCTGCAGTTAAGTATCTTGGTATTACTTTGGATGAGCAACTTTCTTGGAAACCTCATATACTCAATTTAAAGAAAAGGTTCTTTGTTGTGATGGTCCAATTTCGGAAAGCATGAGAGTGTATGTCATTTGATATATTAAGGCATATATTCTACGTTCTTGCTAATTATATTTTAACATATGGAATCGTTGCCTGAGGTGCTACACACAGTCACCTTGAATCGATTGAGAGAATGCAAAAAATATTTCTAAAGATAATGTGCAGAAAACCGAGGGACCACCCGAGTAGGGAACTTTTTATTATGACGGGAATTCTCCCTTTGAAATGCCTGTATTATGTGGCGATAGCTGTTCACTTATATAAACTTCTTAGCTCTCTGGGGTATACATATAAGCAACACGTTCATTATGACACAAGGGCTGGTGGGGCGACTGTTTTAAATATTCCATTCACTAACAAAACTGTAATGAGAAAATCCTCTTACATCTTGATCTCTCGGTTATTTAACCTTTCGCCGGAAAACATAAGAGATAACATTGTGAAGAACATCAGTTATCTGGCATTTAAGCAAAGTATAAAGAAATTGTGCGCGCCTCATTCAGGTCGGTGTTTGTCAGCATAGCTGAATTAAATTCCCTTGTTCTTGAGCTTTAGTGTATGGGATGGGATGTATAGAAATATACAGTCGTCAGTACAATAGAAAATAACAGTCGTGGTCGTAGTTTTGTCGTTGTTCGATGTTGGTGCGGTACCAGCGGTCGACATTGGGCTCTTTATTAATAAGGTTGAGTTTCGAGAAGAACATTAGAAATAAGTTTAGTTTTATATTGTTAATAAACACTTTGTTTTAATAAAACGTTACATATATTCTTTATATATAATATCTAAGTTATTTACCTATTTGGTTATTGGCATGTAAAAATTTACACTTAAAAACAACCCATTATTATAATAATATTTCGACTCTGCCTACAGAGTAATAAGAGGAACTCCCGCATAGTCCATAGTCAATAGTAATTAAGTTCGTACAAGTGAAAGTAAATCAATGTTATCTTGTTTGGGAGTACCAGAGAAGAGTAAATAAATTAATCTTATAAATAAAAATGAAATGCTGTTTGTTGGTAAGCGCATCACTTGAGAACGGCTGGACCGATTTGGCTATTTTTTTCTAAATGTTTGTAATGGTACAAGTAAGGTTTTTAGAGAAAGAAAAATTGGAAACTTGCCCGAAAAATTGAAAAATACTGGAAAAATTGAAAGTGCTTTTTTCTGTGGGATTTTTGTATGAACTCAAAACGATAACTCACGATTCTAACGATGGGTAAACGTAATTCTTTTTTTGTTTTCTTCGTTATGGTCTTGAAAAAGTTTTTAGAAAAAAAATCGAGACAATTACAAAGGAAACTCGGAAAATTCGGACAAACTGCAAAAATCATAACTGTTGTATGCACTCTATATAATAACTGACGATAGGAACGACATATTTGGTTGATTTTTTTTTGTTTTGTTCGTTATGCTTCTAGAATGGAAATAACTCAATTGAATGTTTTCAATTGAAAAAAAATCTGGAGAGAAATTAAATTAATTAAAATGAAATTAAATTTGTTTATACTTTTGTGTTGTTTCGTGATCTGTCCAACAAATAGAGTTATTTTATTTCTATTCCAATTTATTTCGCTACGTGCGCAAATGTCGTTTGACAATATTGACAATTTGACAATTAAATAGTGACGAAAAATTGATTAATATGAATTAAGTTTCGTCGTTTTATCTCAAACAAATTTACAGATTTAGCTACGAAATACGATGAGTTTTGAAGTGTCAAACGGTTATACAGTAACAACAAAGTGAATCAATTGTCCATTTACAGTTAAATTGTCATTCTTCGCATCGCACATTGTGTCACAATCGACACAATTGAATTGAATTGACACAATTTAATCACATTGTAACGCTGCCAATAATATGGAGCAATTTCACATAACTCGCAATGCTACAAATCAAATGAATATTCGATCTAATCGAACTGCAGAGCAACGCGAAATGAAATTGAACGGAATCGATTATCACAAACACATTCAGCATATACACAAGAAGAGAAAATACAAACACAGATATGCATCGAATAAGACATCATCGGTCAGCAGAAATCAATCGCGCGACAATGAATTTGAATAATCGTGTAAAAAGACAAACAAATGTTGCGTTCAATACTCGAGCTGCATTCCGTTACATGGCAATTGATTACAGTGCAGACCAATCCGTTGCTATTGGATCGATGAGCGTTATGTGCCCACATTTTAAGGCATTAAAATACAGAAATGAAGCCACTGGATTATGTTGCGCAACTGGTAAAGTCAAATTGGCGCCATTGGTCACGCCACAATGAAATCAATGAGCAATTGCGCTCATTGATTTCTTGAACAGGAACAAATTCCACACATTTCCTGACACAAATCCAGAATTGCAACAGTTCATTTGGCGCAACAAATGTGGTTCGGGCAGTTCCAGCATTTCAGAGCTGTAACGCCAATAGAATTCCTCTCGCATGTAAAATTTTCCATTGGCGTACTTCTGAATCTACTCCTCCTCAAATTGAATATCCATGGCCACAATCGTTAATAGATACAATGACACAGAAATACATTTTTCCCCATTTTTTCTGTTTACACATTTCCAATAGCTTTTCACAAATTCACAAAACGACCACAAACAAATTTATTGAAATTTGGACAGGACAACATCTGTCGGGTCAGCTAGTTTTTTATAAAATTTTCTTTTTGTAGTTTCTCCAATTGTATAGTGACGCTGACTTGAGGTAATAGTAGTTCAATATTCAAGTCAACCCTAATTACACGCGGGTCCTTAATAGTATTCTTTTTCAAAGTTTTACTAATCGGTATTATATACTAGTCTATCTTTAAAAATAAAATTCTATGGTACATGATTCCTCTCTATATACATACAAAAGATATCTAAAAATTAAAATAAAGTTTTACACTGAGAATCAATTTTGATTGCTATGTCTTATCATATTTAAATAGTTGAATTTTTGTCCACAGATAACTGATACTAAACATGGCCAGTACAGCATTGATTATGAAATGAAGTTTGACTTCATTCCATCATTGTCGGACAAACGATTGCCTATGTGCCTTTTATGCAACAAAGTTTTAAGCAATGACGCTATGAAACCATCCAAGCTGGAGGGTCATCTGGGAAGGTGTCGCTCGGATAACAGGTAAAGATTTGAAACATTATCAAATAATTAAAGAAAAACTACAGAAGAGACCCACTGTGTATAGTATGTTTGCTTCCCCGTCATAAAGAGACGATGATAGTTTGCAGGCATTTTACAATATCTCGCTACTTATAGCAAAATCAGGAACACCGCATACTATCGGGGAACAATTAATTTTGCCAGCCATTGAAGAGATTTTAAAAACTGTGTTGCACAAACCTGCATATGCTGAAATGAATGAAATCAAAAAATCAATTCAAAAAAAATCCTCTGAGCAATAACAATTCAAAGACATATTGATGGAATGAGTTATGATATTGAAAGCTTCTTGTATAATTATCTGCAAACGACCCATTTCTCTATACAACTGGACGAGTCAACTTTACCTGGAAATGAAGCATTATTATTGGCACATGTTCGTTTTGTTATGGGCCAAGAAATCCATGAAGAACTGCTCTTTGTGAGAACAAAGCGATCCCTTTATCAAATATATCAGCGGCAACCTGCCATGTTTGGGCGCAATCGTGGACTTATAAGCCATTTAAAACACAATGTACCCGAGGTGTTTACAATACACTGGGTCATCCATCAACAATATTTAAGTGCCAAAAATCTGAGTGGTAGATTTGCATCAATCTATTCAATTTGCCATTCTGAGCAACGCATTGAATTTTAGGTTATTTGCACAGTTGGGTGAAGAAAATGACAAGAGCATTCATCGATTACTGCTTCACACTGAAGTACGCTGACTGTTAAAAGACTTATGTTTCACAAGATTTTTCTAATTTTCTGAGACACTTTTAGTGCTTTTGGATACCAAAAAAACCAAAACTATTCGGTTATAAAAAAAAACAAATCTAAGGGGGAAAAATATATAAAATACGTCAAAGTCAAAAATACGTCAACTAAAAGCTAAACAAAAAACAATGTTTAAAAAAAATCTCAACTATTAATTCACGATCGGTACTTTAAAATTAATATAGTATATTAAGATAATTTGTGTAAATCTGATATAGAGAACTAGTGGTGGAATCGTGGACCCCACTTACATCTCATGCACCCCCAATTTTTGTTTTAGCTGACATGGACCACACGCAGTTCGGAGTCAAACACTGATGGTCGATATAGACCACTTTGGAAATCTATGGTGGATATGAATATATAGTATACCGGGTTGCTCAGGATAGCTGTTCGTTGGAAGTTTTCGTGGTTAGAAAAAACTAAGAATTCTGAATTTTTGGACTTAGGTGTTATTTAAGATTATCTTTCATTTTAAAATATTTTCAAGGTCGCAGCACTCTCCGTTATGCCGGAAGTCGCCAGTAACTTCCTTTATTTTAAATGGAACACCTGGTATATTATTTAATTTTTGGATTTATGAGAAAATTTCATGAGTTCCACCAGGTTTCCTTATACCTATTTTGAACTGTTTCTCAAATATCTTGATTCTGTTGCAAATTTTGAAAGATGTAATCTTATTTTCAACACTGTGCCTTTTACCCATTTTCGACTGGTGCTAAGCGTTTCTGGGGTAGACAGAAGAACAAGAATGATACTTTCGAAATCCACACTGACAATTAATTTATCGCATACAGGGTGTCCAAAATTTGATGACCAATTACATTATTTTCAAAGTTGAAAAAGTTCGTTCTTTCAAATGTGACACTCTGTATATTATTGGATGGCCAGATGCAGAATTTGATTCTGCATCGATTCGCTATAAGTTTCCCTATGCGTATTTCCAACTCCTATTTTCTTGTTAATCCATATTTTCTATTTTAATGTGATTTTTGGCAGAAACCGATACATCGCCATCGTTTGTTTTCCGAAACAAAATGAACATGACTGAAACAGTAGAAATTCATTTTAATTAGAACATGAAAACATAAAATTTAGAACGTAACAACAAAAGAAAATATAAAAAAATTGGAACATAATTACGAAAAATATTAAATGAATGTAAAATTACAATAATTGTTTTATATGTTCTATAGACATTTTAGTTCAAACACTGGATAACTCTGTCATATACTCCTAGCGAAACAGACCTCCGAATTCCATCTGGACTTAGATTACTGAACGCATCGTGAATACGGTTCAATAATTCCTCTCTAGTTTGTACAGGCCTAGAGTACATTAATTCTTTTATACGGCTTCAGAGATGAAAATCCAAGGGCGTTAAATCGGGTCATCTGGGTGGCCAGTTCCATGGTCTCGGTGGGCCAATCCACCGATTCTTGAACATTAAGGTCAACTGCTGGTGTACAGCTATAGTGAAATGTGCTGAAGCACCATCTAGCTGATACCAAACTGTTTGCCCTGTCACGTGGAGGTAGAACATTTAGGAAATTACTAACAAACCCTCTGAATATCTCCAGATATCTAGCCCCATTTGAATGTTCAACGTACACTAATATGCCACTCTATTGTCCATAGTTAAACAAAAACCCCTATGTTCCCTTATAAGATGTGGAGTGTCTTGTGTCCATTAGTGATTATTTCGGCTATTTATAATTCCTTGCCTGCTGAAGGGCAATCTTCGAACATTTTTATGTACATGAACTCGCAAAAGTCGACTCGATCCGTGCACAATTATCTCAAAAAAGGGATGCATTTTATGTTTTCTTAATATTATGTGGATTGATGCTCTTGAAATACTCAAATCCAGCGCTGCTGCTGGAGTTGAACTTCGTGGATAAGCTTGAAAATAAGCCAACACATTCATCTCATTATCTTCATTATCTATTACGGACTTTAGGTGATTTCGTGTTGCCCTTACACTCTCAATTACCAAAAACCGAGCTTCAATTCGTGCGAATTTTCCGGGAGTCATTGTTGGTATGTCCGGATATCGTTCGTTAAATAATCTGCATGTTCGTCTGACAATTCGTCCACATTCGTCATACGTATAAAACAAATTTAACAAATCAGTATTGGAATATTCTTCATTATAAACTGTACTTGAAAAAAATTACAAAATCACTAAAACTGTAAGTAGATACCTCGCGAATTTGTGATGTGATACTGCTTTGATATAATATCAATATTGTTTCACTTCCTGTCAAAATCAAGGCTTACTAGATAGGACTTTACTTTCATCGGCTCTTGGTACAAAATACATATGGATTAACAAGAAAACCGTTGGAAATAGTTAGAGGGAAAGTTATAGCGCATCGATGTAGAATCAAATTTTGCATCCGACCATCCATTTTGAAAGAACGAACTTTTTTAACTTTGAAAATAATGTAATTGGTCATCAAATTTTGGACACCCTGTATGCGATAAATTAATTATCAATGTGGATTTCAAAAGTATCATTCTTGTGGTTCCGTCTACCTCAGAACCGCTCAGCACTAGTCGAATATGGGTAAAAGGCGTTATATATCCACTCTCCAGGCGTTCGGCTTGAGCCCAGCTGATGACGGCTTAAGGCCAGAAACCGGTCCTGGGAGATACTTGCTGACGCTTTGGATGACGGATGTGGGAACGACAAAGCACCACCGTGGAGCGCGGGTGTATATTATTTGTTAAAAAAAATATATCTAAAAAATATATAAAAATATATATATATATATATATATATATATATATATATATATATATATATATATATATATATATATATATGTATATATTATTATTCACGTATGGGCCCTAGTGGACCACGCGAAGTACAATTAGAGGCGTTTGTTGTTGTTAGCCTTCCTTTGTGCCCATACTAATCTCATTTATATATATATATATATATATATATATATATATATATATATATATATATATATATATATATATATATATATATATATATATATATATATTTCCTACAGCAGGTCATAGAAAGATACAACGAATACACTATGCCACTGTGCTTGGCTTTTATCGATTATGAAAACGCATTTGATTCAATCTCAAAGCGGGCCATAATGGATGCACTGCTTAATCAAGGTGTAGAGAAAGCCTATGTAAATCTAATAGGATCGATATATGATGAAACTACAGCGACAGTCCACTTTGACGATCTTGAGGTTGGAATAAATGTAGAGCGGGGCGTACGGCAGGGTCACGCAATATCGCCTCTTCTTTTCTCAGCCTGCCTAGAAGAAATGTTCCGTAATCTGGATTGGGAACAGGATGGAATAAGAATTAATGGTGCATACTTAGATTCGATCCCGATTGTGATTTTAGATTCGCAGATAATATCGTTCTTCTTTCACAAGACCCAAAGGAGCTGCAAAGACACGTACAAGAGCTGCAAAGGGCTGGGGAACCATTTGGCTTGAAAATAAACCAGAAGAAAAGTCAGGTCATGTTCATTAAATTTGCTGAGGACAAAAGGATTTCTATTTTAGGAACGGATTTGGAAGTTGTGGATCACTATATATATCTTGGGCAGAGGGTTTCAATGGAAGGGGATGCCGTCTGGGAGGTGAAACGACGCGTTAAATGTGGCTGACATGCATTTGGCAGGCTCAACATAGTGTTTAAGAACAAACTACCACTTTGCCTGAAAAAAAGTCTTTGATCAGTGTGTCCTGCCCGTTAATCACATACGGAAGTGAGACCTAGACACTCACATCACAGACAGTTCAAAAACTTCGAGTAGCACAGAGAGGAATACGGACGACGGAGAGGAAGACGGGATAGAAAGACCTGGGCCGGAGAAGTGGGCCGGCCATGTAGCGAGGCGATGGGACGAAAGATGGACCAGGGCGGTCCTGGACTGGATACCGCTTGATCACAAACGTCCACGGAGAAGACCGAAAATACGATGGACTCATGATATTATTAAGTATATTGGACCCGAATGGCAGAGGAGAGCTCAGGACCGCGAGAGTTGGAATCATGCTGAAGAGGCCTTCATCCTGCAGTGGATTGATACGGGTTGATGATGATTTTGGCATCAAGCAGGTTTTTTAGGAACAAGAATTCCATTGTTACTTATGTTATCTTAAATATGTCTTTTAAACGTAATGGGACGATCCCTGATCATAGCACAATACTCCAATCTGTTGAAACATTTCACATAACTCGATCAGTTATGAAGAAAAATTCAACTGGCCATTCTCCTACGGTTCAAACTCCAAAAAATGTTGAGAGTGAGAAGGTCGTACCTTCAAAGACCCCAACGCTCTACTAGGCATCGTGCTCCACATTTGGGTGTCTCGTCGGTCGATACAGCGCATCTCCCACAACGAATATAATATAGTTACACTACAATGCAAAAACATGGTTGTTCCAAAGCTGCTTCAAGATGATTTTGTTCAATGTACACTCTTTTATGAACGAATACTTAACATTATTACTTCTGATGATCATGTTTGGGAGGTTACGACAATAAATAAAACTGACGATTTTGAACAAGAGAACCCACGGGAATTATATCAAAACCTCTCCATAGTTCTAAAGTCAGAGTATAGTGCGGCGTTTCTTAAAACAGGAATCGTTTGGCTTTCTTTTCTTGAAGAACAAGGAGCTATGTCAACAACACATAAACTCACGTACACACGTGGAATGTAGAATTTACACCAATGAAGCAATAATTCAAGACATCGGGAAGTATAACATAAACAAGCAGCGTCTACAGTAGCCGCGTCAATGTGGTTGTAAAAGTCAGATAAAGGAGAGACCAACGTCGGAGATTAGCCGAAGCGAAGTCTTCCGAAACAAACCAAGTACGAGCTAAGAAATTACTAATACATAGTCAAGTCAATGTAGTAGCAGTCGCATAGATGTTAAAAAATGTCCAGCAGTGACATTGAAATGTTACACTTCTGGTCCAGGACAACCAAATCTTCATTGTGAAAAAGGAAGGTCAGATTAAAATTTTTGAACTAGGTTTAGCAGATTAAGTTCAAGGTAAGTATATAATAAAAGCTTTAGACGCAGTTACAATTTTAAGATTGACAATAAGAATTCTTATTGGTTAAAACCATGAAAAAAGTTCATTCTGGAGCAACTCTAAAAACAGCAACTGGTAAAAACGACCAGAATATCAAAAAAGGCAACACAAAGTGATTTTGTTTCATGATAATGCACCATCACACACAGCAAAACTAGTCAACGAAATGATTGAGGCATTTAGTTAGGAAATACTTGCGCAGGCGTTTTACTCACCAGACCTAGCTCTATCCGATTATTATTTATTTGCATCGTTGCATCGTTTTTTTTGGCGTGGCATCCACAAATTGTCAGACAGGTGGGAAAAAATGTATAGCTAGTGACGGGTAATACTTCGAATAAAATATTTTTTATCATTTTTATACAATAAACGTGTATTTTCTATACAAAAATTCCGGTTTCATATTTTCATACCTGGTAGTAAACTGAACTTTTAACAGGGTAAAGTATGGCGTCCGATAGTAATCCCATAAAAAAATTCCAGTGCAAGTTGGATCTGCATTAAATTTAAGGAAATGTTAAATCAAACGATTAATAGTGATAATGATTTACTATTGTCAATGATATTTTCGTACGTTTTAGTGGCGTTATTTTACAATTTTAGACCTTAAAAGAGCTCTTAAAACCCTCAAGGGTATTTTAGACTCACCGTTTGTAGTCAACCAATGTATCAAGTCATTTTTGAATGAGCTCAATTTGAAAATATAATTCTCCTCTTCACTCCATTCCACTAGGTGCCCACTCTCTACCGATACCAACATTTTCTCTCCGTCTTTTTCGATCTGCTTTAATTGAGACTCAGTCAAAAATGTCTCATCTGATATACAATACCAGCCTTGATACTTTGATTTGTAAAAATGACCTTTACTGGCCAAGCATTTCTAAAAGAATGATTAATATTACTACGATTAAATGGAAAATAATAAAAATACAATAAAATAGTGTCATTCCACAAAATAACAAAATTTCCTTCTCATACAGGCATAAAAATGATCATATTCCGTCCATAAACTCACCCAAAACTGTTGAACGCTTTTTTTATGTCTCTCTTCGGTCGTCCTAATAAAATCAGTATATTGGACGGTAAATTTATCCGCCAGCTGACGATACTGAAAAGAAATCTCTTCACAATATCCCGATAATGAAGTGTTATGAGCTTTGGCAGCCTGTTGAATTTTCGTCCCATGTTCGTCAGTACCTGTGGCAAATTTAATTTTCGCACCCTTACATCTCACTTGCTGCCATCTCTGAGCTGCGTCCGCTATTAACGAACTATACAAATGCCCAATGTGGGGATCTATAATTGAATATATTTATTCTTAAATGTAATATAAAGATGGCGCCACATATCGATTAAAATATTTTTTAAACATTATAGCTTCTTAAATTTTAGTTCAGATTAAAATTTAATAAATATTAATCAAAGAAAGGAAATTATTCAAAAAATAGTAAATTAAATTTCAGTGACAATTCGAATAGAAAGAAGTAAATATTTGTATGATGATTTGAGGTTAGTTCACTTACTTGCATTCACATAATAGATAGGCGTTGTATAGTAAGTTATTGCCTTTGAACAACTGTATTTCCTTAGCAAATTAACCGGTTTCAGACACATACTTGCTTTTATTTCAAATATTCATTTTTTTTTAGTCGCCGTATATGTTGTGGTTAAGTGATCTGCAGGTCTAGATATCGATATTAAAACTGTTGTCGATACAATTAATATCGGTATTAACAGGAGATAATGCTCTAAAATATTCAACTAGACGAAAAGCTATTTCATTTTCGAAATAATGATATATTTTTTTGTTTGTTACAGAAAAAAAATTAATCTGTTTCACAGTCCAATTTTATTTTAATCTGGTGTATTTGTAGTTGCCTACACTTTAATAGTAGTAGTGACTTTACCTCTAATAAAGAATATCTAATAAATGGAGCTATTATTTTTGTATATCTTGATTAGTAACAATAGAGAAGATATATTCTACAATAACAGACTCTGCATGCAACATTACAGATTGGAATATAATTCAGTTAGAAGTAGAAATTGTATGTTATATAAAAATATTAATTGTAATGCAACTATTTAAAAATAACAATTAAATATTTACAAAAATCTAACTAGGACTATTCAAGAACTTCGAATGGATGAGACTTAAAAATATAATTTGAAATATAGTATGAAATCGCTGAAACTGGGATATATTTAAATGACTCAATGAATTTCAAAAGAAAAAATAATTCCCAATAAATTAAACGAATCAACAAAATAATTCTTCATAAAAAGGCGATAAAATAAATTTTAAAATATATCCTCAAATCACATTAATGTGTACTATGACTTCTACAATATTGTCTAACAACAAAATTCGACGGATTTCAAGCAAAAGAACAGAAAAGGTTCTTCTTTTTCTTATGGCGGCGTCTTCAAACGAAGGTTGGTAACCATCATGACTTTTTCACTTTGTCTACAGCTTCTCTAAATAACTGGTTTGATGTACAACTAAACCATTCTCTTCGCGATTCTTTTTCCCTCTATCTTTCCCCTCATAATCATTATCAATAGTTTGTAACGTTGTCCTCTCATTAAGTGACCAAAGTATTCCAATTTGTGTGACCTTAGCTGTGGCTATTAATTTTACTGACCCATTATTGAAACATTATTGATTCTATAGTGGCTCAAAAAACCTGGCTTAGATCTACATGGTCTTCTGCATACTGGGCATTTAAAGTCAAGCGACTACAAAATTACATGCATCCTTTGGCAATGACCTAACCATCTCTCAGCTGAGATGGTTAGGTCATTGATCTGGGATTCCATGCTCAAACTATTGGCCCTTTCAAGTACTTCTACATTCATCTGATAGTTTTACATTTTTGTTCTCAGAATTTTCCGAAGGCAACCAACATTTTCCAGAGGATGGGATGCCAACCTTAGTATTGTAAAAACTAATTTTGCTCTGTTCCTTTCAGTCTCGGTTACTAAACACCATTCTCATTATAAATCCAAAATTGGCACCACCTCACTTTATTTAATATTTAAACTCTTCTAACAAGTCAGTGGGGCGGAATATTTGAGTTCCTAAATACGGGAAGCATACTAATTCTTCTAGTGGTTGACCATTCACAAGAAATCCTTATCATCATCGTTATCTTCGCCTAAAAAGCCCTCTTTGTGCCTCGCCCGTTGTAATCTTCTTTTTCTATCTGTACCTATTAGCTGCCATGGTTTTCCAATTTGGTAGGCCTATGTTTATGGCATCGCACTTAATATCGTCCTCCCATCTGAGCCTAAGTCTTCCCGGTTTTCTTCTACCATCTGGTCTTGTAAACAATATTCTGTCAGGCATTCTATTAGCATCCATCCTGATAACATGCCTCGCCCAGCTGAGTCGTCTGAGTTTGATGCTGGGCACAACATACCCCTCGCTCCAAAGTAAGTACAGAGGTACACATTTTTATATTCTTTTTTCTAAATTTTTGTTAAATATTGTTTATAGTATTTTTTGAAACTAAGTTTGATATTAAGTTTTCTGTTATATATTTATATTATACAGTTATTGTACTAATTAAGTATGCTATTGTAACTTTATTTGGCAAACAGTGTCTACTATTGTAATAACTCTATTTCTCTGGCCTTCATTTAATCAGTTCATATCCACTGTATTTTTCCAAGGAACACAAGTTTACGCATTTAAAAAGCCAAATAAGAAAATTATAGTGAAATCCTACAGATAGAACTGACAAAAAAACAAATAAATGAAGGAGAAATGTAACAAAAACAAAACTACAAGAGGTGGCAAAATTAGAAAGGAACATCAGATAGAAAGATGTATATTGTAGACCAAAGATCGTGGAAACATAATAAGAGGAAGAGGAAAACCACAAATGAGATGGGTAGAGAGGGCAATAACTGGATCTAAATAGATGCATTTTTCAATGGGCAGAAAAAACTGCAAATTGCAACAAGGTCTACACCCAAAGCAGTATAGAATAAAACTATATAAATAATTGAAATTTTCAAACAAGGCTATTAGGTTGAATGTAAAAATAAAACAATTTATATACAATATACTTAGTTTATTTTCATGACATATATCTTACTGGGACAATTTTCATCATAACATGTTGATAGCTATATTAGTAGAGGTATCAAAATTACTACAAAAGAAAAGAGCATGATACACTTTAAGTTATCTGTACAATCTTAAAATAAAAATGTATTAAGAATGTTTAATTTTTTTCAGAATCTATAAATATAACAGTTATTAAAACTATAATTCCACATCGCACTTCACACTTCACTCATCTCACTCCATTCAAAATTCATACTAATGATCAGTCTTACTCTTAAACATCCATCTATTTTATACCCTCAAAATTTCCAAAGATTTGTTGTAACAAATTGCAATCCAATCTGGTTGGGTTGCTCCCCATTGAATTTGATTAACTTCTCCTTCGGCAGCAGTGTAAGCCAAAATTGGATCTTCTATTGCTCTTGGCATTTGTTGAATATCCCAAATCAATGCTTGATGATCATCACCTAAATTTCAATCACCGACAAACTCATTAATTAATAATTAATAAGTGAAATGTGTTGTCACTAACCTGCTGTGCAGATATGACAACTGGAATGAGGTGCCCATGCAATACCATTGACACATGCCCTATGGTTATTGAGTCTTGCTACAGGTGTACAAGGAACTCTCACATCCAGAATTATAACCTCACAAGAATCCATAGCAATTGTGGCTAAGTAATTAGGATCCTGTTTATTCCAGGCAAGTCGTAGTAAAGGTGTATGAGCAGGATCTTCATATATAATGGTGGAATGTTCCAAATGTCTTAAATCAAACATCCTCACTGACCCATCTGCTCCCACTGAAGCAAACATATCTCTACCCCCTCCTGCCCGGGAGAAGGCAATATCGTAAACTTCTTTATCATGAGCAATAAGCTGTGTTTTAACATGACCAGATACCAAATTTACTCTACCCATAACCTGCACAAAACATATATTAATATAAGATATAAAAAATATAATTAAATAATTACCTGTCCTGTTTCAAGACCCCAAATTGTGCAAGTTGTGTCAATAGATGATGTACCAACTAAATTGGGATCTACTTCATTCCAGTCGAAGCTTGTCAATGGGGCACAAAAATCCGAATTTTTGTTATTATTTAAAACACATTCTAACCTGGTGTCTGGCTCCCCAGCTCTCCAAACCCGTAAATAATCACCACTAAAAGAGTCAAATTAAGATTATTGTACCCTATTCACTTTATCTTTCTTAAAATCTCAAAGCAAATTGTAATAACCTTACATGAACTAAAAATAAACACAAGTCCTTGTAATTTTACCTTGTTGCTAACAAATCTGGAAATATCCCTTTGCTATCAGGTATCCACATAATTTTGGTGGTCGGATAAGGGTGTTCAAATGTACTTTTAGCAGTGAATTCACTGTTGTCTTCATCTAGAGAAACAATTTGAACTTTGTTGTTATACTCTTCAACAAAACTACCCAGAGCTAAACGAAAACGTTTATCGGGTCTAACCGACCAATTCATGCTGTACAGGGGCCAGGGGGCCACATACTTGTAAATTTCTTTCCGTTTGCCCGGAACACCTCCGGAATGGGCCATTTTTAAATAAGAAATCTTTTTATATCACTGGCGAATAACACAACAACACTTGTATTAAAACACAAAGTTGTTATATAAATTAAACAGCAAAAAAGATATTATGTACTATATCTTTAATAAATCTAATCAATAATTAGTTACATTTATCAAAATAACCACTACACATAAAGTAAGTTTGAGAATGACTGACAGGAAGCTATAAAGTGCCATTTCTGTCATTTACAGGTGCCATCTTTCTCTGTTTACATCAAATAGAGGAAAAAGGATGGAAACTATTAATGTTTAAAGTGAGCATTTTTGAGAGTAAAATCAGTTATAAACTAAAAGTTTTAAACTTTTATATTTGTGTTTTAAACTGTACCTAAAAACATAGGTTCGGATTGGTTAGACTTATTTTATTTTTTGATTAAAAATTTCGATCCGACTCTAGTAAGGAGTAGAAATATCGATACAATTTAAGAGCAATACTTCGATACTTTTTATTTACATATGTTTTTAACTGAATATATATAGAAGTTTAAACGAAGTGGTCCAAGCAACTACTAATTTGTTTTAATGATATAAAATGATAAAAGGACTACATAGAATAAAGAGTTTAAATGCATTTTATTATAAACAGATAATTTATCTTGTGTTCACATTTTCCAAAAAAATTATCTCAATCAATGTTCTACCTGATAATAAAATAAACCCACAAACCAACAGAAAAAAAGTTAAATATCTAATTATATCCTAATCTTTAGCTGCAATCAATCATCGATGTTTGGTAGTTATTTTTCAAACTCATCAGTCTCTATCAGAACGCCGTAGCGGTTTGGTAATGTGAGAGCGTCGTTTTTTCGAGTTATCGGAAGCGCCGCGACGCGTAATTTTTCGCGCCAAAAATAATTATTCAAAATTGTTGCTTTAATATAAATAAACCTTGGCAAGTTTTTCTGTGAATAATAAGTGCAAATAAATACAGTTTGTGCGTATTGTTAGTTAAATTAATACAATACAATATTTTGGATTTTTTTTTTCTTTTAAACGTAAGTTAAAACAACTTGTCTCTGGTTTTAGGCATAATTGTTATTCTAAAATACAATTAAGGAAATTACTGATTTAGCTGTATAATATTAGTCAAATTTAAAAGTATCGAGCTACTATTTGGTCCTCAATTTATTTATCAAAAAGCAACATTTTAGGCGCTAGCTTTTTTTCGCCTAGAAGCTGAAAAAGAAAGCCCAGTAAATAATTCGTGCGGCTTTGGAAGATAATACTGTTTTGTACAGTACTTGAAAAAAGTGGCCCCAACTGAATATTTTGAATTAAATGGTGCAGAACGTCTGGGACAGCTAAAAAAGTGGAGATAGAAAAACTTGTATCGTACATTGTTAGAACTGCGACAAGAATGCGGAATAACACCGCAAACCTTAGGGGAGTTAAGGTAGGGAAAATTCAAAAGATAAGTCGTTGGGTACCCTATGAACTCACAGCTGAGAATAAAAGTAGAGGTTTTGATGTTGTGTCATTACTCTCCAGATTTAGGAAAATAATTA
Source organism: Cosmopolites sordidus (assembly GCA_031761425.1). Classification (NCBI taxonomy): domain Eukaryota; kingdom Metazoa; phylum Arthropoda; class Insecta; order Coleoptera; family Curculionidae; genus Cosmopolites; species Cosmopolites sordidus. The sequence continues at coordinate 889,037 of JARFXV010001350.1, read as the reverse complement.
GCTGCATAAATTTATGATCTGCGACCAAAAATTGATCCTCTACGATAATCCAAAGAGATAAAAATCGTCTGTTAATCCTGGTGAGTCATCAATCAGTACCTAAAGCAAATGTCCACGTCAATAAGGTATTGCTGATTACATAGTAAAATTAACTGGGCCTCATGTATTATCAGCTGCTCCTTTCTGGACAAGCGGCCAGTGAAAGGACATCATTTTGGTTCAAGAAAACGCGCGGCTATATACACCCAAAAGGTCTGTGGAACTTATCATCGAGTAGGACTAGGAGATTTTATCATACTCTCTATAGTTGATAACCGCTTCACATCTCTTGAAAAAGTTGAAAAAAGCTTTAGTGACTTAATTATATCAAAACCTCCAAGTTTTTTTTTTCGATCTGGGATTTGGAAGTTGGCTAAAAAGAGGCGAAATTGTATAAAAAGCGAGAGAGATTATTTCGAATATTGAGTGCATTTTTCATAAATAAATATCAAATTTAGTAAAAGAAAGGCGGACAATTAACTTAACAACCTAATAAAATGAAATATAAGCTCTCATTATCATATGAAACCTTTTTTTTTTAATTTCAATTTATTTATTTATTTTTTTTTTTAATTTCAATTTAATGTTTGTCAAAGTCTAAAAATTCAGTATTTTTATTATTGTATATAGGTCGATTTTATAATTCAGTAAGTCGCAAGGTAGATATCAACCATTATTATTATTCAGCGCTAGAGGTCTTCAAGGTCCATGGGTTTTTATATCCCTATACAGCTAACTGTCGGTTTATTGGGTCTCCTATATTATGACCACCCTTTCCATACATCGACCGCGACCGATGCCGCTTAACCTCAGTTATCGAAAACTGATGTTCATATGGAGGGGAATATAATCTTTATCCCTGCACTCAATTAACTTTTAATAACTGACTACGAAATTTTACATAACATTGTTATGTTGTCTATTTGTTAACCTCCTACATATAAGGAGAGCAAAGGGAGAGTAACCTTTTGCAACATAATCCATACTTTCTTTAAAGATTTTAGATGTGAATTCTTGCCTGTTGCTCTTATACTAAAAATTATATGTAAATTTGACCCTCAACATCATTTCATATCTAACTTATGGAGATTTTTTCACGATTTTCACGAAACGTTAAATCATTTGTTTCTGGTCGAATGTTGCGTTGATCAAATAGCATCCTCACAGATTTGAATATTGTTAATGTAAATGCTTATGCAACTTAATATACGCAACTTATTCCGAAGGGTATATGAAAGGGTATGACGAAGAAAGTGAACAGATAGATTTTTACAAAAAAATATTGAGCGTTCCTGAGAGTACTTAGCAACGCCATCTAAGACAGATAATGGATAGCAGATTGCACTAAAACAAGCCAAATTAGGAAGTTCTCAGTGTGGCGATCTGTCTGTGAATAGAGGTTCTCGTGGGGAGATGGTGCATACTGTAAATGAGACGTTTGGCCATGTTGGATGACTATCGCCTAGAGAAACTGTATTTTATACGGTAAAATAACCTCTTGTGAAACTAGACAAGGCGAATAGAAACCACAATAGGTCTCCAACAAAACCCAGAGGAGATACTTAGTTCATCAGTATCAATTTCTGAGGTCTAGAAACAGACATATCCCACCTCCTAGCCAGTTCGAATGTACAGCATATGGTGGCGTCATCTCATCTAAAGTAGGTATTTTCAGTAATAAAAGATCACACACCCGATAATCGTGGATGTTAAAAGAATTAACTCGGATTCGAGACTCGGCTATATGTATGAACATAAAAATTAATAAACAGATAATAAAAACCATGGTGATAGATAGCAGTACAAGAACTACACTAGAACAAGTTAATAAATTTAACAATCCGCGTACAATACAATAATAGAAGAGAGCTATAAAATGGACAGCGAAATATCTGAGAGGATAGAAAAGGTTGGAAGAATATGCAACACATATTTAGAGGAAAATAAAAAATCACAACACGTAAAAATAGAGATATACAAGAAAAGTAGTGAACCTTCTTAATATACCGCAGGGAATCATGGACGAGGTCAAACACAAACAACAACAGAATTACAAGCATATAAATGAAATTGTTTAGGAAAATCCAAGGAAGCAGAATATTAGACAAACTTACTATTGAAATGGTATTAGAACAAAGAAACATAAATACTAATAAAACCGTAAAGAAGAATAGTTCTCAAAAGACTACTTGGTTGGTTAGGCCACCTCCACAGAATGAACGGCCTAAGAATAGCCAGTCAAATGTACAAACCGAGATTACAGAACAAAAATAAAATAACGAGAACACGTATGTGTGAAACTTGAACAGGACTGTCTTGGAAAAGAAAAGGGAAGGAACACTATGTTAAAATAAATTGTATATATTGTATTAGTCTATAATCTGGCATATAACGATAGATTTTAGTTTAAATAAATAAAAAAAAATTAGTACACTTTAACAAAACCAGACGAACTTATTTGTCAAGTTTATATTTTTTACCATAATTAGGTAGGTGTTATTTAATTAACCAATCTCGATTGATAAACAAATATTAAATACTCATGTACTTACTGGCGCGTCTATTTAACAATTATATACTTTAAATATAACCTTATTTGTATAAATAAAATTTTTACCATATTTGATATGATAAAAAATGAGGTAGATTTGTACGGGGGATATTGATAAATCATTGTTTTTTGATATACCAGGATAGTCCCAGAACTAGCCGACCTGATTATTGTTTGAAAATAATGACTATGGTAGAAAGCACCAACCTTATAAAGCTTAAGTTTGAAATTTGACGACGCTACGTTATTGAGTATTTGTTTGGCAGCCATTAATAGTGAACGCTCTCAGTAAATTCGTGAACATGGAAAAAATTAGTCATCGTTATGTGATACAATACTTTCATTTGAAAGGCCTCAGTTCAACCGAGGAGCGGAGCTAAATTCTACTCTGGGGAAGTCTTCTCTTTCATTTACAACAGTTAAATATTGGGCTGCAGAGTTTACGAGGCCGTACGAGCTGCCAAGATGAACATCGGTGATCCCCAAGGCGATCACGTCAGAAATAGTGAAGAAAATCTACAAAATGTTATTGGATGAACGTTGACTGAAAGTACGCGAGCTAGCAGATATGGTATGTATTTCAAAAAGTGCTGTACATCGCATATTTACTGAAAATTTGGATATGAAAAAGCTGTACGCAAGATGGGTGCTGCGATTACTCACAATTGCGATTACTCACAATAAAAACAGCGTCGTGAAGATATTTCAATCGAGTATTTGGCGAACTTTCACAGTAATAAACCTGAGTTTTTGCGTCGACTCATAACCATGGATGAAACATGGGTCCATTACTTTACACCTAAGACGAACGAACAGTCAAAACAATGGACTGAAAGAGGAATCAGCTCTAAAGAAGGCGAAGATAGTTCCGTCTGCAGGCCAGGTGTCAGTTTTTTGGGATGCGCGTGGGATAATTTTCATTGATTACACTGGGGAACAGCAATTTTGTTGACTTGGATCTGTGACTTGTTTTTGACTAATTTTTCACCTCTAAATTAAAAAATATTCACAGTTTTTCTCTATCACGTCAAGTTTTTAAGCTACAGCATACCCCTCATTTTACCTTAAAAGTGTACATACGAAAGGAAATAAGGTGAGATCTGACCAAATGGATTAGAATATTTTATTCATACAGTGGTTAACATATTATTAAAAGTTAAATTGTGTTTATACAAAAAATAAATAAAAGATATTATGGTAAAAATTTTTTCTTATAGCATTTCCTGGAGTGTTCAGTTTGTGGACATTCTCGCTTGATGCTTCAACAGTAGTCAGCCATCATACTGACATCCGATCTACCTTGATACCGCGCTTCCATAATCTTTAGATCCTGGTGGAATCGCTCGCCCTGTTCATCACTAACAGCACCAAGATTTTCTGGGAAGTTAGCAAGATGACTATGTAAGAAATGCAGTTTGATGCTCATGTTACAACCCAGCTTTTTAAAGCTCTCCAAGAGTATTTAACAATATTTTTAAAAGCCAATCAAGCATTCCTTTCAAGTTCGGTCATTGTTTCAGTGAAATTTTCATCTTTAACGAGTTGCCGAATCTGCGTACCATCAAACACACCAGCCTTTATCTTTTCATATGACAGGCTATGGAATGCCGAAATGATATACTTAAAGCAGTCTCCTTCAATTGACCAAGCCTTAACAAATTGCTTTATGAGACCTAGTTGTATATGCAAAGGCGGAAATACAATGTTTTTTCTGTCGACAAGTGGCTGATTTAAAATGTTTGGATCACCAGGTCTTAGGTCAGATCTTGGCGGCCAGTTCGATTGCACCCAATGCTTCTCACGAGCTCTGCTGTCCCACATGCATAAAAAACAGGGATACTTGGTATACCGGCGTTCTTGGCCAAGAAGGAAAAAGACCATTTTAAGGTCAACACAGATGATTCATTGGTGCATGTTATATTGCAACAAGTCAATGACTTTCTTTATGTCGCCATATTCTTCACGCAAAGAGCTTGAATGACCTATTGGGACTGAACCGTATAAATTTCCATCATGTAGGAGAACACACTTCAAGCTACGCTTTGAGCTATCTATAAACAATCGCCATTCAGTTGCGTTATAGTTAGAAATTGCCAATTCTTTTATTAAATCTTCTATGTTCTGGCAATATACAAATCCGTCATTATTTCTGCAGTACTGCCCAAATTCACTTTCTCTGGATCGATAGTAAGTGACTTTAGCACCTTTGTCAAGCAAACTTTTTTCGTGCAGTCTTGATGCTAATAATTCCGATGCTTTTTTGGATAGTCCCAAATCTCGTGTTAAATCATTTAATACATGTTAATTGAATCCTTTACGAACAGAATCATTGGAAACTTTGAATTCGTCATCGGTGGAGTCACTTTGATCTTCACTTGATTCACATTCTTGTATTTCTAAAGAAGGTAATTCTTAAAAAACTGGCACTGGAATTTCAGCTGAATGAGGCACAGGGCGTATAGCTGACGGAAAACTAGGGTACTCAATTTTATGTGTGGTTTTCTTGTTGAATCCTGATGTTTTCACTATGCAAAAGTAGCAATCACTTAAGTGATCTTTGGGCTCTCGCCAAACCATTGGTATACCAAACGAAAGTTTATTACGTGGTCTCTTCGTTCACATCCGTAAACTCTCTACACACTGCTTGCACACTTTATGAGGGGCCCATGATTTATCTTGGTCACCTATTTTCACTTTAAAATAAGCAAAATAGGCTTGAATGACAAATGTACTAATATTTGTCCGTTGAATGGGGATGGTAAAGCTGCCACATATATAACAAAATGAATTAGGGCTGTTTAAGTACTTATGACGAGAACTACCAGAGCAAGACATAATGAAAATCTGTAGTTGTGTATGTATATTTTGACTTCACTATATCAGAGCGACACAGACCCGCGTACTTTAGCATCTCATGCGTAACTGACCGAAATAGTTTTGGATGACGCAACGTCACTCACGCCTCCACTCCTAGGTAGAAGAAGGTTCGCCGGTAGGAGAGCAGTAGTGACTTCTGTGATTCGCCAAGCTTAGTCGGATGCGCAACAACTGTAGAGAAAAAACTTGACGTGATAGAAAAAAACTAAATAAAGTTTTGGAATTAGCATGTCAATTTACGTATAAAACAGCTTAAATATTGAACTCAACAGAAATTATTTTTCAAATTATTCTCCAGTGTTATCTAAACAAAGGAAAAACAATCAACGACGAATATTATGCGAATTTATTACAGCGTTTGAATGAAATCAAGAAAAAAACAGGTGCATTTGGCGAAAAAGAAAGTTTTGCTTTATCAAGACAATGCACCAGTTCATACATCCGTTATTCCGATGGACAAAATCAATGAGATAAAGTTCGAATTGCTTCATCACGCACCCTATTTGTCAGATTTAGCACGCTCAGATTATTTGCTGTTTCCAAATTTGAAAAAATTACTGTGGTAAAATGACGGTGGTAAACGATTTGCTATGGATAAATATATGAGATATGGATTTACCTATTTTGAGGAGCTCGACGATTCTCACTATAAACAGGGAATCGAAGCTTTGAACATCGCTGGAAAAAGTGTAAAGTATTGTTGTCTTTGTTGGGACTACCATCGTATATGTCCGATAATATTGGTTGATGCAAAAGTTCGGTCCATTTTTTTTAGAAAAAAGTTATTTACTAAATAATATTTAATCAATATAGTGCGTGCCGTTCTGTTTGATGACCTTTTTCCATATCTCTAGTAGCTGCATGATCCCGCGCCCATAATAATCTCCCCTCAAGTTCTGAGATTTCTGGCTAAAGAACTGATGCAGATAATTTTTAAATTTTCCAAGAACGTAAAGTTTTTACAATCTAAGCTCATTTGTTTTATTGGAACCTTCGGTGTGAAACGTTAAACTCCAGGAGATTTATCCGTAAACACCAAATCACTTTTTAAAATTATTCCACGCTCGTTTCGCTAATTAGTGTTTCGCACCGTCCAAATATAAGAATTGATCTATGGTGACTTTACGGTCAGAGGAACTAATCCTTTATCGTAAGTACACTGCCAAAATTAAGCTTATTGGAGAAGATCTTTGGTTTCTTAAGTCATGTCGTAATAAAATATGTTTGTTTTATTAAAGTAAATATTTCAAAATTTTCTAAAATATGTGACAAATAACTAATTTTGCAAAACAGAAATCTTTACAAGAAATTAACTTTTAAATTAATTAATATGCCCAATATGCAATCGAGTATGACAAAGTGTAATAATAGGGCTTTGGATGAGTATGGAAGCATTCAAATTAAAAAATGTAAGAAAACTCTGCACCAGGATAAAGGAGCTAACTGGTTCAGTCAACTTTTTCAACTATTAATGTAATGCTTGATTAACTTCACGGTTCATGATTTTACACATTTTATTAGGTATGGTTGTTATATAAATAAATCACAGTTTTGTTTTTGAATTTGAATCATTTTCTAATGATGCTAACATTGTTAGCGAAACGCGCATCGAGAAGATTAAAAAAGTGTTTCCGTATTTAGTGGTAAGTCTCTTTAAGTTTAGTTTTAACAGTTACGTTATTGAACAACGCTGACAAAATATTAACACAGTGTGACTAAAAATTAACTTAGCTAAAATGAAAATCATGTCTGTCAACAGACCGTAATAAAATAGTGTCTGTTAACGATATCGTATTGGTATTTTTCTATTATATTATTTCATGTTTCTGTAATTGTTTTTTGATTATTGCTGGTAGGATTTTATGCCCTGTGTTTGGCAAAGTATTCCTCTTATATTTCTAGCCTTCTTTCTGCTCACCTTTCTTGTGTAATGTTATTGTTTGGTATTAATGTTTATCTTGACATTGAGTTGACATTGTTTTTTTTCTTCATATTTCTCAGATAGAATGGAAAATTTCAATGGCTGCACCAGCATGATGAGCAATAATAATAAGGATATAGAGATAATAATACTCAAGGATATAGAGAAATAACCAAAACAATAATTAACAACGGTATGGATTGGCACACCTACGAAAAGAAAACGAACAGACCTGTAAGATTTATATTTAGAGTTTTACATCCTTCCTGTGATGCTGCGAACATTCTTGAAGGACTAAAAGGAAGATAATAGTATCCGTACATACACATACATGTGTGAGATGTGCACGTAACCATCCAACAGCAGAATGCACGAGACCTGGGAATGTTCCCGCCAAGTGCGTTAACTATAACGAAGCAACCTTAACGTCCAATTACATAGCACGCACAATAGTCAAGGAGCTACAAAAAAGAAGAGATAACACATCATTAAGAATAGAAATATTGACCGACCCTAACAAAGTACCTGATTTATTGGACTTCTTTATTACAACAAAAATATCAGCAAACTTTGTTAAGATTGAAGAAAACTTCGACTTCGATTCTGATCATTCAGTAGTTATAATAACACTGAGTGTCCGAATCAAAAGAAAGCTCGACCCATATTAGTCAATAAAAGTACCGACTGGGAAAGCTTTAAAATAGAACTTTAAAAAAACATTAATCTCAATACATCAGCCTATACAACAAAAGCTTATAACAACACAAAAGAAATTACTCATCTAATTAAGTGAGTTAACTAGCCTGTAGAAATCAGAGAAAATGTTAAAGAAAAAAGAAAAGCTAGAAGAAAATGGCATCAGTCGAGAGATCCAGCTGACAAAATATTTTAAATAACATAACCGAAAGAAGACTTAGCAAGGAAATAAAAAAATCAAAGAATAATCAGTCAGTATAGACGTACAAAATCTAGCGGCGGATGGAAAAGCTAGATCTATGGAAAGCAACAAATAAGATCAAAAGGTCTATAACCTCAACTCCACCGATCAGAAATGAGATGGGATCGTGGGTACGTGACAATAAACAAAAAGCGGAAGCAATAGACACTCTAAGAACTAAAAATATAACTTCAATTACCCCAAAAGAAGTAACTAAAGATATAAAGACCAATTTAAATTCCAAAAAAGCACCTGGGTTTGATTTAATCACAGGTGAAATACTGAAACAACAGCCCAGAAAGGGCGTACTTCTGTTCACATACCTTTTCGATGCAGCCTTCCGACTGAGACATATCCCCGCAAGCTGGAAAGTAGCCGAAATAATCATGATACCAAAGACAGGCAAACCACCCAGCGATGTTAAATTCTATAGGCCTATTTCACGGTTACCAATTTTCTCAAAGTTATTTCAAAATCTGCTGTTAAAACAGTTGAAACCACTCATAGAAGACAATAAGATGATACCAGATTATCAATTTGGCTACAGATCTAAACATTTAACCATTGATCAAATTCACCGAGTTACCGAGAAAATAGAACGTGCACTGTAGGAAAAACAAATATGCTCTGCAGTCATCCTAGACGTGGCTCAGGCCTTTGATAAAGGGTGGCACGAAGGCTTGATATACAAACTAAACAAAATGCTGCTTAAAGAATATGTAGAGATACTGACATCATATATATTGGACACACTGTTCAGAATAAAGCAGGAGGACGAAATCTCTGACTTGAAAGAAATAAGAGCGGGAGTTTCTCAAGGAAGCGTCTTGGTTTCACGTTTTATCAATTATATACTAACCGCCTACTAGTTTTTAAAAACATTGTAATAGCCACATTTGATGACGATACTGTTCTACTAACAGTGGATCAAAACATAGAAACCTCAACTAGAAAACTACAATCAGCAAGCGATGAAATAGTTAATTGGATTAAAAAATGGAAAAATCAAGCTCAACGAATTAAAATCTATACATGTCAATTTAACCAACAAGAAAATAAGAGAACAGCTTTCTCTATATATGGTATAACCGTTTCACATGTGTTGAATGCAAATGAGTATTGATACCAAACTAAGGTGGACAGAGCATGTAAAAAAGAAAAAAGCTGAGCTTGATCTTATAGAAAATACCTATACAGCCATATTGATCCTTCTGTAATTTGTTCTTCAACTGCATGTTAGAAATTCTCATTGTATCATTCTCTTATTTTGCTGACTTCATCTCCATCATCGTCTCTCTTTCATATGGATTATATGGTACATTCATCTCATTTATTTTTGCTTAGTTAGTTTTTCCTCCTTTAATGTTTCGATAGCCTATTTTCATACTACTGTTCTTTAATACCATAAAATATTTTACGTTATATAATATTTACCTTACGTAAAGAAATTAAAAAAAAACGGAGGCTTCTAGTAAAATTAAGGGTAGGATGTTGAATCAAATATAAACTGGAATTTTACAATTACCTTCCTCAGCCAATCACGAGTGGGCTGTCAGTGCAGGTCGTTGCAGTGCAATATATTAGGAGTAGGGGAAACGCTCGGTGAGCTGTTTCACTCAGTTATTTTGTCAGTATAGCCATAAGTGAATAACAGGCTCCAACGTTCATTGCGCAACAGGTTATAATAATGTTTTTAACCAAGGAAGGGGTCAAATTATCCGAAATATTAACTCTGTTGAAGGTTCAATATGGGGATGGGGATATCCTATCTAAGATCCAAATGTTTTGTTGGGCCAAGAAGTTTAGGAGTTGACGAGAGAGTGTGGTAAATGCAAGTCATAATGGACGCCCCAGGTCAAGTCTTACCGCTGACAATATTGGTGCAGTTCGCAACCTTATCGAAGGTGACCGGCGACCCACTATTCATGAAATCACTTTAAAGGTGGGTATTAGCTTTGGGCGTGCTCAAACGATCATCAGAAATCATCTTGGCTTCAGTAAAATCGTTGACCGAATATCAAAAAAAAAAAAATTACAAATTAGTAAGAGACTTCTGAATCGATTTCGACAGGAAGGAGAGACTTTTTTTGAAGCGATCGTGACATGTGAGAAAACGTGGGTGCATTATTACACTCAAGAATTAAAAATGGTGAAGGAAGGATGAAACCTGCCCTGTAAAGGCCAAAACCCGTCTCTAAACCGGTAAGGTTCTCGCGATCTTTTTTTTTTCGACTGGAAGGTAGTGTTGCTGATTGATTTTCTACAGATCGATTTACGGTTAACAACCAGCCTGTTAGACGCAACAAAATCCGCTTACTAGAGCAAAAGACGCGGTGTCCCCATCAGCGACGGCCTCCTTCTCCATCACAAAACCAGGCCTCACACATAGCGCTTTGACGAAGGAAAAACTGGAGAATATGCATTGGGAAACCCTTGAACACCCTCTATACAGCCCATATTTGTCACCAAGTGGTTATTTTTTGTTTGGTACCCTTTGAAAGATGCACTTGGAGGGGTACGATTCGACAACGATCAAGATGTTGAGAACTTCGTGCGCAATTGGCTGATGACCCAAACTCAAAATTTCACAAGAATTCACAAGCTTCCAAACCGCTGGGAAAAATGTGTAGAGCGTGGAGGAGACTATGTCGAAAAATGATCAATAGTTTTTTTGTATGATTTTATAAATAGTTAATATGTATAAAACAATTTCGGTTTATATTTTATTCATCCTCGAATAATGTAAAACCTAGCATAATATTTAGTTATGTTGTCAGAAGATATATACATAATGTCAAAAAAGTACCCGGAATTGGTCAAATTGGTCAAAATGATTATTATTTATCCAAATGTATTGTATCGCCTCTAAAGTAGGCCCCTTCAATTGTCAAAACATTTTTTAAATGCATTTTCCTTAATCGGCTTGAGTTCTGGCCGGTTCGTTGTCGTTATGCAAAATCAAAGAGTTTTCTTTCTACATATCTGGCCATTTTCGACGAATTTGCTCTCTCAATCGCCGCATAATGCTCAAATAATATCATTTATTTACCGTCTGACCTTCTGGCAAGAATTCTGATGGCACAACATCGCGATAATCAAAAAAAAAACAGTCAACATCACCTTAACTTTTCTCAACTTTGACGTGGTTTTTTTGTTTTTGGCTCAGTTGGAAGGCGCCATTCCGAAGTTTGTTGATTGGTTTGCATGCTAAACTCGTATACCCATATCTGATCACCAGTTATAATGCGTTTTATGAATGTGGGGTCGGAATTGGCTCGTTCTAGCATGTCTTCAGCGACTTTTACGCGATTGAGTTTCTGAAGAAAATTAAGGTATTTGGGTACTAGTCGAGAGGCAACGCGTTTCATGTCCAAATAATCACTTGGTAAATGGTACGAATTGATTCGTGAGACACAGAAAGCTCAGCGGCTATCTCACTCAAACTTAAATGACGATTTTCAGTCACCATTTCCTTCAGTTTAGCGATGTAAACTTCAGTTGAAGACGTTGATAGCCGACCAGAGCGAGCCAAATCTTCCACCACATCTCGACCGCTTTTGAATGCACTGTACCACTCATCTGCACGTGTTTTTGACAGTCGATTCACCATAAGCCTGCAACCGTTTCACCGTTCTGCAACATTTTCAGCGACTCGGTACACGAAATTTCATTTGCAATGCAAAATTTAAGACAAATTCTTTGTTCGATGTTTTTATCCGTTGTAAAAACTCACTTGAAATAAACTGACAAAATCGAATAGTGTAAACAAACAAAATGAAGTTGACGTTCAAACTTCGCGACAGTATAGAGGACAGTTGTGCCAAACTTAGCGATAAACATATTTTTTTTTACCCGGTCCTTTTTTAACAGAATGTATATCATCCATTTAACAGAAAATGTATTGCTTGATATTTTTGTTGTACACTTAATAGTAATTATTTCGTTTTTTTACGATATATATTATCAAAGATAAATGAAACTTAACCTAAATCCTATAGTATATTTTTAAAAAGTATTAATCACCCATATCTATTTTATTTTTGAAGATTATTAGTGAGATAAACGCTTTAAATTGTTTTCATGGGTTGCATTCTATTCAGTGTTGTTGAAACTTAACGTAGCAACAAATCTAAAAATACTGCGCTTCATTTTTATTCCTCTAACAATATACATATCCTTTCTAAGAAGTATGTAATTACATTTTTCCTATATTCGCTTTAATTGAAATTCTTCTTAAATCAATCATTTTAATAAATGGTCATTCATTTTAACAGGAAGAAACAACTATATCGCCAGTTTGAGGTGTAATTCTAGAAGACAAAATATCAATCCTACATCTGAACACATTTACGGGTAATGCTATCGGATTGATTTATGAGTTCGTCTCATTTTTTTGAGAAAAATGTTTCTTTTTCCTTTTTATAATTAGGCATATTGCCCGTTTTTTCCTCGCTCGCTCCATCTTTTCTTTGGGCGTCCTTTTGATCTTGTTAGTTAGGGATTTTTTCTTCACCTGTCTCACAATGAATACGACATCCGTGCACGAATGTCTATTTCTAAACCTTTGTTGTTCTTCTTCCACTTGTATTTTTGCGTTAATTTTTGTTGTTGTTATCTTTGTTTTTAATTTCAATGCACAGTTTTGCAGATTTATGCCTCTATAGTTATTGGGATCCTGCTTTTCTCCTTTGTTGTGCATTAGAATAACTATCGCCGTTTCCATTCGTCTGGAATTCTATTCGATCTTATGATTATCTGTATGAGTGTTTGAAGCTGCTCAACCAGAGAGTATCCTCCATATTTCAAGAGCTCGTTCGCTATCTCGTCTTAATCGGAGGATTTACGATTTTTAAGTTTTCCCAGAGTTATCACATGCTTTTCTAAAAATTACACTCTTTAACAAGATAGAGGGTGTCCCAATAGGTACTGTATAGGAATTTTAATTTACAAAGACTTCTGGCAAGCAAATAGTCGTGTATCATTCAGAATTGACCATTCTACGATTCTCTAGTTCTAGTCTAGATTTTCTGTTGTGAAAATGTGCCTAGAAGCATGAGGATTATCAACTGACCACAAATTAATATTGTGGGAATTGTGAGTTCCATTTCGGGTAAATAAAACCTCGACCATAACCAAAATGTTTCTGGTAAAGTTGTGATTCGTCTCACGTTACTGTAAGAGCCACTCGCAGAACTGAACTCTTTAGGGTGGTCTTATAGCTCTAAGGCTTGAACTCGTTGCACCTGAAATGGGTGCAACTGATTTTCCCGCAATGTTGTAAAAACATTTTTTGCCTCAGTTCAACTTACTATGCTATTTCTCGAGTATTTGTTGTTGGGTTTTCCGCGACAAGATTTAAAATTTGTTCCACCTATTGCACGTTTTCAGCTACTCTCAGTTTTTACGCGTGCTCTTCACGATGTTCCTTCAAATCACCTGTGCCTCCGGCTCTTTGCCCAACCCGAATAAATGATTTCGGCAATGGGTGAACCCGAAAAGGGAAACGTTCAGCGTATAGCTGAGATGCAGCATTGGTATTTTGAAGGCACTCTCTAAAAATTAACGGCATGTCAAGTAATTCACTATTCTCATATACGTCGGCCATTTTATCTTTCCAAAAATTACGGTAGAAATCCACTTTAAAACTGACAATAAAATACAAGATAAGAAAATAAAAGAATGCATGATTCACAAAAAGGTTAATTAAAGAAACATTAATTGTCTTCTTTTAAAATTTATTAGATGCTGTAGCGACCTAATTTTAGAGATATTTAAGAAATGGAATTTGGGATCATCATCATCATCATGATGCAGGAAGAAGGCCTCCTCAGCATGATTACAACTCGCGCGATCCTGAACTTTCCTTTGCCATTCGGGTCTAATATACTTGATGATGTCATCGATCTATCGTGTTTTAGATCTTCTTCGTGGACGCTTATAATCAAAGGCTATTCATTCCAGGATTGCTATGTTCCATCTGTCGTCACATTACCTCGCTATATAGCTTGCTCACTTCCTTTCCAATGATGTCACATACTTTCGTCTGTTCTCTGATCCATTTGCAGGTTTTTCCTGTTCCGCTTTGTAATACCAAACATACATCTTTCCACTCCTCTCTGTGCTACCCGAAGTTTTTGCATTGATTGTTATGTGTGTGTCAATGTTCAGTATGTCAGAATAGGCAGGACTCAGTTAACTCGCAGTTCCACTTCCCGGGTAGTATCACCCTCCATTGAAATCCTTTGCGCAAGAAATATTTAGTGGTCTACTGCCTCTAAGTCACTTCCTAAAATAGATATTCTTCTTTTTCTACAGGTTTATTTTCAAGCCAAATGGTTCTCCCGCCTTTTAAAGCTTTTGTATGTGTCTTTGCAGTTTATCTGGCCTTGTGACAGGAGAACGATATCATGTGGAAATCTAAGGTGGTTTAAGGTAACTTAATTATGTACCATTTATTTTTATTCCATCTTGTTTCGAGTCCAAACTACGGGACACCTCTTCAAGGCCGGCCGAAAAAAGAACAGGCGACACACTGGCGTACACCCCGTTCTATATTGGTTTTAACTTCAAGATCATCCATGTGAAATGTCGCTGTAGCTTCATCATACATAGATTTCAGTAGGTTCACATAGGCTCTGTCTATCCCTTGTTTAAGCAATGCATCCATTATGGCTTGCTTTGATAATGAGTCAAATGTCTTTTCATAGTCAATAAAAGCCGAGCACAGTGGCATGGTGTGTGCATTGTGCCTTTCTATGGCCTGTTGGGCAACCTGGATATTATCCATTGTACTGAATCCACTTCTGAATTCTGCTTGCTCGCTTGGTTGAGCATCATTCAGTGTTTTTAATATTCTTTTAGATAATATCTTGGTGAAAACTTTGTACAATACTGATAGGAGGCTTATTGGGCGGTATTTTTTAAAATCTTCTTGTGCGCGTTTCTTATCTATCTTATCCTTATATAAAATAATCACTTTTTTCATAGGTCGGGTATTTTTTGTTCTTTGAGGCATTTTGAGTATAATTTTGCTAGTATTTTATGTATAGTTCGATCACCAGCTTTTAACATTTCAACAGTTACACTGTCCTTTCCTATAGCTTTTGTTACTTCATCCAACAGTATATCTGCCATTTGCTCTTCCGTGGGCATTGCTCTCTTTGACTGGTTCTGATATTCGTATAACTTTGAATAAAATCTTCTAATAACCTCTAACAGTTTCCTTCGTTCGCTACACACTGTGCCATCCTCACGGATTAAGGCAAACATTTGTGTCCTTTTATTTCTGAGTTTGTGTTTTGCTTTGTTTTCTTCTAGTATTTCTTGCATGTTGAATCGATGCGGTTCCTTTCGAATACGTTTTCTTATAGTTTTGCAAAGCTCAGCGTACTCGACTCTGCCAAAAAGATTCCCTGCATTCCTCATTGTACGCCGTTTTTTCATTAAATTAATAGTCTCATTGGAGATTTTAGACTGAAACTTTTTTTGCTGGTGCTATTGCAGCAGGCATTTCAAGCACATTGTCGATGATTTTTTCATACTGATCCGTTATTTCCGTCTCCTCTGGGTCTTGCAACACTGCAAAGTGGTTCGACAAAGCAATCTTAAGATCGCTTCCCCTCTGAAGCAGCCGCTCAGAATTCTTACCATTCTTGTACGCTCTCTTCGGCAGTTTATCTTAACATTTGCTCGTATCATTCTATCTATGGTCACTTCCAACATTAAAACGGTCAAGGGCAGTATAATTACAAAATATTGTTTTATCGTTTGATATGATGTAGTCAATTTTACTTGTGATATCAGATGGACTTTTCCATGCCTATTTTCTGCAGATTTTGTTCTTATAAAACAAGTTCATAATATACAGTTCTTGTCCTTCCGCAAAATCAATCCATCTGTCACCTCTATTGTCCCGCACACCACTTCGATATAGGTCAGTTGCATCTTCACCATTTCTTGCTTATCCAATTCTCGTATTAAAGTCACCCATCAGGATTTTATACCTGCACTTCTCGTTGTCTAGAAGCTGGACGATTTGAAGCTGCAACATTTAATTCAGCTGAATGACGCATTGGACTAGTCGGTCAAATATACTTTCAAATTTTACGACATAATCCATTAACTTTCGGTTAATGAGGAATCCAATTATGTTACATCGTCCATTCTCCGTACCTCGAGTGTAAAGTACGTGACTAGTTATTTTCAGTTTAGTTAGCTCATCTCTCTTTCTTCGTGTTTCGCATAGCCCCATGATGTCCCAATGTATGCTCTCAAACTCAATCAACAGTTCTTGCAGTCGTTCATCCGTTTTCATTGTCTTAATATTAAGAGTTGCAGTGTCCAAAATCTAGTGGCACCCTGATCTAACCCGGTATTTCTTAGCACCCTCTACCTTGCCGCAGGTTTTCTCGCTGCCGTAGGTGGTTGCCTCTTGGCCTCCGGGCACTGAGGACCGTGTTTGAAATTATAAAGCCATGTTTGGTTTGAATCGTTGGATCGAAATCTGTCACGCTGATCTAGTGCGGGTTAACAGATTTTGGATCATATTATCATTCAAGTAGGATATTGCTTAAAGCTTTTTTAAAGCTTCATTGACTTACTGAAGCCCCTTTACCACGCCAAGGTCTGATCCACAAAGAGGATATATATATATATATATATATATATATATATATATATATATATATATATATATATATATATATATATATATATATATATATATATGTTCAAAAATAATGATGAAGTGGGCTCATGGATAAAGATATTAAAAACAAAGAAAATATATCCGCATTCCACGTTGGTGCTTTGTCGTTCCCCCATTCGCCATCGTAAGCACAAGCAAGTGTCTCCCAGGACCTGTTTCTGGCCTTAAGCCTTCATCAACTGGGCTCAAGTTGAACGCCTGGAGAGCGGATAAAGGGAACGACTAAAGCCGAATGTTGAATGGCGGCTGCAATCACATGCAGCCCTGCCATCCTGTGATAAACGACCGCGACAGATAAACTGTACGAGACCATCGTGGCCCGTCTAACCTGGGGCAAGTACCAGGTATACCAGATATTCAAAAATAATGATGAAGTGGGTGAAGTTTACATTTTTATGTAAACATACATACCCAAACTAGGATTCAAACCCGGGGCCTTTCGATCGCCTATTTTCACATATCGCCCATTTTCACATATCGCCCATTTTCACAAAATAATTCAACATTTTTAACTCGTCTTGTGTACGACTCCATTTTTATAAATGTCATACAATACACTTCTGAAATGCAAAATTTCATAAAAAACGCTCAATTTGAAAAACCCGTAACATTAGAGATTATAAATTGGGTTTTTAATAAAAAGAACAATTTTTCGAGTTGTCGTATTGTAATGTAAAACCAGGCAACAATGTTATTAAATAAGTATTTCGCAAAGCAAATTTAACAATACACACGTGTCAACACGAGAATGTTTTGTTGAAACAAAATTAAAAAAAATCTGCTTTCACACTAGTTTTATATTAATCGAAGAAAACATATGATAATAATATTTGGTTTCAAACGATGTATTTAGAAAGAGATCAGAGTATGTTTACAATAATAACTGTATTCAAATTGAAGCTTTTCCGAAATTTAATCACGCTTAATGATTCACTTAATATCTGCAAAATATGAAACTTATAATTTATTCCAGATTTTCAGAACAAACATTTTTTATTAGGACAAAAGGCGATGAAACATTATATAGGTTTTTTTTAAAGGAATTTTAAACGAATATATAGTGATATTTAGTTTGTTTAAGATTAGAAGATCCTAGCCAGAATGTAAGAACACATGTGGATTCGTTCCATATTAGACATTTGATGCTTTATGAGTTGTCAAACAATAACAATATCATTAATGTTGTTTGTCATGGTGCCTTGGATGTTATTTTAATCTTTTCGACCCTTTAAAATCTGGAGAACCTGTTGAGTTTGATAAAGATTTGTTTTTGATTGAAACTGCAGCTGATCCCAAACAAACCATTTAGGAATTGGTTATAAAACTTAAAAGTTGTTGGTTGTAACCAACACATGTAGAAGAACAAATGTAGAAGAACGTCTGTCGACCTATCACAGCAAATAATGCGGATAAAAATTCCATCCTTTCGCCACAATTTTTACATCGTTGGTCCGACGTTTACCTCCAGCGACCATACGCCACGTCATCTTTTCTCGTCGTTGGCGTTACATGTTTTGTTGGTTGCCAGAATTCGGGGGGTTTAACTGCTTTCTAAAACATGCGATTTGGACGTAGATTCCCTGCAACCGAGCGTATCGGTAATTAGTTTCAAACGTTGATTTGACGGGTAGGAGCGTTTGATATGTCTCGCGTCGTGTATTTCGTTCGCCTCGCGAATACTTATTTTGATTTGGGATTTGGGATTGTGTGTATACACTTAGTAGTATTTTTTAAATAAAAATATTCAACTTTTAATTGCAAACATGAAGGTGTCTGATTTAAAACAGTTAATAATGACTAATTTAAGTTTGGAGGATAAAGTTCAATTAAAAACGGCCTTTCCACGCCCGTGTTGAATTTAAGTCAAGTTCAAAAATAATGTAAAAATAGAGAAGAGAAGTTTTACGTGAAAATTTGACAGTAAACTATATGTGAAAGTTTTTCAAATATAGAAAAAGAAGATTTGAGGATCGAATTGGAACATTTATATTCAAGATTCGAGATTTGCCAAAATGATGACATTAAAGGCTGTTTAAAGACATTAAATTTTATTTTGAATATGGGACTGGATACAGGTTTTAAAGAAATCACTAAGGCATTGAGAATACTAGTGACTATATCGATGACCATAGCCGAAGCCGAAAGGTGTTTTTCGACTTTGAACTTGATTAAAACATATTTAAGAAATTCAATGGGGGGAGATAGACTAAATGCTTTAAATATTGAGAGTGCCATGGTCGAACTAATTCCGGAGTTAAATGAAAAAGTTATGGAAAAATTTATTTTGGACAAAAACAGGCGAATGGAATTTCACTTTAAAAACCAGGACACGGCGAGGTGCTATTCACCGACAAAAATGTGTACAATAACCCTTTTTTTGTAATAAAACTTTATTTTTTTTGTACTTTTCGAACTTCTCATGTACTTTTTCGAATTTTCTCTATTGATTTGCAGTTACAATAAACTGTTTCAATGGTTTACTCTTCGGGAAACGGTAAGTACCTACTTATTCATTCCTTTATCTGCGCAACAAGCAACAACCCATCCTCCAATGTCCTTGTAAGTAGTAACAATACAACATTTTAATGCTTTCCTGGTTCACCTAGTGCATCTGGTTTCACTAGCACGAAAAGTAAAAAGGAGGAAGGGGAAAGAAAAAAAAATTCAGCAGTACTATTTTCTTTTATGCCCTCCCACTTTAAAAACGCACAAGCCTCCACTGTTATACAGGAATTCACATAAGAAAAACAATGGTTAACACCACGAAAACCACCTTTGTCCACTCCAAAACCAGGTCTTCATCCTAAAAAAGTGTTAATGTCAGTATGGTGGGATTTTGCAGGAATCATTGACTATGTGGGTCTGAATCGTAATGAAACTATAAGTGCTGAATATTATTATGCTCAGGTTGATATAGTGAATATAGCTTTAATTCAAAAACGTCCAAAACGTCCAGAATTACTCAAGAAAATACTCAAAGAGTGTTTGTTAATAGGCTGAGAAGTTCTTCTTCACCCACCGCATTTTCCGGATGCTATGTGGAAAAACATGTTTTACTGCGACAGCTATAAAAACTGTACTGGAAGAATATTTTACTTTAAAATTACCTTCATTTTACGAAAAGGGAATAGAAAGATGGGGGGAGATTCATAACGATGGAGATTTGATTGTAGATTAGACTATATTAACTCTAATAATAAAATAAAATTTTGTATAGTATAAGAAAATGATATTACTTATGAGTGTACCTATTATCTGGCAAACTAAATGGTTTTTTTGTGTTACGTTGTGAGGTACTAGGTGCGCTACTTTACGAAATAGGAACGCCACTTGACTAAGCAGGATTTTTGTGATTTCTATTTACCAGTGCCAAATGCTAAATGTTCGAACACCACGTCGTTTCAAGCAATCATCCGAATTTGAAAAAGGACGACCTATGTATTATTTTAAAAGAATCATGTGACCGGTTATAACTGCTTCTATCGCTATGAGGACCTGGATAAGATGTCTCGAGAATCAGAGTTTTGTATGACTATGAGGTTTGGGTTGTCTTACAACTCTCCAAGGATAAGATGAGCGATATCTTAGCCTCCTTACTGTACGACATCGACATGAAGATATTCAGCAAGTGAGCGATGCTTTAGTAGCAACTACAGATAGGCCTGTTTCGAGGATGATTGTTCATCGAAATTTATTTATGATGGAAATGCGAACATATCGTGCTTATTGGGTACTTCCTTTTATAGCGCCCCAAGAGAATACAAGGCAGGAATTACACACTCGGTCACTCGAAGTGTTACTAATTAAAAATGCTGTACTTTAGTCAATTATGAATATTTTGTTTAATTTAGACAATGTTGAAAATACATTAAATTTCATGAAAAACATCTTACTGTTCAATATGGCCACCTTTGGCGCGGATGATGGTATCAAGTCTTCCTATGAATGCATTGCACCCTGCATGAATGTGCATGAATGTGAGTATTCGGGAGAATGTGGAATTTGTTGTCATTCCCGATGAAACGCTGACTTTAGTGTGTTCAGACTCTGATATTTTTTGTTGACACCTTAGTCTCCAAATTGGACTATATGGAGAAATCTGTTGGATTAAAGTTTAGTGAGTATGGAGGCCATTATTGCGAAAAAATTAATTGTGGAAAGTGATTTTGTAAAAATTTTTGTTCCAAATTACTTTTATGGGATGGTGCAGAGTCCTGTAGAAATCTCCAACGGTTGGAACCAAATTGTTTGTGTGTCCAAGGGATCAACGCATCGTTTAACACCTTTTGTTGGTACACTTGCTGGTTCACCTTAACGTCCTGGTCGATGAAAACGAGTGGAGAGCGATCATTTGCAGATACAGCAGCTCAAACCATAACAGAAGCAGGCGCTTGTTTACGCATAGCAACTCAGTTGTCCAAATTGGTCGCTGGACTTGCCCTTCAACCACATACGTTCGTTTTGTTTGTTTACGCATTGCTGAACAGTAAACATTTTCTCACCAGAATGCAACACATTTTCGAGTTTGTCACTTGCGTATATGCTTTTCAATGCCTTTGAAGAAGTTGAAGTCTTGTTGCCTTTTTTTGCCGGTGTTAAATCTTGTATTTTTTGTATCTAGTAAGGCTTCAACTGAGATTCATATTTCAATAAGCGACGTACGTTGGATTCGGACACGTTCAGCTGTTTAGCCAATTTTGCTGCACCCTAACGGGATTTTTTCAATTCGTTTTTTATGACCACCTCCATGGCGTTTCGCGATGCTACTAGTATCACTGTAACGTTTAATGTTTCGATACACAAACATTTAACACGTAAATGCTGTAGCTCAGGAACAATAGCAGGTTACGATTTTCCTGCCAAATACAAAACAATCACATTAATACGTTGGAATTCCATTACGAATCTTTTTTTTTTCAATTACCACATAGAATGATATGTGGTTCTTTCTTGTTGTTTATAAAACGTATTATTAAGCTGAAAACAATTTCGTTTAATTCATAAGCTCGTTAGGTAGATGTACTCTGAAACAATCTTGTTATTAAAACCCTTTAACTTCTAGTAACTCCTTTAGGTATTTATTTCAAGGATAGATCCACTTGGTATACTCGGAAACAATGATGATATGTTAAAGGACCTCACCTTCCTGTAGATATGTGTGCGAAATTCCTAGTAGGATTTTACACTATTGCCTGTTGAAATGCAGTAATGCAAGATTAGTCCCAATAGCAAACACAAGAATGAAGTTGATTTTATAATCACAAGTATGCAAAAATAGTCCTTGACGTTTTGGTACTTAATATATTTACAACTGGCAGTGATCACCGAATGCTGATAACTAAGCTAGTCCTAAACATAAAGATAGAAAGAATGAAACACATAGCCAAGATCAAGGACAGAAACTAGCCATCACCTGAGAACTTGGAGTTTTACCAAAATAAAATAGAAGAGAACTTTGTAGGAATAAGACACATGGAAAATAAAAGTTTAAACATCATATGACTGCTGCTCCAGCAGGAAGAGGAACGACGAAAAATCAAAGAGCCAAAACACCAAAAAGCTTATGAAGGAGAGAAACGATTTAAAGAAGAAATGGAGTGGAGTCATGGAGTAAAGTATCCACGACTACGATAGTTAAATTAAGAAATTTCGAAAGTAGATCATACCTAATAATCATCAGAGGAAGTTTAAATGTAGTCTGTTATTTATAACGATTACGTATGTCAAGATAATACTAGACCGCATACATCTTGTCAAAGAGCGCAGTTTTTAGAAGAGTCTGCTATCGTAACACTTGACTATTTGTCGAGATTACTAGATTTATCACCGAGGTAACATATATGGGATATGATTGCTCGAACTTTTGAGTGATTCGTTCAGCTACCAGGAACTCTAAAGGAACTTAAAGGATACGTAAAATGCACATGCAATAGTTTGCTTTAAGAAGACAGATTATCTAATTATATCCATGCCTTTCAGAGTTACATAAAATGTTTAGTTACAATTTTTTTTTGTGTATACAAAAATTACAAATTTATTCCAATAAAATTTATTGTTTATAGTGTATTTTGTTTGTTCTCTAGTTCAAAACAATTTCTAGATTAAATAGATAAAATCTATTGATGAATTCGACTTATATACTTTTTTAAATTATTTTCCTTGGGTTCAACATATCTAAATTGTTTAAAAAGAAACTGATGTTATGGAGAAAAACAATGTTTTCATAATTAAAAGTATTTATTCCAAATAAACTTCGATTGCAGCTTCAGAATTTCAAAAACCTCTTTTAGCACATTTAGTAGTAAGATCACGTCAAATCCTAACTTGGAAATGTCCTTGTAAAGGGTCCCTTTTATTCAACGTTAAAGTTTCGGAAACATAATATAGTTACAAGAATTCAGATTGAGTAAATTGAGTAGTCGATCAAGAGTTAAGGCAATTTTTGGAGTTAAAAATTTTCAAACGATGGTGCTCTTGTGTGTGTGGGGGGGAGTTGGGGCAGTGCCGTGCAGTACATGAATACGAAAATTTTGTTTTCACATATATTTTTAAATTACTAACATTATAAATATTTTCCCTGACATTCTAGAAATTTGCGAGGAATTTCTTTTCGATCATTTTTTTTACTATTTTATACTATCCTAATAAACACCTATACTAAACATCAATTTACTTTTTTAAAAATTATCGACGCGTGTTTCGCTAACCATGTTAGCATCATCAGGAGATAATTCAATCTGATTCTAAAACTATGTTCTATTTATATGACAACTATACCTTATTCGCTCATGAGCGAATGAAAATTATGTATCAGTCATGATGAATAATGAATCTAGAAAAATTTATTTTCTGGAAGTCTTTCAAAATACTCATCTAGGGCTGTTAGAACTTCTTGATTTGATGAAAAATGCTTGGCATTTTTCGAGGTTTGGGAACAGATGAAAGTTTGAGGGGGTCAGATCTCGTGAATATGGTGAATGCTTCAACAATTCGTAGTGTAACTTCTTCAATTTAGCCATTGTAAGAACAACTCTGTGAACCGGTACATTGTCTTGATGAGAAATGATTTTTCTTCGCTAAACCAGGTTTTTTCTGTTTCGGCATCCAATTGACCCAAAAGGTTTGTATAATACCGTTCTGTTATTGTTTTACAGGTTTGAAGGTAATCAATTAACAAAACGCTTTTTGCATCCGAAAAAAATGATACCATAACCTTTTTGGTCGATTTTGACCACTTTGGCTGCTTCCGAGCTGAACAACCGGGCTCGGTCTACTCTGGGGTTTGTTGTCGCAGTTATGATCATAGTTGTAAACCCTCACCCATAGTTACATAAAGTCTCACCCATAGTTACATAGCGATATTTAAAATAAATATTTTCTTTCGAAAAAGATCCAAATGTTGGTTAGAATGTTTTACTCGAAGTCGTTTTTGATCAGAATTTAACAAATGTGGCTTTTTCAAACCCAATTTTCTTTTCAAAATATGAAACACCCTTTCAGTTGGGATGTCTATAATCTTAGCAATTTCACTCAAAGTCAATTATCTGTCATCCATAACCATATCATGTATAGAATTTATTATTGTTGTTGCACTTATTGGACGTCCAGAATGAGGATCATCATCCAGGCTTGTACGATCATATTCAAACTTACCTGTCCACTTACAAACCATTGTTTTTGAAGGAGCAAACTCCCATAATATATCTGCCACTTCACTATGAATTTTCATTGCCTTTAATTTTTATTTTTAATAGCCCATTACGCCTCGGTACTTGATACATTTATAATTGGCAATGATCACCGTATGGTGAGAGCTAAGATAGCCCTAAACATGAAGAAAGAAAGAATGAAACTCATAGCCAAGACCAAGAAAGTTGGTATCACCTGAGAACATGGCATTTTACTAAATAAAATAGAAGAGTACTTGGATTTGAGAAGAGAATAGTGAGAAAGAAAATTGAAGTTTAAACATCGAAGAACTGTTGCTTCAGCAGGAAGAAGGACCAAAATATATGCCAAATCACCAAATACCTTATGAAGGAGAGCAATAATTTAAAAAAGGAATATGGAGTAAATTATTTACGACTACCACAGTTAAATTAAGAAATTTTGAAAACTGTGAGAAAGGATATAAGAAAATGTAACTTAGAGAACGAAAATAATATCATAGAGATCTCAACGAAGTATCGAAGAAAGTGGGACTCAAAATCAGCTTACAACAAATTATGGCAAACTTGGTACTCAGTGGGAGCATCTACATCGATAACATCTAAGTAGAGAATACTATATCAGCTTCCGATAACCCCGATCAGCACCTCCCATCAGGTTATCAACTTTTGGTTTTGTGCTTAATCAGAGTCCATAGAGAGTCAACCGACTGGCAAGTGACCAACGTAGAATACCTTTCAGAAGACATCCGGTCTTATCCAGTCTCAACCTGGCGTAACTAAGGGGAAATTCCTACTCGGATTTTACACTCTTGCCTGTTGAAATGCAGTACGTAAACCTGATATATCCTCGGATAATCACCCATCCAAGTACTAACCGTAATAGGCGACGCTGCACTTCGCTCTCCGAGTCGCCGAATTACAGAAGATTCAAACCTCCAGGTCTTCTTTGTATCAACTAAACTAAATTAACGTCACTTAGCTGTTTATATAAATATATTTTGCTACATTCAAAAGTTAGTGTAGGCACACTGTTTCTGTCTTTGTGAATTTATGTTGAAGGTTATGATGAAAGAGACGTTACATTGTTCATCATAGAAATAATTAAGACATTAGCAATTCTAAATTTTTAGCATGAAAAGTTGCATAGTGAGCCCGTGGACAGTATTAAAAATATTCAAAAACAAGGAACATGCAAGGAATGGATAATATTTTCATGGAACAGAGATAAATGTCTCTTGTTTTTCAATATTTTCATATAGTTTTTTTTCATATAATTTCAAATGAAATAGTTTTTACGGTAATCGAATTAGCAAAAATGTGATGAATAAACGATATTAGATATAAATAACAGATGATGAGGCAAACTATGTGTTTTTAACACCAATTAGACGCAGTAAACGATAATGGCCATCTGATCTCGCAGTCCCACGCTGCCCCTTGCTATACAGATCTACTTAATTTGGTTAAATTAGACGACGAACGCCATTGAATATTACTAACATCAATAATATTAGAATCGTGTTTATCACATATTATATCTTGACCTTATACCTAGAATTAACAATTTTTATTATAGTAAAGAAAATGATATATTATTGAATGAACTATGATGGATATTATTAAATATAGGGAGGCGCAAAAGTAATATATTGGGTAATAGTTGATTGGGCTCCTATTAGCTAAATTTTCTAGGATTATATATGTTTTGTTCTTTAAAATACTTTGCAGCGACAGTCGTTTTATTTCCAGATGAGCAAAGCTTCGGCGTAGGCGGTAGACACCCTTTTATAACCCCGATAGAGGGCAGACCTACTCAGGAACGCAACCCTCCCACTCCAGCTATGTCTCTCTCCCACTTCCTAAAACCAGGGAGGAAACATGTCCCAATCTCACAAATCCCACCTCTACACCATGTTTTATCTTACCAATATCCCTATCATTCTCCAACTCGTCTGGCCAGAGACGAAGATTATGACAAAAAAAAAACCCATTACAAGCAAATGGCGGATATCGAAACCAGGGATTTTGTCTCCAGGTGGGTAAATCTCACCACTCCAAGGAGGGACGGAATTCTCCACCACGGAATCTGGGGAAGGGGGAGGGGATGGGGTAATTTGCTTGCTAAAATAAAACATAAATCAACGCGACTACTACAATGCTGTTCTTACAATGCTAAAACTTTCTTATCGAATGAGAGAATGACGGAACTAGAGGAAGAACTAAGAAATATTAAATGGTATGTCATAGGTCTCAGCGAGGTTAGAAGGAGAGGAGAAGACCAAATTGCTTTAAATTCTGGGAATCTATTCTACTAAAAGGGACACGAAAGCAAATCTGACGGCGATGTGGGTTTCATCGTTCATAATAGCTACCTTGGAAATATATAAGAGACAAAGAGCATCAGCCCAATATGCATCTACCTAATATCAATTCTTCTATTGGAACCTAACCAAACCAAACCTTCGATGTGAAACACTAAACTTGAAGAGATTTACCACTAAACACCAAATCACCTTTTCAAAGTTCTCAACGCACGTTTCGCTAACCATGTTAACATCATCAGGATATTATTTAATCTAATTCTAAAACTAAACGTGTTATATTTATATGATAACCTTAACTAAGGAAGTGTATAAAATCAGAAACTTTGAAGTTTACTGAGCCTTACATTAATAATTCATAAAGTCGACTGAACGGAATCGGTCCTTTATCCTGGTTTATGATCTTCTTACATTTTTCTATTTGAATGCTTTCATATGAATCCAAAGCCCTATTGTTATTTACATTTTTAATCAGTCTTAAATTACTAATATCTATATTGTGGTCATGTTCGATTGCATGTTGGGCAACACTAAATTTTTCATTTGTCTCATATCTAATGTGGGCAATGTGATCTTTATATCTCGTTAATATGGTTCTTTTTGTTTGCCCAATATACATTCGATCACAATCTTGACAACTAATTTCGTAAATCATCGACTTTTTATGTTGATCTACTTTATCCTTTGGATTACCCAAGACTTCTCTTAATTTATTTTATGGTTTATATACAACCTTAATGCCCACTTTATGATTGATGCCACGAATGAAAATTGCCAACTGGGCTGTATCTGACATATCAGTACTTTCATCAAACGCGACAGAATAAAAACCAAATTTAGATGCTCAATTTTTAAGTGAATTTTCCATATCTTTTGGTAACTCTTCAATTCTTCTAGCGAATGTTACTCCTGATAGACTAATTTTAGAGAAAAGATGTTTTTTGTAATTCCATGCGTTCTTTTATAAATTCACCAACCATGAAAGGCTTTGACTTGGAAGCATTTTTTTGAGATACAATATAGCTCACCTAAAAAAAATATCTTGTTAAGGACCTTAATTCTCGCAATAACAACATATGAGTTTACTTTGAACGGAGCTTAAATTGTAGGTGTAGTTCCGCCCATGGTCTTTGAAATTTATATTGCTGCAAATGTAATTGCTTCTTCAAGGCTTTCACTTTATCAACCCGCATTCGACCCTCAATTCCGTCAAATGTGACAGCGTGCTTTGTCTCATAATGTCTTTTTAAATTGTATTATTTCATAACAGCAACCTTATTACAATATACCAAACACCCGGGCATTTCTCAAATGTTTATGTCCATTTTTCTTGAAAAACTCGCGACTCACCTACGAATGTACGTTTTGGATTCATACTTACTATAGGCGCTATATCGCCGTCAAAATAATGCGCGGAAGAATATTGTTACCAAAACTGCAAAACTGCCGACGACGACCGCGGGATCTGTTTATATACCCCTACCGCCCACCTTCCAGAATCTTCTCAAAAAAGCCACGAAGTGTCCAGCGGAACAGGGCAGTTTTCGCACGACTATCCGCTATTCGCTTGGAGCAGCATGGCAATGTCAATAACACGCAAGCCGTTATCGATTATTATTGAATGCTCGCATCACAATATTTTAAATGCGTAACGACAACTATATTAGTATAAGCCAGTTTACACCATACCAACTTTTGTAAACGAAGTTAAAGACTTGAGACTTGAAAACTTGATAGTTGATGAAATTGTTGTCACTAATTTTCAAAAGTCACTAGAAAAATCCGGGTCACGTAAATAATTGTGACTCTAGGCAGTTCATACACATATTGATGACGCACCAGATGTTTGTTTCTGTGTTTCTTCTCTAAAGAGGAAGCCAACAGTGTTGCCAGATCGGACGCTACACCACCAGTCTAATTATCAATCACAAGCAGAATTAATGCTCAAATCTAATACTAAACCAATGATCAAACAAGATCAGTTCTCTTCGAAAACTTTATTGTTGTGTTGACAGTGGTAGAATATTGAGGATATGATCTACTTTCACCGGTTCCAAATTTAAATTAATATGTGAAGCTATATTTTGAAATGAAGATATCGAAGCCGTTGAACTCCTTTAATGAATGAACTCCTTTGAATAACGCGATTCAATAATTGGCATGAGACTGAATAACATGCCGATAATTTAATGAATCGAATGAAGTATTTTGAAGATCGAACTTTTTTAGATGTGAAATTTATATAATGTTTATTGAAAAAAAATGCATGAATTTATGGATCACCTTTATAGTTTGTTATGTGTTTTGTTGATAAAATCACGATTTATTTTCGAAATTTATTATCGTCTGGCAAATGTTTTATTCTATTAAATAAATTAAAATGATTTTAATTAGTATCACACCATCTACGTGGCATGAAATAAATTATATCTAGATAAACTGTTGGGTAATAAAGTACGATACATTCATCAATCAATTTTCCCCACGCAAATGTTAAAAAACCGTATCAATAATTTACGAAACTTGTTCATATCAAAAGTTTTTGTTTATAATATTAAGCTGGCAAAAAGGATGTTTTTTGTAAGTAAGGTGGAAAACATATATTTTATTATGAAGTAGAAATAAAAATCGGAACTGGAATCGGAGCCGGAATTGTTAAAACCATTTTCGAATACAAAGAAGACCTCATAACCTAAGCAATATATACAGGGAAACAAGAAAAGTGCAATACTCAGTAAGCATATTTAAATTAGACTCATTGCTTTCAGTATGGCATGTAGTTTTTGAGAATATTGATTTGGAATCTTTAGTGAGAAATCAAAACTTTATCATGAGGTTTCCACTCACACCAACTCACACTCAGGAGATGATTAAGACTTAATTTCAATGGCGGCTGGCGAGGGAGGGCGTTGGGGCACCACCCCTCCAGCATTTATCACAGTAAACAATTTTTCAGAGCAAAACACCATATTTTATTTCCTTTCAGTTTATTTCCTTTAACTCATTTTCCTGGTTCACCTCCTGGGTGAGGGTTTTCATAGGGTTTCAATAGCACGAAAAGTAAAAAGGAGAAAGGGGAAAGCAAAAAAAATCTTCAGCAGCACTATTTTCTTCTACGCCCTTCCACCTTAAAAACCCACGAGCCGCCACTGCTTAGTTTTGATGATGTTATGATGCTAACATGGTTATGGAAACGCGCATTCAATGCGATTTAGTATGAGTGTAAAAGTCACTTTAAAGTTTATAATTTATATTAAATAAAAAGTTTAAGATTCCATAGTTGGGCAACTTTGTGATATCGTCTTTCTTGTGAATTATAACTAATGTGGTGTTATGTCAATTATCAGGAACTTGATGTGGCTTTATATCAGTCAACAGGACTTCCTTGTTCTATACAGGTATTTATAAGCTATATCAGCCAATAATTGGATATAGCTCACATCTATATGTGCCTATACCTACATTTGCCTATACCTACTTTTGCCTATACCTACATGTGCCTAGCCTGTGCCTATAGCTCGTCAATCAGTACAGTTTTTAGAAGAGTCTGTGATTCGACTGGCCGAATAATAATGTGCGACGTGTATCATAAAGTAATGAAACTAATTTTTTATAATTTTTTTATTCAAATAAAATTTCAGTCCTACATTGTAAGTAGTTGCCTCGTGAAACTACACAGCGCTGGAGACGCACAGTGAATTGCCTAGTAAAGTGCTTTCCAATAGGGACTATAGGATTTTGTCAGTTAATTGTGGTCATATTTGATATCCAATTCATAGCATTTGCTGTCAATTGTTTTCAGTAAGGTTCGCCATTTCAACACGAACAGATTTTCGCTACCACAACATTTGGAAATTGTCAAAACATTTTATCAAAATTCGAGAAGTTTTTTACTACTCAAAGAGCATTTTGTTCAAAACACGGTATTCATACTGTTTCTTCTTATCAAACCATCCTCTGTATAGTATAATTGATAAGTCTGAACGAGAGTTTAGTTTTCATGACCAAAGCCAGACTTCGTAGTGGCCTTAGTGAAGAAAATATCGCAGCTGTTCGTGTTACCGAGAACGATAATGTGTCTGTTCTGCGTCGTTCTCAAGAGTTGAGCTTATCCAGGATAACCAATTGGCGTATTTTGCGTTTAGATCTCGGTTTACACGCATACAAGATTATATTGGCACAAGAATACACTTAAGCTAACTGACCATCGATTACGTCGGAAGTTCGCAAATTGGGGAAAGGTTGGAAGCAATGGAAAACGATTCGGATGTTTATCGCAAATTCATCTTCTCCGATGAGGCTCATTTTTGGTTAAATGGCTACACTAGTGATTCATCAAGCCGCATTACATCCCGAAATAATCACTGTTTGGTGTGGATTATGGTACGGTGTACGGTATGGTGGCATTATCAGACCGAATTTTTTCAAGAACGCCGAAGGATGAACCGTCACTGCGAATGGCGAACGCTTTCGTGCCATGTTATCCGATTTTGCAATTCCAAAAATTGATAAAATTGATGGGGACGAACTATATTGGTGGTATATACGAACAAGATGGCGCAACTTACCACTCAGCACGTGTTACGATAGATTTATTGCGCAATTAAGTTAATGAGAAATTCTCTAATAAAAAATCATCTAATAAAATTAATGAGAAATTCTTCAAAGTAAAATCCTATCGCTCTTATTGGGAAACCATGTGGAAGCTAAGTGGATAAAAACATTTTATTCTACGATTTGATTGTTCTGGTTAGGTTATGATGACTAATATTTTGTTGTTTTATTGAATAATTACGCATTTTTTGATAATTTAGAAGCTTGGGGAATATTTATATTACAAAACTTAAGTGTGGAATAAAAAATGTATTAAAAAAAAATTGAATTGTTATAATAAAAAAATTATGTATATAATTTAACACAACATAAATTATAGAATAATATTTATTCGTACTACTTATAGTTTAGATTATAGAAATAAACAACACAAAATTAGAAAATCATACCGAAGATTATTAATAATAATCACATGACTCATCATCAATCTCTCAATCAAACAAATCAGGTACTAAGTAATCTTCATCGTCACATGGGTGAACATCACTTGCTACTTGATGAGTTGGTATTGAAGGCGAGACAATTAAATTCAGAGCTTCTACCGATAATTTCTCGGTTCTTTTTCTAGGCAATTTTCTGAGAGTGTTGATTACAGGATCGGACGTTATCAAAAGCATATTCAGCAAATCTATATTCGTGACTGTTTCCTCGTATGATTCTCGAAGAATCTACGACAATCTTTATTTCGAGCTTCTTGACATTAGTCAGGGAGCTGTCCGATTGGAAGAATTCATGATTTAATAACCTTCGAAATATGTATCAGAATTTTGTGCCCAGTAGCAGGCATGTGGTACCATGAATACAAATTAAGATAAACGGTTCTGGTTTTAGAAGAAAGTTTTTCAAATTCGATAAAATGAATGTCATAGCCGGAAGATAGCGTTCTTAATAAAATACTACACTTTTTAATTAAATATGCAATTTCGAAAAGGGCACATGTCTGAATATATAAATTTTTCAGGAAATGAAAAAACCTAATTATTTTCCAAAGAACTGTAACATTTTTATATATGTATATTTAGTTATTTTGAATTTATGAGATATGCTCTTTTCGAAATTCACAATATTGGGTACACAAAATTTAACGAAACAATCATATAAATTTGGCAAATTTTTTATTTTAGGTATCTAAAATTAAACATAATACTTAAATAAAAGATAATTAATGGACTTTTTTTAAAAATCTTTTTCTGCAGACTCTCTTTTTTTTCAACTTTACAATATTTACAATTTTCAGATGATTAATAGGTACTTTGTTACTGCAAGTACCTTTCATTTTAGAAAGAATGAAAATGTCCGCAGATATGTCATTATCTATATATTTTTCTGCTATTACTTCACCAGATTTTCTTGGATCAAAAACAAACTCATAATAATTTTGATACTTGAAATAACTTTTTCATTTTTAGGTACATCTTTTCCGTAACTTGTTACTGATAAAGGTTTAGCTTTAAAATTTAGTTTAGCTATTTGTTGAAATCAACACTGTCTTCGGTCTAATCAACTTTTTTTTTTATTTAAAAACCAGTCAGTCCATCATCACTTTGTTACTGCAAGTACCTTTCATTTTAGAAAGAATGAAAATGTCCGCAGATATGTCATTATCTATATATTTTTCTGCTATTACTTCACCAGATTTTCTTGGATCAAAAACAAACTCATAATAATTTTGATACTTGAAATAACTTTTTCATTTTTAGGTACATCTTTTCCGTAACTTCTTACTGATAAAGGTTTAGCTTTAAAATTTAGTTTAGCTATTTGTTGAAATCAACTCTATCTTCGGTATTTACTTTTTCAACGTTAAATTTGTTGGTGTTACTGGACTGTATTATAAGACCATTATATTGTTGGTGGGTGAACACACGATCTTCACGTCCAATTTTCCTTTTGACGGCTGAAAATTTTCTGTCACAATCATTAAAAGAGTGACCGCCTACTGGAAAATAGATATGGATCATAATATTTCTTTGCACAGATAATGCCATCAAAAATCATATAACGGTATTGTTCTTATTCTGTCCGGGGCAACCATCACAAAAAAGAATGATAACTAATGTGGTATTATGTCAATTATCAGGGACTTGATGGGGCTTTATATCAATCAACAGGACTTCCTTGTTCTGTAGAGGTATTTATAAGCTGTATCAGTCAATAAAGATGAAGATCTTTTATTGAATGTGGAATAAACTTATTGACGTAATCGTTTAAAAACGTTGATAGTTCATTGGGACCTTTTAATTCTTGTCCCTCATGATAAGAATAAAATGTCCCTTTGCCAGACCTTATATTATGAATCGTAGCCCCAGAGCTGACTATAGTCAAAAAAATCTTGTACAGGTAATGTGGGTAAAGGCAAGTTTTACATATAGTCGAAAGATAAACCTAAAACTGTTTCATTATTGGTACAATTTTCTTTAATTTATTTAACTTTTTTATTAAATTTGCTTGCACGTCGCTTGTGTATTATTAATTCTGCAATTGCTGTTATTTTAGCACCGTCATTTAAATGGGGATCTTTTATTTTAACATTTAGCTCTTCACACTTGCAACATCGATTTGTGTAAACATCGATTTGTGGTCTATCAAATGATAAATCAAAATTCTAATTAAAATATTGCCCAAAGAACTGATAATTAATTTTGTCTGTCATTTCAGGATTCCTGTTTAGAAACATTTCATGTATTTTTTTAATATTTAATGAAGATGACAACTACAGTTTCTTAACGTCGTTCGAATAATGAATTTCTTTCTTGTTAAGAGACTCTATAAAGTTGCGAATTTCAATGCAATGTTCATCAGGAATAACATTACTTCTTGAACCAATTGCTTTGCCTCTAAGATCTTGTGGTATTGTGGTATAATTGTAAAAGCAGATTTACATACTTTTTTATTTCCAGTACGAGTTTCGACATAATATTTGCACGAAGCCGTTTTAGGTATTGTCTTTGCTAGATCGCTGGTCCGCTTTGAGGCGTCTTTAAGTATAAATAACTCGATCATAGTTTGAAGATAGATATCTTGTTCATTTTTCGTTTCAAATGTATTTATTCGTTGAATCAAGCCATCCATATTATCTTCAGACGAACCATCGAAACATTTTTGGGAACATCTAGAACAATAAAGTCGGTCGTCAACAAGTAGGTATAACTCAGGTTATTAAAATTACATATGCATTATTTACAAACACATTATGTAGAAAAATATTATCTAAAAAATTATCAACCTTTCTATTTTTTCTAAACATAGTGTTTGTTATGCAGGCGTGGTATAAAATAGTTTAATTTAATAAATCAATATTGGATAAAAAATAATCGATGTAACTTTTACCTACAAGTCTCTCCCGTTCATCGTCTTGGTACTTGTCTTCCTTTGTGGTTTACATGAGGTAAACCTTTTATTTTAGCGGTTTTTATAACAACGTGTTTATATTTCTCGGTATTTCTTACTCTTCTTTTCTTTTTTTTCGGAATTTCATTGTCAGAATCAGAAGAACTTATTATGAAAGCTCAACGGCACAGGTTACTAGTAACTGACAAAGCAATCACTGAAGGGTAATCCAATGTGTTTGTTGTATATAATAACGTGAACAAAAGAGGCAGCATTATTATGGTGGTTAACGGTCTTAAGTAAAACATTCGAAAAGGGCACATCTCTTAGAGTTGTGACCTTTTCGAAATTATATGGCGGCACATTATGACGTCCACAGTTGAACGAATAGTAGATATGTACCTTTTTCGAAGATAGAAGCATTTAGAATACATTAATATGAAAAAATTTACATCTAATCCTGGACTCTCTCGGTTTCGGATTTATAAAGAACCTGCGAGCCGTAATCCCATCATTTATGTTCTTTTAACCAGGTTTTGATTTATCTACAATAAGCCCCATCTGGCACATCTAATTCTGTAATCTCTCCACTCAGTTCCGGATTTATAAAGAATCTGCCAGCTGTGTTCCCATCATTTATGTTCCTATAACCAGGTTTTGGTTTATCTACAATAAACCCCATCTGATACATCTAATCTGACTAGTGTTAGTGGATTTAGAGCCTAGGAAATAAAGTAATGCCTTGTCACTGTTCAACTGCCGGTCACCACAAATAATATCACCAGATTTCCTTTTTTTCTGAAGATTCCGAACTTTTTCTAATAGCTACGTTCTAAGTAGCTACGTTTCTGTGGCCTGACAAAGGATTTGCTACTTCAGCAGCTGTGGATAATTTAATGGCACTTCGCGATTGCACTAAATCTTCAACACTACGTTTTTTGGTTTTGAAAGACGAGTCTTCAAAGTTCATTTTGGGGCGATCTTGAGGCCGACTTCGTCCAGATAACGAGGAAGCTACTTATGTGAAATTCTATATCTGCGCCCTCTAATCAACTTTTGTTTTTATTTAAAAACCAGTCAGTCCATCATCATATTGGCTGCAGCCCACAGAGAATTTTGACGAAAAACTTGAAAGTTTTAACTATAAATACCTCTGTGAATCAGGAGTCACATCTGTAATACTAAATTTTTGCATAACAAAATTCATTAGACGAGAATTTCGTTCTTCTTTCTTATGTTTCCGCCCTTCTTTAAATAACTCCCTTTTTGAAAGAGAGCACACACGATATGAAAAAATAAATTAAAAAAGATCGGGGCTTGATGGTATTCAATTATATATCATTGTACAGCTTAACATTGTCACGATACAATATTACCTTCTAATACATATTGTTTCTCAGTTGAATCAAATTTTAAATGAAATAAAAACATACTTACCATCTAAAGTAAAATCCATCGGTAACATCAACAGTAATGGTCTTCACTTTAAATATTGTTAGATGTTGGGGACATGGGACAATATCGATTTTTTGAATTGACTTTTGTCCAACCAGCTTGTACTAGGTGATTCACTGTGATACGGTTTGTCCCCTTTTCATAGTAGTACTGGAACTTAGATGCTGGATTCGCCTTTAACTGTAAATACGGTTACGGCCTTTTCTATGTTCTCCATTACCCGAAAATGGTGTCATTTGTGATGAATTTTGAGTCTTGCCAAAAGGAAAAAGTCACAAGGACTCAAGTCTGGTGAATAAGGGGGCTGTGGAATGACAGTGATGTTTTAACTTGTCAAAAAGTCATTAATTGAATTAGCTGTGTAACAAGGCGTTTTGTCGTGATGTAGTACCCAGGTATTCTTGGTGTTCGGTCTCATACGAACAAACTTTTTTCGAAATATTTTAACCTTTAAGTTCCTATGTGCTATTTGAATTACATAAGTACCAATGTGAGGTTACCTTAGTTTAATATCAAATATATGTTTAAATATATCAAAATATCTGTTTTCGTGTATTTTTTATAAACTTTGCTTTTACGTAATGTAATATACATCTTTAATTAATAAAATGAAACAAAATACAAAAGTTTAGACATTTGTTATTAATTATGAGCATCACAATTACAGTTAACTGATTTAATAGAAAAAAATAGTATTTTACTTAATCTACACAATTTTTAATTAAACATTGAAAAACTTAGACAAAAAGAAATTTTAATTTTTAAATTATCAAAACAAAAAAAAACAGAACCCATAAGCTGTTTTTTATAAAATCACAAGTCATCAAGTTAGGAACTTGCAAATAGTTACAAACAGTCTTTGTAAACAAGCTTGCTGCGTTGAAGTCACACATGTTTCATACAAGTGTCACATTTACATGTAGTCTAGAGGGACATGTATGACACAATTTTTTAAGTTGATTACCTTCCACTTCAATATCCTTTCTTTGATTTTCGGGTGCATTTGGTTCAAGGACTATTTTTATCGACGAGCCCTTTATAGTGGTAGACATGTATTATGTATCCCTTGGTAGACGTTGGTACCATCAGTAACCATTGTAAACAACAGATCACAGTTTTTGTTATAGAATTTGGATAATTTATCAGGCAATAAAGTGATTGCCTGATATGAGAGTTGAATGGAGCTGAATAAAAACAAAGTATTAGGAAAGCGTTTAGTACAGACCAGATTAAGTCTGTATCATGCAATTCTGTTTCAGCTTTCAAAGGTTTCCTGTATTTTTGTTTTACTTTACGCTAGTTCAAGTAAGAATCTCCTGAATTATGGAATCATCAAAAAATGATTGTAACCAGCGGCGTGCCGAAGTGTGGGCACGCCGCTACCTAATGAAATGTATAAAAAAAGTATAAAAGAAGAAAGAAAAACGGGAGAAAAAGAACAAAAGAAAAACAAATAAAAAATGAACCGTGAAGTACTGACCCTGACATTAATAAGTAAACAGTTGACTGAACGGAATAGGTCCTTTATCCCGGTTCATGATGTTCTTACATTGTTTTATTTGAATGCTTTCATATGCATCCAAAGCCCTATTGTTATTTATTCTTTCAATCAATCTTAAAATACTAATGTCTATATTGTGGTCATGTTTGATTGCATGGCAGGCAACACAAGATTTATTATTTCTTTCATATCTAATGTAGGCCATGTGTTCTTTATATCTCAATAATATGGATCTTTTTGTTTGCCCAGTATACCTTCGATCACAATCTTGACAGCTAATTTTGTAAATCCCCGACTTTTCATATTGATCTACATTATCCTTTGGATTACCCAGGACTTCTCTTAATTTATTATATGGTTTATACACAACCTTAATGTCCACTTTTTTCAAAATTTTGTCTAGCCCTCGTATTAACTGGGCATCAAACGGTATTACCATAAATTTATTTTTATTCTGATCCTTTTAAATCCTCTTTTGAAAAGTAGAAAAAAGAAAAAGAAAAAAGAAAGCACCTTTCTAATTAATTTTAATTCTTTGTTATAATTATCTTTGTTTAAAGGAAAATTGATTAATCTATTTACCATCAAATTTAAACTAACCATCTTATTTTCGAAGCTATAATTCAAGTCATTAGGACTATCAGGAAGTGTTGGTGTTTTTTATAAAAATATCAAAATCTAACCTATTTTTATTGTTTCTACTGACTAAAACATCCAGAAATGGTAAACTGCCGTTGTTTTCGAGTTCATGCGTGAATACTATGTTTTCATTTGAATCGAAAATTGCAAAAATGTCATCCACATATCTTAACCTTAGGAAAGTCACTGAATTCATTTTTCGCCTTGGTTTCAAATTTATTCATAAATTAGTTGGCTAAGAACGGTCACAGAAGATTGCCCATTGCCGTCCCTTCTTGTTGTTCGTAAAACCCGTTATTAAGTCAAAAACAATATTGCTTCAAACATAATCTTCTTAAAGAGATATAGTCAGAAACAATATTGTTATTAAAAGCATTTAACTCGAGTAACTCCCTTAGGTATGTCAAGGTATGTGGAATCGGGACAATCGGAAACAATGATGATACGCCAAAGGAAACCAAGACCTCACCTTCCTGTAGATGAGTATTTTTGACTTTCTCTATGAATTTTGTTGAGTTTGTCATAGAACAGGAAGGTAGTTGGTTTGGTAGATTTTCAATTTTCTAAAAATTTCGTCGATAATAATGGAAGTTAAGAATTCTTCGAAGAAAGTATCTTGGCTTTGGTCGTTTGGTTGTTGATGCACTTTCTTGTGGATGATCGCCTGGCTATCAAAAAAGCAAATCAAGATGCTTTTGATATTTGATTTGCTAATTCTGAATTTTTGCCCGTGATGAGGTTGGAGTGTATTATTCCTGGTATGGACACTTTGTTTCGGGGTTGTATTAAAAAACCCCAGAACATGGGGGTCATTTTCAAAATCTGATGAACGGTTGTTTGAGTTAAATTCATCTTTTTCCCGATCATTCTGACCATCAACTGATAAGCAGGACGCACTTTGAAAGCAGTTGAAGGCCTCCCGCGACGAGTTTTATCTTCGATCGAGTCTCGGCCTCCTAAAAATGCCTCAAACCACGTGAAAACCTTGGCCCTTGACAAAACAATGTTTCCATATGCATGTTGAGTTTTGCAACAGTTTCCGTTGCACTGTGCATAAGTCTGAAACAAAACTTGATAGTAAAATTATTATCACTCATTTTCAGAATGAAGTAGATCACCAAGTGACTCTAGGGTGTTCAAACTCGTACTGAAGACGCATTAGATATTCGCCTGCCCCCCCCCCCCCCAAGG
This sequence comes from Cosmopolites sordidus, assembly GCA_031761425.1. Classification (NCBI taxonomy): domain Eukaryota; kingdom Metazoa; phylum Arthropoda; class Insecta; order Coleoptera; family Curculionidae; genus Cosmopolites; species Cosmopolites sordidus. The sequence goes on along the minus strand of JARFXV010001350.1, from coordinate 849,284 downwards.
GGTTATGTTGCCAGTGTTGCCAGGTTGAACGCTACGCCACCAGTCTCATAACCTTATTTACACGTATAATAACAATATTGGTCAAACTCTTGTCGAATTAATACACAATTTATTCTGGGTATGGCCAAACAACCATTTGATTCCAACTGTAAGGTTATTGTTGTTATTTTGTCGTGTTCTGATTACTGTGTCAATGTCGTACACAAGTTCGAGAAAGGACAAATTAGCATTTTTATCTAATTATAAATGAGTTTTCGTACCATTGCTGAATAATTGATCAAAGACTGTTTGTAACAGTTAATTAAAGGGACAGCTGAAGGTCGAGAAAAATACCAGTTAAGAATGAAAGAACTAATTTGAGATAAGCATTAACTGGAAATTACTCGTGCACAGAGATCATTAGAGAAACGGGACTAAATATATTCAAAAAACTTATTTTTAACACAATTAGTTGTAAATTTTGAAAAGATAATCAGCTTGATTATATTTTATACAAGTTGTCTCACGGAAAACAGGACTTAAAAAAAACACAAATATTATTTTTTTTTAGCAAAAATCTTTTTTTTTTAATAGTCTCCTTGCGCATCAACACAACGTTTTGCACAGTCAATTAGGTTGACGAGTGAATTTTTGAGCTCGACCAAAGATATATCCTTCAGGATGGCCGTCGGTGCCTTTTGAATGGCTTCAAAGTCGCAGGAATCCAAATCAGGCCACTATGGTGAATGATTGATGGTTAAAATACCATCTTGGGTCAAAAAATCAGTGATGAGCGTCGAGTGATGGGACGGCGCATTATCGTACAACAAGCGCAAGCTGCCTTGTTGACGGTAATATGCTATAAAAGTTTCATAACACCAAGATAAAATATAGTATTGATCGTTTGACCAGGTGGAACGAACTACTTGTACACCGTAGAAGCAAATCGATATAGTTTTGATTTTTTGCTTCTTTTTTGAGGTTTTTTCTTCGGATATGGCTCGCTAGGGTGCTTCCATTTGACAGTTTGACGGTTCGTTTCTGGATCATATTGAAAACACCATGTCTCATCACCAGTAACAATGCTGTACTGGTAGTTTTTGTTTTTTTTTTCGACTCTTTAATCAAGTTCTTGGTTGTCTGTCAATTTGTGTGGAACAAAGCGTGCACAAACCTTCCGAAGTCTCAAATCGTCTGTCAAAATGCGATTAACTGAATCTTTGGACATGTTCAATTCTATTTCCATGTATCACAACCAAGATTTTGGCTGAGTTTTTATAAATGCACGCACAATTTCAATGATTTGAGTAACCAACAACCTTTGAATCGTTTAAACCACTCGTGAACTCTGCCACTTGTTTCATTAATTGATATGTTTGGATAAATATTTTATCAAACTTAAAGCAAAACTTAATATTCGCTTTTTGTTCGATGTTTATTTTTCGACCAATGGTATAAACACACTGACAGTTAAAGCGCGATAAGTTGACTTCTAGTACACAAAATTCATCTTAATAAACAAAATTGTCGCATTTGGAGTGAGGAAAATCCACGATTGACTTATGACAAACGTTAATATCAAAAAAGAGTCACTGTTTGGTGTGCATTATGGCCAGGAGGTGTAATTGTGCCGTATTTTGTTCAAAATTTAGATTTAGATGTGGTTCCAACAGGAAGGCGCTACACCTCACTTTGCTAATGAAACAATTGATTTATTGAGAGAAAAATTCCCTCTACGAGTTATTGCAAGAAACGATGACGTTAATTGGCCACCAAAATCATGTGATTTGACATCGTTGGACTATTTTCTTTTAGGTTACATGAAAAGCCAGGTCTATAAGAACAATCCACAATCGATTCGTAAACTAAAGCATGCGATTATTCGAGTCATGGATGAGATATTGAAATATAGCCACGGTTATGCCAAAATGTCATAAGTCGTAAAAGAGTGGACGTCTGTGGAGCTGCAAGAGTTGGTCATTTGGCAGATATTGTCTTTTGTGTTTAAATGTCATTCACTATGCTTCAATTACATTGGTCTACAAAAAACTTTTTTTGTCACCTGAAAACGTCTGTCAATTTTAGATAGTACTAGGGCTAACAACAGGAGCCACATTAGCTGCGGTATGTAAGGCGTTAGCCTTACGATACAGCAGTTAATGTGGAGCGGGTTCGATTCCCGTACTAGGCAAAAAAGTTTTTCTAAAATTCTTGTGAAGGTTTAGAAACCTTACCTAGAGGTAAGAGTATAAAATCTGATGACGAATCACCCCTCAGTCACGCCAGTTCGAGGCTGGTTAAGGCCGGATGCTTTCTGAGAGGTTTTCTACGTTGGTCACTTGCCAGTCGGTAGGCTTCTCGAGATACTCTCGGTTAAGCACAAAACCAAGGGATTTATAGCCCGAGGGGGTGCTGGCCATGGTTTTCGGTAGCTGATGACCGGGGTTCGGAACCTACGTTAAGCTGTAGGTCCAGTCACTAAATAGCCCTCTCAGTTGCTGATGCGCCTCTAACCCCAAAACGTTACTTTATGGCTAACAAGAATTTATTAATAAAAGAAAAATTAACACAGTAATCGGCTAAAATTCCAGGACTCCATTTCCCTTGATATAGCGTCACCAACAGCACCCAGGTTTTCAGGGAAAAAATCCAAGTGTGAGTGAGATATGTATCTTCAAGGACATATTGCATCCTAAACCTTTGTATGAGATCAAAAGTCAACATATCAAAAAAGTAAAATTAATTAATCTTTGTAATTTTCTTCCTTATGGTTACCCAAGTTTTTTACGACATTAACAAAATATTTCCAGGAGGGCTATTCAATATCGTTTATTTTTGTTTAAAGCTATTTTCGTTCAAAGAGCATATCTCTAGATTCCTTAGACCAACCCAGTAGAAGTCTCACACATGTTACACAGCAGATATGTGGAACCCAGGATTAATCTTGGTGACGCACAGGAAAACCAAAGTATTCCAAATAATGTTTGAAATGGTGTGAAATTTCGACACTGAGAGGTAAAAATTAATTATCCACACACACATAACAAAAATTATCCGAGTGATTTAAATAATTTCGTAAAATATTTACAGTCTTAACAAACATCAATAAATTAAGATTTATTGACTATGATAGCTATCTAACTTCAGAAATGACGTTATTCAAACATAAACACGTATGTGAGGTCTGTCTGTCACAGAAAAAACTGAGGGTGACTGGAAAAAAATAACATTGATTTTGTAACGACAGTAGATAAGTATAATCGAATATCATTACAGAATTCGCGTGACAAAAACAGTGTTTATCAGTGTTATCAATAAAAAGTTTTTTGAAATCAACTCAAATTCTGTGTTTTATTCAAGAATTTAAAAAACCGCCCAATTTGAAAGAACCTTTCTAAGAGGTATTTAGTTGGCGCGTGAACCAACAAATATATTGAACGGAGAAGATATCGTTAATTATAGAGAAAATTGATGTCGTATGGAACATACGTTGGACATGGTAATGTATGGTACACACATTTAAGAGACTGTAAGAAAAACCATGGATTCAATAGATATGGAAAGTAGACGGCAAGATACAAATTGAGAGAATACAAATTGTATTGGTCCATCGGGGTGATTGGATCAGAAGAGCCGACGGGAATAGAAGGTCTAAGTACCGAAATGGAGCGTCGAGTCTACTCATTTGATTAATTTCTTAAACCGTTTCTGATATTTCGTTTTGAAAATGAAACTAAATTTTTCGTGATTTTTGTGTAATTGTGTAAAATATTTATCTTTTAAAAGTTTCGGGAACATTTTAAATTAATTTAGCACTTTTAACCATCCATTCTGGATATTCTTTTTGGAAAAATACGTATACTGTACTAATATTTTCCTACGAATAAACTTTCTAATTTTACGACTAATTTTAAAGCAGTTGTAACCTTTCTCAATAACAGCTTTAATTATCAGTGGCAAGCTTTAACGGTTATTAAGCGACACGGTTTTGATTATTTTCCAGACTAAAATGTTTATAGTGGTCTATCATTGGCAGTAGTAGAAATTATTCGAAATTAAACTGAGCAAGAAAAGTGATTTTAATTAGACTGATGCCTTTGAAATAAATTTTTTATGTGGGGATTTAAAAAAATGATACTATATTTAAGGGGAAGTTTTATTGCATATTTTATGTTCGAAGTACCAGGTTCCAAAGAAGTTCTATGAGTCCAATCTTTCTTACTGTAATGTTCCTTTGTTGCTCTACTGTCCCATATACACAAAAAAACAGCAATACTTTGTAAAACTCCCCTGAAGTTCTAGCAATATACCTATCACTTTAAAAATCCCCACAAACATCCCACTGACACTGTTCATATTTTACGCGATTTAGTATGGTTGCTAAGTTGCCGTAGGTTTCTTTCATTGTCACAGAATGAGCTAAAGGAATAGATGGATTTTTGTTTCCATTATGAAGCTACACTGCTTTTTGGCTGTATTTCGACGGATCTTTGAAAATACGCCATTCGGAAGGTACATGTTCCATATTAAGCTCATTCAATAAACCATCAATATCACAATAGACACATAGCGACACTTCCATTTTATGAAAACTTGAAATTCTTACATTCCGTTTCCGGTAAGGTTGAAATACTTGCATTTTTATCTAACAGGTTCTACTGTTGAAGTCTGGAACCAAAAAGTTCCGATTTTTGTTTTGACAATCTCATATCACATACCAAATCATTTAATTCATTCTGAGTTATTAAGTTACATTCACTGGTAGTAGTTAAAAGTATTATGTCAAAACTGGTGCTCAGGATATTGTGAATCACATCCTGATGAAGAATTATAATCACCGGGAAACATGTTGTCCAGGTTTAAAGTCGCAATCGGTACTGGTAGTTCCTGGCTATGAGAAGCTGGCCTAAGTGCAGAAAGTAAATTTGGATACTGAATTTTGTCCCTTTGCTTTTTTGAAATCCCTTCTGTTTTAGTGATACGAAAGTAGCAATCACACATGGTCAGTAGGTTCTCTCTACACCACTTCTCTCAGTAGGTTCTCTCCGCACACACAGCAAACGACGTATAATTTTTCTTGCGATGCATCCACTGCACTAAATTTACGCAATAACTCACACAGCAACCATGAGGAACCCAACTATTATCTTGATCTCCAATTTAGCACTTAAAATATAAAAGAGATGCTTTTTTGATTTCCTCGAATATAGATCTAGCTTATGAATTCAAAATAATTTGTCCGCATATATAATAAAACTTATTCGCTGGATTTTTGCAAAATCGTCGACTAGAACTTGCCATTTTATATATAATCGACTTAATCCCTTTGACTGTACTGTAAAGGAGACAGAATCAAACTAAACTATAGGAAATCATAAAAGTGTCCTTAAAGATTTGTAGAATACTGTGGTAATATCCCCTCTATAGCCTTGTTGTAATTCCTACATTGTGCAGTCCAAAGTCAGGTAAAATATTTTTAATAAGCCCATGATATAAAGGAGAAGAAGGTACTTGAAAATGAAAAGAAAAAAATGGGAGAAGCAGGTACTTGAAAACGAAAATACCATTTCTGTGAAAAGGTGTTTTAATAACTACATAAATGAAACGCAAAAAGAGCATTCTCATCAATGTTACAAAAATCATGTCGATCTGTGTAATCATTACTTAAACTCCATTATAAGAAAAATAATGTGAAAGTTGAAATAAATTTAAAAGGAATAATTTCGATATATATTTTATCTATGTTATATAGACCTTTGTTAAATTTCGAAAATGTCTACACATTTATTTTCTTCAAATATTTTATTGAAAACGTTTGTGAGTAATTTTTTTTCTGTAAGCAATAAGACTTTTTTTTGCAATACATTGTATTATTTGTATCGACATAGAAGCCCTTTCGTTTTTCATGTCCGTTCCTTCTTCGCCTCAGTAACACCGTATATATTTTTTTCATAAACTACTATTAAAAAGCTATTTACATCACACGAGTCCCGTATCATTAAGCCAACTTTTTATACAATATCATTTGAGGAGATTTGGGGGAGCCTTTTTCCTTAATTTAGCTACTCTAAACATCCACTCGACATCTCTCTTCTCTGGTTAACGATTTTATGTATGCTAGACAATAATTTACTGATAATATACCTTTTAATTTTACGACTAATATTTGGACAATTGTAATCTTTTTCATTAACACTTTTAATTATCTTATGATTCCTTTTATTGTAATTTATATTATATGTGTTTTTGTGTTTTTCAAATACAAACTATGTTAAACTAACAGTAAGAAAAGTAATTGCAACCTAAACTGTATATCGATCTAATAATACCATAAAACATGATAGAGGGGAAACCCATTTTTTTAACATCTAGGAGGGCAGTATAAGTTTAATAAGGGTGAATCATTTAAGTCTAGCTGGTCATTTAGCAAAATATCCAAATTTTTCCTTTTATTAATTTCTAGGCTCTCTAAAAGATTTAATTTTTTGGATTTATTTTCATTATATAACATTTTCAAATAATCATTGAAAGTTTGTTTGTCTAACATTAAGTGGTTAGCATAATGAGAATTATTTTGTTTTTTAGTATAACTTCTTTTATGTTCATTGAGCCTAGTAGAGAAAGACCTTCCTGTTTATGCAACATAAACTTTTAGACACGACCTGCACTCAAATAAATTGCCGATTTCTAGAGTTTATTTGTTTGAATTTTATTGTTTTTAAACAGGCGTCCAAGACTATTGTTTGTTTCAAAAGCAATATTTATATTGTGCAAAGTAATTGACAGCAGCTAAAGATTTTTTTAGTTATTAGTTGTTGGTATATTGAAAAAAATATTAGTTTTTAATATATAATTATCTCTAGACATCGCAACAATGGACTTACCCTTATCCGCTCTTGCCATTATGATGTTGTTTTCTTTGATTTTCTTATTAATCTTTTTCGCTATATGGTATTCATCGATCTGTTTTTTTTCTGACTTTTAATTCTGTGAGCCACTAGGTGTTTTTGTGATGTATCCGAATTTGATAGAACGAGTTAACACTCCACTCCAAAGTGTTCTCTATTACGTGTATCATTTTTAGGCTTTATATTATATTGGAAACCTTTACGAAGTAACTTAGATTCTGCACTAGTAAAACTGCAATATGTAAAGTTGACGAATCTCTTGAGAAATTGGTGTTCGGTGTAATTTGTATAGGTTTCATTTTGTTGGTTTCTTTTTTGAAGAGGAGGTTTACCAATTTCTTCTTTTGTGTTATGAACTTCGTGTTAATGATGTCAATAATTTGTTGCCTTATTTGATGGTCCAAAATATCGAACTCAATATTGTTTAGTCCAAAGGTCTCTAAACTACGGCTCGCGGGCCAAAACCGGTCTGCCAGCATCATCAATCCGCCGCGCGACTAGCGAATTTAGCAAGCGTACGCTCATTTAGCGCGTGTATTCGGCGATTAGTTTAGAAATTATAGATAATTGCAGGAAAATTAAAATGGTTTTGGCCTTACTGGGGTAATCAGTAAGGCTGGATAGTTTAGAGACCACTGGTTTAGTCTATGGGTTAATTCACTATGAATCACTTTAAGATAAACTTTGTATATATATCCCTTTTTTATATTGATTTTTTCTATCTTCAAGCAGTAATTTCTTCAAACCTTGTGGCTGTCCTTTCTTTGCTGACTCTGTCCTGTTATTAGTTAGTTACATATAGTCAGATTCATGTATTTTGGATAAACATCTGATTGGTATTGAAGTTTCAACCAGCAGTTTAGCCTTATATTATTTTAAACTACAGTTAAAAAATAAGATCTGCACACAAAATATCTGGTATTTAAAAAGTGTTACAATATCAACAAGTGTTGAAAATAAAATAAATCAACATCAGTTGTTTAAATCATCACTTTACCGCTACATATACGTTGATGACATTCTAATTTGTTTTAGAGCATCTGATAGACAATTAAACTAATTCTTAACTTACATAAATTCTTTACAGAAGAACATTAAATTCACGGTTGAAGAAGAGTAACATAATAATATTAACTTTTTGGACTTAACAATTACTAGAAAATACATTAATCATGATTTTGCAATTTTTCATAATTCACAAAAGGGGCAGCATTTAACTCAATAGATAATTATAATCAAAAATTGAATGTCATCAAACAGATCGCAGTAAATAACGGATACTACCCAAACATTATATATAAAATAATTAATAAAAAAGTTATAAAATTATAAATTTAATATATCTTGTCAATAATATCAAGAATGCAGTATACAAACCAATATAATATACAGGAAAATTTACCAAATTAGTGTCTGAAAGTTTTGTCGAAATCAAATGATATAAATATTGCTTTTAAAACAAACAATAGTCTTGAACGCCTCATTAAAAACAATAAAAATCAAATAAATAAACTGTATAAATCAGGAATTAATTTAATTGAGTGCAGGTCGTGTCCAAAAGTCTATGTTGGACAAAAATGAAGGACTCTCTATTACGCTCAATGAACACTTAATGTTAGAAAATCATACTTTCAATAACAATTTTAAAATGTTACATAGTGAAAATAAATTAAAAAAATTAATTATTTTACAGAGCCTGGAGATTAATAAAAGGTAAAATTTGGATATTTTGTTAAATGACCAGCTATACCTGAATGGTTCACCCTTATTAACCCTCAAGAGAATCACTTCTGTGTTTTCCTATTCAAGAGCACATTCCCGATTCAGGAGTATGTCTTTGATTATTAATATCTTTTGATTAAATTATCCAATTTAATAATTTTTTTCTATTTAAACCTCAATCAGTATAGAAAAAGACTATATCTATAGAATGCTCCAAAAAATAATTGTATTCCCAATACCATCGAAAAAATCAGCAAAAATAATAAAAAAAAAGGTAAAATGATGTGTTCTATTCTAACTATCATATCTAGGCGAAATTAATATATAAAAACTTTCTTCCAACGGCATTTAAAAGGGGACTTAATGTACTTTCAGATACTTACTACATAATTTAGCTTTATTTTAAAAAATATATTTATTTAGTTAGGTAAAGTTCACTGGTATGATGCTCTTCAAAAACCGATTCGGTCTCGCTTTCACTATTTTTGTCCTCGAAAATACCAGCTGCTTCATATAACACTTCTACTTCAGACGCACAGCGAGTACGAGAACGCGTATTCATTTTGAGCTAAAAAGAAAAATACTGTAGAAAATATAATATTTGTGAATTACTTACCACCAACTGTGTCAAGATCGGAAAAAACACATTATTTATGCAAAAATGTTATTTAGCGGTTTTTATTTATTAACAAAACACTGACACACCAACAGCACTGGGTGGCGTATACCCATAGACTGCGGTCAGGACTATGGTCGTTACGGGACTATGGACTACAGTCGGGACCACCGTCGCTTATATTTTTGCTAGTATTCGGTCGGGACTACGGTCGCTTATATTTTTGTTAGTATTCAAATCTTAAGATAGCTGACTAGATAGCTGACTGATAGCTTAAGATGGGGGTGGGGGATCTGTAGTAGAGATAGTAACATTTTTTCTCCCACTCAAAGTCATCCTCAACGTAACTATTTATAAGGGAAAAATACTTTTAATTCACCCCTGGGTACCCCTTATCCAGTGCTTCTCTTGAGGGTTAAACCTATATTGCTCTCCTAGACGTTGAAAAAAATGGCTTTCTTCACTATCATATTTTATGGTATTATTAGGCCAATGGACAGTTTAGGTTGTAATTACTTTCTTACTGTCAGTTTAACATAGATTGTATTTGAAAAAGGCACTTCGTGTCGAAACAATTGTTACAATTTTACATATATAGTGGAATATGCATACAATTTTAAATATAGTGGAAATTTTAGAAATTAATCTTTGCTTATTTATTTTTCATGTAAATATATATTTAGTTATTGATGTAATCATCATTATTTACAATTTTTTGTCAACATAGTGGTAGCTCCATAATGCCTTTCTGCCAAAAATTAGCATCTTTATTAGCAAAAAATTTCAACAGGTTTTTTACCTCTTCTTGCGTTTTAAAAGGTGTCCCATTTAAAACATTTTTGAGGGAGAGGAATAGACAGCACTACGAGAGTGCGATGTCCGCTGAGTAACCCACTTGAATTTGAATGGCTTTTCTACCATCTCTAAAACCCTTGCACACTTGTGTTTTGGTTTTTTTGAAATAGTTTCTTAAAATTTTTAATGCATTAGAATAAGAAATTTCGTTTTTTTTTGAGACAAAAAATCTTTCATCTATAAATTTGTCCGATTTAAAAAAACCAAATCAACTTTTTATCCATGCCACATTCAGAGATTACGAGATTTTCCTTTTCCTATGGTTCAGCTATTACCGATTCTTAGTTAATATTTCATTATGTAGGAAATGAGTTACCCAAAAAGCTAAAATTAATTATCATACGACAAGTAAGTTCTTGGATTTAAACTCGTGGATGTTGCGAGCTAAACTAAGCGATTAATTTCGTCAATGACAAGGTAGTCCGCAACAGCTCCAATTCTATCATATAAGTCGTTGTTTTTGAAAGATATATAAGTTCTAAAAACTCCGGTGGTATTTTTAACACTACAAAGCTGTTATATTTTGTTATGCAATAATAATTATTATTATTGTTAAGGAAAATAAACGATATCTTAGCTCGAAATGGACTTATACCACTTTCAATAAGAATATATAATAAAAAATAAAAACACGAGGAAATTTAGGTCCATATTTTATAGACATTGACTTTACAAAAACGGATTTTTGTAGGAAAAAAATATTATTATTTTTTTAAATTAAATGAAAACATGTACCCGAATAATCAAGTTTATTATGAATTAATTTCGCTTACATTAAACAAAATAATAAATAAGTGTAAAAACTAAATCACTTCGTTAAGACAAGTAAGAATAAAAAAACCTTTTTATAATATAAACTTATTTCTCCTTTACACTTCACTTCACTAGCATTTATGATAAATAGGTCGTATGTATGGCAGTAAACTCAACATTTCACTATATTTCTATTTTGTTATAGGCCTTGGAGTTTTATACAGTGGTAACATAATAATTTTGCTGAGATGCTAAGGTCTTTCTTCTTTTCCAAATAGAAAAATAACTTTAAATGGAGCATTTCCTTCAATATTACTTCTGTAAAAACATTTCTGCGGTTTATGTCTTTTAAATCTTATCCAGCATATTTTCAGCCAATTTATAATTTCTTCGTCTATATTTTTTTCCTATTTGATATCACCTCTTCTAGAAATTTGGTTGAGACAAAATCTTCTCGTTTCATTTCATACAATGAAGCTATTTTTTTGTGGCAATACTTTATTACATTATAATAGTCTTGAGCTGTATATGATGCTGATTCCACGACTCCAAAATCTCTGTCATTTGGAAGAAACGAATGACCCGATAATAAAAATTTGTGGAATTTTCTGACGAATTTAACTGATTGAATAATCCTTAACCACATCAATGTGAGCTTTATTTTCGGTTTTATTCCGGGACACATATCACTGTGTGCTATAATATGGTCTTGGGTTGTGAATATGTTTCAGGCAGCAAGATGCTACTTCTTCCGCACCTCTAGATGCTACAGTTTCCTCCCATGCATACATATAAACTTTATTGCCATGAAAACTATGAAAACTTTCATTAAGAACATACATACATATTTTACTTATAGTATGCAACCGAAACTGATAATTTGGGATATGAGAGGGCCTTTTGCAGATCAAACGAAAACGCCAAATATTTATCTCGAAAGATTTTGTTGCCATTTCTGCATTACTTAAATTAATTCTATGTTCTTCTATTAAGCTGCCCTTTTCATCCGGGTCTGATGTAACTTTAATCTTTATATTTAGCGAATCACATTTTTGACAGGTATACTTATGTGGGGATGAAATCTTAAATTAAAATATTTTTAAAAATGTTTTCTATATATCTGTACCCTCAGAAATGTTGCATTGTTCTCTTCACATTTTTCGATATACAGAATGTACATTTTTCTTAGGTTCAATTCAGAACTTAAGTATTTCCTTTTTGGATTATGAGAACGCGTGTAATGGCTTTCATAGTGTGGGAAACTTTGAATATGATGAATTATGAATCTGAAGGCTGCCACTTGTTCTTCATCACTCTTTCTGCAAGATCCTTCTTCTTTTGCTTCCTACTTTTGCTTTGAGAGCCCTATGTTGTCTTCCTACAGTTATATCGAATGTTTCTATAAATAACTTTTTACGTACTGGAACGTTTTCCTTTAAAATTTTTAAACATTATTTAAAACTACAATCTTTTATTGATCCCTTAAAATGTCTACCTCTTTATTGGCATACGTTGAGTAGATACACACAAGGAAGTATTTTGCTTCTGATATCCCTATTTTCCAAAATAAATTAAAAACGGATATTTGATTTTTCTTAGTAATACGATTATTGCACACTTTATTACATTTGCAATCTTTATTTTCGAATTTTTTTGCAGGAATAATATTCCAGTTTTTGTATAGTATTTTTCGCCTCTATTTCTTTTGACTTTTCGAATCTTCTCATCATTATTTTTGTAAGATGATTGAACACTAGTAACGTCGTCTTCGTTGGATGTTGAATCTGTCAATTCCACAATTCCTCTTTTAAGCTGGAACTACTTTTAATTTAATATTGTTTAAACTTCTTTCATCATCTGAATTCCAAATTCATCTTCTTTCATGGGTCTTATTTACTATAATAAGAAAAACTCCAATATTCCCTCTAAAAAATGTATTAATATTACTTACCAACCTTCGTTAACAGACCAATTTGAGATTGTACCGTTTTTTTTAATAGGTATGTGAACTCATTGTAATAACTTACGATTTATTTAAAAGCAGTGGCGGTTGCCACCAGCAGTGCCCCATAAGGGCATGTGGGCACGTGCCCCACAAAAAATAGTAATGAAAATTTAAAGTCTGACAGTTATACTCGCATTTATACACAGTAAAGTGTGTGTATAATACTAAAAAATGTCAAATTTTTGGTTGCGATGCATTTCCCTATCCCAATTCCAAAATTTAGTTATACGTACCCCCACCTGTTTTTTCCCCCAAGAACCGCCGCTGTTTAAAACTAACTAATTTTCCTCTGTTTTGATAACGATTATTTCAAAATAAGAAACACAAAGCAAAAAGTTAGACTTGCGAATAAAATCTAAGCGTAATCAGTGAAATGACTTGTCATCACATCATAAGAGCAATTTTATAGTTATCTTGCTTATGATGATGGTTTAAAGGCTCTAGCAAGTAAATGCTGTAGGGTAATACACATAAATATTATAATCCCTAATAATTGCAATTACAAAGTTGTTTTAATTATGATTATTAGGGATGGACTTACGAGGGTTGTTATTTATGTATATGGAATTGGCAACAATGGTGTTGCTAGGCGTCATCTGATATATGCATCGTAAAGTGTGACATTATTGAATTTATACGTACTCAGAAAGTTTGTTCATACGGACGCTATTTGTGTTGCTTAGTGACTTGAAAATTTAATCTTAGTGAAACAATAGAATTAGATCGTGAGACTTTTCCTTTGACGTGGATTATCTCAACAACAGTGCTTTGATCAAGTCATTTTGACTTTTGGCGATGAACTACCATCTAAAACCACTTTATATCACTCGTTTAGTGAATTCACCGTGGCCGTCATTCGCTCATGGACAGATGTAAAGAAGGTCATCCTAAATCGGTTGTTGTGCCAGAAAATATCGATACTGTGCTCGAACTGATAATTGAACCGACCGTGAGATTGAGACTTCTCTGAGCATTAAGATGACAAGCATACACAAGATTTTACAAAACCATTTAGCCGTGAAAAAGATTTTTGCGCGTTTGATTCCACATACTTTGACAATCGCTCAAAAAATGCTGGTGTCGATTGGTGCAAAGAAATGTTCAAAACATACAATCATGGTGCGTCAAAAACCGTATATAAGATCACACACAGGTGATGAATCTTGGATCTATGCTAGGGGTCGCCAACCTTTTCCATGTGTTGAGCTATTCTAATAATATTTAAATAGAGGGAGCTTCCCAAACTTGTTTAATGCAATAATGGAAACACATTTGCGACGGACAAGATTTATTTTATCAATATTATAAGTTTGGCGTCTGAGGATTGCTTATAGCCGTGAGCTACCGAAATTGTCTACGCGAGCTACCTAGCTCGTGATCGACGGGGCTCGAAAGGAAACAGCGGTCGACTGTATGGGTCTTTCAAAAAGCGCTAAATCCAACAAAATTTATTCGCGCAAGAAGCACGTCCAAGCATATGGTCGCCTGTTTTCTTTGGGATAAATGGGCATGTGGACTGTCTAGTGCTACTAGAGAGTCGTAGAACAGTCAATTCTGAATGGTATACAACCATTTGTTTGCCAGCTGTCTTTGAAAAAATATGAAAATAAGAAATAAGAAGACAACCAGCGATATAGGATCATTCTTCACTATGACAACGCGAGCCCTTATACATCGGATCGAACAACTGTGCCGCCGAACGCACCAGAAAAATCAGAACACACAAACTACCAAGTGACTCGAGAGAGTTTAAATACGCACTGGAGACGCGACAGGTCTTGGCAGGTTTGCTCTCCAAAGGGGAAACTAATAGTATTGCCAGATCGATCGCTATGTTACTAGTCTCGTTACTTTATTTACACACCTTGTAGATAAGCTCATGACACCTAAAAATTGGCTACAAAAAAAAGAGAATATAATAGAACTTTTACTTAAAGAATGTTTCCGCTGAAATTTTCAAATGAACAACTCTGAATCTCTGAACTCTGAATGATTCGGATAGGCTGATTTCAGAGTGGGATGCAAAGAACGAACTGGATAACGGAAAAAGTTTGGGGACATCGAACAACAAACATTATTGAATAAACATTCAGCGAAACACCCGCAAAATTGTCAAAGGTGTTAAATGTTACTCCTAAGACTTTAAATTCTTTCTATTCCCGAGGTTTCAGTTTACCACCTGTTTGGATCGATGCGACACGACCTTGTTGATACATATTTTTCTAATTATGAAGTTTAGTAATGGTTCATTGAATGGATTATGTATAAAGAAAAGTCATTCTTTTGCCACAGAATATAACTTTTATCAGAAAGATGAGAAAAGTTATCGAAAGAAAATAAAGCTATGGAAAGTTTATTATCTAATAACGGGTGCGTCAACGAAACGGGTGATTTTCAATATGAAATTTCCCACGCGTGGCTCGAGTAGGTGTGAAGCAACCTTCACTGTATTTGCAGCATATAGCACTAATAACCATGAATCGTTGGAACGGCGCAAAATATGCGTTCGCCGTCAAGGCATATTACAGAAATAGTGTTTGTATGGCGACAATTCAATAAAAAAATATAAAAAATATAATAAAAGTAAGTCCTCGTATATAATTTTAGCTCTTGATTTAATGATTTTGACTGTCACATCTCTAATTAAAGTAATTTGAAGAACGTAGATATATCCCTTAAATGTCTAGCAAATATTTAGAAATTGAACATTTAATAGAGTATAATCACAAACCAAAACTGGGAAATGAAACAAAATACATTTTATTAAAATCTGGAAAAACATCAGATGGATATCTTCTAAGGTGAGGATTATTCTTCTTATCATGTTTTTAATCTGATTTCTTTTTGTCCCCGAAAAATTGTATTACCCCAAAAGTAAGTTACCCCAAAAAAAATCAGTTTGTGGCTTCGAAAAACAACGTATCAATAAAAAAATGTATGTTTTACATACAGTGTCCATCTAAAGTCTATCTATAAAAGATAGATATTAATATTTTTTTCTGATAGAAGTCGCACAAAACCTCATCGTTTTTGTATATTCGAATTTATTTTGTATTTACATTTAGAAATTTGCTTTAGTTGTTTATTTTGTTTAGTTAGTGTAAAATAGCTCGTATTTTAGAAGAAAAAATTAATGCGATTCTAATTATTGGCGAGGCTGGAATAATCTACATGCAGTTTAAACAATCTTCTAAGAGAGATATGTCCTTCGCCCTGTCTTTAGAACGTACTTACGACAGCTAATGCAGACGTTTCAGGCAAGGGATAGTATTCATGAAACAAAAAATATTGGTCGCCCAGGAATTTCAGAAAACCATGAAACATTGAGACCATGAGACCATGAAACAACCATGAGACATTGATTCTGAAACGGTCGTGAATCATACACAATCTATATCTCAAACTGCAGTTATCTGTGGAGTATCTGCAAAAACTCTGCAAAGGGGTGTAAATAAACAAAAATTTCACCCTTAGAAATTACAAATGACTCATCAGCTCACAGAAGATGATCGATCGCAGACGTGAATTTTGTGAAGTGATATCTGGAAGAATAGCCAAAGAAATCTACATGCAGTTAAAGGAAGCTTCTATGAGAGATGCCGATCGTCCTGTTTCTAGACCGAACTTATGACAGCTAATGCAGACGTTTCAGGCAACGGATAGTATTCATGATACAAAAAGAACTGGTCATCCAGGAATATCAGACAACCCTCAAATGGACATCGTTGCTGAAACAGTCCTGAATTCTACAAAATATACATCTCAAACTGCAGTTGTCTGTAGAGTATTTGCAAAAAATTTGCAAAAGGTTTTAGAAAAACAAAAATTTCACCTCTACATATTACACCAGCTCACAGAAGATGATCTCCATCGCAGACTTGAACTTGGTGAAGTGATATCTGGAAGAATAGCCCAAGAATCCGAATATTCAAAACAATTTGTTTTAAGGATGGATCCTCTTTTTATTTGAATGCCAATGTGAATACTCCGAATGTGAACTGGAGTGACTAGAATCCTTATTTCTTTCATGAGTACCATAAATTACCGGGAAAACGTAACTTGTGAGTAAATCGTACTAAATCGTACTTGGATTGCAGAATGCTATTGAACCGCTAATTTTAGAGATTCTAGAGGAAAATCCTTATGAATTTCGATGTCTGGAAGTGACTTTTCAACAGGATTATACTTTCACATTGTTATGGTACAGTAAGAGTTTATCTGAATGGACAGTATCCGAATAGATGGATCGGACGACGGTGTACAATACGCTCTCCAGTTCTAACGTTCTAACTTAGATTTCTTTTTATGAGGATACTTAAAATCTAAGGTATACGTTACAAAACCTGATAACATAGAGGTTTTGAAGCAGATAATTGCGGAACAATGTCGGTTAATTTCTAAGAGAAGAGTTTTATAACAGGAAGTTGTACTATACTGTCAGCAAGGAGGTGCCCATTTTGAGCATTTATTTTAATATTTCCAGAATATTCTTGAAATACATCTGGTATTACATTTTACCATAATCATTTTGTTACTTTGGAATAAAACTTATAGTTTATCATTAAATTAATATTTTATATCGCGCCACAACTCCATCTTTAACAATTATATCACTGCTTATTAACTATTTGTTTACTCTTTAATTTATGTATACCAATCGTTGCTATTTTATAACACACTGTATATTTAATAACACGTTGTATATTTAAAAACACAAAATCACACTTTTCTAGAAAGCAACTTATCTTCTCTAATATAAGCCTCTGTTACAAATATTATTTTATCTAAAGTGTTAGTGAATTTGCGAAAAACTTTCTAAAAACCTTTTGTTTCCTTAGATCAGTTTAAACAAGTTGTCATCTTACTTTAATCTTTTACTGTATTAATTGGTTTAAAAATATACTTGATTATTTTAAAAATCTATGAAGATTATGAATAGTGTAATCATTGTCTCTTTAACATTTTATTTTCATTAGAACGTTGTTCGAAGTTTTTGGTTAGACACAGAGACCAAATGACTATGATATTTGTCAAGTAGGAGGTATATTTTTTAAATAAGGTCAGTTTTTTAGTAAGAAGAAAAATTTTATATTTAACATTTGTCATACCGCTCAACAAGTTTTTGAATTCTGACGTCAAAAAAATCTGCCGCCGGTAAAGAAGCCCAATCCATGACTTCAGTTTTAGCTTCTTCTTCTCTTCTTCTCTTTAATTCAACCATTGACCACCAATGAACTCCTTTAAGTACCGAATCAAGTGAAAATCACTGGATACAAGGTCTGGACTGTAATGTGATCAGGTTCTTCCCATCCAAAAGACCTGGTTAGTCCTTATGTTTGTGCAGAAATATGTGGCCTTGCATTGTCATGAAGCTACATTACCCCGGAAGACAGTAGGTCACGTCGCTTGTTTTGTATGGCACGCCGGAGGTTTCTCAAGATGACACAATACGCGTCAGAATTGATTGTTGTGCCTCTCGGCATAAAATCCACCAACAAAATTTCTTTATCTTCCCTAAAAGACAGTTGCCACGATCTTTCGTGTTGAAATTGTCTGTTTGGCTTTCATTCTGGTTGGCGACGATGTGTGTCGCCATTCCATTAACTGTCGCTTGGACTTGTCGCTGATTGTATCGACTCAAAAATGATAAAGCACAGCCCAATCTTTTTGTATTGTGATCGTCAGCAAGCAGAGAACACAATTTTCGATACTTTAGTTTCTCTGAAACAATGGTGTAGAGAACTGACCTTGAAACCTATGGAAATTCACTTGATAACTAATAAATCATGAATCGTCGTTTCTCTCGAATGTTGTGTCCACATCACGAACCAAATCTTCAGAAATCAGAGAAGGTCGGCCACGGCGTGGCTCATCATGTACATTAACCCGCCCGTTCTTGAACATTCTCACCCACTTTTGAACTTTATTGTCACCTATAACATTATCACCGTAAATCTTACAAATCTGACGGTGAATTTCTGCTGCTACCAAGTTTTTTGCACTCATGAATTGAATTACAGATTGTATCTCACATCCGGCGGGCGATTCTATTCCTTTAAATATTATAAACTTCTACAGCCGAGTAAACAGACAGACGATAGGGCAGCAAATGGCATCTATCGAGCATAAAGCATGGCGGTAGCAGACGCGCAAGCGCACTGCGGCGATTCTGACTGTCATTTTCACTTTTATTCACAAACGTGCAATATTTAAAAAATACCTTTTGTATAATTCGTTAGATGGCGTGCTGCCAAGTTTCAGACGCGTGTGTTTACTTGGTGGCGATCGGATAAAGCAAATAAGTTTCCTGAAAATTGGATAAATCAGATGTTCAAGGTGTTATAAAATACTTTATTTTATGAAGCTTGACCTTGAAGGACGTAAAAAAAATTAGATTCCCCTTTAAAGGATTATTTTCCTTTGTTTTCGACTGTAAAAAAAGTTGACTGCTCAATTTAAATGTGGTCCTGCACCCAATGAAGATGATGAATGTTTGAGATATCCAAGAACTGCTATGCCAAACAAACAAAAAACTGCAATGTCGCATTAAATGATCACCAACTGAAGGTACGAGAACTTGCTCACATTGTAAACATTATTTTACCCGATGTTCAGAGGATGAAAAAGTTTTCCGCTTGATGGGTGACGCCTTTGTTAACAGTTGATTAAAGATGCGTTCAAATAAACACTTTTCAATAGTGTTTAAACTTATTTAAACGCGATTCTGCTAGATTTTTTCAATATTTCAATATATTAATATTATAAGTAGAATAAGAAATCAAAGTTGCATGCCAGGGATGAAGCAGTAGTCTAAACAGTGGATCGAGGAAGTGCGCAAAATGAAGCGAAATAATAGTTAAAAACTTTATTATAATCCGTTGCGCAATGGGACAGTGGAACCCGTTGCTCACTCAATGGCTGTACTGACACAAGAACTGAGTGAAAGAGCTCACCGAGCGTTTCATCCACTCCTAATACATTGCATTGCAACGACCTACACTGATAGCACCTCGTGATTGATTGAGGAAAGTAACTGTAAAATTCCGGTTTGTATTTGGCTTCACCTTCGCAGTACTTGAATATTGTGAGAAAAAAAACGTATATTATTTTTTTTATAGAACTTAACCCTTTCTTTCTTGCCATTTGAGGTCTGAAAATCAATCGATATTAGATGATTGTAAACTTTATGGGCTGATTTTAATGAATTTAGTCTTTTTGTTATGTCACAAAGTAGATAAATTCATCTCTTGTGAAACTTATTAAATCATCTAAAAAGCTCGAATGTTATGATGCTTTGTCCATAAATACTAAATGTAATATACAGATTTCAACAACGGAGAGCCGGATCTCGGAGGTTATCCAAGTTGGAATAATTTCAATAATAACGACTCAACATACAAAGATTGCCTGCGAAGTTCAAAATTCTCCAGTCAGTAGTGGTTGACGTCTTGACGTTAATGACATTATTGACAAATACTTTAGAGAAGTGCTACGATTTAATGGAAATGAGAATTTAGGATTTCAATGTGGATACTGTGGAATCAATGGAATATACTTTAATAGTTTTGACAGTTAAAACTGATACAAATCATAATAAATCCCATACAAATCATGCACTCCGGGACTAAACGAGATATGTTTTCAAAAAAGTTCCAGTAAGTTGAATTATACTATACATTGCCAGACAAATTGTTACGGTTATATTTGTTTACCAGGTTTAGTTGTTAATACAACATTTCCATATTTTGGCATTTTGGCGAAGGTACTGAAATAAAAATGGAGTACATTCTGCGTCGAGTCTGGGGGAGGTAGTTAATCTCCTCCTAAATTAATCCATGGTTATTTTGTGTATCCGGTACTGCGTGTTGAGTTGGGATACAGGGCAGTACTTTGTTGCGACAGTATCGAGAATTTGTGAGACTTAATTACATGTTTTCTTAATCAATCTTTTACTCATATTTGAATAGGCTTTAACAGAGAGAGTTTATTTTAGTTCTAGAATTAACGCATCAATTTGAATTCGTCACTTTTCATTCACCTTAGTTCGATACTGGTACCTTGGTTGATTGGCAGTACTCTAACGGAGAGCTACTGAATTATTTTGCGGGCTTTATGTTTTGAAGGAACCATTTATGGTCTCCTCCCTTCAGATTCTCTTTTCAACTACCTTCGAGAGCAGTCGACTGTGCTGCAATAGGCATTGACCCAGTGTAAAAATTTCCGCTGATTAGACTTTTGGAGTTCGGGATATTTTGGGAATAGTGCCGAGTTTATTTGTCAGCTTTGCTGGATTTTTATTGCTAACACATTGCGAGCTGCCTCCTAAGCCAGCGAGGTATATTTTTGGACCATCTTTACGGCAGATAGACCAACGTAGATAGCCTCGTGGCCTGTGCGACACTCATCGCGGAGTTTCGTGTATTGACTGATCAAAGATAAGTTATCATCCTACTAGTCACATTAGATTAAGTTCATTACTGTTTATTGTCTACAAAATGTCATTACTAAATTGCCTGTATACTACTAATCTAGTTAATTTAACATTGTAACTGAATCACTTTCATGTTCTTTTGGCTTTCACGATACTGTTTTACATGATGATAAATATCTAAGTAATGTTTTCATTTGTTGCTTGAGATTTCATGTTCTCTGAGCATTCATTAGCCCTGGGGAATATTTATCATATTAAAATATATTGTATTTTTTTAAGGGTACTTTTTTTTGAAGCCTGAAATGGGTAACAGAAGAAAGGAGAAATCATAAACCTGAAGTAATAGAACTTTGACCACATAGCTCATACAGTTCAGATATTGCGGAATCAGATTTTCACTTCCTTTATTCATTAGCATAGTTTTTTTTTGGGATTGAGCTTAAATAATTTCAGTGAGAGTGAAATAAGTCAATGTCCGAACTATTTTGCGCAAACGACATGGTTAATAAGCATGTATAGAGGTCGACTTACAGCAGAATTATATATATATATATATATATATATATATATATATATATATATATATATATATATATATATATATATATATATAATCACTGAGTTGTCGAGTAACAGCTTTGAAAAAGATGGCTGAGATTCCATCGAAACGACAGCAAAACCGTCCACCAGTAGATATTCAGCTAACACGCAAAGGCAACAAATCCGAATTTGGTACTAGCTTGAGCCTAGTTCCTAGAGAGCGCTTGCTACTTTGAGAGGAAATAACTCGCTTATATTTTTTTACCATATAAAGCTAGGAATATTTTGACTTCAAAATAGAGAAGAGCCATAATTTCCACGTAAAAAAGGTACCTTGGTCAATATCGATATATCACGCCGTTTGTGAGATCTTCTTGTTCGAATATTACATTGCACATATTGTCGATAGCTGAAAAATATGCAATTCACAAAGTGTGCCTTGAATGTCGTGTACAAATTATTATGTCTCGATGACAACTGTCATTGTTTTCTATCTCTCATAGTAACAGTAGGTGGAAAAAATTTTCTCCAGTTTTGAGTTGGTATTAAATAATTTGTAAAAAATGCCTTGACATAACCAGTTTCCTAACCGTGATTTAAAGGATATCTTCTGCGTTTATGCACAAGTAAATTACAATAGTCGCGTTACAGTTAGAAGATATGAAGAGCTGTACCCAACCAGAATTGTACCAGATCGACAAATTTTTCAAATAATTTTTAATCAGTTAGGCGAAACAAGTTCGTTTTATTGCAACAATCCTTGTGGACGACCGAAACGTATATCGGTAGAACAAAAAGAGGACATTTTTGTCAGTATCGCGGAAAATCCTGAACTAAACACTAGGCGTTTGGAAACATATACAGGAATTAGAAAATCTACCGTTTCAAGAAAAATTGTTTCGCATGTTCAAAATTTATTGCCATAATATTTGTAGGTTAGATCAGAATTTTGTCAAAATCTACTATATAAAAAAACCAAAGACCCCCATGTTCTTGAAAAAGATATTGTTTACTGACGAGGCGACTTTTTCCAGAAGCGGAATTTTTAACGGGCGAAATAATCATTATTACGCCATAGAAAATCCACATCTACGAAGATAGTGACATTTCTAGCACGAACTTTTAATTAACATTTGATGCGGTATTTGTGACAAAACCTTAGACCTTTTGGACGGTATACCTCTAAACTTACGACAAGACATGTGGTTCATGCAACATGGGGCGCCACCGCATTTTACTCTTGTAGTGCGAAATCATTTGAATCAATGGATTGATGGATTGGGCGCGGTGGTGAGTTTCCTTGGCCACCTCGTAGCCCAGACATTAATCCGTTAGACTTTTATTTGTGGGTTCATATGAAGTCTTCAGTTTATCATGATGATATCAATACACGAGTCCGCATACAATACATAAAGTCCGTTGTATTTTTGACATTTAAATGTTTATTTTTCTCGTATTCAAGGTACATTTTGTCAATTGCAGATTTTTCAACCATCGACAAGATTTGCAATTGAATATTCGAACACGAATATCGCGTAAACGGCTTGAGATATCAATATTGACCAAGGGTACTTTTTTTTACGTAGGAATTATGACTCTTCTCTACTTTGAAGTCAAAATATCTCAACTTTATCGCGTAAAAAATATGAGCGAGTTAATTCCTCGCAAAGTATGTAGCAAACGCCGTCTAGGAACTAGGCCCAAACTAGTGCCAAATTCGGATTTGTTACCTTTGAAAACCTAACTCCTCGGATTTTGAACCTGCTATCTTGAACCGTTTTTAAATTATCTCAATTTTTCGAAAATTTAGCATCACTTTCAACACCCTGCATCTTTTTAATAACTAACATTTACCAACACTTTTATTGATTAAATCCTCTTATTTTAATCTCTACTATCACCAGTTGCTTTATAGCGAATAAGTTATGGAACACCCTGTATATATATCCATTGCAGGATGAAGGCCTCTTCAGCATGTTTCCTACTCACATGGTCCTGAGCTTTTCTCTACCATTCGGAACCAATATACTTGATGATGTCATCAGCCCATCATGTATACCTTTCCATTTCCCTATGGAATATATATGGGGTATTATAAAAGTATTTGCGATTTTTCCTTTGATTATAAATAAAGGGTTTTACCTCACTCCTTATTTACTCTTGAAACAAATAAACATTCCTTTTTCGGTATTAAAGGGATTCTACTGCGAAAAAGGTCGATTGTTTTTATTAAAAACATTAAAATGACTAGTCGCAAAATTAGGACAATTTTAAGATGTTACTTTAAAAAAAGCTTCAAAGCGACTGACGCTGTTCGTGACACATACAACGTAGAAGCGGAAGGTGTAGTAAGACTACGCAACGTTCAGTTCTAGTTCAAAATGTTTCAGGATTGAGACATGAGTCTTGAAGATAGGGGAAGGTGAGGTTATTCTGGGCCTCTCGATGCCGATATTTTAAGAATAGCTGTGTCGCACAAAATAACGAAGAATATTTTTATTACATTCTAGTATATATATAAACGAATACGAACAAAACAAAAACGATTATTGTATTACATAAAATTAAAAACCTTTAGTAGTTCTGTGGACGGATCAGTGATAGAGCAACTATAAGATTTCAATTATTTGGAGCTAGTAATAAAAAAATAGAGCATTTGAAAAGGGATTTACTAACAAAATAACTAAAAGGGAATTTACAGAAGTGGTAAAAACGGGAACCATAAAACAGGTAAAGCCTATGTTGACGATAAAGCCCATGTTGAGGATAATCCGGGAGAAACAGTTGAGATTCTTAGGGCATGTATCCGGGTATTATCTCAACGAAATAAGGTTATAAGGGAAGAATAGAAGAGATAGATTGGGTAAGAAACGCCAAAAAGTGGTCAGATATATGCAGGAGAGAAGCCTTTAATGGGAGGAGTTAAGGAAAACTGGTTCCAGATAAAATTAGTTGATTTAGATTACAATTAGATAAAAAGAAAATCACTCAACTCCCCACAGTCTGATGTTTCACAGTAGACAGACGAAGGAATAAATAAATAAGAGATTGAAAGAAGATATCGTGACTTTCATTTAAAAAACAAGAACCGCCATCGGTACATGATCCAACAGGTTGCTGATAAAGGTTTTATATATAGTATATACGAGGTTTGATCGATAAGCAACCGTGTTTGAAATAAAGACGTAATTTTTTTCATAAATTTATTTTTATTTTTTCAACGTAGTCTCTTTTTAGGTCTATACACTTTTCCAAGCGTTTCTCCAACTTTTTTAAGCCGTCTAAAAAATACGTTTTTTCAAACTCTCTAAAATACGCTTCTGTCGCGGCGATAACCTCTTCATTTGAGCTGATTTTTTTCCTGTGAGCCATGTTTTCAAGTTAGGGAACAGAAAAAAGTCGCTTGGTGCCAGCTCGGGTGAGTAAGGTGGGTGCGGAAGCAATTCGTAGCGCAGTTTGTGCAATTTGATCGCGATCGCGATTTGAATTAAAGATGAATGTGTCGGTGAGTTATCGTGATGGAAGACCACTTTTTTCTTGGTCAAATGGGGTCGTGTCTCTTTCAATTTCTTATCAAAACTGTCTAACAACTCACTGTAGTACTGCCCTGAGGATCCATGAGGATTATTCTTTTGGAATCCCAAAAAATCTGGCCATAATCTTTCCGGCCAATGGAATCGTTTTTGCCTTATTCGGGGCAGATTCACCTAGAAAAATCCATTGTTTTGACTATCTCTTGGTCTCTGGCGTGTAATAATGTATTCAGGTTTCATCAACGACGACGACTCAACATAAAAAGTCCTACGGATTTTGCTTAAAGAGGTCCAAACACTGCTTTGACATTATTAGTCCTACTTGCTTGTTGTCCACCGTGAGCAATCGCGGCACCCATCGGGCCGATACTTTTCTCACACATATCTTATCATTTAAAATCTTGATTGCCGTTCTGTACGAGACACCTACGATCTCAGCTACTTCGCGCACTTTCGTTCGGCGAACAGCGAGAATCATGTCATGAACCTTTTCGACGATTTTCTCGGTAATCACGTCTGATGGCCGTCCTGGCCTTCTTCATCGAAAACAGTTGTACGACTACGCTTAAACTCGTTAAACTATTATCTCACGGCTGTCATAGATAGTGAAGAGTTCCCATAGACAGCATCCAACTTCACTTTTATTTCTTCGCATGTTTTTCCATCCAAAAATAAAAAACGAATTACGGATCAATATTGCTCTTTTTCCATTTCATCGAGAAATACAAAACACGAATGATACGGCTGTCAAAAAAATAACCTATTAATTTATCTGAAATTTAGCATGAGGTCGTTTAACAGTCTGCAGTACACGATAGTAATGTCAATTCCACTCGTCAACGTCATTTGTTATCAAACACGAGTACTTATTGATCAACCCTCGTATATTAAAATCAAATTTAATTTAATTAAATTTTATAGTTTACAAATTGTGCTTTGTTATTTATTGGAATAATTACATTAAAAGTCATAATAAAAGAAAAAAAAGTACTTCATGTCTATAGATCACTCTAATACTATGTAATATTTTTACTCATCACACTATATTTGCGACGATTTGAAATAGGACGAATGAAATTTCAATCAATATTAAAACCCCAGACGTCATTGCCAAGTAAAAAAGTATTTTTTTATCTCTTTTTCTTTTCAAAAACCTCAAGTGGTTTATGTCTGATTAGATAGCGTATAGCTGATTGCAAAAAAACATCAATCAAAATGGCATATACACGATTGATTTAAAAATAGTGGACTTTAAAAGAATTAAAAAAAAGACGCGAAATAATCCAAATAAAAAGTTTTCCACAAGTGAGTAGTAAATTGGGGTTTTGAACATTTTTTTTGTCCTAAATGGAGAGATATATAAATTTTGTAACAAAACTATTTATATTTATTTTTTTTCTTTATAATTTAAAAGCTATATCAAATTGAAAATACATTTTTAAACCTAGTACCTCACATAAACATTGTGACCTCACAATTATACCCGAGGTCACTATCGTCAATATCGGTTCGAGTTGGAGCAATTCGGAAGTTATACCGAAATTTTCTTTCGCGCTGTTTCTGAAAAGACGTTCGGAAAGAATCGAAGTCTCGGGTAAACAAAACAATTTATCGATCTTAGTCATTGTTCTATGGGTTTAACCTGTATATTTGACTGAATTTGTTGGTTTGCTATCGATTTGAAAATATACTTGCTTTTATTTTTTTATTTAGGCTTTCGGTGCTGTTTTCGACGTTATATTCATATATCTTTACATGAGATATGGAGGCTCAAAGGTAAGTTCAGAATGAAATCAGATTAGGGTTCCTTTTGTTTTTAGCATTTGTTTTTATAACTTTTATTTATATTATTCAATTCATGCAGGGAAAACAAATTAACATGCCAAATTTATAACAAGGAATCTTCCTGCGTGTACGCAAATAATCTACATGTAGCAACATAACCGAGGGTAGTAACAATGGAAAGCCCCACAGGATCGTTTATTTTGTAGGATACGAATAATAATATTCAAGAATTAGACAAGAATAGACAAGAACAAAATTCGACTACTAATCTGGAAGGTAATCGTATATAAAAAGTCTTATACTTATGAAAGTTTTACATGATAATCTACCAGTGAACAGTTGGATGAATATTAATTAAACTTGAAGAGATTTACCACTAAACACCAAAACGCTTTTTTGAACTGCTCGACGCACGTTTCGCTAACCATGTTAGCATCATCAGGAGATGATTTAATCTGATTAGATCTGAAGGAGATGATCCTGATGATTAATTTAAGGACTGGCAAGGCAGTTTTCCATGGAATCAAAATAAACATTTGAAGGAGTATGCGAAAAAAAAGAAAAAGAGGAAAGCAAACCTACTATCCAAACAAAAAGTAAAGAAAATGGTATATTTCTATTCTAAATAAAACAAAACAGTTAAAATATTTAGTGTTTTTTAGGATTTTTCAAGTACATTTCATCATTTTTTAGGTACATTTCATCTATTAATTGAACATATTTATTTGATAAGATATGTTTAAACATAGGTTAGAAATTTATTCTAGGCCTTGAACACTTATGGTAGGCTTATGGTAGTGATTCCAGGATATGTTGTGATACATAGTGGTTTTCTAGTGGGTAGACCTTAACAGGAGAGTCCCATACTTCGACTATAAAAGTTTTCCACTCAAAAATGTGCCTTCTCTTATTTGGGAAATCTCTGGCTGGTCATGCATTAGAGTTAGTTGGCAGCCAGATTTATTTATATTTGCAAATATTATTAAGAGTCTAATGTGGTGGTTTGCAAAATATGTAAGGCGAAAAATCGCCATCGCTTTAAAAATATTGAAAAATTAAGCAATAATGTAGAGGGTGGATTTTTTTTGAAAATATTGTTAATATAGTTTAGTGTGATGGTTTGAAGAATCAGTGTGGTTTTAAAAGTATTGCAAACTTCAATGAAATCAATCAAACAAATATGTATATGATTTTGGATAGTGATTGTTTTTATTTTGAATTGTTGTTAATGTAGTTTACATATTATAATCTACTGTAATATATTATCCATATTTTCCTAGTTGAGAGAAGATTTATTATGTATATTTAACAGTGTATTTTTTTATCGAAATAAAATTAGCGATTTAAACAGTATGTATGTGTTTTGTTTTTCTAATTATGATTTATATTGTTTTTTCGCTCAAAAAATAATTACAAAATTAGAAAATATTTTTTGGTTATTCATTATTTAACATTTTTCATTATTTTTGAAAATTAATATTATCAATATTACAAATATATACAAAAGCTGACTATTTATAACATTATATATTTTTTGTTTGAGTATTTATTATCTGCTGAAGCTGCACAATCGTGACATTGACTGTCTTGAACGTTTCTTAATTTTTCGTTAATAATCATGGTAACTGTATAAGCTTTTTTCCGAACTGTATGTTCTGGACATACACGTCCCTTTACAGTACACTTAACCAATATACAATTTTGAGTGAATATATACCAATAGAAGCCGTTGACAATACTGACATGAAAACACTTTAGTATTCTGACGTCACAAACAGCAGCCAATCGTAGCGCGTTCGTAGTCGTGTGATTTTTTTAAAATTTTATACATTTTGATTCTTTTATAATTAATTATAACAAGTTTTTAGAAACTTTTTCCCATCGATTTCAATATTATTTATGATGAGCTTTTAAAATAAAAAATCGAGAATTATTTTTTATTCAAAAACCCAATTTCTTAAACATAATAGCTGCAACACTGATATGTAAATGTCACTCATAGACTACCATGTTCCGTATATTGTGTTAGTTTACCATGGAAAGATATACGATTCAATGGCGCGTAGAAATTGGAGGTTGGAAAGCGACTGGTGAAGAATTATATTTTCCGACGAAGCGTACTTTTGGCTTAATGGGTTTGTAAATAAACATAAATGCAGGATTTGTGGCGGTGTAAATCCTCAAGTAGTTTTTCATCCTCAGAAAGTCACTGTTTGATGGACTTTTAGGACTAAAGCGAAGGATCTTATTTTTTTGAAGACGGTGATGGAAACCGTATTACTATTAATGGTGATAGGCTTTGGCCTGAACTGATAAACAAGGATCTCGTCAGACAATTGGTTTATTGCAAGAAAAGCTTCCTGGACGCATTATTTCGCGTCAACCGGCTACTAAGTTCATGCGACCTAAGGCCCTTGGATTACACATGGACAATGCTCTTTTTCCATTTCATTTATGTAGTTATTAAAACACCTTTTCACAGATATGGCCTAGCATGTCCCATTTTAAAGGACCTGATTCTCCTTTATCTTATGAGTCATTGAAATTATTTGTACCTGAATTTGGAGTACAAGCGATAAGGAGTACTTTGACATAAAACATAAATGTTTTCTGGGTCTATGGGACACATAAAACACACAAGATTGGCATCATACAACTTCTTTTAAACCTGGTACTTCAAACAAAATATGCCGCCCTTGTTAACTCAAAAATGGCGCTTCTTCCGCTTCTCTATATTAAACTTGGACGAATGAAAAGCTTTGTCAAAGCTATGGGTAAAGAAGGTAATGGTTTGAAGCACCCAAAAGAAATATTTCCTGAAGTAAGTGATGCAAAACTAAAAAAAGGTATATTTATTGGACCTCAAATTAGAAAGCTTCTAGGGGATTTCTGTTTTCAAGAAAAATTAATTGAAAAGGAATTGGCAGCTTTTTTTGTAAGTGTAGTGAAAGGATTTCTGGACAACAAGAAAGAAGAAAATTAAAAAAACCTCATAGATGAACTCTTGAAAGCCAATGAAATATTAGGGTGTCACATGCCCGTAAAAATACATTTTTTATACTTTTAATTGGATTTTTTTGGAAAAATTTGGGAACAGTAAGTGACGAACAAGGAGAGAGGTTTCACCAGGACATCAGGACGATGGAAACAAGATACCAGGGACGCTAAAACCCATCTACGTCGGGCGACTACTGCTGGTTTTTAAATAGAGATGATACTACAAGACACAAGAGGAAAACTGAAAGTTTTTGTCGCTGTATGACCTCTCATGTAATTCACATAATCATCTGTAATGTCTGCATAGACTTAATACTTTTACAAGTTTATAGTAAAGAAATATTGCATTGTAAAAATATGTCGTCTCTTTTTGTTCAATGGTACAAAGCAGACTCTCGTGGCTTCTTGAGAAGGACTCTCTTCTTGATATCCACTAACTTGGTTTTTGCTCAAATCGGTCTACAATTGACCACCTAGTAAGATTGGATCAAAATATCAAAGAGTCTTTCTCCAGAGGCCATCACCTTATTGCTTCGTTCCTTGACATGAAGTCTGCATTCGATACAGTTTGGAGATTCAAAATCATAAAACAAAGAGCATTAATGCTTCTATCTAGTCTATCTAGTCGCATCTTTGCAGTGAGAATAAGAGGTCAATTGTCTTTCTTTCGCGCTCAGGAGAATGGGGTGCCACAATGGTAAGTCCTAAGCCCTACTCTATTCAACATAGCTATTAACAGCATTTACGAAATCTTTACCCAAAAAGTCGAATACTGTCTATACACAGTTGATATCCTATTTTACTACTCTTCCCGTAGCACTCGAGTATGCGAGAGAAGAATTCAGAATGTACTCGGAGAACTCACAGCTTGGACCATCCATTCGGGCTTCAACTTTTCACATGAAAAATCCTCAATTGTGCATTTTTGCAGAAAGAATCAATGCCCTAGACTTCACTCGTTCACATTCTTGGGCCGAAACATTCTTTATCAGACTACCGGAAAATTTCTGGGTCTCATATTTGATCATCGCCTTTCATGGAAACCACAATTGACGGAACTTAGATCTCGCTGCACAAGGTGTGCAGCTTGGGGTGCTGATTATCGTTCCCTTAGGAAAATTTACTAGGCCGAAAAAAAAAGAATTAAAGCTGTACTGTATACCATTCTGCTCCAGCCTCTTATCTTAAACTGATTGATCCGATTCAAAATTCGGCTATCAGAATGTCCCTGAGACTTTTCCGCACTATCGCTGTCACCAGCCTCCACTGCGAAGCAGAGATAGAACCCTTGTCGTATCGGCGTACCCAACTTCTTATGAACTATTGCTACAGTTTGGCCTCCAGGCCATTTCTTCCCCAAGGCAATAGTCTCCTTAATCCCTTGACTCCCAGCAAGTCATTACTTCGCTCTGGGACTTCATTTATTTACATCACTCAAGGACAAATTTAACCTCCCCCCATCTAGACTGTTATTCCTTCCAAACACCCTCCATGGTCCTTTCATTCCATTCCTTTTGATTTCTCACTGCTTCAATACGATAAACAACACACCTCAGTATCTACTTTCAACCATCTCTTCCATTCTATCCTGAATACACTTCCTCCGACTAACATTATCTTTAGAGATGGCTCTAAATGTAACTCCGGAGTGGGATCCGCATTCGTATATTACTCACAAGGCTCCTTTACTCCCACTTTGGTCTCCCACTATCCATTAAACTCCCACTCCAGTATTCTGACTGCAGAAAACCGAGCCATAGAAAAATCCCTTTCATTCATATGTTCTCGACCTCCATCCAAGTGGGTAGTCTGCTCGGACTCCAATAACTCACTAAGATCACTAGAAAAAGGGTCAAACATCCAATCGCATCGCTTTGCTTAGGCCCCATTGAAGATATTCTTGCTCTCGGCTCCTCTTTCCGATTTGTATGGGTCCCTGGCCATTGTGGCATTACGGGAAATGAAAGAGCGGATACTGAAGCTAAAATAGCCTGCACTATAGGACCCCCTTGCCCCACTATAGTATCTTCTGGTCTCAACGCATTCATCAAATATCTTGTTAGAAAGGAGATACAATATAGTTGGAACTCTTTGGAAGGTCGTAATACATTTATAGATATTAAAACAGACTTTTATACCAACAATTCTCCGTCATTCCCTTCCAGAAGAATATCCACAATTTGGTTCAGATTAAGATTGGGACACAGTGCTATTACTCATCAATATCTTTTGAGGTCTGGACCTTCTCCCATCTGCTCTCAATGCGGTGACCCCCTAGCTGTCCGACACGTCCTAACAGAATGTCGCGCCTCCACTAACATCAGGATACGTTACAACCTCTCAAATGATTTGAAATCACTCCTTCGGTTAGACAACCTGGATTTGCTTCTCTCATACTTGAGAGATATATCCATCATAGACTTGCTTTCAATCTTGAGTCCTCAACTCAGTCTACTCCATTGGCATAAACTTAAGCAACATCCCCCAACACTAACTCTATCGCATAAATCTCCACTTTAAAAACTAACAGCTTTCTTCAACAATATAATATGGTCGCTAATTGGTCACTATTACCGATGCGACCTCTATTAAATCTTACTTACTTAATTACTTACTCTTTTTGTTCTCCACCACCGACCACTTGTAACAAAAAAAAGTGCACGTGTTACAGTAATAAGCTTATTATTTTGGATTTAGGAGTACCAAAAACTTTATATACACCGATTTTCATCAATTTTACCTCAAAAAGTTTAAATTTGCAGACCTGGGTTATTTTTGTGGGGTTATGTTAAATCTCTTATTCTTCTTCCTTTTAACTTGGCTTCTGCTGTAGACAGAGGGCAATTAGTCAGCGCATTAGGAGTGGCGAAGGTTAGTCTGGCCCGCCATAACTTCGTTACTGAACCTTTTAGAACGTATTAAAAGTATTGCGATCGAATACCAGTGGAAGCATTCGGCTTCATCCGGCCTGGTTACCGGCGTACCAATGGATCGAAAATTCGAAAATTATTGCAATCGATTACCACGGAAAGCATCCGGCTTCATCCGGGCTGGTTACCGGCGTGACAATGCGTCGATAATTATTTAGCTGAATCCAACGATTAATACAATTAACACATGATCCAAAAATGTACGAATATCACAAATAAATGTCTTCCAAATAAACTGGAAAACTAAAACGGGATACCGAATTTCTACTTCACTGACTCTCGTCACTACTTCCTCTCGATGAAACCCATCTAAACAAAATAAAAATATTAAGATATTTCAAGATTCATGTGGATATAAAACGGCAAATGACGCCTCGTTTCCCACGATGCGCACACCCTGAGAAACAAAACGGAAGTGTATGATAAATCTCTCGTTTACAAAATCAACCTCGAACAATTCATGACATAAAATGAAATGGTGATTTGTTCATTGTTATGGTGAAGAATGATCCTGTGTCGTTGGTTGTTTTTTATTATTTCAAAGAGTTCTGGCAAACAAATGGTGGTGTACCATTCAGAAATGACAGTTATACGATTTTCTAGTGGCATTGTAGCCACATGCCCATTTATCTCAAAGAAACACGTGATCATTTACTTCGAAGTGTTTTTTCGCTTTTGTTGGGTTTGATTCATTTTGAAAGACCTATACAGTCGACTGCTGTTTACTTGCGGGCTCATACGCATATATCTAAGATTTGTCATATATGTAAATATTATACACGGCCTTTGATGTACCACGATTGTATTTTTTGAGGATTTCTTTGCACCAATAGACACGAGCCTTTTTTTGAGCGATTGTCAAATTATGCGGAATCCAATGCGCACAAATCTTTTTCACTGCTAAATGTCCATAT
This sequence comes from Cosmopolites sordidus, assembly GCA_031761425.1. NCBI lineage: Eukaryota > Metazoa > Arthropoda > Insecta > Coleoptera > Curculionidae > Cosmopolites > Cosmopolites sordidus. Next base: position 815,316 of record JARFXV010001350.1, on the reverse strand, counting down.
AAAATCTCGTGTACGTTTGCCATACTAATCCCAGGGGATGCATCAATCTTATAGTATATCACATGATGATCTAGCTTTATCAGTTTGCGCACATTATTGATGTTTTCTGGCACAACAACCGATTTTGGATTACCTTCTTTAAATTCGTCAGCGAGCGAATGACGGCTACGATTAAATTAAATAAACCAGTGATATACTGTGGTTTTAGATCGGTGCATTATCGCCAAAAGTCAAAGTGTGTTGATCAATAAATATCTGTATATGAATTTTTGTATATCAATTGAATATCTTAGTAAATCATCGCATGAAAATTCTTACGAGTTAATTCCATTTTTTGACTGAGATGAAATTTTCAAGCCACTAAACAACACAAATAGCGTCCGTATGACAAAACGTTCTGAGTACGTATACAGTAAAGAATGTTAAACTTTTGGATGTATATGTTAAATGGAGCGCAATAGCAACAATGTAGCCAATTCTGGATACATAAATAGCAAACTTCGTATGAAGTCAATTTCCAAATATCTATTATAAATACAAAGCATTTTGTATTGTAACACTGTACGAAATAGCAATTTTCTCGGCTACAAATATCTCGAAATGTCCGCATTCAATTCCAATATTTTTTGCAGAATCAAATTCACTTCTCAGACGTCCCTTTATGTGAAATAGTTATTTAGATATTTTTTGTACCAACAAGAGTATTTTCCAAACAAATCTAAACAAATATTGGAAACAGAAATTTAGTTTGAAAAAACTTTTTTTCTTGTGTGTAAAAAATGTAGTACAGCACTTTTAAATATACATATTGTTCTGTTGGGCCATTGCTTACATTTGGAAAAATATAATGCTCTTTTAGTTTTTTGTTTTAATTTTAGAGGCACAAAATATATCAGATATACGAGGGCTGATTAGATTTTTACATTCTAAGAATAAAAAACCAGGTTTTATAGCTTCTTTTATTAGTCAGTGGTCTCATATAACATATCTCCTTCCACTTCTTCTACTTAAACATGAACTACTGAAGAATTTTTTGTTTGAACACAAATGGAGATCAGGAGAGATCACGAATTTGGACATTTGGAAAAAATCTTTATGGGTAGGTACAAAATGAAAAATAATCATATTCTGATGTCCTTTAAAATTCTTTTTGATTAAAAAAAACATTTCTTCACTATTACCATTAAACCATATTTACCACAATGGATCATCTCCTGACGATGCCAACATGTTTAGCGAAATGCGCGTCGAGAATTTAAATAAAGCGATTTGGTATATAGTGGTAAATTAATGGTTCATCTTTGGTTGGAAAAAATACATTCAATCAGTTTTGTTTCTTTGTTCGATATAGTAAGGCGTGAATAAAACCGGCGCGAAACTTTTTGATTAGCCTACGTAAATTTGCGCCTACCTTATCAGATGCTTAATTAATAAAGACAGGTTTAATTTTAATGTATTCAAATCAGCATTATGATTATTAACCTCTGATAAATTGATAACACTCAAGTACCTATCAGTTACTAAGTAGATTAGCAGATTTATAAACCAGGTATTGCTAGGTATTATTGTAAAGTTAAGACTATTTAATGTTTTGCATCGAGGTGCAATCATTGATGCAGATAAAATAATAAACCCGTTAGGTGATAAACTAAAATCTACAAAGAATAATTTGTTTTTGTTTTTCTTGTCTGTCTTCCTTATGCCCATTAAGATATCGGATTCTGTAGAACCATTCTAGATTCATTTGTAAATATTCTTTTTTTTTATTCTGTACCATTTTCTTCATTTTCTGGATTATTTTTCCTTTCTTTAATCGTATTCCTTGTATTCTCTTTAACTTAGATTTTCTTAGTATGCTTAACCTTTTTCTACTGTTTCTTCTTTCGATCACTTTCTTAACTAGTTTTTTTGGGTTTACTGGAATAAAATAACTCTACCAGTTGAATTCTTTCTTTTCTTAAATTTTTCATTCCCTATTTTGTCTGATAGAGCAATGGAGACTTAAATGATAATTAAGAGCACATGTTTTGAAAACAAAGAAATATACAAAGAGACTTGGATTTCACCCGATGGCAGGACAATAAACCAAATAGACCACGTACTGAACTGTACTGACCACGTAGATTAGGAGTTATAGATAAGCGGATTTGAGTACGGATCATTTCTTGGTAGGAGAGAAAATGGGAAAATACCAACAAAAGAGGAAGGAAAGTGAACAAAAGAAATATATTTACAAAGAATCTGGAAAGCGTCTGAAAGGAGAAGAGGATGCAGAGTACAATAAGAAGTATGGCACATGAAACAATAGATACACGATGGGATGACCTGTGGCTGAGGAAATATTAAATACGGATACAAGAACAAAGAAGAATAGCTGGTTTGACACCGAATGTGAGGTAGCAGTGGAAAGCCTAGCTAGGAGATACAGAAAGGCCGCCAGAAAGCAGACTAACAAAACAAAAAAAAAAATTTTCATCTAAATATATTCACTTGGATTTTAAGTGCCCACAAATTATTTCCTATTCTAAACTTTTTCAGCATCATTTTTCATAGTTATTATGTCTTGCTTTCACATTGTACAGGACCGGAATTAGATTAACATTTATCCGCGAAACCGTCCTTCAGGCTCTTTCCAAGCGTTCAACTTGACTGGCCGGACTGATCACGGCTTAAGACCTGAAACCAGTCTCACTTGGATTTGGAAAATCGGGAAATCGGAGGCACTTGCTGACGTTTTTATCTATCTATCTATCTATCTATCTATCTATCTATATATATATATATATATATATATATATATATATATATATATATATATATATATATATATATATACAGTGTGACGCATTTAAGATGAGGACACCCCTATATTTTCTCTATTTGAAGGAATACAGATTTGAATTATTGCAGTTATACAGGTTGATGGGTCACATTTTTTAAGGTACTCAACTGAAATCTGAACTTTAAACTCAGCCTACTACGAATTTACAAATAGGGTCAATTATCAAATATTTTGCTTCGCCTTAGAGATATCGAAAAGAAGTTATTAGCAAAAGTTGTTCAGAATATTATTTTAACCCCACATACTGAGTTTCATGACAAAATTCATAATTCATAAAGACATAATTTGACACTAGCGTTAAATGTCAGTCAGATTAAACTTTGAGTTTATTGCGTTAAGTTCAAATCAGTGATCACATAACTATAATGCCATTGGCTTGACATGGAAAATCAGCTGCCGTTAATGCTCTTTTCAGTGAAACTGGCACTGTTATTAAAATCCATTAAAAAAGTCAAGCTCGTCGAATACACCCGCATCCTAAGGATGACGATATATTAGCGCCAAATCGAGCAAGTCCAGTCATGAGCCTTCGAGATTTATTGTCTTAACTGAAATTAGCAAGGATAAAATGAGAAGATGTTTCGTTCGTCACAAAATTAAGCCCTATAAACGGAAGTTCTTATGTACATTGAAAGAAGGTGATGATGATAAAATATTAGACTATTGTTATTGGGCCAAAGGTGATTTATTAAATGATAGATATTTCCTGAAGAACATTATGTTTACTGATGAGGCCACATTCACCACTAATGGGGTTGTATCGTCTCAAAACTATGCCCAGATACTGGGCCAGAGGTAATCTTCACTGGGTTATAAATTGTAAAGGTTAATATTCCCAGAAAGTCAATGTATGGTATGGAATTTTAGGAAACCGAATAACTGATCCTTTTTTCTTTAATGTATCATTGATGAATCATTGATCGTTTAGTTAACTTCTTCGATGGTAAATTTTGGGATGCAATCGAAAATCTTCTTCTTAATGTGTGACAGGATATGTATTTGCAGCTAGATGGTGCATCCATCCAGAATTCAAGGATTGTTCATCAATGGTTGAACCAAATATTTCTTATGCGTTGGATAGGAAGAAGTCGTCCTTTTGAACAGTGGCCTCTGAGGTCTCCTGATATTACACTTCTCGATTTTAATTTTTAAGGAATGGCAGAAAATAAAGTTTATAAAACAAGGCCCAAAAATCGAGATGAACTTTGTGCCATATATAATAAGGCACGCCTGTCAAGAAATCAGCATATCGGAACTTAGACGAGTAAATCATCTCCTGATGATGCTAACATGGTTAGCGAAACGTGCGTCGAGCAGTTCAAAAAAGTGTTTTGGTGTTTAGTGGTAAATCTCTTCAAGTTTAGACGAGTAGTTAAACAGAATCGAAAAATATATTCGAACAGACGGACGGATGACTAGTTGAGAGAGACCACATTTGATAAATAATTATTTGTATTATGAAAATTATTGTTATATACTTCTTCCTAAATTTAATCAATTACCAAAACTTGTTTTCCCATAAGAATAAAATAATTATTCCTTTGTAAGTGCATTTTATTTTACTGATATATTTGTATACAAGACAATATTTTAAGTTTTTACTTTCCATGGCACGCTAATTATCAAATTAAAAATAAACTTGTAATAATTTTGTGTATAGACCAAAATAATGAAAAAAATAAAAATGCGAATTTTGTCATGAAACTCTGTATGTGAGGTTAAAATAACATTCTGAATTACTTTTTTTGATATCTCTCCATCAAATACAGATTAACACCATTCAAATTAGTAATTAAGTAATCATTAATTGTCGTTCTGTAACGATTCCCATTAATGAATTAATACATTTTACCAGTCAAAACTTCCGCCCTTGAATAGATATATAGAATAGACATATGTACCATGCTCTTCCCGACAGAATTCTTTCGCGCCAAACACAGATAGCGGGGGTAGGCGAGTGATGCAAAGGTGATGAATCGTTTCACGGGATCACAGCGCGCATTTTGTGTACGAGCGTTTTATAAAAACAACGATTCCTACACTATTGTTCGACGTATGTACAGGATACATCTTAATTTAGCGAATAATTTTTGCACAAATTATCCTATTATTCGCAATGATTTACAGTTCCACCCCTACAAAATTATTGTCGTGCAAGGGATGAAGCCCTATGATGCAGCTAAACGAGTCGAATTCTGCAGGACAATGAAAAATTAAATAAATAATAACAATCGAAATCTACGCAATTCTAAGAGCGATGCTCCAGTGAGTGATTGAATATTTCTGTTCCAGGCTAAATGAGTGTAAAGAAGCGAATCGTGCGCATTTACGGATTGTTGTTTTCAAAAATAAAAATTCAAAACTACTCTGTAATTTATCAGCAATTAATCTATATCTATCTATGTATCATCATCATCATCATCAGCCTGTGTCGATCCATTGCAGGATGAAGGGCTCTTCAGTATGCTTCCAACTTTCACAGTTCTGGGTTTTCCTCTGCTCCTTTCACTCTAGTTCTATATACTTAAATATGTCATCAGTCCATGGTGCTTTCGGTCTTCTTCGCGGATGTTTGCCATCAAGCAGTATCCAATCCAGGATTACCCTGGCCCATTTATCGTCCCATCGCTTCGCTGTATGGCCTGCCCATCTCCATTGCTTTACTCTTCCAATGATGTCACACACATTCATTTGCTCCCTGATCCATACGCAGAGCTGTCTGTCTCGTCTTCTAATGCCAAACTTCTATCTTTCCATTTCCCTCTGTGCTACCCGAAGTTTTTAAATTGATTGCGATATGAGTGTTCAGATTTCACTTCCATATGCCATAACGGGAAAGACGCACTGATCGAAGACTTTTTTTCGTAGGAGTCTGCTCTTAAATACTATGTTTCACGCCGTTTCACCTCCCGGGCCGTTTCACCATCCTCTGCCCAACATATATAAAGTGGTGCACAATCTCCAAATCCCTTCCTAAACCTGATTTTTTTTGTCCTCAGCGATTTTATTGAACATATCTTGGGTCTTTTTCAAGTTTATTTTTAAGCCAAATGGTTCGCCATCCCTTTGCAGCTCTTGTATGCGTCTTTGCAGCTCCTCTAGGTCTTGTGAAAGGAGAACAATATCATCTGCAAATCTAGAATGGTTTAAGTTTACATCATTGATTTTTACACCATCCTGTTCCCAATTCAGTTTACGGAATATTTCTTCAAGGTTAACCGAGAAAAGAACAGGCGATATTTCGTAACCTACCTTTATTATATATCGATCCTAATAGGTTTACATATGCCTTGTCTACCTCTTGGCTAAGCAGTGCATTCATTATGGCATGCTTTGAAATGGAGTCAAATGCTTTTTCGTAGTCGATAAAAGCCAAGCACAGTGGCATGGTGTATTCGTTGTACCTTTCTATGGCCTGCTGTACAACCTGGATGTGATCCATTGTCGTCACCATTGTCGGCTGTGCGTCATTCAGTTTTCTTAATATTCTTTTAGATATTATCTTAGTGAAAACTTTGTGCATTACTGATAGGAGGCTTATTGGATGGTAATTCTTTAAACCTTCCTATGCTCTTTTTGTTATGTAAAAGGATCAGTTCTGCGTTTTTCCGTAAGTCATGTACTTTATTTTATGTTCTTTGAGACATTTTGAGTATAATTTTGCCAGTGTTTCATGTAACGTCCAACCACCAGCTTTTAGCATTTCGACAGTTATGCTGTCCTTTCCTGGAGCCTTGCCGTTCTGCGTCGCTTCTATAGCACTTGCCACCTCCTCCACTAGGATATTTCGCATTTGTTCTTCTGTGGGTATTATTGCCTTTGATTGGTTCTGATCTTCATATAACTGGGAATAAAATTTTCTTACAACCTCTAACATTTGCGTACGCGCCCTGCACACTGTGCCATCCTCAAGTATTAAAGCATAAATTTCCGTTCTTTTGCTTCTCAGCTTCTATTTATCCTTGTTAATTCCTTCGTTTTCTTCCAGATTTTTGTGTACTACCTGCATGTTGAACAGACGCGTGTCCTCTCTCATACGTTTTCTTATACTTTTGCAGAGCTCAGTGTACTCGACCCTGCCAAAAGGAGTCCCTGCATTTCTCATTGCCCGTCGTTTCTTCATTAAATCAATAGTCTCATCGGAGATTTTTGTCTGTTTGAGACATTTTTCGTCTGGTGCTATTAAAGCAGCCGTTTGAATCTTGTAACACAGCAAAGCGGTTCGACAAAGCTATCTCAAAATCGCTGGCCCTCTCCGACAGGTAATCCTCAAAGTTGTCAATTGTATATATATATATATATATATATATATATATATATATATATATATATATATATATATATATATATATATATATATATATATATATATATATATTATATATATATATATATATATATATATATATATATTTATATATATATATATATATATATATATATATATATATATATATATATATATATATATATATATTTATACAGGGTGTCCTCAAAGTTCTCAATTATTTTAAAAGCTTGTGGAACTCGTAAAAAACGTAATTTTACCAAAATTTATTTATATAAAGTTGCAAAATAAATAAGTTATTAACAGTTAGAAATAAAAGTTGCAGAATAACAAAAACAAAAATGTTACATGTTATCAAAATTGTTCAAAATTGTCACCATTTATTCGGTTAGCATAAAATCTTGCTCGACGTACCCATGCGTCACAACACGCAAACATAAAATCTCGGTATCTACGATTAACATCACAAGCGCTTTCGATTCGCTGTTGTAGTTCTTCCACAGTATTTACTTCTACATCGTGATAAACTAACTTTTTTAAATAGCCACACAGACAAAAATCGCTGGGCGTTAAATCCGGTAAGCTCGCAGGCCAATAAATGGGTTGATTGCGCCCTGTTCATCTGTTAGGAAATTCATTAATTAAATGTTTGTGAATATCTCGTCTAAAATCTCGTTTCAAATAAAAAGTTCCATCATGTAGAAACGGCATATTCTGTGTAACATTAAAAGGCATATCTTGTAATAATTGTGGCAGATTTTTTTAAGAAAGTCTAAATAATTTTCACCTGTCAGTCGACCTGAAAGAAAGAAAGGTCCATTAAGCATGCCATTTACTACACTAGTTCAAACATTTATTGAAAATCTGTGCTGAAAATGTGTTCTTTTTATAGCATGCGGATTTTTTGCTGCCCAAACATGGTTGTTATAGAAATTATTTACTCCATTAATAAATTTGGTAAAATTTTCATTTTTTTTTGTACTGATGTAAAAGCCACTGACAAACTTCAACTCTTCTAGGATAATTTTTGGGCTGTAACGATTGTACCCGTTGATAATGATAGGGATAAAATTGTTCATGTCGTATAGTCACACTTTACTATGACCAACTTCAACATGACCTACTATAGACCTAGTGCTCGTTGTTGGCTCGTCTTCGACAATTTCTAAAATTTCTTCCTCAATCTCTACCATTTCACAGCACAGAGGAGGTGTTCCAGCTTGACCTCCTCATTGTGCCAAGCAGGTACTTGAAAATGGGACGTGTTAAGCCATTCCTATGAAAAGGAGTTGGAGTCATCCATGTTATAAGAATCATGTCGATCTGTGTAATGAACAAATTAATTTTTGTGTTCACTACTTGTAATTTGATACTACTTCCTCTGGACTACCACTACTTCCTCTGAAGTTATTTTAAAAATGGTCTGCTTGTTTATAAACCGAGGTATATTGGGTAGTGAAACATTAACATTAATTCATTCGTATGAAGATATTATGATGAACATTATTGGCAGACCATGTGTTTGAGCAACATTAGGGTGGACATATAAAAATGTTATTGGATTGATGCGAAAGTTGATCCGATTTTTTGAAAAAAATATTAAGAAAAATTTTATTTACTAAAATTCACATTTAATCAATATATTATGTGCCGTTCTGTTAGATCTTTCTCCATCTTTCCGGTAGTTGCATAATACCGCGCTCAAAAACGTTTTAAGGTTTCTGGTTAAAGAGCCGATCAAGGTGGTTTTTCAAGGAAGTTATTTTTTGAAGCAAGTTCGGAAGAGTATGGTGGATGCAACCCAGTCAGGTTGTAAAAATTTGTGTCGGGTTGCCAAAGAGAAATGCTTTAATGGAACGCAATGTCCTTTCTGCTAGGTAATTCAGACGGCTTCTGGTTGATTGCTTGCTGTAATTTCCCTCTTAGTTGTAAACAGTATTTGTCCGAATTAATGGTCTGGTTTTTAAACAACAGCTCATAATAAAGGATTTCGTTCCTTCCATGAAATGTATAGTACAACTTTTTTCGGATGGAAACTGATTTTGTGCTGATTGAAGGGGCATCTTCGCACTTACATCCTGATCTCGTACGTATAACAATATTATCTACAATCAATTTGTCATCACCTGTAAGACTCCGCTTTAAAAACAGATCAGTTGTAAAACATCATCAAAAAGGAAAAGCAAAACTTCACAAATCACGTGACATAAAAAGAAAGGATCAATTTTTTTAAACATATATATAATATAGAGATAGATATACATATCTCCCCAATAATAACTGAGATGGCTTAATCCAATGATTACAGCTTTAACTACCTGGAAATAAAAGTAACCTTGAACACTCCGAATCCAACAAACTATTCTCGGTTTACTATCTGTTACTTTAAATTTCCATCGATACAACTCATATTTTAATACTAGACTGTTCACATTCTCAACGAGAGATACTCATTATAACCTCAGTTATAATGCATGATAGCAATCAACATGGATTCAAATAGAGATACTTTCCATAACTTTAACAATGAAAATATTATCGGCCAATAATCAAATATCAAACTGTTCCTGACATTGAGGGGAGAACGCGCAAAAGTGCCAGCTTCGGGTACGAACGGGATATCAAGGGAGAACGCACGAGATACCCACTTAAAGAGCTAAACAAAACATAATGGATATCCAACCATACCCTACGGTGTATTCTCTAGTACTGGGTTGTGCAATGGGTACAAAGGAAAAGCGCGCGATGCACCCGGTCCAGATACTAGAAAAGCAAAACAGCATTTATCCACTTCATGGTATTGAAGAGAGAACGCGCAACAATTTCATGAATATCTCTCTCAATTGAATTTTAAATCATATGAATATGCTGATGCCACTATTCAAATAATGTTTGGATATTCACTTAAATAGAAATCATTTAATATTGATCAAACATTAATTAAGAACCACTATTTTAAATATTATTTTAAATAAACAGTAACAGATTTAATTCAATTGTACTTTAATATTTGATAATAATCAGAACAGTATCCTGTGAGAAAGAGAAATAGAAGTAATCTTTAAATACTTCTAGAAACTACCAAAATTAATAGAAGCCAAAGTGTTGACTGAAAAACTCACTCATAGTTATTATTTAATATCAATGAAAACATTAAATATAAATAATAGAGCTTTAAATGCATCTCAAAACTAATATAAATCAATAGAAACTAAAGTGTTCAGTGACAAATTCACCCTTGGAATTATTCGGGAACGAGACGACGCGACACTTGTTCACTGTTAAACCAACCAAATAATGGTTGGTTTCAAATACTGAAATGAAGCCATCTCTAAAGATACCCCACGATTTTCGCACATCGGGTGGTAACTACCCTTAAGTGTTGTCGTAGCTCTTAAATAGGATCAGCGAACACATTGAATGTAAACACAATCCAGTGTCCTCAAGCGGAAAAATGAAATATAGTCGGCATCTGGTCAAATGTACTAAAACCCATCTTTACCAAGAAAGTGATAAAACTATCGTTTTGCTTGAGAATGAACAAAAGATCGGAAGATGTAAATTAAACTAACATATTTCTTACATTTGTGTGTTAAAGTTCTTTCTAAACAAACGATAGACTTATCGTTTTATTTCACATGAAAGCGATGTCTGAAAACTATATACTAAACAAAAAAAATTCTTACACAATTTCGTTTCGTTTCAATAAAGAATTGCAAGCAAAAATTCTAACAAAGTTTTCTCCGTTTAATCGGTATCGGCATTCGGCATCCATATATCGGTTTTGCTAACCATTCCAAGCTGATATAATCTCCTTGGCAGTATTGACTAGTTGATTCCAAGAATTTCTTCAATTTTTCGAGTTATTTGCCGATCACTTTCAATTGGTACTAATATTTCGTCAACTTACCGTACACAATAAACATTTTTTTCTGCATCTCCAAAGCATTTTTGCCGTTTTATAGACAAAATAGCATATCTCAAAAATGTTCCTTAGTTTTTGCCATTTTCAAATCTAAAAAATACAATAACAAGTACTGACCGAAATTTCTTCTGTTAAACACTATCAAAACTTTACACGTGAGGAGTAGATAATACTTTGATTTTGCAATGCAGTACCATTTAGCACCAAAAAGTTTTGTGTTTACCCAATAATAACTATTGCTGAATTTAATTTCGTTTTATATATTAATGTCCTAAGTTCAAATCGATCAGTTTCATATTGCCCAATCTCCATAATAAATGTAAATCTCCATAATCAATTTTTACAAGTATTTTGAGACGAGACGTGATAGAATGATGAATTGTGGATATTGTTAATACAAAAACAATAATATTTATTGTTATCTTAAGTGTTTTGAAAAGTAATTTTTTCAATAATATACGTCTATATTTAATTGATGTTTGCTACCTTTACAGAAGTATTAGTGATGATTTATTATTTCAAGTTATCTTATTTCCTGACCACATTTCCGCTATTTCTCGAGGATATAAAGGATTATCAAACTAGTACTATATATTTTGTAAAACGTCATATCAGCCATTTTTTCTTATTCTCGCCAAAATTGACATTTGTGTTTAGTATTGTTTGGCAAATCGCCATAAAATGATACAAGGTGCGTCTCGCGGAAAACAGGACTTTAAAAAAAATATATATATTTTGTTGCTAAAAATCATTATTTTTATTCAAAATAGTCTCCTTTCGCGTCAATACAACGTTTTGCGCGGTCAATTAGGTTGACGAATTAATTTTTGAGCTCGGCCAAAGATATCCTTCAGGATGACTTCAATGTCGGCATAACGCTGTTCTTTCAACGGCAAATGAACTTTTTCTAAGAGGTAGAAGTCGCAGGGAGCAAAATCAAGCGAGTATAGGGAATGATTGATGGTTAAAATGCCATTTTTAGTCAAAAAATCAGTGATGAGCTTTGAGAGTTTATCGTATATAGAATATCGACAGCAGACGCTTCATAACACCAAGATAAAACAGAGCATTGATCGTTTGACCAGGTGGAACGAACTCCTTGTGCACAATTCCATCCGAATCGTAGAATCAAATCAACATTGTTTTGATTTTTGTAAACCTCCACTTTATTCATCAGTATATTCTCCTTGAAGAGCAATACAATCACTCCAACGCTTTTCTAACATTTCTACACCTTATTTATAGAACGATTTCCCTTTCCCTTCAAAATATCCTTCAGTTTCGGCAATTTTCTCTTCATTAGAGCGAAATTTATTTCCAGCAAGCATTTTTTTGAGGTCTAAGAACAGAAAATAGGCGCTGGAGGGCAGATCTGGGAAATACGGTTGACGATGGAGCGATTCCAAGTGCAACTCATTCAATTTAGCTATCGTTGCCAACAACGATACGGTGCATGGTCTTGGTGAAACAGCACTTTTTTGGTTTGTTTGGAACCTTTTTTTTTGCGATCTCATCCTTCAAACTCACCAATAACAATATAAAAGAAGTTCGTGTGTTAATTAAGCATTGCTGTTTGATGAAGAAAAATTACTGTTGAAGCAAAATAATGGCTTGATAAACATTACCCGAACTCTGTCCCAAGCAAATTAACCATAATTGGTTGATATGCTGAATTCAAATGTACAATACAAGCTATGTAACATTCGCTATTGTTGGTTTTACCTTTCTCGAGATAATCGAAAAATAATATCCCATGCGCATATCAAAATACAGAGGCCATAACCTTACCTGCCGATGATTGGGTTTTTTGTCGCTTTGAACGGCTTTCACCGGCTTTTGCCCACTCAACTGACTGCCGATTTGACTCCGGAGTATATTTCATGCAATTGTCTCATATTGCATGAAAACACCTTCGCTTAAACAGCTCTAAAAATTGCTCAGAATCATGAATACGTTGTTGTTTTTGGTCCAAATGTTCATGTAAAATGATGTAAACATTTCCTTTCGATATCTTTATGATATCAGCTCTCCTGATCTGATGATCTCTTGCATCTTTCCTTTACTGTTTTGCGAAATAATTTTTGTGAATTTTTCTGTTATTGTCTGGTGTAAGCACCTCATTTGGAAGTCCAGAGTGTTCAGCATCATCGGTACTTATATTATTCATTTGAATTCAGTATATCAATCAATTATGGTAGACTTGCTTGGAACAGAGTTCGGGAAATGTTTATCAAGCCATTATTTTGCTTCAACAGTATTATTCTTCATCAAACAGCAATGCTTAATTAACACACGAAATTCTTTTATATCCATAGTTTTCAAAATAACAAAAGTAGTGTAACTCAAAGCACAATATCTCAGAAACAAGTAGACAGAATGTATTGAATTTTTGACACATAATATCTACTAGAGTGACGACACTCTAGAGTAAAGACACTCTATGTAGGACCGGGGACTTATTGACCAATGTGTCGAGATGAACATGATGTGTCGAGGTGAAATTACATTTCATATGTTAATGAAGTTTCTCCATAATTTACTGGTTATCTGTTTTCTGCCATGTTTTGCCTCTTTTTTGGATTGTTTCTGTGCTATCCTTATTCCATGTCGTGCACGGCATTCCCCTTTTGTTCTCTCCCATCGCTCTAGCTTCCCAAACTTTCTTGGTTTGTGTGTCTTGATCCATTCTGTTTAGATGACTGAACCATCTCAGGTTTTGCTCTTCTATTTTTGATATGACTGCTGGTATTTCCAAGTTGTTATTGTTATTCCTGACCTTGTCTATTCTTTTTATTCCCTATACCTTACGAAGCTTTCTCATTTCTGTCGCTTGAACTCTACTCTTTCGCCGTTCATCCAGGATCCAATTTTCGCAATTTGTTAGTGTGGGGATATATATCGTTTTATATATTGTTAATTTCGTTTTTTTTATATATTTTGTTTGTTGTTTAAAGAGTCTCTGCTAAGCGATTGGAGCAATCTCCCTGCTTTCGCCAGTCTGTTGTTCAGTTTGTCATCCTGGTTTCCCCTATTATTAATAATAGTACCTAAGTAGTTATACTTTTCAGTGTGATTTGATTTCCATGTTGTTTAAGATTATTGTTCTCTCCTTCCAATGTTATTGGTTATTTGTCAATATCATAATCTGTGTTGTATTTACATTGATGTGTAGTCCAAACTTTTCAGCTGCTTCGTTCCATACTCCTATGTTGAATTTTAATGTTTCCTTAGATTCTGCCATGAGAACTATATCGTCAGCAAATATATACATTTTTACATTAACTGGTTTCATCATTGTCCATAGCACGTAATGTTTCTTAAATTTATTCTTACATATTTTGATTATTTCATCTATTGTGTTTATAAACAGTAGCGAACCCAGACTTCTTCCTTGTTTCACTCCTTCCATTGTGATGAAAGGAGCACATACTCTATTATAGAGATCTAGATTCCTAGATATCTAGATATAATTTGGTTTGTTGTGGTTTGGTACATGGTTTTAGTGGCTGCGATAAGATCCTTTTTTATATTTTTCTTCTCTAAGCTGTTCCAGATGGTTTCTGTTTTTATTAAATCAAAAGCTTTTTCCTTGTCTATGAAGCATAGATATACTATTCTGTCCTTCTCTCTCGCTTTTTTTACTATCTGTTGAAGGGTGAAAATATGGTCCTGTACAGAATGAATGAACAGTACTGAATCCGGTTTGCTCGTCTAGTAGTGCATTGTCACTTTCCATTCTCAAACTTCTTTCTAATATAGTTTCGTACATGTCTGCTATTATACATAGTAATGATATACCTCAGTAGTTCGTGCATTCTCTTTTGTTTTCTTTCTTGTGTATTGGTATGATCAAGGCAGTTTTTGGAACTTTTTTGTTTTTTCACGTTAAGTTAAAGAGTTTCAAAAGTGCATTTCTTGCATGTGGTCCCATGTATTTTAGCATTTCGGGAGTGATTTCGTAGTCCCCAGGTACTTTTCCCAGTTTTAAGTTTTTCTCTGGTTTCTGTTATTTCTTCTTCAGTTATTAAATTTTTACATGTTTTTCCTAGATTTCTATTGTCTATTATTTGTTCATTTTTGTTTAACATGTTGATGATGTCCGGGTTTAGTAAATTCTGAAAGTACTCTCTCCACCTTTCGAGTATGCATTCATCATTCGACAATAGTTTACCTTCTTTATCATTTATCTGCTTCTGGATTATGTCTTTGTTATTTCTTAAATTTTTAAGTAACCTGTAAAACAAGTTTATATTTTCTAACCTATTCTTCTCCATTTGTTGTCCGAATTTGTCCCAGCTCACCATTTTCGATTCCTTCACTATAACCTTGGCAATATTTTTCTGCTTTTTGTATTTTTCGCGGTTTTCCAGTGTTTTACTTACTAGGTACTTCTTCTTAATCTCGTTCTTTACATTCTCGTTCCACCAAGCTGTACCCCTATATCCACAAGCTTTTTTTGCTGATATGGCTATGCTACTTTTCAGTTTGTATCATTCTTGTTGAATATCTTCACCCATCTCCTAATTTCTCCCACATTCCCTATCTAATATTCCTTGATATTTCTTCCTTATGTCCTTTTGTCTCAATTTGTATGACTTGATTATTTCCTTGCATGCATTTGTTTGTCCTGTTGGTTGCTCCACTCCCTGGTTCCTGATTTAAATTGTCGTTTCCAACAAATAGTGGTCACTATCAATTTCATACCCTCTCATTACTTTTACATCGTTTATTTCTTTCTGTTCACTTTTTATCACTATGGTATAATCTATTATTGATTTTTCCCCTCTAGATGCGACTTTCCTTGTTATCCTGTGTATGTCTTTATGTTGGAACTAACCATTTGCGACTATTAAATTATTGTCAAGACAAAATTCTATTAACACCTTTCCGTTTTTGTTTAGCGTTTCCTCTCCATAAGGTCCTATCACATCGCCCCATATTTCTATATTTCTTCCCACTCTAGCATTCATGTCACTGGTTATAACAAGTGTTTCTGCACATTTTTTGATAGTGTCTTATAGTGTATTCCAAAATTCTACTTTATCAGTTTTTCTGGCACCCTCATCAGGCGCATGGCATATGACTAAATTTAGCGTTTTATTAACGTAACGTGATTACGATGAAAACTTAAAAATATTTCTCAAAAATCTTGAGTTTTCTTTGCCGAGTCGAGAACTTTTCGAACGACCCTCGTAATAATCGATCACTCTAGTTGGTTAGATCAAATTTGACTAATCTAAACTTCTTATATGATGTCATCAGTTTATCGTGCTTTAATAGCAGTGTTGCTGATTTTAACACGTTAAATATCAATTTGCACTGACGTAACTGGTATCTATTTTCAGGCTTCTGGAAAACATCATCCGCAAATTGCATATTTGCTTGACATTGTACTCCAGGGATAGTATGTTTTGCGACTCAGGTGTTAGATGTATAATTACACAATTGTCTCTCTATCTATGGCCCACGATTGAACATGACGATAATAAACTCATTGATGCAAAAGAGAAAGAAAACCGTATCATCGTTCATTCCACTTTAATTGCCCATTTATTTCCGCTTATCATTATCTAATTTATTTATTTTGTTACAGGATAAACCCACCATATAAAAAGATAGAAAATATACAAATGGGTGTTCAACTTACGATAACCATCCAAATCAGATGACGAAATAGGAGTTCGCAGGATGTTGCTAAAAGTAATGCTATGTTTTTGGCTTTTAGTTTTAAAGGTGAGAACATAAAATATTCCTAAAATTAAACAATATTATAACTGCTTTACTTATATCGGATTGTCCGGAAAGTTGGTTTTCCATTAGTAACTTTTTTCACGCTTAAAAATATAAATCAATATTTAAGTCTAGATTTACTTTGATTTTGATATTGATTCGCCGTTATCACTCCAAAAACACTAAGAAAGCAAATCAACCATTTTTGGTTATCTGAAAAAATGGCTACGTCTGATATCCCTCATAAATTTAGACTGCGAAATATGGATCTCTTCGTGCGATGTTTTGCTGAAAAACATTCTGAGGTTTTATTTTTGAAGAGGATGGTAACTGGTGGAAGGTGGATTGCATATAACAACGTGTTATGAAATAATCATGAGAGTTGTCAGTTAGACCGTTTAGACCATCGTTTCTTAATCTGGAGGTCGTGACCATCGTTTTTTCACAAATTTGTCTATTTATTTAATATTATTAATTTATTTTATTACTACACTGCTATTAATTTATTTAACACTGAGTCAGAGAAGAAATCGTAGCTTTTAACACTGAGTAAGATTAGAAATAGTGGTACTTGATTCTGTAAAAAAGTAATTAACAATGAACCTCTTCATCTCGATACTTTGTTTTTATTACCAAAGAGCATAGCTTGTACGAACCTGCCTAACCTGGCTCAAGACGAATGATCCGTCTAACACGCGTGAGCGCGAGGTGCGCAGGAAGGTTGTTTTACAAGTACGCGCAAGTGCAGGACACAGGTTTGAACTGGTAAAAGTAATATAAGAACAAGGGGCTAGACAAGTCTTGTAGTTCGGTATTTTTGGCTATGTGCGGTAATTGGGTATAAGTGTAACGGCCATTCACACATATATCCGTCATTGACGATTCGTCATTTAATGCAAAAGCGAATAGATGATTTGGTATTTTTATGATTAGTGACCGTGTGAACACGTTCATAGAACACGCTCAGGAGTTTATAAGTTTTTATTTAATAATAAAAAGGATTCTTCAAAAATCATGATACTGAAAAAAGGACGAATCGTCGCCGTGATAACTGGCCGACGCAAAACTTTGATAAACGTTAAATTAACATATTGTAGTGAGGGGGTCGCAACGTTTTTATACTTAACTTTTTGTGTATTTGGCTTAATTTTTGCTACTTGGTATTTTTGCTTAACTTTTTGGTCGCGACTTTAAAAAGGTTGAGAAAAGATGGTTTAGACCAGGGATCTCCAAACTTTCCAGCCTTAGGGCCACACTGATTACTCCAGTAAGTTCCAAAGGCCAAAACCGTTTTAATTTTCCTGTCATTATCCTTAATTTACAAACTAGTCGCCGAGTTCGCGCCGTAAACGAGCATTTGCTTGCTAAATTCACTAGTCGCGGACCGGATTGATGACAATGGCGGGCCGAATTTGGCCCGCGGGCCTTAGTTTGAAAACCTTTGGTTTAGACCGTTAATCGGTCTCGTTTCGAAGAAAATTTTGCTTTGCATTTGGTGGGATTGGAAGGGAGCCATACATTTTTTTAGATGCATTTTTTTTAAACGGAAGAAAAGATGAAAAGCAACCTGATACAATTTTCTGGTAATAAAAATGCTAATTTTTGGTAAATACATTATGAACATACCACTTCATTGGCAAAAAGTTGAAAATATTAATGGTAATTATATAAAAGATTAAATATATGTTTATATGAACTATTTGCGTTTCTCTTTCTCTTAAAAAAAAATCCCTACGAACTTTAGGGATAAACTGATAGTTTAATTTAATTTTTCCTATTTATTAAAAGCTTTAAAATTTACAAATATTCTACAAAATTTTACTATACACCAAATGAAAAAAGGAAAAATGACTGATGGTAATTCAAAACGCACTTGTTGTGAAGGATATCTTGCTGGATGTCTAAAATTGTGTCGAAATACTTTCCTTTCATCTTTCTTTTTTTCTATATATATGGGCACTATTTTATTTGTTTTTCTTATCGGCGAGCGTTCTTCAGAAAATTAACACGAAAAAAATCTTATTACATTAAAAACAGGCTACTAAAAATTAATTTTTCATTAGCCTTATAAAAGAAATTCTTGATAAAGACATAACACAAATACCAAAAACTGCATTTTCTCCTGATATCTACTGTAAAATATATTTTATGTCACTAGCATAGGTCAACATGATTTTTGTAACATTGATGAGTATGCTTTTTTTGCATTTCATTTAGGTAGTTATTAAAACACCTTTTCACAGAAATGGCGTAGCGGGTCCCATTTTTGAATACCTGCTGCTCTTTTATATTAGGGTTCATTGAAATTATTTGTACTTGACTTGGACTGGACAATGTAGGAATTACCACAAGGCCGTAGAGAGGGTATTTCCACAGTATTCTATGAACCTTTAAGGGCAGTTTTATTGTTTTCTATAGTTTAGTTTGGTTCTGTTTCGTTTACAGTATAGTCCACTTTTTAAGTCAATTTTATATCAAATGGCAAGTTCTAGTCGTCAATTTTACAAAAATCCCGCGGATAATTTTTGTTATATGTGCGGACGATTTATGTTAGTCACTATATCCGAGGAAGTAAAAAAAAAGCCTGTCTTTTATATTTTAAGTGCCAAATTGGAGATCAAGATAAAAGTTGGGCTCCTCATGTTTGCTGTGTGAGTTGTCACGTAAATTTAGTGTTGTGAAAAATCGTAATCGCAAGAAAAATTCAATGCCGTTTGGTGTCGAGAGAACCTACTGAACACGTAAGCGATTGCTACTTTTGTATCACTAATAAAAGCAAAATGATAAAATTCACTATCCCAATTTACCTTCTACACTTAAGACGGTTCCTCATGGCCAGAAACTACCTGTACCGATTCCACCTTTAAACCTGGACGACATGATTCCCTGTGATTCTAATTCTTCATCAGAATCTGATCCACAATTTCCTGATTGATAGTTCAAACACAAAATATGCCCCCCTTGTTAACCTAAAAATGTGCTTCTTTCGCCTCTACTTATTACACTTGGTCTAATAAAAAACATTATTGTGAAGTGAATTATCCCTTCAAAATTCCACGAAACACACATCATGACTATTTTTAACAAGTTTGCCGGAAGAACTGGTTACCCGGCCATAATCTACTGATTACGGATTCTTGAAATGCGTCCATTTTTATGATAGAAAACAATATGTTTGATGAACTGAAAATCGGTCTGGTTTTTGTGGAGAGTGACATATACTTCAGCCGGACTCGTGACTTGCGGCTTGAGTGTTTATGTGTGATGTTTCTACTGCTCTTTTGCGCCATTTTTATGCCTCACAAATGCCAGCTAAATGCCAGCTAAGGGTAGTGTGGGATACTCCCAACTCCCCTGAAAGTTTTCTAATGGTTGTTCTAGGATCTACAGTCGCAGCTGCTCTTAAACTATCAACATTGAGAGATCCTGGACGGCCAGGTCTTTCCAGATCTTTAAAACCAGTGTCTCCTTTTTGAACCGGAGCTGAGCGATGCGCTCTGATACAGCACCTTCCCTCTCTACTTCGCAAATCTCACGAACGCGCTTTAACGTCACTCGCTTTAAAGTCTTAAAATAACGTCTAAACATTCACAACTTATCTCACGTATTTTAACATTTTTATTAAAAACTTTCGACTGAACATTTCGCAGTGAATTCATTTTAATAAGGGGTTATCCATTTTGTGCTTGGGAAAGTAAACTTAAAAAAGCACACAAATAATTCAGATTTCGATGAATGTTTTTTCATTTTATTACTTGGACTTTGCCATTAAGTGTGGACTACATCATTTAAATGCCCACCACGTGATCGCTTGCCCGATTCAATCCTTTTGAGGAAATTTTCTACGACTTTCGCACATTTCGACAGGTATGTCGGCCATGACTTGATGAATGTTGATTTTCAACTGCTCAAGACTTTCAAAATTGTTTACGAACACGATCTTTCGCGTAGCCCCCACAAAAAAAGTCCAACGGCGTCACAAATCGCACGATTTCGATGGCCAATTGACATCACCAAATTTCGAAATTACGCGGCTTGGGAACATCTTCGTAACAGATCGAAATCTTCAATTTCTGGTCATAAATACTCGGTTATCATACGGCTATAGTGCTCACAATTGACGTTAACAGTCACTCCTTTTTAGGTTTCGAAGAAGTACGGGCCAATGCCACAATCATTTGTGGGTTTTCAGAGCCCCATATATGGCAATTTTGCTTTTTTACGTATCCGCCGAGCGAGAAATGAACCTCATCGCTCAAGAAAATTTTGTTTGAAATATCAGGTGAATGGTCAAGCGCTCAATCGGCGTATGCTCGGCGGATTTCATGGTCGGCGGGCTTCAATTTTTGCATGAGTTGAACTTTGTAGGGATAAAGATGCAAGTCTAAATGAAAAATACGCCATATTTGTCGTAAGACAAACCTCACAGACTGTGAACACCGATGAATCGAAAAATTTGGGTCTTCAGCCACACATTCACTAACAGCAGCGATATTCTCCATCGGGCAAGGGTTACGATGATGCAAATGTCTTATCACATTCGTAACAGACCTAGTATTTTAAAATTTCTTGACTGTGTTGGAAATTATGCGCCCAGTAGAACGATTATGATTCTCCTCGTAAGGCGCGAAACGTGGCTACCACAGAATCAGCATGATTTAAGAAACTTTTAACAATTCTAACTCGTCGTTCCGTGGGTAAACGGTCCATATTGTAAAATGGCAAACCTTAAACTAAACAAATCACACTTTGGATGGTATTTAAGTTTGACAGTTGTCAAAATACAGGTCTGTATTTACAGAACCACGAAATGGATAGTCTTGTACTAAAAAAGGAATGTATATTTGTCGGAACCGAAAGTTGTAATAGAGTTAAACCTCTGAAAAGTGAAGTGTAACCCTTTATAAAGAAAGGAAAAAAAAACGTAAATACTTTTATTAGTCCCTGGTATTTTTTATTCTCCTACCGCTCCATTTTCCTCAAATTAGTATCAATGTTTTACCGTTTTGTTTACAATGTGGTGGCTCGTGAGTTTTTAAAGTGGGAGGGCGTAGAAGAAAATAGTGCTGCTGAAGATTTTTTTTTTAACTATTTTTACATTCTTTGAACTTGACTCAAATTCAACACGGGCATGGAACGACCATTAGTTTTGAATTCAACTTTGCCCTCTAAACTTAAATTAGTCATTATTAACTGTTTTAAATCAGACATCTTCATGTTTGCAATTAAAAGTTCATTATTTATATTTAAAAATTACTACTCAGTGTGTATTCATGTAGCAAATCTCAAATCAAAACATTTATTCGCGAGGCGAACGAAATACGCGACGGGAGACATATCAAACGCTCCGTACCCATCAAATCAGTATTTAAAACTAATTACCGATATGCTCGGTCGTAGGGAATCTACGCCTAAACCGCATGTTTTAGAAAGCAGTTAAATCCCCGAATTCTGGCAACCAACAAAACATGTAACGCCAACGACGAGATAAGATGACGGTGACGTACGGATGCTGGAGGTAAACGTCCGACCAATGATGTAAAAATTGTAGCGAGAGGGTGAAATTTTTATCCCCATTATTTGGGATGATGGATAGACAGACGTTCTTCTACATTTGGAGGTTTTAATTTTTAATATCTTAAAATGAGTTAAAGGAAAGAAACTGAACGGAAATAAAATATGGTGTTTTGCTCTGAAAAATTGTTTACTGTGACAAATGCTAGAAGGGCGGCGCCCCAACGCCTTCCCTCACGAGCCGTCACTGGTTTTACTTTCATAAGTTATTGTAGGACTCACAATTGTATAGCATATGTGGATAATTGAGGAATTCTTGTACTTAAGTTAATAGCTTTTGATTGTTTTGTTTTGGAATTCTAACATTGGAACCTTTGGTATGGCACATTAAACCTTAAAGCGATTTGCTATAAAATATCAAATATCTTGTTTTTAATTTCCCAACCCGCATTTCTCTATCAATGTTAGCATCATCGGAAGAAGATTCCTACTGAACAGATTGAATAAGAGTGGTGATAAAAGAAAATATTGATTATATATCATAATAGCATAGTCTAGTGTTCACACCGTGATGAGTCGTATGTCAATCGCCGGGTTATTTCTTGAAATTTCTTAATATTTTAGATTTGTTTGGTCTGGTATTATATTATCGAGAGAAAGTAGGGTTTGCAATAAATGATGATCGTTAACCAACGCAATAATCTTTTGAACCACCACTTGCATGTGATAGTGGACTTTTCTGATTTTGATAACAGTAGAAAGTTCTAAGTGTAGAATAGTAACGAAGTTATGGTTTAATCAGATTAGCTTTCGTCACACCTAATGAGGTGTTGTATTGCACGTAATGAGCAGAAGCTAACAAAGAGGCCAATTTCTTCGTGTTGGCTTAGTTTGAGGTATTTGCGATTATAGACAATGTAATAAAAAGGACACGTGGTGGACAATAATAACATACCTTAATAAATCTACTATGAAGTGGAATTATAATAAACATCTTCATTCCTAACCAATATATAGTACAAGGCACGAGCAGGGAGAGAAAATAATAAAAACTGTGGAAAAAATTTCAGTTTTCCTGATTTTTTTTTTGATGAAAATGCTAGCGGTAAAAAAAGTAAGTTTCAAAGTTGCAATTCTATTAAATGTACCGGGTTGTTTCGAAAGTTCGTGGACATATTCAATTAGTTGGTATTTTAACGCTTGTAAACAAAAATTTGTATTGAATTAATAATATTAATTTACATTTTATTAATTCCTGTAGTATTTCCAATGTTTACTTTCAGATTCGCTTTGATTTGCTTTCAGTTAGTCGAGTTGATTCACATTGAAAATGTCAGTTGATAACTTGCAATTTACACCATATTAAGCTTTTTATTTCAAAAAGGGTAAGAAAGGTTCAAACAAAAAAACAAGACTCACGCTGTCTACAGAGAGGGTTTTGTTTGGAAGATTTCGGTGCAAAAGCGGTATGTTTTTTAATCTGGAAAACCGGCATCGCTCTGGCCGTTCTTCAAGTATTCATGTACCACAGTCCGTGAGATCGTTTTTGACCAGGTGGACAATTTTGTCCACCTGTATCTATTTAGATACGTCTATTAACACGATGAGTGGTTTCAGCACGAATTTAGTGAGTGAAATCTGATGGACGAAATTTCTTCGAGTGATCTTTTACTAAAAAAAAATTGTTAGGTTCCATTTTTGAAGTGAATGGTAACTGTTAATGAAAAGTGGATTATGTATAACAACATGTTTTAAATACCAAGAACAGTAGTTTAACCCTTAACTGGTATGATGGTCAGTAGTGACCCAGGCCAATTTACATTCGTCAGGCAATCAGCCGGATATATGACGTCATCATTGGCGTTCTATAAATTCTTCTAATTTGACTGTTACATTTAATCACTAGTTGTACTTTGTGTAAAGGACTTCTCGTTTGTGAACTGTGCAGGCTTTCGGTCAAATCTGACCCATAATACATTATACGTAGTGTTAAATATTTTTATATGGCGGTCAAAACAAGCCCTTAACTGATGCAGAACTTTTGCGGCAGGCTAAAACCGCCTAAATTAGTGAATATGAGTCTGGTGAAAGTGAATTCAATAGTCATGAGAGTGATTCTGAAATACTGAAAATACTGAAATACAGGTGAATATAGGGGAATATAGATAAAATCAAGCCATACTTTTTTGAGAAGAATAAATATAAGTTGTCCAAAATACCCCCGCTAGTAGCAAAACTCGAGCTGAAAACACAATTAGGTCTAAGATTCCAGATGTAATTGGTCAGGCATATAGGGACAAATCATCCAAACCCGTAGATGCATGGATTATTGTTTGATGATCATATGTTGGACATCATTGTTCAGCATACAAAGGAACGAATAACTGAATTGGTAGCTTCTTATAGAATCAAGCTTTATCATGTCAATTTACGAATCACATTGAAAAAACTGAGCTGAAAGCTTTTATAGGTCTTCTTTTCTCTGGCGCATTCAAATCCAATAACAAAGATGTAAGGCCGTAGCCTGTGGGCTACGAATTTAACGGGGCGTGGTATATTTCGTATTACTATGACTTTAAAACGTTTTTGTTTTTTATGTTCAGCATTGAGATTGGATGACAGGTGATGGTGATAAACCTGCTATTATATCAGAATCGTTGAACTTCATGATTATCAATTCTCAATCAAATTATGCTTGTGGTGAGTACATGATCGTAAATTAGATGCTTGTTGGATTTAGGGGAAAATGTAAATACAAGATGTTTATGCCCAATAAATCCAACAAATATGGATTAAAAATAATGTATCTCTGTGATACAAAGACACATTATTTACTAAATGCATTTATATATTCCGGTATGGACTCATCTCCTAATCCAAGAAAAGTTCCAACTTTGAATGTCTTACAATTTGTTTAACCAATTATAAACAGTAACCGCAACATTACCGACGATAACTGGTTTTCGTCAATTGAACTTGCAACAGAACTAAAAAAAAATCGGTTTAAAAAATAAAAGAGAAATACCAAGTGAATTTTTACCTAATTAAGATAGCCCAGTTTCATCAACAATATTTGGCTTTAAAAAAGATTTCACTATTTCGTTTTATGTGCCTTGAAACGTGCCTATAAACGCAAAGCTGTTATAATGTTATCTTCATTGCATCATACAGATACAATAATTCAAAATGAAAAATGTCTTCCTGAAGTTATCGATTTCTATAATTAAACAAAAGGTGGGGTAGATAGTTTGGACCAAAAATGTGCCTGTTATATCGTGGGCCCTAGAAAGCCCTAGAACTGTTATACGTTGGCCCTTGACTTTATTTTATGCGCTGGTCAATATAATGGGCGTTAATGCAAGTGTTATATATAAGAGCGCAAATAATGGATTTACTGAACGTCCAGCATTTATTATATCCGTTGGAGAAGATCTCGTAATGGATTTTTTTTACATTTATAATATTTATTATGGAAAATATTAAAATGTCACTTGTTAAAATGTCAACCATCTTCTATATTTCAACACAGTAAAATATTTTAATTTTTATATTTTTATAGTTTTTTAATATAAATTAATATAATATTTATTTCTATTTAATGTATATCTATTTAATATAAATATATCTAAACAATTCGATAAAAGTATATTACACAAACACTTTTGAATATATATTTTTTTTATAATTATATAACATTCATGGGTCACCCATGACCCATAAAACCTTAAGAAGCTAAAGAAGTAAACTATATCGGTTGAGAGTTAAATAACCAGAAAGATGGCTTTCACTCGAAGAAAATTATACTTTGGATTTGGTGGGATTGGCAAAAACTCATACACTTTAGGCTTCTTTTATGGAAACATACTATCAATACCGGTTTTCACTATTCACAATTGGATCGGCTGAAGGCAACAATTGAAAAAAAAAACTTCCCGAATTAGTAAACAGAATCGTCGTCCTGTTTCTGTCCTGTGTCCGGCAAAATTTGTGGAGCTTCAATGGGATGTTTTACCACAACTACCTTACTCACCGGACATTGCACCCTCGAACTACCATCTAATCCTTCAAAATTGTTTAAATCGAAAATCTTTTAAAATTTTTAAAATGAAACAAGAGGTGAAAAACAACCTATTGAAATTTTTTGACAATAAAGATTTTAGCCTAATTTTTAGCAAAACGACGCTATGGACTTACAACTAAAAAAATTGGTTGGAAAAGTTGGGAAAAGTTGGAAAAAATGAATCAGAGAATTGTCTGAAGTAAATTATTATAATAAGAATATTGTAGATAGATTAATTGGAAAATTTAAGTTCATAAAATTATTGAAAAAATCTTCGACTTTTCGAAAGGAACAGAAAAAAAATTATGGTCATATTGTTTGATGCCACGTTAGTTAGAAATATTTTGAAAAAAAGTGGACATTAAGGTGGTCTAAAACCATTTAGTAAACTAAGAGAAGTTCTGGATAGTAGTAGTAAGTAAGCCAAAATTAAAAATCGGCGATTTGTGAAATTAGTTGCCAAAATTGTCGTCGAATGTATATTGAGTAAAGAAAAAGATCCATATTAACCAGATATAAAGAACACAACACAACAATATTTTATAAAATTTTCATCAAAAAATTTTGAAAATTCAGCAGTTGAGAACTGGTTTTTCGGAGACACCTTAGAAAAAAACTTTCTCGTGGTGGTTTCCTCATGATAGCATTTTCCGAAATCAAAAAACCAAATATTTTCTGTTAGTAGGTGAGTATAGTTCGTAACTAAACGAAGGATTTAAAAAAAAAATATTTGAATTTTTGGCGGGGTTGTATCCAAACAATACGATTTTCGGTAAAATCTTGACCATGTATTGCTTAGTAAAATAAGTTGTGATCAAAGAAAAAAAATCCTTTATTCAATTAATAATCAATTTTATCTAGAAGAAGTGTAAATAATTTCAACAAATCGGAGAATTAGTTTTTGAGAAATGTTGTCCACCAAATTCAAAAATACAGTTTTGAGAAAAACGCGATTAAAGTTTCGAGTAGGAATAAAACGAAGGAATTATTTTTAACTTACATGGAATCATCAATGGCCATCCCATAAAGCAAAGATCCTGCTGCAGCTCCAATGTCCAGCATCATTTTGCACTTGCCTGAGATGAATTCTTGCCTCTTGAGTCCCAGCTTTAGCTCTTTTTTCGGCTGTGAGTAGACTGTGTGTATCTTTTTTCCACGCACACTCGTGGCTATTTCGGTCAAGTTTGATATCCATACCGTGCAAAAATAGAGCTGAGATTCCTTCGTTGAAAGTACAGGCAGAGATTAATGCCGCAATTTCAACTATTTTTGAACCAGCAGGAAGCATTTTTGGAGTGATTTTTCCAAATGAACTGGTTCAAACTCTTATTATTATTTTGCATAAAGTCATTAACATACCGCTCTAAAAGCATATATTTACTAAGTTCTTTATAGATGGGCTTGATAGCTGATAAAACATTACTCGGCATAAGGAGCATAATAAAAAAACATAAAGTTTTTATAAAAGGCTACCCCTAGGTATTAGAGAAATAGAGAGAAATAACAGCTAAGCAGCTGCATCGATATAGCTACGAAGCTACCTATCGGTCAAACCGAACGGGAGGAGTTGCAAAAGGCTCTCTCCTAGAATTTTACTCCGATTGACTTGGTGAAATTGACTTGGTGAATTGATGATTGGGAAATTATTGTTGATATGTTGTACTATTAGATAAAAAAAATAAAAAAATTGATTCTTTGAAATTTCAAAATCTTTGTAACCCCTTAAGACTTGTTGAAAGTGTAAATATTAACAGGGTTTTGGATGCACACCAAATCATTCATGTAGAAAAATGTAAGATAACCAGGATAAAGGATCTATTCCATTCGGTCAACTTTTTCATTCATTAATGAAACTTTAGAGTTCATGATTTTTACACGCTTTATTAGGCACTGTTGTTATATAAATAGATAATAGTTAGGATTAGATTATCTGATTAATTATTATCTCATTAATCATATCTTGATGCTGCTAATCTGGTTAGAGAAACGCGCGTCGGGAAATTTGAAAAAGTGATTTGGTTTGGTTTAGTTGGTAGAGTTTAGTATTTCCCAACGAAGGTTCCAGGAAAAAAATTAATCAATTTATAAAACAAATCGAGAATATATAGAGTTACAGTGCGACGTATTGATCGTCTTTGATTTATTATCGTTGTTTCCTTATATAGTAATTTCATTAATGGCCGTTAATTAAAATTAAGACAATTTTCAGTATATATAACCCTTGAAAAAAACATGGTGTATGAAACGAAATTGTTTCAAGTTTAATTATATCTTTTATAAACAAAAGTGAACGGCAATGGAAAATCTCCTGCTCTCATTCTTAGCCAATTAATTCAAAAGAAAATTTGACCGAAGTCAAAAGTGACAATTTAGAAGAGTTTACTAAGTAAACTTAATTATAAATCCCAAAGCATAACATTTACATATGAAATTGAGAATAATGATAGATTACGGGTCTTGATTATTTTATTAACAAAAGTTAATTAAGACAGATCAGAAATTAATACTTGGTGGAAAACCACCATGCATTCAAAAATATTGAAAACGTAGTTAGAATTTTTGCTGGTTTGAATTTTACAGTAAAATGGTTAAATAGTTTTTTTCTAAATCAAGAAAAGTGTGTCATATCGAGTTGTCCGGAAAGTTGGTAGGGGTTTTCGATTAGTTGTTTGTTTAATAATCGTAAATAAATCTGTGTTAGATTAGTAATGTTTATTTACTTACTTACTTAATTCCTTTATTTCATTCAGGTGTCAGGCATGTGCAGCAGAGGTTGCCTTCTATACATCTCTCTCCATTTCTTCTTATCTTGTACCTCCTCTCTTATTCCATCGTTCAATGTTTTTCTTAGCCTTTATTTACAGTTCTTCCTTTGCACATGCGCTTCGTACACTCTTTTTATAAGTCTGTTTTTTGGCATGCGACACACATGGCCGAACCACCTTAGTTGTTCTGCTATTTTATCATTTATGAGTTCAATCTGTAAGTTTTCTGTAATTATTTGATTTTTGATACTGCCTCTTTTTGTTTTGACCTCTATTTTCCTCAGGAACCCCATTTCAATTGCATTTATACGTATCTTTGTGTTTTTTATGTTTTATTGCTGGTCGGATTACTTTTTTAATTACTGTTGTTTTTATCTCCTTCGGTATTTCTTTTATTCCAAGGAAAATTGTTTTCATCATGATAAACATTTTGTCAGGTTTTTTCCAGTCTATCGTTTATTTCTCCTTCCGTTCTTCATTGACTCTTGATTGTCGATCCCAGGTATTTGTAGCTTTTTACTTGTTCTATTAGTTTTCCATTTAATTGTTTGTTACTTTTCTTGTTGGATATGATCATACTCTTTGTCTTTATTTTTGTTAGCTCTTTATTCAAAATTTCTAAGTTGTGTTGAAGGTCCTTTTCTGTATCCGCTACTATGACCATATCATCTGTAAATATCTATTCGGACAGTACAATTTGTTGCAATTTTTTTCATCCTTTTTTTTTGTCTCCCTAGACAATCATGGCGTAGAAACAAATGAACTAAACGGTCAATTATTTGAACTTTGTGAACTATTAAATTGTGTAATACGATGTTTATTAGAACAGAAAGTAGAACGAAAATTTATTTTTCTAGATAGGAATTGATAAACGTGATCTACATTTTGGGCACAAGTGATCAACACTCTTTTTTAGCAAGTAGAATTTACGCGCAAAGATTCCCGATTGTCATCCTAATGCATTAGCGTTTATACGACTGAAAGAGTGATTTGAAAGAACTGGATATGTCCATTATGATAAAAACTTGGAAAGGCAGAAAAGAGCTATGAGTGAAGAAAATGAATATTTAGTTCTTCAAGCTATAATTAAAAATCCGTATATTTTATACAGGCAGATAGAAAACACACATTTCATCAGTATCTTATACAATTGATTCAAAAACTTAATAAAAATGATTTCAATCGAAGTCTTAAATTTGGTAACTGAGCAATAGAAAAAAATAGAGAAGAACCTAACTTTTTCAAATATTTTCCACAAAACACAACTTTCCACAAAAAAATGGGTACGTCATACATCATAATTTCCACTATTAAATACAGCTGTGAAAAATCTAAGATTCATTATCCCTTTAGATCATCAGCATAGATGGTCTCTTAATGTGTGAGCTGGTATTATCGAGATCAGGCGATTAGGTCTTAGGGCCATAGCTAAAGAACAAGTTTATGCAATGCCACCCAACACACAGTCAAAAATTCTTTTTAACACAGGCTTGGAGTTGGTATTGCACAAAATGGAAGACATATTGAACATTTAATTAAATGATTGTAGTGGCTTTTTGTTTATAAGTGTTTGTACTTAAACTGTTTTACTAAAAGCTAAATATTTATTACGTTTTGTTCACTATAAAAATAAGTTTTGTTACTCTATCATAATTGCTTTCTAATTAAATATTTAAACATATGATGACATAAATTCTTAATGACTTATCATGCATTTATTCATTAGTTTAATCATAACATAAAGCCTAAGGTGAATTCCATCAAAAACCAAATATTAAAAACAAAAATGTAAAAATCTCCTAAATTATGAAAGATAGGTATAGGACATGTTCAACAAAAATAGAAGTATTTTGTCTTAGCAATATTATAAAATGAAAAAATATTGGACAGTCAATTTAAAAAAAATCTAAGATATGATGTTTTAATTTTTTTATTGACTTCAGTTATGCTGTACACCCTGTATAATGTAGACAAATTTAATTTGTATTTGTTTGCCCTAAAAGTTAAGTCATAGTTTCACTAATATCCATACCAAAAATGATAATCCTAGATCAAAAAATAAATTATATATGACACTGTAAAGTTGAGTTTGCAACTCCGATATTTTTTACAAAATGGCGGCTGTTGGTAAAACCATTGGGTTTAGGTATAGGACAAATTTCACGAAATGTGTTTAGAATCAATAGCAGAATGCAAAAATGGATGAACATATACAGTGTTCCATAAGAAAAAACAAAACTATGCCTCGCCACGTTTTTGTGAGACACCCTGTATAAATAAAATTAATTTTAAATTATGCAGCCTATTTAGTTGTACCGCTCTTAAACTTAAGGTGCCTGTTAGATTCTGATTTTTTAGGTGTTATTAAGAAAATATTATATAGTATTAGTATTATTTAGTTGTTCAATTCTCAGTGGCGGCTCGTGGGTTTTTAAAGTGGGAGAGCGTAGAAGAAAGTAGTGCTGCTGAAGAATTTTTACCCTCTCCTTTCTTCTTTTTGCTTTTCGTGCTATTGAAACCCTATACAGGAGGCCAACCAGGAAAAATGGGTTAAAGGAAAGAAACTGAACGGAAATAAAATATGGTGTTTTGCTCTGAAAAATTGTTTACTGTGATAAATGCTGGGGGGCGGCGCTCCAATGCCTCACTCACGAGCCGCCACTGACAACTCTTATACTAATGGGACACCTTGTATATATAACCATTTATTTCTTCTCAAGTTAATATGGCTGTTCTTGATATTTAACAGAGTTTTCATATGATTCTGTTTAAATTGAAAATTATAGTGTAATTTGTAATTGTTAAATTTTTTTTTTTTTTAATAAATTAAAAATATAAAGCAAGTATTACAGGCTTAAAGCTGTGCCAAAAAATACAAATAGTACAAGGACTTAAGTAATTGTAGAAAGCATTTGAATGAACCTTTTTCAGGAAGAAGTCCCAGATCAACTAATGAAGAAAACATTACCAATGTCAAGAACTTTGTCCTGAGAAATCAACGATTAAGTATTATAGACATTCTAGATATTAATGTCTAGATTTGTGGCAAAACAAGTCATGGTGTTTGCATTACTATAACGCACCATTACACACTGCAGTAATTACTCGTCAATGTTTCGACAAAAATTAAACAGATATTATTCTATAAGCATTATATTCACCTGATACGGCACCATGCGACTTTTTCCTGATCCTTCGCTAAGAAACTACTTCGTGGATGGTGTTTTGAGTCTGTAGAAGCCATCAGGTAGGTAGCTGTCGCTTTTATGGAAATAACAGAAGTATAAAAATATTCAACATTTTTATATTATCAATTTAAATATTTCAAAGACCTGACAAATGTTGATCTACACTGGTATAGAGTAGAAGTGTATTACATTGAAGGAGGTACAATACATTTTGATGAATTAATAAGTACTTTGTGCTTTATTTAAAAAGTAATTTTACTTTGTGATTTTAGTAACGTGCGCTTTAGATAAAGTACTAATTTCAGTCAGATTAAAATCTTCGGTTGAAAGTGCACGCAATTTATTCGTGTGTCTTAAACCATTAATGAATTTAACATCGACACATAGCGCGTAAGTCACTGAGATCTTTTTTATAACGAATTTTATACTAGGAATGCAGTGCACTCGTTTTCGTTTATTGAGTAGTAAAATCACTGGATGAAAACCTTGGGGAGGGAGATGAAGCAAGAGAAGAGAGATTTTCCTTCAAAGTGAATTCTAGCTCTCTTTGATGACCTCCTCGTTCGATGTGAACCGTTGTTCCCTGAGCCATTTTTTAAAGTTCGGAAATTAAAAACACTGGGGACCAAATCATGTGTATACGGTGGATGTTGTAATAATTCGAACTTTAATTCCATGATTTTTGCCATTGAAACTGTCCAGGTGTGCATCCGTGCATTGTCGTGATAGAAGAGGATCATTTTCTTTTTCAAATGAGGACGATTTTTTTGATTTATTTGCTCAACCGGTGCAATAATGATGAATTATACTCTCCAGTTATTGTTTTTTCTTTTTCCAAGTAACCGGTGTAGATGATTCCGCGTACATCCCCAAAAAACTGTGACGATAACCTTGCCGGTTTATTTCACCGTCTTCGCCTTCTTTGGAGTCCGTTTGCCTTCAAAAACCCACTGCTTTGAGTATTCCTTTGTCTCTGGAGTGTAGTTGTGTATCCATGTTTCGTCCAAAGTTATATATCGATCCAGAAAATCATCAAGATTGCCGCGAAAAAAGCGTTAAAACACCATCAGAGTCGACTACACGACTGCGTTTATTCTACACTGAGAGCGAATGCGGCACCCATCTTGCTGAAATTTTTTTACACTCAATTTTTCATGCAAAATTGAAAGCACTGTATCTTGCCATAAGCCTGTGGCCTCAACTATTTCGCGCACTTTAATTCGTCAATCATTTAAAACCATGTCGTGGATTTTGTCAATCATTTCGGGACTAGGACATTGGCGTTTCACTGGACGCCCCGAACGATGTTAATCTTTTGTGGATGTACGGCAATGTTTAAACTTATTTACTCAATTATAAACAGTTGCAGACACAGGAGCAGACGTGCCATAAACTTTTAAATATAAGTGTTTAATCACCATTCGAAACTCACTTTTTTTCATTTTTGTAAATAAACAAATGTTTCTTGCTTCAATCGACAATAAAAATGAAACCCTGTGATGAATATAACTGAGACTTTGACAGCTATATGGTTAATAATGATGCTTACCAAAAACAAACCATTTCCGATGCTACGAGCGCCATCTCTTGGATTTTCTAAGGACTTCTTGAATGACCCTCGTATGAGGTGCCATCCTTTTTTTCTAAGTTGCTGGCATGCTGTTTTGTATGCTATTACATCTAAGGTGATCAATTTAATTTAATGTTTTATTATATATAGGAAATATTTATACTTTATTCTAGAGTGCAGAAAATATGAACTTCGCTTTTAAGTGTTGTAATTTATATTTTAGATCAATTTTGCGTGATATTATTCTGGAAATGGATATTACTAAATAAATTAGTATGAATGTATTTGTAGTTTGGGCTTTATCAGGTGAGTCCCCATACTTTTTGGTTTGAGTAGTAATGTGCCATCAGCGTAAATATTTACCTATTCTCAAATGACTAATGTAAACCTTGAACAATGTCCATGTCTAATTTTATCGGGAAACGCTTATTGGTGGTAAAAAATTATGAAAATCAATTAGGAACTGTTGCTGTTTTGATATGCTTTTTAGCTTTAAAATGATAGTGATATCAAATTTCCGTACTAGGATGACTTATTAGCCAACGCCGAAACTAATTTCTTCATTATTCAGATATACTTTTTGCTATATTAAGTTTTAGGACTGATATTAAAAAATATATTATATAGGGAAACCTTTTGTTGCTTAGTTTTGTATATATAAATTCTTTATGCTTTTTCTTCTGGAGATTGGATTAATGGGGATTGTATTTAACTAATCGTTTTATCAGTAAAATATAATACCGTAATTTGGTACATATCATATACCAGGTGATTCCTAAGTTCGATTTTTTTAACGGCGTTTTTAACATCTACTCAAAACAAACAGTTTTTCAAATTCCATTCTTTAAATATCTCTAAAATTGGTCCGCTACAGCCTTTACTAAATTAAAAAAATCAAGCGCGGCCCTTAAATAAATGACAATTGTCCGGAAATTCAAAACGAACAGAAAACATAACGAATGTTTATCATTTTCTTGTAAATCACGGGTTGCTTTTATTTTCTTATCTTGTATTCTATTGTCAGTTTTAACGTAAATTTCTACCGTGTTTTTTGGAAAGATAAAATAGCTCACGCGTATGAGAATAGTGAATTAGTTAAGATGCTGTTAATTTATGAAAAGTGCTTTCAAAATTCAAGTGCTGCATATTCTTTTTGGTGTTTTCTCCAGTGTTTTCCTTTTTGGGTTCATTCATTGCCGAAACAAACGTGATTTGAGAGAACATTGCAGATGGCACGACAAGAGTATCCGGAAACGTGTAACGGGAGGAACAAATTTTGAATCTTGTCGAGGACGACCCAACAACAAGTACTTGAGGAATAGCACGGCGAATTGAACTGAGCCAAAACACAATTTTACAATATTGTGGAAAAATCAGTTGTACCCATTTCATGTGCAGCGATTTGAAACCTTAGAGCTACAAGACCACTCTAACATAGTACAGTTCTGTGAGTGGCTCTTACACCAACATGAGACGGATCAAAACTTTACCAGAAACCTTTTGGTTATGGACGAGGCTTTATTTATCCAAAATGGAATTCACAATTCCCACAATAATCATTTTGGGTCAGTTGATAATCCTCATTCTTGTATTCAAATAAATTTTCAACTAAGATTTTCGGCTAATATGTGGGCGAAAATTGTCAACGGTATTTTTGTTCGTAATCTTGATCCTGGTTGTTTAACGGGCGAAAACAATCTCGAGTTTTTACAAAATCATCTTCCTGTTTATTTAGAAAACGTGCCTTTGCATGTCAGGCAGAACATGTGGTTCTTACACGGTGAGGGGCCAGCCCATTTTAAGCTTAAGTGCGGAAATTAGTAGACATAACTTTTTTTAATAAGTGGATAGGTCGTGAAGGACCAGTTGCATGTAGGTTACCAGATCTTAAACCTTGTGATTTCTTTTTAAGGGGTTACATGAAAAGCATAGTTTTTAAAACGCTGGTTAATATAAGGAAAGAACTTATTAATCGCATATAACAAGCGGATGAGACTATTAGGGAAAGACCTTTATGACTATTACGCATGCATCGACTCTTGGGTACATCGCGCCCAACTTTATTTGGAACGGATCGGCGTTCACGGACTTGAACCTTTTCTTTAAGTTCAAGGCACAGGACCGGAATGAATGTTGTATTCGAAATTAATATGGTAGGATTTTTATCTTTCAGGTTTTTGAAAAATGGTATTAGAAAAAAATTTTTTTCTTATCAAGTTTTATAGGCCGTTAAAAAAGTCTAACTTAGTAGTATGGAAGCTTATTTAACCTGGAACGACTTAAAGTCAAATCAACAACAAAGGAGATTAGTATCGTAGAGCTGCAGCATGCGGATTTCTGTGCGCTCGTAGCAAGTAGTGCGACGGCGTTGAAAACGGTGGTTTAGACTTAATATTAATGAACCAAAAACGAAAATATTGTAACAAACTGCTCCAAATACGGAGAGAAAGACAGCTGTTATTATGAATGGTCTTAATTTTTGTTTAATTTTAGCCCAACATTCCAAAACTAATGATACATAGTTTATTTTTAGAATAATATATATTTATTTACCAGTTACTTCTCAAAACAAACAAGTATCAAAGTATTTATAAATAAACAAGTCTTATTACCGCTTGGCCGAAAGTTCTTTGATACATAAGTCACCTCTGCCGGATTACGCGTGACGCTACGGCTTTTAATAAAAGCCGCCTTCGCACGATCGGTGCCAAAAATCTTTTGTTTTAGTGCTCCAACTTGTCATTCGTCCAACTTGTTATTCGAAATAATCTCTAATGAATAGCACGTGTATCTTCTGATTTGTTTTCGGATTATAATATCGAATAAAAGCAAAGGAAAATAAATTTAATGTCAATGAATCAATCGTACGATCTATAAAGAAATTCACTTCTAACCTCACTATCAGCAAAAATTGTTCTTGATCCATTAATTTAGAATAGATGGAAGCTGCATTTACATTATGGATTGAAGGGTGTAGCTAGAAAAGAGTGCCTATAAGTGATGTTATAATCCGTGAGAAAGCTATTTTACGTACAGTTTAAAGGACCTGATGATGAACATACGGATGGAGAATTTTAAGCATTGAACGGTTGATTCAATAAGTTCAAAGTGCGATAATCATTGGATAATATCAACATTGTTGGAGAAGTTACATCCGCATTTATATTCAAAAGTGAAATGTCCATCTCTAGCTTTAAGGCAGCAAAAGATGGAGTTACACTGCAGCTCTGTTCTAACGCATCAGGGGATTGTTTAATTAAGTCACTTATGCTTTCAGATCGCTAAATCCTCGTACTTTGAAAAGTCAAAACAAGAACAACCTACCAGTGTTTTGGCGTTCAAACAAGAAAGTATGGGTTTCATGTGTCATTTCCTGTGCCTGGTTCCGAGATTGTTTTGTTCCTGAAGTGGAAACTTATTTAAAGAAAAATAATTTACATTTCAAGGCAGTTCTAGTCTTGGACAATGCTTCAGGTCACTGTAGTAACCTTGAAGCTATGCATCCAAATATAAAGGTGATCTTTTTGCCTCCTAATATGATGGCCGTACTCCAACCTATGGACCAAGAAATAATCCAGACCTTTAAGCTTTATTTCATTAGACAAATCTTTAAAATCATACTGGATAGCATGGAATGTGATACTTATATGAATGTTATGCAATGCTGGAAAACTTTTGATCTAGCAAAGTGCATGATAAACATAAAATAATCATTGCAAGAGCTGAAGCCATACCCACTGAAATCATACGGGAAGAAAAAAATGTAGTCTGATCTAATTGTCAATTGTCAATAACGATGAAGAATCGGTGCAAATTCAAACATTAACTGAATACATTTCTGAAGCGACATTCAAGAATTGCTTGAATCGCAAGGTATTGGCAACCGGCCATTGAAGAGGAAACCTCAACGAGCACTGAAAAGGTGAAATGGAAAGAAGTCTTGTTTTTAAAAGGCATATTTGTTAATGCCACTGCCGAATATCAATCAGAATTGAAAGACATTTTAAAAGCGGAAAAACAAGAAAAAAATACTAAATTCTTTAAACCATTACGAAACCAAACCTAAGCCTGATAATAATTATTAATATTGTTAATAAATCTTTCATTAAATTGCTTTTATTACATATTTTTTCTTTTTAATTTGTAACCTTGGAATCTATGTTTTGTAACCATATCCTCTATAATCCCGTACAAATTATCATACCGTATTCAGGGTTTCTGTGTTCACGGGATATTTACGGAAAGCATCTTCTGTCAATAAGGAACTTTGACTGTATTAAGTTGTTCCGTTTGTATCTTCGGAAATAGAAATTCCAAATCTAAAGTAGCTTCATGCCTTTATCTAAAGCAGCTTCATATTTTTTTGTGTTTGGATAATTCAGTCGCCGAACGTATGTAAGTATAATAACCACCTTTTCTCCTATGACATACATTACGCCTGAGTTCGTAATTATTATAAATTCTTAAAACAACGCAAATTTTCACTAGCAAGTATACGTACAAGTTTATTTAGAAAGGAAAAACGGCTATATGAGTTTTAAAGATGCACAGTTATGAACAAACAAGTTGCCAGGAGAAGCCAGAAAACAGTTGGAATACCTTTTGAATTGCAGTTACGACTAAAAGGGTTTAAACCAGCAAGAAGTGGAAAATGAAGTGTCATCACAGACATCACAGACGATTTTTTGGCTTTTAATACAAAAAGTGAATTTATACACTTTGCTTGGAACATGCAAATTTTGTGTGCAATTTGATTTTGAATAACGGTGCTGAAAAAGTTAAGGTTGGTGAAGACTATTATTCTTCGTATTTACGTTTTTTAAATATAAATCTTTAAGAAAAGATTTATATTTAAGTTCAATACATGAAGCTTATCAATTATTCTATTGGAACCTTCGGTGTGAAATACTAAACTTGAAGAGATTTACCACTAAACACCAAATCACTTTTTTGAACTCTTGACACATGTTTTACTAACCATGTTAGCATCACCAGGAGATTTAATCTAATTCTAAAACTAAACTGTCATCTCCTGATGATGCTAACATGGAAATAAAATCGGGTAAAGTATAGTTGTTTATGTCAAATATATATTTACAAACGGCCATATCAAGTTTTTACAGTTTAAGAACAATTTTTTGTACTAACATAAGTCTCTGAGGATCAGATCTGCAAGATACACTGTGCCCTACTGTGTGATTAAGTCTATTGCGCTCCATTGAAGGTTAATATATATAGTATGTCGGAAAATACCGGGATATTTTATTTTAGAAATTATATTTAGTACAACCATCTATTGAAACAATATATTATCTTAAAGCTGTATGTGTTCTCTATAAAGTGAGATCACTATCATTAGAATCGATCAATAGATTGTTAAGTTA
This sequence comes from Cosmopolites sordidus, assembly GCA_031761425.1. Taxonomy (NCBI): domain Eukaryota; kingdom Metazoa; phylum Arthropoda; class Insecta; order Coleoptera; family Curculionidae; genus Cosmopolites; species Cosmopolites sordidus. The sequence continues at coordinate 776,050 of JARFXV010001350.1, read as the reverse complement.
TAGCACGTAAAGTGACACTACCTTTTGTCACCTTATCAGAAAAACACGATGGACCAAAGAGCTAATATTACATTTTGTTTAAAGCTTTATAAAACTTTTACAGAAACATTTAAATTGATGAACATAGTTTTTGGTGACGATTGCTTATCGCGTACCAATATGGTTCAGTGGTATAAGTGATTTCCAAATTGGTTGTGATGTTGTGGAAGACGCCCAAAACCATGCCGACCAAAAAAAAAACAATATAATCGCGATGAGGTGGTGGAAAATGTGCGCAAAATGATCGCCTACGATGCGAATTCGATAGTGAGATTAGAGCGATTGTGGAAGAGAAATTATTCGTGTGAGAACTGAATATTGAGCGCCGGGAAGTTGGTTTTTGTTGCACGATAATGTCCCATCTCACAGGACCGTCGCTGTTCGTGAATTTTTAGAGACAAAACAAGTCTATAAGCTTCCTCCGTATTCGCATAATTTATCTCCATGTTAATATTTCCTGTTCACAAAACTCAAATTGGCCATGAAAGGGACATTTTATTGCGGTGTTACATAACTCCCAGAAGCCCTGATGAGATTTCTTGAGGCGCTCAAGAAGTTCGGGTATGACTTGATAAATACATTGCTTCTAGATACGTTATTCCTTCACTCTAGAATCCACCTTTTACCATAAAGATGGGAAAACGTTTCAGAGAACGATGATTAATGTTTTGAATATTATATTAAATTTTCCTTTTGTTGAAAAAATATAATTTTTCAAGCAAAAAGGGTCGAAAATAGTTTTTCTATAATATTTACTTTTAATTATGTATAGGTGCCATAAATTTTGTCCCTTGTACATAAGGGTATAATTTTTATCAAATAAACAAAGAGTAATTAAATTTACATTATATTATTTGATATTTAGGAGATACATAGAAAACTTATTTGAAATATCTATCCTTTGTTTTTACACATATTTCAACTATTGATCAATTCGGCTATTCATCTAGAAAGATTACTCGTTCCTCATCAATTTTATACATATGAATCAAATCAAGAATTATTAGTCAAATTAGTACTAATGTTCATAATGCACGTGTTTCCTCGAAAGACGGATATTTTATTTAAAAGCTCTACAGGCTCTCATAATGTTCACAATATCGTATTTTACATATAATTGTATATATGGTTCCCCATTCCTCCATATATCGTTCGTAACATTTTCCTCTCTCATTTTTTCAGTTTCTCTTCAACCGTTCAGTTTAGCATACAAGTTTCACAAGCGTAGGTTGTTATAGATTTTATTACTGTTATATAGATTATTTGTTTGATGGACTTTATAGTTGGACTTCATCAGTGCCTTCAGGCTTTCATATTTTCGGTTACCCTTGCTATTCTGGCCTGTATTTCGTGATCCTCGTGCCCACCCTCTTCGATTGTAAATCCTAGGTGGCAGAATTTTTTAACTCTTTCGAAAATATATTCTCTTCCATCACTGGCTGCCATGGCCATGTTTCCCTCTTTTGCCGATAGCTGTTGCATTTGTCCCATCACCAAATAGTTTGACTTATTTTTATTTATTTCTAAGCCGAACTTCTTCCCTTCTTTTTCTATCGGTGTTATGGTTCTCTTTAGCTCCTTTTTAGTTTTGCCCAGTATAGTCACATCATTTGCGAAGGCCATGCATTGGTGTTTGTTGTTGTATATTGTGCCATCAGTTCTCAGCTTGCTGTTCCTTACTATCACCTCCAATATCAGATTGAAGACAGTCGTTGGCAGAGTCTCCCTGTCTGCGACCTCTTCTCATCTCGAATTCGTGCGATACAACACCATTCCTCTATCTTGTTTTCTCCAAGATCATCTTTGTCAAACTAATGAGTTTTTTGGGTATTTCTAGTTGGTTCATTGATACATTCTTTCCATCATTATTTTCTCATATGCTTGCTTAAAGTCTATAAAGAGGGTATGCAGCTCTATTTTATATTCATAACAAGTTACTTGGATTTCTTTTAGGGTAAATATTTGGTCTGCCGGAGATCTGTTGCTTCTGAATCTTGCCTGCTATTCACCTATGATTTTTTCTGCATATATATTTAATCTTCTTCTTATTATATGACTTCGTACTTTGTAGCGTGTCTCTACCAATGATATACCTCTATAATTTTCATATAGCGATCTATCTGCTTTTTGTACATTGGGCAGATTAAGGCTTTTGCCCATATCAATTTTATTATTTCGCTGATTATTTTCTTCTGTTCTCCTCTTGCCTTTATCATTTCAGCCGTAATACCCTTCTCGCCGGGGCTTTTATTATTTTTTATAATATGGATTTATATTATTAAATTATATTTTATTTATAATTTAAATCCACTATACATTTATGTGTACATATTTATAACATGAAATTAGAAAACGTCCGGTTATAAATCGTTATTTAATCGAAAAATATCGAGTGTTGGCCTTAAATTTGTTATATTTTATGTCATAAATCGAACGGCGAATTTTATCGTTTAGAATTGTACCATCTGCAATCATGCAATTTCAAGTTATCATGAAATTTTAGGGAAGTAGCCGATGAATGAAATTGTTTTGTTATTGGTGAAAACAAGGAATAGAATTATTATGTTATTGGTTAAAATCATTATTTTATCTATTCAATAAACATTGTTGTTGAGACCCATTTTTGTATGATGAAAATGTACCACGCTGTGGAAATATACTAGTCTTTAAACAGTTGCATTACACATTTATTACAAACATATATAATTAAATAAACATATTTTATAAGGTATTCCAAACTTCCATTTCACTTCCCTTGGGTAAGTCTGTTAGTTTCCTATTTGCAGTAGGTCTGCTTGTTCCAGGAGTAGAACTGGATTATGTTATTTTCTTCTCTTAATAGAATATACAGTTTTTCTTAAAATTTTAATGTTGCTGCAACTGTCTAAAAAATATTACGATATAATAATAAATTAAACATTCTTTACCTCTTGAATGATTAAAAGAGGCTCTAGCGTTCCCCTATTCCTTTTTTTGTAATACTCTATTTTGAAATTCACATAAAGATTGAGCACACATTGTTGGGCCTGCGATTTCAGTGTTTTTCCTGTTATCTGAAATTACACAAAATGTTTAATTAAATATCTTAAAATAGATACCTTAAAAGTTCGCACTTCTATATTTACGTTATTATTTTGAAACAGTTGTTTATCTTTGAGTATGTTTGTAGAATTAGCCAATATAAAATCCATTTTTATTAAACGTTTGTAATAAAATGTCTTTAGTGAGATTAGAATTATTATTGATTGATTTGTCCGTTACTTTGTGATGGTTCATTTTTTAAAAGGAATAAAACAAGTTTTTATTTTGTTATCTATCACTTTTATTTTTAAACAAAATTTGTGTGACTATAGTTTCGTAAAGGATTTTACATTCTCAAACACTACTTTAAAACTCTAGGTTTGAGAATGTAAAATCGTTTACGAAGCTAGTCACACAAATTTTGTTTAAAAATAAAAGTGATAGATAACAAAGTAAAAATTTGTTTTATTTCTTTTATTAGAATTATTGAAGGAAATAAAGCTTTATGAATCTTTATAAATACTTACCGGTAACAAAATAATCTATAACTCTTGTTCTTTATAAGAACTTATTTTACAATAAAACTGGACTTTAGAGCACAAAATTTTACTAAAAAAACTCAACAAGAAAACTAGTCAAATGACAACCAAAACACGACCGCTGAACTCAACAAATGAACTTTTAACCGGCGGTATGAACAAACACATTTTAATTATTTCTTACTTTCTCCGTCTACCACGCCGTAACGCTATCTCATACACGAAGACATACTTATTGATTTTTCATCTCTTTCTCCCTCGTTCATTAAAATAAAAGGAACACATACAAAGATTGTCTTAATATAGGCATACATTAATGACGCACGGGTAATCTTTCAGCGGTTCAACTGTATTGAAGGTGCTACTTTCACCAAATCAGCTTTTACGTCATTGATATTGCGGTGGGGTTTAGAGCAGGCCTTCTTTTCTAAAACGTTTTACAACCGATAGTCGAGCGGAGTGAGGTCCGCACTTCTTGAGAGCCAATACTTTTTTAGCGATTGACTTTGAGAAATTGGCCTCGAATCTGAACGCTGAATGCATTTTGCTCTGTAGTAGAGTATTCTTTTGGTCGTTTGTTACATGCGTTTTGAAGCTTTACTCCTAGAAGGAACCCGAGAGTGTGACACTCTCTGTCGCGCGAGAGTCTGACACCAGATTTTCCCAATTTTTTAGCAGCTTTCTGAGAGCTATGAACGTAAACTCTGTCATTTTGCCGGTTGAATTTCTCTCCAAAAGTGAACATTTTTTCATCTATGGAAAGGATTTTCCTGTGCCCTCCATTCGCAAGTCGCTCAAGTCGAGCTTTCTCTCTCGTGGTTCTTATGTTGCATAAGCAATCGTCTACGCGATCTTTGATAAATTCTAAGCCCTAGATCATGTCTAATGATGCGCGAGAAGGTTCTCGAGGATATTCTCGTATCTCGAACCATGATTTTCTGTTTTCGGAGTGAATTTTTCCGAATTCTTTAAGCGAAAAATCTTCTCTTTTGACAACTGTTGGGGGTCTTGATCTCGCGAGGTCGGTCAGTTCATGAGGAGATATTGTTGTATCGTTTCACAGCACGATAAACGCTTAACGATTTGAGCAAGTTTTAAACCTCCGCTGCTAATTTATTCCGCTGGAATAGCGAGATGCCAGTAATACGTTTCTCTTTGCTATCTGACTGCATATTTACTGCCTGACTTTATCGAGATAAACTCATTTGTTTGCATTCGTTTGGAATTCTATCTAACCTTGTTAAAAAACGGACGGATGATACCTGAAAACATTCCAGTGGGCCTTTATAGCATGGGACAGAATTTATAGCCTAACTTCATATTACTGAATAAAATTTAACGCCTAAGAGAACGCTCAATATAACTAGGATTTATGTACATATTTCCCAAATCGAATACATAAAAGTAAACATCAAAACCTATTGGGGTCTTGAGGAATGTGAATATTACATACGAATTAAAAAAAATTTCTTGAATACATATTTGAAAAGGATTTAACAATTAAGATATTGGAAAATCCCATTCTTCTAACATTAGTATTTTGTTAATGTACAGTATCGTAAACAGCATGTACAGATAACATTTTAATCATATTTTTAGTATGCTGTTAGAAAAGTCTAGTCCGTTTTTTATCGTTACTTTCTACTTAATATGATTTTTAAAGCTATTTGCAAAAAAATATTTTAAATTTAATAGGGCCATCGATGTTTGGTTAAAAACTACCATAAAAATATTAAACTCAAAGAGATTAACCACTAAACACCAAATCACTTTTGTTTAAAGTTCTCGACGCACATTTCGCTAACCATGTTAGTATCTTCAGGAGATAATTTTAACGATTCAATCATCTCCTGATGATGTTAACATGGTTAGCGAAACGTGCGTTGAGAACTTGTGATTTGGTGTTTACCGTGAATCGTGATTCGGTGTTTAGTGGTAAATCTTTTTGAGTTTAGTGTTGCACACCGAAGGTTCCAATAGAAGAATTGATCACAAAAATATTATTTTGTATGTACCAGAAAGTAAATTTTACTTTAACTTGGAAATTAACGAATATTTTGTATCGCGTTTAAAGCTGCTTGTTATGTACCAAGGGGATGATTTGATTCTATTATTTTCATTGCACAGAAATTATAGCCTGAGATTTTCTTAGCTATTTTTGAGACGCAGAAAAGAAACATACATTTAAACTAGTTTTATTAGCTTTAATCATCATACTCATCAGACCGTGTTGATCCACTGCAGGATGAAGGCCGCTTCGGCATGCTTCGAACTTTCATGGCGCTGGGCTTTTGTTTGCCATGTTAAGTATATTGGACTAGTCCAATATACTTAACGCTGTCATCAGTCGGTCGTGCTTTCGGTCTTTTTTGCGAGCGTTTGCGATCAAGCGCTATCCACTCTAGGATTGCCTTGGTCCATCTGTCGTCCCATCGTCTCGCTATATGGCCCGCCCATCTCCACTTTAATTGCTTTACTCTTCCAATGATGTCACACACTTTCGTTTATTCCCTGATCCACGTGCAGGGCCTTCTGTCTCGTCTTGTAATGCCAAGCATATATTTTTCCATTCTCATCTGTGCCACCCGAAGTTTTTGAATTGATTGCGATGTGAGTGTCTAAGTTTCACTTCCGTATGTCATAACGAGCAGGACGCACTGATCGAAGACTTTTCTTTTCAGGCAAAGTGGGAGTTTACTCCTAAATACTATGTTGAGGCTGCCAAATGCCTGCCAGCCACATTTAATACGCCTTTCCACTTCCCGGGCGGTATCCCCCTCACTGAAATCCTCTGCCAAAGATATATACACAATCCACAATCTCCAAATCCTTTCCTAAAACTGACATTCTTTTGTCTTCAGTAAATTTATTGAACATAAGCTGATTCTTTTCTGGTTTATTTTTAAGCCAAATGGTTTGCCAGCCCTTTGCAGGTCTTTCATGCGTATTTACAGCTTGCAAGTTTGCACCATTGATTATTATACCATCCATCCTAATCCAGATTAAAAATATTCATTCAAGGCATGCCGAGCAAAGAATAGGTGATATTGTGTCACCCTGCCGTACACACTGCTCTACACTAATTCCAACTTCAACATCGTTAAGGTGAATTGTCGCTGTAGCTTCCTCATATATCGATCCCAATAGTTTACATATGCTTTGTCTACTTCCTGGCTAAGCAATGTATCCATTATAGCTTGTTTTGAGATTGAGTCAAATGCTTATTCCTAATCGATAAAAGCCAAGCACAGTGGCATGGTGTATTCGTGCTACCTTTCTATGGCCTGCTGTACAGCCTGGATGTGATCCATTGTACTGAATCCTGCTTGGTTTCTTGGTTGTGCATCATTTAGTTTTTTCATATTCTTTTAGATATTATCTTGGTGAAAACTTTGTACATTACTGATAGGAAGCTTATCATCAATTTCAAATTAATGAAAACCATTCGGCATTCATCCAGCTATTTGGCTGCGCAGCTAATGAGTGTATAGGTGTATACACTCATTAGATGCATTAATCATGAGTCTTTGATTCATTCTGAACCTTGGAAACACGAAGAATGGTGATACAAACTGACCCCCAGCACTCCTTGCAAAAAGCACAGTCACTTTTTTTCGCCCTCTGCAGATGTGAGTTTTCCAACTTGTTTGTGGTTTTTTAGTAGCTAAAACTTTAGCATGTTTCTGCACAATGCTGACGCAAGTCTCATCACAATTCCATATTTTATAGGGAGTGAATTAAAACATTTGCTTCAAACTCTCGAGACTTTCAAAGAACCGCTCTACCTGAGGTTTAATAAAACCTGCAGTTTTCATTAAACTCGTTGATTCAGCAATCCGCAATAATAATGAGATATAATTTTTCATAAAAGAATAATAGTAGTTTTTCTCCGCAGCTATCTTCTCTTTATTAAATTGGTGAGGTAACTTTAACTTTTCGGCAAGTTGGAAAGCGAGATGTATTAATATTTTTATTATTCTTAATATTTTTTGCCAGTACTTCTTCATGTTCAAGCAAAAAAGTTTTGTAAAACGACCCATAATGGCTTAATGGACACCTTTTTATTATTTTTAATTGCACTAATTCTATACTTGAAGATATTTACCACTATACACCAAATCACTTTTTTTGAACTTCTCGACGCACGTTTCGCTCACCAGGTTAGCATCATCAGGAGATGATTTTTTCTAATACTTAAACTAAATTATGTTCTGTTTATATGAAAACCCTATCTAATTATTAAGAACTTAAATAGAAAATCCTAAAATATAATATTCACGCATGAACTCGAAAACAACGATAGTTTACCATTTCTGGATGTATTAGTCAGTAGAAACAATAAAAATAGGTCAGATTTTGATATTTTTAGAAAAAATCAACATCACATCGAGATACATTCCTAACGGTTTAAATTATAGCTTCCAAAATAAGATGGCTTGTTTAAATTTTATGGTAAATAGGTTAATTAATTTTCCATTAAATAAAGATAGTTATAACAAAGAATTAAAATTAATTAGGGAGGTTTCTGAAGTGAATGGTTATAATAAGAACATTGTAGATAAATTAATTAGAAAACATAAGTTCAGAAAATTATTGAAAGAATCTTCGACTTTTCAAAAGGATCAGAACACAAATAAATTCATGGTAATACCATTTGATGCCCAATTAACAAGAGGGCTAGACAAGATTTTGAAAAAAGTGGACATTAAGTAGCATTTCGGAAAATACTAGAGGTGTCTCTAAGGTATCTCTATCTAAGGTACTAGGCGACTTTCTTTTCTAATGATAGACGCATCTCCATAGCAAATGCATATGAATTAAGTCTTCCTCGAAACCGTTTCTACATATAGCTACTACAAAAGCATCATGCACTTGCTGGATATTAATTAATTTTCCATTAAATAAAGATAGTTATAACAAAGAATTAAAATTAATTAGGGAGGTTTCTGAAGTGAATGGTTATAATAAGAACATTGTAGATAAATTAATTAGAAAACATAAGTTCAGAAAATTATTGAAAGAATCTTCGACTTTTCAAAAGGATCAGAACACAAATAAATTCATGGTAATACCATTTGATGCCCAATTAACAAGAGGGCTAGACAAGATTTTGAAAAAAGTGGACATTAAGGTTGTGTACAAACCATATATTAAATTAAGAAAACTTCTGAGTAATCCAAAGGATAAAGTAGATCAAGATGAAAAGTCGGGGATTTAAGAAATTAGTTGTCAAGACTGTGATCGAAAGTATATTGGGCAAACAAAAAGATCCATACTGACAAGATATAAAGAACATATTGCCCACATTAGATATGGGAGAAATGAAAAATCTTGTGTTGCCCAACATGCAATCGAATATGACCACAGTATAGATATTAGTAATTTAAGACTAATTAAGTGTTAAGTGTTAATAATAATAGGGCTTTAGATGCATATGAAAACATTGAAATAGAAAAATATAAGAAAATCACGAAGCGAGATAAAGGACCTATTCCGTTCAGTCAACTTTTTTCAATTATTAATGTAAGGCTTAGTAAAGTTCAGTTCATGATTTTTACACGCTTCATTAGGTAAGGTTTTCATATCAATAGAACATAGTGTAGATTTAGATTAAATTATCTCCTGATGATGCTAACATGCTTACCGAAACGTCCGTCAAGAAGTTCAAAAAAGTGATTTGGTGTTTAGTGGTAAATCTCTTCAAGTTTAGCGTTTCATCAAAGGTTCCGATAGAAGAATTGATGTACTAATTCTGTCATTTAATGTAGTTTTTGGACCCGGTAACCATCTGCGGCTTGACACGTACTCATTTCATTACTCAACGCCTTTTCCACGGCTTTATGCATATTGGTAGGCTCCCAGATACTTTTCTCTTTTTTGTCTCGCCATTATTTTCATCGTCTGCTATTTTTGTGCACTTATAAGCGAAGTAAATCACTTAAATTGAATTTAAATAGTGGACGAAACGGAATAAAATATTAAGTTAGATATACTTGTGAGAGTGTATTATTTAAATGACGATAACCATCCCAACATCATCTATCGTAGCATTTCGGAAAATACTAGAGGTGTCTCTAAGGTATCTCTATCTAAGGTACTAGGCGACTTTCTTTTATAATGATAGACGCATCTCCATAGCAAATACATATGAATTAAGTCTTCCTCGAAACGGTTTCTACATATAGCTACTACAAAAGCATTATGCACTTGCTGGATATTTTCATGTCAATTTCGTACAGCGAGAAATTTAAAATATCAGTCGTCACGTTCTTCGATACTTCTGTCTGTCTTCTTGTCTTCTGTCTGATGTCTTGTCTTCTGTCTGATCTTCAAACCGCCCCTATCTATCCTCATAATAGAAGAAACAAGAATATCTAGTGGTCCTGCTATTTCACGAAAACTTCAACCGGCTTCTTTCATACTAACAATTCGTCAGTTTTCAAATTCCTACAATTGCTTGAAGGGACGTGATGCACGGACTCGAAGCATTCTACTATTTTTGACAAAATCATAAGAATATTGTTTAGTTCATTAGTATACAAAAAATCCTGATAACATGATAAACTTAATTGTTTCAATCGTTTTTAAACCCACATTTTGTGCAGTCACATAAAAGCAGAAGCATAAAAGTAAACAATTAAAATGTTTATCAATTTTTATGTTCGAGATATAAGGCAGTAGCGTATGTCTTTAATTTGATTCAATTGAATCAATTTATGTATACTAGTTTATATTTCTTTTTTGTTCTATATATATATATATATATATATATATATATATATATATATATATATATATATATATATATATATATATATATATATATATATATATGTGTGCGGCGGCGCATATGGGGTGGCGGCGACTGATTTGGGACGAGCAGTGGTACGTGGAAGTACCGATGAAAAATTTCTGTTTTTCAAATATCTCTCTCCACGGCCCCACTACGCTATCCTTTGACGAAACCTTATACCTACATCCAAGGTTGTTGGAAGAATGTATCGCGAAGTTTTTGACTGCCGCGAACATCCACCGTAGGATGTCGCGAGTTGCATTGAGATTGCGACCCGCCATCGATATGACCAGTTGACTTGGTCTTCCTCTGTTCGTTTCAATTCAGCTGTTTCCCTGCGTTGGGCTCGGGCCCAGCTGACGACGGCTGTGAGGCCAGAAACCGGTCCTGGGAGGTACTTGTCTCGACGTGGTGGCGGCGACTGATTTGGGACGAGCAGTGGTACGGGGAAGTACGGATGAAAAATTTCTGTTTTTCATATATATATATATATATATATATATATATATATATATATATATATATATATATATATATATATATATATATATATATATATATATATATGTCAATTAATTCAGAAGATTGCTGCTCCAAGTATCGTATCGTGTATAGTATCGTATTTAATCCAATGGTAGAAAACCAATTGCATTTGTTCGGTTACGACCGATAAAGTGATTCAAACAAACCTGTTTACTTGTACGGTTTACTGTCTGCGGTTCTATACAAGTATTAAATAAAATTACATATTTTTCAAATGAATAGTTACGAAAAACGAAAAATATGATGCAAATATGAGGCATAGTAACGAATCGCTGCCACAATCAATTTTTAATTGATTGATTAAGTGAGGCTAAATCCACCGCTCGTATTACCACATGCTTTTCACTGCGAAAATGTGTAGAAAAAGTCTCAGATTAAGGCAATGGGTACAAAAGAAAATTGTTTAAAAGCAAAATAAAATCCTAGGAATATTATGTTATAAACGTTTCGCCAAAATCTCATTTGGCATCTTCGGTGTCTCGGTGCAAGCTCCCAATAGTGACCAATTCGACAATTGGTCACTATTGGTCTAACCAGACAGTCACGAACCAGACTGTTTGAACCAGACAGTCACGAACCTCGCTACAGTAAGCACCGAAGATGCCAAATGAGATTTTGCAGGGACCAACTCGACAACCGGATTTACTCCCGGAAAAAACCCAATACATATATATATATATATATATATATATATATATATATATATATATATATATATATATATATATATATATATATATATATATATGTATGTATGTATGTATGTATTGATATATAAATCAATATAAGTTAACCACTCGTACGATAATGAGCAGAAAGCAAAATTGTTTAAAAGCACATTAAAATCATAGAAATATAATATTATCTGCGTAGTGCGATTATTAAGGCGTTATCTATTATAATCATAGGACAATTGATTCTACCATAAACCTACCCACAGTTATCGAAATTGTACCAAGCAATACACCATCTGTTATACAATATGTTATTAATTTATAGTTTTTAATGTTTTTTTTTAATCAAAATGGGCTCCTTGTAAGCTAATGTTACGATGGGAACAAGAACACTCTTGGTATTCATTCTTTTAAAATTACTCCAAAGGCTGCAGTCGAAATCGTATCAAATATTTTCCTCCCATCTCGATATTCAGTTAATACATAAAGCAAAATCGTAAGAGAATCATCATGAATAGTTGGGCACCACATCTTAGCCAAAAAACTGTGTACAATTTGGCTTTGGTGTACCAATGTATTGTCGTGTAGCAAATGCCATGTCTTTGCTTCTAGCTTTTAGCTTTGTTTCTAGCTCTTGCATATTTACTAGAGATCTCGATGGCGATCGTCAATAGAGAATACTAAAGGCTTCCCACGGCCGAATGTCTAAGTGACCATTAACTAATAGACATTCTATATTTCATATAAAATTTAAAGTATCGTATCACCCAAAAGGTCACTTTACAAGAAGCTCCTAATCCAGCATCCTCATGAATTTCAAGAAAAGATTCGCGAAAAACTAGATCCGATTTCACTGTCTAAGAATATGACATTGTCTAATAATATCTTTCGAGTTCGGGCATAGGACACGAACCATTGCTACTGAGTCTGTAGATGCAATTAGCACAAAAACAACACAAGGACTTCTCAAGGAAATCGAAAAAAGACGCAAACTCAGAAACATAGGTATATGATCATGAAAACATCGCTTTAAATACTTCTCGCTAAATAGAGAAGTCCAGAGAGCTTGCAGAAAAGATAATAAGGATCACACCAAAAAAAACTCACAAGAACTCCAATTACATGTTAATTAGAACACAATTAGAACTCCAATTACATGTTAACGTTAACACTAAAGTTGTGAAGAAAATAACAAGAAAATATACACCGCGTACCGCGTGAAAAATATCATCCATTGCAGTAAACTCTTCTAAGATGGGTATAATCTCAGCATACTTAATTTGGAAACATTTTTGGTGAAGTAAGATTAGATACGTTTCACCATATCTACCGGAAAATGGATCGTGGCCAGAAGATTGGCCCATATCAGTATTTATACCTCTACACAAAAAAGGGCTTAAAGGGAAATGTGAAAATTACCGCCTTATCGCTCTCATTCCAAATGGAGGTAAAATTCAGACCAGTCCAGATAAGTCAACCATCCTGTATACTTCTGTTTCCTCGATTAACCCTTTGAGGTCTAATTTTTTTTAAGGCTCTAGATAGTAAGTATTTTTTTTATATATGTTTATAATTATGTACAAAATGTTTTAATATACATAAAAAAATATTACATCGGTATTAAAAATATTTAATTATGAAACTAAATAAACGTACACGAAAATTCTTTTCTATGATATATAACAGTATCTCACACTTATCACAAAAGAAATGCCTTTTTTTGTTACATTTGTGAGCATTGTTTTAGCAACAACCGTTTACAACCAATTGTGCACAATTGCACCAAACCAAACCTAAAAAACATCGCCATTTTATTTCAGGTTGATAAAGATCGTGGCAAAATATACATCTACATGTTTAGTTTAAACCTCTGTTTCCAATATTATTACATATTACAAGAAAACATGTGCTCTATTATGTTGTTTTCGCCTAAACGTTACAGAATTAGTTTTTGAAGCAGAAAACATATAGATATGGAAAATGTGTACATAATTATGCACATGGGATCTCAAAGGTTTAACGAAAGCCATTTGACAACCAAAAATAGGACAAATTATGGCGAATTCTGTGGAAAACTGATTGGCTTAATTGTCATCTATACAACAAAAGCGGAGCAGTGGGGAAAGATCGAACATTCGATACATTTTACGTCAATAAAGGAACAAAATTTCCTTATGCAAAGCAATGAAAGCAAACAATTTACAACAAATCTGGACTGGTCATCAGATAGAAACAAAATTCCCTATGCCATAGATTTTTGCGTTACAAAAGGCATTGATATCAAAAAAAGTAAAGCCGAATCATGCTCTGATCACTCACCGGTGATAGTAACAATCTATTCAGAAATCTTAATCAAGGAAAAGCAACCTTCATCACATAACAATAGGACTGACTGGTCACTATTCAGAGAAAAGCTAAACTGGCTGATTTCACTAAATCTACCCTTAAAAACTGAGCTGACCGTGGAAACAGCAGTAAAAAGCATACAAGATGTAGGGTGGTATGCGACTCCGGACAGTGCTACACTCCTAAGAGGAAACGACATGTCATCCACAGTTAAGCAGAAAATAACGAAAGAAATGGCAACAAGCAAGAACAGAAGAAAACAAGAGAAAGTTTAACAAAGCAACAAAACAGCTAAAGAACCTAATACATGAAGAACAAAACCAAAAAATTCAAGAATATCTAGAAAGCCTAACTCTAACCAAGGCCACGGATTATTCGCTTTGGCTCCAACAACATATCTCAACCATTAAAAATTATGACAATAATTGCGCCATAAACGACAAAGAAAAAGCTGAATTCTTCTCCAAACACCTGAAAAACCTGTTTAAGTCCATTTCTTTTGCAATATCCATTCCAAATGGATTTGTCTCATAACAAATTTACGGTAAAAGTAAAATAAACAATAATAAAAGAATCAATAATCTCTGGCAAAATTTTGCAACAACTCACCGCATGAAATGAAGTGCAGAAAAGTGCATGGAATTAATAACTTTTATTTTAGTACGAAATTGCATATAAACCACTTCCTAGTACTTGGGAAGTAGCTCAAATCATTACGGTTCTCAAACCCGGGAAAAAGCCAGATGATGCCTCGACCTACTGGCCTATAAGCCTACTACTATGTTTTCTAAAATTTTTGGAAAGACCCAAAATAATAACAGAAGAAAGGAAAATTATCTCAGAACATCAGTTTGGATTTCGTAACAAGCACGGAACAATAAAGCAAGTACATAGGCTGGTCAACCAAATAAACAAATTCTTATATTCTAAAATATATTGTTCAGCAGCTTTCGTTCAATCAAGCTAAAAAGCTTCTTCCTCACCCCCACTTTCAACTATTGAAATCTTATTAAACATATAGATATAGACACTTTATGGTTAAACAAGGCAATGACGTTCCTCAAGGCAGTATCATTGGCCTAATATTATACCTCTTGTTACAGCTGACATTCCGACAATAAGAATCACCACTGTAGCAACATACTTTGACGACACAGCGGTATTAGCATCCCACACTTGCCCAATATCAGCCTCAAGAAACTTTCAAACAAATTTAAATAAAATTCATCAATGGTTAAAAACGTGGCGCATTAAGGCCAACGAAACAAAATCAACCTACGTAACATTCACACTACGTAGCGAGACATGCCCACCAGTGAAGATCAACAACTGCTAACTTCCATAAGCAAAGGATGCAAACTATCTTGACATGCATTTGGATCGACGCTTGACATGGAAAAAACATATATTCTTTAAACGGAAGCAATTTGGTTTTGGATGAGATGTAAATCAAAATTATTCTTGGGTAACAAGATATTACTATACAAGTTCATTCTTAAGCCCATATAGAATTGAGATGCTGTACTGCCAGTAACAACAATGTCGCCATCCTTCAGAGATTCCAAAACAAAGTGGTGCGTGTCGCACCTTACCACCTCTCCTATGAGGTGATTCATCACGATATCCCTCTGGAATCCATTAAAGAGATCGCACATAGTTTCAGTGTCAAGTACGCTAAAAGAGTGTTAGCGCACACTAATCTGCTAGCCAATTAGTGATATGTACGCAATATCAATGAAGTGCGTAGGATTAAACGCCTGCTGCTATCAGATCTGACCACATGGCTCTGATAAGTTTAGACTTAGAGTACATAGGCAAATTCTAAATTTAAGATTTAGATTAATTTTTGTGGGAGACCACTTACTGGAGTGACACTCTACATATCATTACCTTCTAGTTATACAAAACTTTTAATGCTCTCTGTGTAGATTGCAGATCTCTCTAGGAGTTATAAAAAAAAAAAGTAAAGGAACTAGTCAAGGGTGCATTATATCGAAAATTATATTCGATATTTATGGTAAATAAATTTTGCGTAGATCTCTGAAGACTGAGTGGTTAGTGTTATTACTGGCGGCATTAAAATAACTAATTTAATACGAGGGTTGCTCTTTATGTATCTGGAATTGTCAACAATGGTGTTGTTAGGCGTCATCTGACATATACTGTACTGTTGACTGTACTGACTGTATACGTACTCAGAATGTTTTGTCGTACGGATGCTATTTGTGCTATTTAGTGACTTGAACATTTTATGTCACTTAAAAAATGGAATTAACTCGTGAGAATTTTCATGCGATGATTTACTGCGACTTTCGACGTGGTTTATCTCAACAACAGCGCATCCATCAACTTACTTCGACTTTTGTCGATGAAGTACCATCTAAAAGCACAGTATATCACTGGTTTAGTGAATTCAATCGTGGCCGTCGTTCGCTCACGGATGAATTTAAAGGATGTCGTCCAAAATCGGTTGTTGTGCCAGAAAACATTGATTCTGTGCGCGAACTGATAAAGGAAGATCTTTATGTGATAAACGGTGAGGTTGAAGCATCCCTGGGCATTAGTATGACAAGCATACATAAGATTTTACATTTAGTTGTGAAAAAGATTTGTGCGCGTTGGATTCCGCATAATTAAACAATTGCAAAAAAAAGCTCGTACCGATTGGTGCAAAGAAATGCTTAAAAAATACAATTGTGGTGTATCAAAAACTGTGTATAACATCTACACAGGTGACGAAACTTTAGTTTATGCGTCGACCCATGCTCATCGACTGTATGGGTTTTTCAAAATGAGCCAAACCCAACAAAAGTTGTTCGTGCAAGAAGCTCTTCAAAGCAAATGGTAGTTTTTTTTGGGATAAATGGGCATGTGGCTACAGAGCCACTAGAGAATCATAGAAATGTTAATTCTGAATGGTATTCAACCATTTGTTTGCCAGAAGTCTTCTAAGAAACAAAAACCAATAACCAGTGACGCAGGATCGTTCTTCACCATGGCAACGCGGGCTCTTACATATCGGACAGAACAGCTCAATATTTGATCGGTTAAAACATCGAATTGATTAGTCATCCGCTGTAGCTTCCTGATTTGGCACCCAATGATTTCTTTTTGTTCCCGTCCGTGAAGAATAAACTGCCTAGTTAACTATTTTCGACACCGGAAGAAGCGGTTAATGCGTTCAGCATGCATGTTTTGAATATACCTCAATCGGAATCGAAAAAGTGCTATGGAAATTGGTTCAAACGTATGAAAAAGTGTATCGATCATCACGGAGAACATTTTCAAAAACAATAAAACCATTTTCAATAAATATTTAACTGAGGTAGCCAATATACTGTATACTGAAATTCATCCTGAAATCCAATATAAATATTTGTTTTTATTTGTTAATTCAGTTACATAAATAGCAACCCTTGTATATACTAATGATACTACACATCTTGAGGGATCGGTCGAGGAACTGAATTTAATTAATAAAAAAAGAAACGATGAAACCCATCTTTACGAACTTGAAATAAACGAGGAGAGAACGAAAATAATGATTATCGACAGTCATAACAACATACCCCGCATCAGTCAAATAGGATAATTTTAGGTAGTAAGTTCGTTCTATTTTGGGGCTTTAATATCGAACAAAGGCGGCAACACTCATGAGATCAGAAGAAGATGCGATATTGCAAGGAATGCAATGCCAAATTTGCAGAAGATCTGGAGCAATAGGGACATTATACAGAATCCAAAGAAAACGATAGTTATAGGTGTATCGGTTAATGATATCGATTTTCTCGCAAAATTTTAACGTTTATTTCCATAACAAAATAAATTATCTTATTAATCAAAGTACTGGCCATCGGTAGCTATTACTTTTTCTCATCTTTCAGTCAAAGAATGGATTCCGTGCCAAAAGAACTTTTTTTTTGCGGCCAACCATTCATTAAACCAAATGTTCGCTTCTCCGTAAGAATGTAAATGTTGTTCTGAAAGCCCGTGCTGCATCGATCGAAATAAGTGGTAGTCCGAAGGGGCTAAGTTTGGTGAATATGGCGGTTGGGTTAGAATGTCCCATTTAATGTATTCCAAATATTTTTTTAAAAATTTTGCAACATGGGACCGAGTATTGTCATGTTGAAAAATGACTTTATCGTGCCTTTGGGTATATTCTGGTCGTTTTTCCTTCAATGCTCGGTTCAATATTATTAATTGTTTCCGTATCAACTTCCAGTAATCGTTTCACCAGGTTTCAGCAGTTCGTAATACACAGCTCCCCTACTATCCCATCAAATAAACTGCAAAACTTTCTTTCCATGTATATTGCGTACTGGTTATTATGTTGAAGGCTGGCTTGGCGCTCATGATTTTTTGCGCTTTGAGTTGTGAAATTAGATTCACTTTTCATCACCAGCCACAACTCGATACAAAAACCTTTACTTTTCTGTCTGGCAAGCAAAATTTCACAGGTGGTTTTTCGCTATTCAATGTATCTTTCTTTCAATTCATATGAAACCCATTTTCCTTCCTTCTGGATCTTTCTCAATCCGTGGATATATTCGGAAATGGTGGATTGAGTAATATTCAATGCTTCTGACAATTGTTTCAACATATGAGTTGAGTCTTCATCCAATAATGCTTGCAAATCTGCATCTTGCACTTTTTTTACTGTCCTGGGCACTCCTTGTCCTTTATATTAAAATCACTACTATTAAAGTATTTAAACCATCGTTCACAAGCTTTTTAGGTTAGAGCATATTCACCATAAGTTTCAGCCAACAATTGATAACCTTCAGCAGCCGTTTTCTTTAAATGAAAGAAGGTTATTAGACTTCCCCGCAAACGTCTTTTTCTGGTATATAGTTTGACATATTCAAAGCTATGAAAAATGTTTTTTGCACAATGATAATTAATAACGAACTGGTTTTATGGAGTAGGTTTACTCTCCAAAATGCCATAGACGTCATCAGTTTATACCAGGGGTCTCCAAATTTTCCAGCTTTAGGGTCATACTGATTACTCCAGTAAGTTCCAAGGGTCAAAACCGTTTTAATTTTCCTGCCATTATCTATGGTTATAACATTGGCGGGCCAGATTTGGTCCGCGGGCTATGCTTTGGAGACATCTGGTCTATAGCAATAAATGTATTAGTAACGCTATCTCTTAGCAAAATCGACATTATTAACCGAAACACGCATTGAGAAACTAAGACCTCAAGTGCATTGATTCTTTTGAACTTTGGTGCTGGAGACGGGTCCTTTGCATTCCATGGATTGTCAAGCTAACAAACGCATCCGTTATTCAAGATGAACCCACAAGACTATATCAAATTATTCATGAACAAATACTAACATTTTTCGGCTACATTGCACGCAGGGGTGGCAATTACTGGTGGAATAGGGATGGATGGATCACGCACCAGACCTCTAAACAGACTGGGCATATTATATTAAAGACCTAACTGATTTATATCTCCGATATGCAATGAAGGAAGCCAGAAATAGAGAACACTGGCGAAAATTAGTTCCAAAATTATGCAAACGGAATGGGTTTTTATATGTCTTGACCCTCCCTCTACCAAGAAGAAGAGATATTTAACAGTAGATATTCATTTTTTGGCACGAATCCAGCATGGGTAATTGCTTTTGAATCGAGAAAACTCTGATTTGGATCTGATCTGAAGATGGTTAATATTTGTAGTAATTCAAACTATGTATGACTACAGCAATGAGCAGACGGTTTTAAATTAGTTTCCAAGATTTCGTGATGGAAGAGAAATCATTGGAGATGAGGATGATTTATGGCCAAGTTCACTAATTTCAATTCCAATAATCCAATAAAATTCTTCTAAATGATGGTTATATGACTGTCATGTTCACTGGTGTTTTAAAAGCTGCCGGTTACTATTTCCTGGCTAAAAAAATATTGTCCGGTTCTACATTCCTGAATATTTACCACATTCGTCTCGATGTTGCTTCCAAAAGTAATTTTAAGTAATTAAGCGTGTAAGAATTTTTAATCAGGATCAACGAAGCATTTCATAAATAGTAAATTTCACATGGACTAGGAACTATTGCCGTTCATGTATTTTTTATATCTCAGTAATAGATGTAGAGTAATAGAGACATAAGTAATGTCGGTTTTTGCGATACGATAAAAAAATTATTTTTTTAAGAGTTAATACACAGTAAAAAAGGTTAAAATAAAGTAAAGTTTTGGGGTTAGAGGCGCATCAGCAACTGAGAAGGCTATTTAGAGACTGGACCTACAGCTTAACGTGGGTCCAACCCTTGGTTTTGTGCTTAATCGAAAGTATCTCGAGAAGCCTACCGACTGGCGAGTGACCAACGTAGAAAACCTCTCAGAAGGCATCCAGACTTTAACAAGGTTAACTGGAATGAAGAAAAGAATCCTTTTAATATTTTTTTCTTAAACAAAAATATAATCGTTTAATTGGTTTAAGAAAATTATGTTGAAACAAAACTAGTAAATATATCGAACAAAGTGATAAATCGTTTTGATTGAAGTAAACATATTTTTATATCCAAAGAATACGTTTTTATTCCGAGAGAATTTGACGGAAGAAAAAATCTATGGTTGAAAAAAAATGTCTTGGCCTGACAATCATTTTTAATTCTAAATAATATTTTTTTTTGAACAAGAAAATAAACTGCTTAAATAACAATAATAAATATTTTGGATCCAGACAATAAAATTTGTACTGTGAAAAGGTTTTATTTAAGATAGAATGAAAATAATTTATTGATAGAATTTTTTTTTTACTGTAATAATTATTTTTTTCTATTTAAGAACATTACGTTTTTAATTATTATGAGTGTTTAAGTATAATTATTAAATGAATAAGAATTTATTGAGGTTATTTTATTTTATTTCGCACTAAAAGTAGAACTTTCAATGACAAAAAAAATCAAATTGGGAAAAGACAAGTTTTATGTGAATTTCGTTCAAAGGAAGTTTCGAGGATCAAATAACCCTGTTCTTTCAAACCAAGAGGCAAATTTTCTTAAACCAAATAGCCGTGTTCTTAGTTCAGGTTGGTAGCACTGTTTCTTATAAGAAAATATTTTACTTAAGACAAAATATAGTTTTTATTTTACATCGAATAGGTTTATATTGTTTAAAGTACTTAAGGTTTTTTCAGTTAAGAAAAAATTTACTTATTTTACTATCTTTTAATAATAACATTTAATCTTGAAATAAAAAAAATATGGATCTTGCTCGAAAAACATATTACTAATATTGAGGGTTTGTTTTGAGATTAAATCATTTCCTGATGATGCTAACATGGTTAGCCAAACGTGCGTCGAGAAGTTAAAAAAAAAGTGAATTGGTGTTTAGTGGTAAATCTCTTCAAGTTTAGTGTTTCACACCAAAGGTTCTAATAGAAGAATTGATATTGAAGGTTATCCATTTCATGGTTCGGAAAATACAGGCCTGAATTTTAACAATTGTCAAACTTAAATGTCCAAAGTATGATTTGTTTGGTGTAAGGTTTGCGATTTTACAATATGGATCGTTTAACCACCGCACAACACGTTAGAATTGTTAAATGTTTTTATAAAAATGGTGATTCTGCCGTAGCCACATTTCACGCCTTACAAGTAGAATGTGGTCGTCATAACTTCAGTTACTTCTGACTGCACAATTTCCAACATAGTCAAGAAATTTGAAAATACTACGAATCTGGTAAGATATGTGTATTATTGTAACGTTCATTTGATGGAGAATGTTGCTGCTGTTAGTGACAGTGTGGCTGAAGACCCAAATTTATCCATCCTTCGGCATTTGCAGATTGCGAGGTTGTCTTACGCCACATTATGGCATATTTTGCATTTGGAGTTGCATCTTCATCCTTACAAAGTTCAACTCACGCAATAATTGAAGCCCGCCGACTATGGAATGCGCGGAGCATACGCCGATTGGGTGCTTGACATTCACCTGATTTTTCGATCAAAATCTTCTTCAGCTATGAGGCTCATTTCTCGGTCGGTAGATACATAAATAAGCAAAATTGACGTATATGGGGCTCCAAAAACCCACAAGTGATTATGGAGAGTCCATTTCATCCGCGAACCACTGTTTGGTTCTGAGAAATTGAAGATTTTGATCTGAGCGATATGTGATTCAAACAGGACGGCGCCACAAGCCATACAACACGACCAATTTTGGCTTTACTGCCCAAGTTCCCAGGCCGTATAATTTCGAGATTGGGTGATGTCAATTGGTCGCCAAGATCATTCGATTTGACGCCATTGGACTTTTTTTGGTTCTACGTGAAAGATCGTGTTTATGTTGACAATCTCTTTACAAAGTCTTGAACAGTTGAAAACCAACATTCGTCAAGTCATGGCTGAGATAGCAGCCGAAATGTGCGGAAAATTCATCTAAAATTGCTTCAAAAGGATTCAGGAAGGACTCGTGCAAGTGGTCACGTGATGGACATTTAAATGATGTATTTCACACTTAATGGCAAATCCAAGCAATAAAATGAAAAATAAAAATTATCGTCTCAATTCTTTGTGATTTTTAAAATTTTACTTTCCGAAGTACAAAATGGATAACCCTTTATATGTCGACTAAAGAAAAAAAAATATTCAGGATTGAATTATTAAAGAAAAATGTTCACTTCCTCGACTTTCCAGTCCAGAAATTTGCCTTGGTTCAGATTTTGTTTTTGAAAATTTTCACTCATCCCTCTAACAAACTTTCTGATTTCTATTTGTAAAATGAGGGCTGAAGTAAAATGTTTTTTACAGTTTTATATATATGTTTACAGTTTTGATAGCTTTCGCAGTAGGATTTTTTTTCCACGCGGAACTTATTCCATACATCTGAAAAGATGGTAATCTGAGTGTGCTGTATCTGAAAAAATACGGAGGGTGATGAAGAACTTCCTAGCCTAATTATTTGATTTTTATTTGCTCCACATGACAATATAATGACTATGAGTCATTATATTGCCATGCTGCAGAATAACACCAATTTTTTAATTAACCATTCTTGGACGTTTTCAGTACCTCATAGTGAATCATTTCTGTAACATCCCACCACACTGGGAAGGACAGTATTATATAGTGAAAGTCTGGTTTTAGAATGGGCAAAGGTGGTTTTAATGGTGTTAACCATTGTTTTTTTCTTATGTAGGTTGCTGTATAGAATCCACTTTTCATTTCCAATAATAATTGGTTACTTACTTAATTCTTCCATCCTCTTAATACCCGAAGGTGTCGAGATTAAATTACATTTCATGTGTTTCTCCATAATTTACAGTCCTTAACTAGGTTAACAGCTTCCTACCATGTTTTGCCCCTTCTTTGAATTGTTTCAGTGATGTCCTTATTCCATGTCTTATGCGGCGTTCTCCTTTTGTTCTTTCCCATTGCTCCTTCCCAAACTTCCCAAACTCTCTTGGTTTGTCTGTCTTGGTCGATTCTGTTCCCTTTTGTTCTTCACCATCGCTCCAATTTCCCAAACTCTCTTGGTTTGTCTTGGTCGATTCTGTTCAGATGGCCGAACAATTTCAGTTTGATATAAGTGCTGGTATTTCCAGGTTGTCTCTGACTATGTTATTCCTCTCCTTGTCTATTCTTTTTCTTTCTTGTACCTTACAAAGGCATCTCATTTATGTTGTTTGTACTCTAGTCTTTAAGAAGCCTCTGCTAAGTAACTGGAGTAATCTCCCTGCTTTCGCCAGTCTGTTGTTCAGTTCGTCGTCTTGGTTTCTCCTATTATTAATGATAGTACCTAAGTAATTATACTTTTTAAGGTGTTTAATTTTGCATGTTGTTTAGGTTTATTGTTTTCTTCTTGCAATGTTCTTGGTTATTTGTCAATATCATGATCTGTGTTTTATTTACATTGATGTGTATATCAAATTTTTCAGCTGCTTTGTTCCATATTCCTAAGTTGAATTGTAATTTTTCCTCAGATTGTGCCATGAGAACTATATCGTCAGCAAATATACACAGAATACATACATTCTGCATTAACTGGTTTCATCTTTGCCCATCCCACCCAGTATTCCTTAAATTTATTCTTACATAGTTTGGTTATTTCGTCTATTGTGTTTATAAACAGTAGCGGACTCAGACTTCCATCTTGTCTTACCCCTTTCATTGCGGAAAAAGGAGCAGATTCTCTATTATGCGATCTAATTTGGTTTGTTGCAGTTTGGTAGATGCTTTTGGTGACTGCGATAAACTCCTTGTTTATATTTTTCTTCTTCAAGCTATTCCAGATGGTTTCTCTTTTTATTGAATCAAAAAAAAAATTCCGTATCTATGAAGTGCAGGTCACTTGTTCTTTTCTTCTCTCTCGCCTTTTCTACTATCTGTTGAAGGGTGAAAATATGGTCGTGTACAGAATGGTTTTCCCCTGGATCCGCTTTGCTCGTCCAGTAGTGTATTGTCAATTTCCACTCTCAATCCTCTCTCTAGTATAGTCTCGTACATTCTTGCTATTATATTTTTGCTATTAACATAATTATTAATCATATACCTCTGTAGTTCTTACATTCTCTTTTGTTTCCATTGTTGCGTATTGGTATGAACAAGCCATTAGTCTATTCTTCTAGTACTTTTTTGTTTTTCAATGTCAAGTTAAACGGTTTCAAGAGTGCATTCCTTGCATGTGGTCTCATGTATTGCAACATTTCCGGATTGATTTCGTCGCCCCCAGGTGCTTTCCCTACTTTTAGTTTTTCTGTTGCTTCTGTTAGTTCTTCTTCAGTTATTACATTTTCATTTGTTGCTCGATTTTTATTATCTATTACTTCTTAAATTTTTGAGTCATCTGTAAAACAATTTTATGTTTTCTATAGTATTCTTATCAATTTGTTGTCCGAATTTGTCCCAGCTCACCATTTTCGCTTCCTTGACTATAATCTTGGCAATATTGGTCTGCTCTTTGTATTTTTCATGGTTTTCCAATGTTTTACTTACTAGATACTTTTTCCATAAAATCTTCTTCATCTTAATCTATGTCGTTCTTCACATTCTCGTTACACCAAGCGGTACCTTTGTAATTTCCACTCTTTTTGGTATATTCACAAGCTTTTCTTGCTGACATGATTAAACTACTTTATTTTGTACCATTCCTGTTCAATATCTTCACCTGTTTCATCTTTTGTTCCACATTTTTTTCTCCAATATTCCCTGGTATTTCTCTCTTGTGTCTTTTGGTCCCAATTTGTATGACTTGATTATTTGATTGCCAGCATTTGTTTGACCAGTTGGCTACCTGGTTCCTAATTTTAATTGTCATTTCCAGCAGATTGTGGTCACTACCAATTCTATACCCTCTCTTTACTCTTACATAATTTATTTCTTTCCGTTCTGTTTTTCTCACTATGGTATAATCTCTTATTGATTTTTAGATGATACCTCCCTTATTATGTTTTTATGTTGAAATTGACTATTTGTTATGGTGTATTTTGTTATGTTCTCTAAAAAAATCTCTGTCTAACCTGGATAAAAGTGCACTACAGATGGCCACACGTTGAATTGTTTTTTCAGGTAGGCATTGATTCGTTCTCTTTGCACTTTGTTCAGTAGTTTGAAACAACGGTATATTGTGTACCATGCCGTTTTAAGCTTTGTGGCTAACTCTTGGATAGGTTGTTAGGTATGAGCTTCATTTTCAGCTAACAATAGATACTTATTAAACTCAATCGGTCTTCCAGATTTTATACCGTCGAAAAGTTTGAAATCGTCGTTCTTTAATTTTTAAAACCATCTCTGACAGACCAAGACATACTTGCACCTCTGACATACTATGACACGATAGTATAAACAGCGACATGTGATAGTATAAACAGCAATAATAACATTGGTGGCATTGTTATACATTCCAGGTCATAAAGCATCAAAAGTAAGTTTAAAGATGTAATTTTAATAATTAATTTTAATTTTAATTATGTAAGAGTAAAGAGAGGGTATGAAATTGGTAGTGACCACAATCTGCTGGAAATGATAATTAAAATTAGGAACCAGGTAGCCAACTGGTCAAACAAATGCTGGCAATCAAATAATCAAGTCATACAGATTGAGACCAAAAGACACAAGAGAGAAATACCAGGGAATATTGGAGAAAAAATGTGGAACAAAAGATGAAACAGGTGAAGATATTGAACAGGAATGGTACAAAATAAAGTAGTTTAATCATGTCAGCAAGAAAAGCTTGTGAATATACCAAAAAGAGTGGAAATTACAAAGGTACCGCTTGGTGTTACGAGAATGTGAAAAACGACATAGATTAAGATGAAGAAGATTTTATGGAAAAAGTATCTAGTAAGCAAAATACTGGAAAACCATGAAAAATACAAAGAGCAGACCAATATTGCCAAGATTATAGTCAAGGAAGCGAAAATGGTGAGCTGGGACAAATTCGGACAACAAATTGATAAGAATACTATAGAAAACATAAAATTGTGTTATAGATGACTCAAAAATTTAAGAAGTAATAGATAATAAAATAAAATATATATATATATATATATATATATATATATATATATATATATATATATATATATATATATATATATATATATATATATATATATATATATATATATATATCTGCCATTAGGGTCCAATATACTTAACGATGTCATAAATCCATCGTGCTTTCGGTCTTCTTCGCGGACGTTTGTAATCAAGCGATATCCACTCCAGGATTGCCTTGGTCCATCTGTCATCCCATCGCCTCACTATATGGCCTGCCCATCTCCATTTCAATTGCTTTACTCTTCCAATGATGTCAAAGACTTTTGTTTGTTCCCTGATCCATGCGGAGGACTTTCTGTCTCGTCTTGTAATGCCGAGCATACTTCTTTCCATTCCCCTCTGTGCCACACGAAGTTTTTGAATTGATTGCGATGTGAGTGTCCAGGTGTCCAGGTTTCACTTCTGTATGTTATAACGGGTAGAAGGCACTGATCGGAGACTTTTCTTTTCAGGCAAAGTGGGAGTCTGCTCTTAAACACTATGTTGAGCCTACCAAATGCCTGCCAGCCACATTTAAAACGCCGTTCCACCTACGGGGCGGTATTCCCCTCCACTAAAATTCTTCTGCCCTGAGCGAAGTTATTGAACATAACCTGACTCTTTTCCAGGTTTATTTTCAAGCCAAATGGTGCGCCAGCCCTTTGCAGTTCTTGTATGCGTCTTTGCAGCTCCTCTGGGTCTTGTGAAATGAGAACAATATCATCTGCAAATCTAAGATGGTTTAAGTTTGAACCATTGACCTTTACACCATCCTGTTCCCAATCCAGTTAATGGTACACTTCTTCCAAGGTCAGCCGAGAAAAGAATATGCGATATTGCGTCTCCCTGCCGTACACCTTGTTCTACATTAATTCCCACTTCAAGATCATCAAGGTGAATTGTGGCTGTAACTCCATCATATATCGATTCTAATAGGTTTGCATAGGCTCTCTCTACACCTTGGCTAAGCAGTGCATCCATTATCGCATGCTTTGAGATGGAATCAAATGCATTTTCGTAGTCGATAAAAGCCAAGCACAGTTGCATGGTGTATTCGTTGTGCCTTTCTATGGCCTGCTGTACAATCTGGATGTGATCCATTGTACTGAATCCACTTCTGAATCCTGCTTGTTCTCTTGGTTTTGCGTCATTCAGTTTTTTAATATTCTTTTAGAAATTATCTTAGCGAAAACTTTGTACATTACTGATAGGAAGCTTATTGGACGGTAGTTTCCTTTCTGTTTATTATATCGTACTCCTGTCTAGAGTCTATAAATAAAACATTCACGGCCAGATTGTACTCGTAGCTGCTACTTAAAATTTGATCTATCACTGAGCGGGCAATCCTGTACTCACCATGGTACTCCCCAAGAATTTTCTTTTAATAAATTCCGATTAGGCTTTTCAATATATTGAAATACAATACAATGAAAGCCCCTTATTTACATTTGGTACCCTTATTTACATTTCGGTAGTCGGTCATTAAAAACATTGTAACCACGTCTTGTATTCGCGGATCCAAAACTATTGTTATATATATATATATATATATATATATATATATATATATATATATATATATATATATATATATATATATATATTTTTTTTTTTTTTTAAATAGTATGTATTTATTTACCTTTCAAAACAAACAAATCTCATTGCCGCTTGGTCAAAAGTTGTGACTTTGACAAATAAGTCATCTCAGCCGCACGCGCCGCCGTGTTACTCGTGACGCTATGACTTTTTATAAAAGCCACCTTTGCACGATCGGTGCTGAATTCATCGTTTTATTGCTTGAACTTGTCATTCGTCGCAATAATTTCGAGTGAATAGCACGTGTCGCTTCAGCTTTGTTCGCGATTTATAATGTCGAAGACTTTTGTAGTAAGTTAAAGCAAAGGTAAATTAGTTCCTACACGGAAATAAGTCGGGTTACCGCTTAAGGTAAAAATAGAAATGCTTGATCGTTTACGCCTTGGCGAATCGTTTGTATCCATATCAATTATTCGACCCATCACGAAATCATAAGACAAAATAAGGAATCCTGAAGCTTTAACCTTAGTATCAGCAAAAATTGTTCATGATCTATCTGAAGACTGTAGTCAAAAGATCGTGCCTCTAAGTGGTGTTACAATCTGTAAGAAAACCAAGCGCCTTTATGAACATTTTAAAGAACCTGGTGATGAACATACGGATGGAGGATTTCAGGCATCGGAAGGTTGGTTCAATAAGTTCAAGGTAAGACAATTACTGGATAACATCAAAGTTGATGGATAAGCTGCATCTGCAGATACTTCAGCAGAAGCAACATATCTAGAAGAATTTTTAGAGCTAATTACTGATGGTGGATACAAACCTGAACAAGTGTTTAATGCAGACGAAACTGCCCTATTTTGAAAAAGATATCCAAACAAAACTTTTATATCCAAAAGTGGAAAATCCGCCTCTGACTTTAAGGCAGCAAAAGATGGAGCTACACCTTATGCTTTACAGATTGTTAAATCCTCTTGCTTTGAAAAATCAAAACAAGGACACCGTACCTGTGTTTTGGTGCTCAAACAAGAAAGCGTAGGTCACAAGTGTCATTTTCAGTGAATGGTTCCGGGATTGTTTTGTTCCTTCAGGGTAAACTTATTTAAAGAAAAATAATTTTGATTTCAAGGCAGTTCTAGTTTTGGACAATGCTCTAGGTCACCCTCGTGAGCTTTAAGCTATGCATCCAAATATAAAGGAAACACGTTCACCTCTTAACATCATGGTCTTACTGCACCCTATAGACCAATGAATAATTCAGGCCTTTAAGCTTTATTACATTAGACAAATCTTTAAAATCATACACCATGGACACCATGGAATATGATCATGATACTAATGTTATACAATGCTGGAAAAATTTGAACATAGCGAAGTGTATTGTTAACATAAAATAATCATTGCAAGATTTGAAGCCATACACATTTCAATCCTGCTGGAAAAAACTGTGGTAATGATGAAGAATCCGTGCAAATTCAAACCTTAATTGAAGGCATTGCTTAAGTTGCGTATGGCATAGAACGAAATAGTTTCGAACAGATAGAATCAAGTAATATTTAAGAATTACTTGAATCGCAATATGAATATCTGACTGAAACCGACTTGGAGATGCTTAATCTCCATTCCATTGAAGCGGAAGCCTCAACGAGCACTGAAAATGTGACATACAAATTACCATTCCGTATTCACGCTTTCTATATTCGCGGCATATTTACGGAACGTATCTCCCGCGAATAAAGAGCCTTGACAGTATAGTGTCCTGAAGGGTTATTCCTCTGTAGTTACTGTAACTCGTAGTATCTTCTTTTTTCAAAATGGGCATCAACATTGCTTCTGTCCATTTTACTTCCATAGTTTCTTTCTATGTTTAATGTTAACTTGTGTATTTTTTTTCAGTTTTGAACCTGCTTCTTTTAGCAATTCACTTACCGTATAATTTCTTGGCTTATTTTATGCAACATAGCTGGATAAGGATATAATGCTTTATGTTTTAACTTTGTCTTTTTTAAGAAATTTATCGATCCAAATCATCAAAACAAACAACAGGAGCAGCGATACGTAGGAGTGGGTTAATTGCATTGCCTGTCACTGTTAGTTTTGTTAAAAATCTAATTAAGTTCAAGGGGTCGACACAAAGTTGCACTAATTTGCATTTCGCAGATTATACTGTTTGCGCTGCTGATCCTCGCCACTACAGCATTCGTGACAGCAATTAAGTCGAATTAATTTTTAAGTCGTACCATTTCCTATTTAACGTTTATCAAATTCCCAGACTGAAGTTCTCCTCGTTACGATAACGGATCATATGTTCCAATATTGCTGGAAAATATTTTGTTTTTTAACTAATATTTACATTAAAGTTAAGTAAAATAAACGCAAATAAAATAAAAAATCATGGTTATATTAAGAGAACAGAAAATATATAGAAGATTAAAAGCCGAAAAAGTACAACATGTTAAATATTATAGGTATTTAGGAATGACAATTGAAAGCAATTGTAAAATGGAAGAAGAAATATATGATGAAATTGAAAAAAAATGACGAAGAATACATTTTTAAACAAGAGAAAAATAAATTTAAATGAGGTGGCCGATACTTGATGGAAATTAATTTTGAATAAATAAGCAAAGATTAATATCTAAAAATTTCCACCATATTTAAAATTGTATGTATATCAATTGTTTCGACGCACAGGGCCTTTTTCAAATGCAGACTATGCTAACCTAACAGTGAGAAAATAATTTGAACATAAAGTGTCCATGGACCTAATAATACCATAAAATATGATTGTGGGGAAATCCATTTTTGTCATCGTCTAGGAGGGCAATATAAGTTTTATAACGATGAATCATTACCATCATTGCATTGCATTCCGCATACGGAAGAAACTACCATATTAGTGTCGAGACATTTGTCCAAAACAAACTGTATGTTATATTGTAATTGTTTATAAAACAATAACAATAAAGAAATATTGCTTTTAAAACAAACTGTCTAGCACGCCTCATTAAAAACAATAAAAATTAAACATATAAACTGTATAAATGAGGAGTTTATTTAATTGAGTGCGGGTCGTGTCCAAAAGTTTATGTTGGACAAACAGGAAGATGTTTCTCTTTTTTATTATGTTTAACAAACATAAAAGAAGGTTCACTAAATAACAAAATAATTCTCATTATGCTAACCACTCAATGTTAGAAAACCATACTTTCAATGATAATTTTAAAATGTTACATAATGATGATAAATACAAAAAATTAAATCTTTTAGAGAGCCTAAAAATTAATAAAAGAAAAAATTTGGATATTTTGCTAAATGACCAGCTAGACTTGAATGGTTCACCGTTATTAAACTTAAATTAAGACGTTAATAAAAAATTAATTTCCCATGTATCATGTGTTATGGTTATGTTTACCATGTATCATGTTTTATGGTATTATTAGGTCGACGGACACTTTAGGTTGTAATTACTTTTCTTACTGTTCGTTTAGCATAGTTTGTATTTGAAAAAGGCATTGTGTGTCGAAACAATTGTTATACATACAATTTTAAATATAGTGGACATTTCAGATATTAATCTTTGCTTATTTATTTAGGAGAGAAATAATAAGGAATATGGAAGGAATAGGAAAAATAAGGGGTTAACAAACTAGTACTATATATTTTTCTAAAACGTCATAGCAGCCGTTTTTTTTTTATTTCAGGCAAAATTGACATTTGTGTTTAGTATTGTTTGGCAAATCATCATGAAAAGATATATAGTTGCACAGCGTATACAAATTGTTCAATTTTATTACAAAATTAATAAATCTACTCGGGCTACGTTTCGTGTCTTAGTGACCTTTATGGTCAACATAATCGACCTACAGAGCTTACTCTTCGTTATATAATTACTGATGATGTGGTGTGATGTGATACTAAGAATCCAACTCGACAAAAACTTAAACTATTACTAAAAACGTCTTCGCTGTGAGCCAAAGTGTGAATGAAAATCCAGAACAATCAATTACACGTCATTCTCAAGAACTTAGGTTTTATTATCGCACTACATGGAATATTTTTCATAAAGATTTGCATTTCCAGACGTATAAAGTTCAGTTAGCTAAAGAACTCAAACCAAATGATTATTTGTTGCGTAGAAATTGTACATATTGGGCTTTAGAGCTACTATTATTTATTTCACATCCATTATTCAGATACATTATTTCATGACAAAATCATCTTCGGCGATGAAGCTCAACGGAGAACACTACAGAAACATACTGGTTTTTTCTGGTATAAATTAGATGATTTTTATCTGGGCGATATGTGACTTTAACAAGATACATCTCGTGACACAATCAATTTATTGAGAGAAAAGTTCAATGACCGTGTAATCTCAATAAATTTAAACTTTATAGGACTTTTTTTCTCTGGGCTTATATGAAATCATTAGTTTACACCTAGAAACCACAAACACCCAATAAGCTTAAAACCAGCATTATTCGCGTCATTGGTGAAATAAATGCCGATTTGTGTGGCAAAGTGATTAAAAATTGGTATTCGAGAATAGAATTAAAAAAAATCCAGAAGCGGTCATTTACGTGAAATTATGTTTAAATAAAAACGCCATGACCTAATATTAAAAAAAAGACGTTGATATGTTAAACCGTTTGGATTTTATTCCAAATTAAATGCAATGCAATGACATGTTTGCAGAATGATGGATAACAGACTTATGAAGGCAGTGAACGAAACGAAATCAATCAGGAAAATTACACAAGCCAACAAATTTAAACTTTTTTGAGGTAACGTTGATGAAAATATGCGATATTACTTGAAAACGGAAATCATCTAGAAATTTTCTTATTTGAGGTCCAACAAATATGCCTTATTTTAGTTTTGCATCACTTAATTTTTATTTTAGGAAATATTTTTTTAGGTACTTGAAATCATTATCTTCTTTGTTCATGGCTTTGATAAAGTTTTTCATTAGCCCAAGATTAATATGGAGAGGCGGAAAAAGCACCTTTTTTGGGTTAACAAAGGGGCATATTTTATGTTTGAAATACCAGATTCAAAAGAAGTTTTATGAGGCCAATCTTTCTTACTGTGATGTTCTTTTTTTGCCCTACTGTCCCATAGACACAAAAATGGTAATACCTTGTAAAACCCCCTTGAAGTCACTTTTAAATCCCCATTATTACTTTTAAATACTCACAAATATCTCACTGATAATGTCTATATTAAACGCGATTTAGTATGGTCGGTAAGTTGTCATAGGTTTGATTCATTGTCACTGAATGGGCTAAAGGAATAGATCAGTTTTTGATTTCATTATGAAACCAGGCTGCTTTTAGGGTGTATTTCAAAGAATCTATAAAAATATGCCACTCGGAAGGTACATGTTCCATATTACATGCCCACATAGCAATCCTTTAATTTTATAAAAACTTGAAAATGTTACATTCCGTTTTCGGTAAAGTCGAACACTTGCATTTTTATCTGACAGGTTCCACTGTTGAAGTCTGGAACCAAGAAGTTCCGAAGTGAGGTTCACTGATAGTTGTTAAAAATGTTGGATGACAACTAGTGTTCACAGGAAGTTATGGATCAGACTGTGATGAAGAATTAGAATCACCTGGAAACATGTCCAGGTTTAAAGGCGCAGTCGGTATCGGTAGTTCCTGGCTCTAAGGAACTGGCCTGAGTGCAGAAGAAAAATTTGAATACTGAATTTTATCCCTTTGCTTTTTTGACATCCCTTCTGTTTTAGTGATACAAAAGCAGCAATCACTTACATGGTCAGTAGGTTTTCTCTATACCATAACAAACGGCAATTTTTCTGGCGATGCATCCACTGTACTAAATTTACACAACTCGCACAGCAAATATGAGGAGCTCAATCTTTATCTTGATCTCCAATTTGGTATTTAAAATATAAAAGATAGGTTTTTTGACTTCCTCGGATACAGATCTAGTTTGTGATAACAAAACCAACAAAGATAACAAAACGGACGACTAGAACTTGCCATTTTATATAAAATTGACTTAAACACTTGACTGTAATGTACAATGAGACAGAAACAAACTAAACTATAGAAAACAAAAAAACTGCCCTTATAGTTTTATAGAATACTGTGGAAATACCGTTTCTACGGTTCTGTAATTCCTACGTTGTCCAGTTCAAAGTCCGGTAACAAATAATTTTAATAATGCCATGATATAAAGGAGTTGCAGGTGCTTGATGGGACGTGCTAGGCCATTTCTGTGAAAAGGTATTTTAAAAACTACCTAAATGAAACGCAAGAAGAGCATTCTCAGAAAGAAATTTATAGCATGGCAATCCGTTTACACCAGAAGGTAGATGTAAAAATCATATCAGTTTAAAAAGAAATTAATCAATGTAATTAGAATTTGAAAAAGACCGGAAAATGGCATCTCCTATAATCCAATGATTCGGAGATCGAAATGCAGTGCAACATGGTGCGGTTTGTACTTAAGGAAATCCAGGCTTGTGTACTGCATTGTAAAATCCGACCAGGGGTCGCGACTCAGCTGCACCTGTTAGAGGCTGGTTAAGGTCGGATGCTTTTTGATAGGTTCTCTAAGTTAGTCACTCGAGAGTCGACAAAACTAATGGTCAAAATCTAATGAGTGTGGTTCGAAGCTCTCATTTATCAATAGGTCCATCTGCTAAATATCAGCCTAGTCTGCTGACGTACCATGCTAACTACCAAGATTCAGGAGAGTGGAAAAATAAATTTGTGATTTTTTTAATTTAATGTTTAAATTTTAATCATGATAATTAAAGTGATATTTTAAGCATATTCTACAATAGTATCATCTTGTTTGTTTTCAGACAATTTTTGCTGCAGTTTCCCTATATCACATACCAAGTGATTGTTTAAACCCAGTGGGTGAGCTTTTTGAAACAGCTCATATTTCATCATTTGTTGATCCAAATCGTTATATACGATTGAATATCTCTTGGGGACATCCATTAGGTGAGTAATAATTTGTACTTTTGCTGTGAGTGGATATTTAGAACTATAATAAATATATTTTTTGAAATATCTAAAGTATTGAATTATCTGGAAGATTTATATGCATTAACATTTTAGAACATATTAGATAGTTATCTAAAAAGACACGTTGTTTAAAATAATGCAATTCTGTAATCTGGATCATGGATCATAGACATCATCTGGATATCAATCAAAGTTCTGCTACACCTAAGACGTTCATAATATATAAATTAGACTAAAATCAGAATCGACTAGAGTCATTATATTATTATTATCAAAAAGTATGGTGAATTCGTGCGTTTTACGCATGGATACAACTATTTGTTTTTTAAGTTCATATTTATATATTTATTTAGCCTATGGCTTAAATGGAGTTAAGTTCAAGATCAGATATATATATATATATATATATATATATATATATATATATATATATATATATATATATATATATATATATATATATATATATACATTAAAATATAACTCATAGACAGATTAAATTGTAAAAGGCAAAAATATGTGTAGTATGTGCCTTTAAAGACACCATTTCTCCATCATATGCTGTAAGGTGGCACTCAGCCACAATATGATGAAGGGTTTGGCGACTCTACAGTCAAAAGCCGGCGACCCAGTCAGTCGCGATTTGTAGAAAGTGTCACGGCATATCATGCCATGGGACGTTCTTATGCTGTTGAGAATCTTCTACTCGTGACGGGGCAGCTCCATTTCTTGTAATGTGCTATAGGGCCGATGACATGAGCCGCCTGACCCGGTCTCCAAATGTTCCAGAATTCCCTCCTTTAGAATTATGGTTGACATTTTCTTGCAGGAGTTGTTCTGCTAACAGTAGTGGATGGATCTAGTCTCCGCAGGTCGACAACAGGCAAGTTATTGTGCACTGGGAGGTGGGATTTGATAGTATTTTATTATATTCCCTGATTAATATCTCCTGTCTGCGGATAGTCGGAAGAGCAATATTGCTCAGAGTCCATTGATTATTCTCATTGTTTCATTAAGTTACAGCTATTTACCCAGACTGGAGCGCTGTATTACAAACTGAATCAACAGCAACCAAGTAAACCAGGCTAACTGCTGATGTTTTAAGGGTAGATGCGTTTGTACCCCAAGTAGTACCGCAAAGTTTGTGAATTATATTATTTCTGGTGTTTATTTTAGCTGCGGTATTCTCTAGATGTTATTTATATGAAAGTGTTCGATCCATTGTAACGTAGCGAGTTGTTATTGAAGAATACTTGGTTTATATTTAAATTCACATTACTGTCTTTGACATATGACATGATTTCCATATCATTTAGTTTGTTAAGTTGAAGACTATTAGCCTCTCTTGTAATTGTTACCAAATTTAATTGCCGATATTTTAAAGTGGATTTGCATTAAATTTTGTCTAAAAACGAAATCTCTTGTGCTGCTGCATTAACAATATTAAAAAATTGTTAGTGCGATGCAGCAAAATCAAACAGAAAATGTTTACAAGTGGTACAAGGACTTTAGTGATGTCTGAGAAGCAATTGAAGATGAACCTCTTTCAGGAAGTCCATCCGAAAAAAAAACATCAAGATTTGTGGCATAACAATTCATAGTCTTTGTATCCCGAAAACGCAAGAAAATCCAATACCGTTCCATAAGCACCACATTCACAAGGTCACGGGTGCCATACCCGTGTGATCTTTTCCTCTTCCCTCGATTGAAGAGGCGAGAGAAGAGAAGTCAGCGATAACATTCTCTGACCAGTATAAAAAATATACCAAATGTCGAGTATAAAAAGTGTTTCGTAGAGATCGTTGAAAAAGGTGTATTGCAGTGAGGGGGAATTACTTTGAAGGATACAAAATAAATTTCGATGAATAAATAAATATTTTTTTTGTTTAAAAAGTCAATGATCATGATAGTACAGGGTATTTTGACAACTTTCAGACGTATATGTCCCCCAAAGAGTGATTTGTTTAGTTTAAGGTTTGCCATTTTACAATATTGATCGTTTAACCATCACACAACGTGTTGGAATTGTTAAAAATTTTTACAAAAATGGTGGTTCTGCTGTAGCCACATTTCGCGCCGTACGAGCAGAATGTGGTCGCCACAATCGTCCTTCTGAGCGCACAATTTTAAACACAGTCAACAATTTTGAAAATACCGAGTCTGTTACCAATATGGTAAAACATGTGCATCATTATAACTCTCGCTCGATGGAGAATATCGCTGCTGTTAGTGAAAGTGTGTCTGAAGACCAAAATTTATCGATTCCTTGGCGTTCACAGTCTGTAGAGTTATCTCATGGCACATTATGGCTTATTTTGCATTTGGAGTTGCATCTTCATTCTTACAAAGTTCAACTGCCGCGCCGAGCATATGCCGATTGGATGCTTGAACATTCGTTTGATTTTTCGATTAAAATGGGGCTCATGAAATGCCCATAAATGGGGCTCTGAAAACTCACAAGTGATTGTTGAGAGTCCATTGCATCCGCAAAAGGTAACTGTTTGGTGCGCGTTATGGTCTGATGGTGTCATTGGCGCGTTATGGTCTGATGGTGTCATTGGCGCGTTATGGTCTGATAGTGTCATTGGCGCGTCATGGTCTGGTGGTGTCACGTTAATTCTATAGCTGTATGATAACCGATTATTTTTGGCCAGAAATTGAAAATTTCAATCTGAGCGATATGTGGTTCCAACAAGACGGCGCCACAAGCCAACAACACGACTAATTTTGGGTTTATTGCGCGAGAAGTTCTCAGGCCGCGTAATTTCGAGATTTGGTGATGTCAATTGGCCGTCAAGATCATGCGATTTGACGTCGTTGGACATTTTTCTGAGCGGCTACGCGTAAGATCGAATTTATGTAGACAATCATCAAAGTTTTGAGCAGTTGAAAACCAACATTCGTTATCTCATGGCCGAGATAACAGCCGAAATGTGCGGAAAAGTCATTGAAAATTACCTCAAAAGGATTGAGTGGTGCAAGCGGTCACATGGTCACACGGCCTCTTCAGCATCAAAGATAAAGATAAAGACAAGGTAATATAAGGTAATAAAATAAATAAGGCAGAGAAGAAAGGAAACTCCACAAGAGGGGTAAGGGAAGTGTGGAGCCGTACTGCTCATCTAAAAAATAAATTTGCCTATGTCTAAGGATTTTTGAGGAAATTTGACCTCGTCAAAAACCCTAAATAAAAGAAAAAAACAACTCGAAAAATAAAATATTCAGAAAAAAGTGAAAGCAAAGAAAACAATTTTGTGTAGTGACCTCGTAGTCAAGAGAAGACGGCGGAAATTGGTCAAAGACTATGCACTTGGTGTACTAGCTTTTAATTTCAAGTAATCAGCAAGACACAGAAGAATGTATATATTTTTTGCTAACGATGGGGTATCTAACAACCAAAGAAAAGAAAATAAAACAAGGAAATTACTTGTAAAAGGGTTTCAATGCTACCCCGGTATAGTGGATATCACGATGGGGTGATAGTGACCCTCCCGTGAGTTGGGCGTCCAAATCCTCCCAAACGGAGTACCCATAAGACTGTTAATCAAACAAACACATAACTAACAGCACTCGGTCTTATGGCTGGGACCTCGAGGTGCGAATCCCTAACTAAAACATAACTAAAAATACGATAAACTAAATAATTACATCATGGAGGCCTTTCACCACATAGGGAAAAGTACCAAGAGATCCAATTAGTTGGGACAAAATCGATACTTGACTCTTTCTAACCTACTCCGAAAGACAACCCTACTCTGCTCAATAAACACTTTAACGAAGAAAAAGTAATGGCGCACGGAAACAGAAAAGGAAAAGCGCCATAACCTGACGCTACGAGGGTGATGCTAGACGTTTAAAATAATAAAATGTTATCTGGTCGATGAAATGTAGCTCCCTCCCCTAATGAATAAAAAATAAAATATAATAAAACCTATTCTAAACTTAAGGCTACTTTGCACCCGTTATACTACATTAAAGTTACAGTCTAGGCCTCAACCAGTCCTAGCACAGCAATATTCTAAGGGATGCGTCTTGTTGGGTAACAGAAAGCAACCCATATGGTCGATAAGTTCGTATCCAAGCAATCAAGCAGATATCGATTAACAAATATCCTAGAAATTGTCTTATTTGTAAATATTACAAAAGCTCATCATTACTGGATAATTTCATGTCTCTTTCATGTTTTAACTTTGATACTCAAGTCATCTTGTCAATATTCTTATAACGGTAGAAGCAATGTCCAATCGTTTCGCTATTTTGCGAAAACTTATACCTCCTTCTTTCATAACAATAGCTCGTCCCTTGTTAAAAACTGATAATTGCTTGAAATATCGCACCCGAACTCGTATCATTTTAGCACTTTTAATAGAACTATCACAAAAATTCTTCTTAGCTTACTAGCATACGAAAAATACCTCACAACGTGATAAAAACCAAATGTTTTAAACAATATATTTTGCCACAATTTTTGCAGTTCTATACAGAAACATAAAGGCAAATAAGCAGTGAACTTTTGCGTTCAAAATATGTTAAACAATTAGAATATGTTCAGTTTAATTCAAATATGTATACTGCATGTTGCCCTTTTTTTAGTCTCCAGTATATTTGACATTATTTTGCACGTTAAATTTTAATTAAAATATTATTCCTAGTATTTACATCAACACTTCTCGGGACTCTCTAAACAATCCAATATATAGTGCTTTTATTTCAAAAGTAGCCACCCTCATTATTGCTTTTAGCAATAAAAATTAACTCTAGACAAAAAACACGCCAATATAGATATTGCGGGGGGCGTTCAAAACCAAAGTCCTCTCCAAGTTTCACTTCTTTACCTCCAGTCACCTCTACCTATAAATTTTAAATGGAAACCCCTATCTTGTAACATATCATTTTAAAAATATTGTTTTACAAAACTGAAGTCGGTTGATCCATTCTCGTAATAGAGAGAAAAATTAATTTTAAAGAGTATTTAACGGAATCCCAACATTGTTATTACAATATTTTTTTACGCACATCATTTTATTCCTAATATGAAAGTACTTTTTGCTTTAACTCGACGCTCATTTGTGTTTTATTGCACACTTTATTCCTCATTACAGCTAAAATTAAAAACGTTTTTATCAGAAGTGCCGATTTTCAACTGTTTGTCAAGTGGTGTCAGTTGCAGGCACAGTAACAGAATTTAACTATATATACTTTACAAGAGAACATTGAAATAATTTTAATTTATGGAGCTGAAGATAGGTGTGCTCGCAGAGCAGCGAATCGGACAGAACCGGATACCTTTTTAATGAAAGGTATCCGGACAAAAATATAGGACATCAATACATAATAAAAATTTGAAGAGATTGGGTCCGTGTGTAACAAAGTTAATAAACAGCCGAGAGTTCTTAATGAATCCACCCACACTGATATGAAATTTTAGGTCATTTGCGTTGTTGATACAACCACTTCAATTCCAAAAATAGTTAAGTTAATAAATATCTCCATTTGTTCCATACAAAAAATTTTTAAACAAAGCAAGTTCTTTTCTTATTAGTTTAGTATACTTCAGCAGCTCAGCGAAGATGATTATGATAGAAGGACTCAGTTTTGTGAAATAATGACTGCGATACTCCAAAATAATTCGTATTAATTAAAGAATATTTGTTTCAGTGATAAAGCAACATTTTTCCTTAATTGCTTTATAAATAAACATAACTCTGGAATAATATATATATTTCCCCAAAAGATTAACGTTTGGTTTGGAATTCTGGGGAATGAAGTAACAGGTCCGATTTTTATTGAAGAAAATTTAATCAGTGAATTGTACTTAAACTTAATCGAAATCCATCCGTTCATAAGACAGTCCTTAGAAAACCAAATCGATGAAGAGGAAAACCCCCTGTTGGATAAACAAAATTTATGCTTTCAACCTGACGGCGCACCACCACACTACGCATTACATGTTCGACAATGCCTGGATCAAAGGTTTCCTGACAAATGGATAGGCATAAGAGGCACTGTGAAATGACTGGCGAGATCGCCACTGGGTTTCTTTCTTTAGGATTATCTACAGACAGTTGTATAGAAAACGTCGCCGCAGGATATGCAGGGCCTAAGAAATAGAATTACGCGTACAAGCAGGTTAATTGATAAGGGCTTCTTTCAAAACGTTCGAAAATAATTCGAGAACAGATTGTACTATTGTTTAGCTAACAGTGGTGAACATTTTGAGCTCTTAATAAAGTACATTTTTAAAAGCACATTTATCTTATTAATTTATTTTTGTGTTATAGTTAAACAATTTTCACTCGCACGTACAATCTTATTTGTAATCGATAGTAATATACTATTATTTTTCCTTCTATTACGAGAACGAATTAAATAATATTTAAATGGATTAAAATTGGGTTTGTAAATGGAGTTTAATTAGGACTTTTAAGGCTTTTAAAATGATATATTACAAAACAGGGGTAGCCATTTATAATTTTTAAGTGCAGGTGGCTGGAGGTAAGGCGGTGAAACATAAAACATAATGGTTATTGGTTTTGAACTTCCCTCTCGATGTCTAAATTGACGTGTTTTTTATCTAGAGTTAATTTTCATTACTAAAAGAAATAATGAGTGTGGCTAGTGTTAAAATGAAAGCACTGTAAATGATTATATAGCATATATTAAATATATTTTTGTTTTCAGCAAATTTTTCTGATTTCAAAATGAATGTTGCCACCAATTGCAGTTCCATTTATGTTGATACAATGTCAGTCGATGTAAGTATAGAATTTAGTACATTATATTCCATATAACGGTTGGTTTTAATCTATGATGTTTTCCATGAATTACGATATTTTTAACATAATACTCGAGATTATATTAATAAACATATTAGAAAAAAAAGTTTAAGTATAAAAAGACAAAAACTTTAAGATCTACTTTTATTTATATCTACTTTATTACTAATTATCAATCTATACTAGCAATTATCTTTATTCAATATACTTCAATAATATTTTGAACTCCTATTTAAGCGTCTTAAAGTACTTTAGGGTCTTAGCTTCAAATGTATTCTTGTATACACCTATCATTAATATTTTTATAATTTTTGAGCGACAAAAATTGACGAACAGCATTGTTCTTGTGCGAACATACAGTTTTATGTAGCAGCATTCAAATTCTATATAAGTAAACTTCAGCTTCCAAATATTTATGAAATAACAAGAACAGACGAATTTGAGCTTGATTACTAACACCATTTTTAATCACCTATGACAATGTTTTCGAAAAAAAATACACTAAAAATATACGTTTTAAATACACTTGTTATTTTTCCCTGATAAGGTCTTCATTGAACTTACTTTTGTTGAAGTATCATCGTCAATATAGTGATATATCTCGCACAGATCCATTTAAATTTCGCTATTTTTTCTGCAGTATTGGTTATGCCCATAATTTACTCATTTTGCTTCCGATCTAATAAATATATTCTCCACGTTTGCCTTTCCATTGCCTGTTGTGTTGTTTTAAGGAATCCAAACGATTTTTGTTGTAATAGACGATGTTTGGACACCGTGCGTCAATACTGTCACATATATCTTTAATTTGTTGCATCTTAAATGTTGCCCATGTTGCTCCTAC
This sequence comes from Cosmopolites sordidus, assembly GCA_031761425.1. Taxonomy (NCBI): domain Eukaryota; kingdom Metazoa; phylum Arthropoda; class Insecta; order Coleoptera; family Curculionidae; genus Cosmopolites; species Cosmopolites sordidus. The sequence goes on along the minus strand of JARFXV010001350.1, from coordinate 733,432 downwards.
CGAATTGGCAGAACTGGTTATTTTGGTTAATGCATATTCCCTATAAGGCCCAAGTATTTATAGAAAACAAATCATCTCAATATGAACATGAACATGAATAATATGAACAGCATTCAAATATTAGGTCCTCAACATAATTTTGAGCCTTCTTTTGGCTACCTTTGATATTTATTTATGAAAAAAAAATGACTTAATCTTCGAAGTAATCTCCCTCACTTTCGCCACTTTACAGGGAACTGTCGAATCTCGAAATCGAATGTGATAAAGTTATTGATGTAATAAAGTTATTGAGAGTTTTTTCGATTTCCTCAGGAGATGTGAGCGGTTTTCAATCAGGTGATGTTGCAGGGAGCGGAAGAGACATAAATCTGGATCAAGTCTGATAAATACACCCAGTGCGATAAAATCTTCCAACCCAACTCTATGAGACTATACGTTACCCTGAAATAAAAAAGCAAAAAATGTTATTTTTCTTGAACTTGGAGATCACTGACATTCGAAAGAATATTATCTGCTGAAGCCACACAAATCATGACTTTAGCTTTTTTCAGTTGGAAGGCAAAAATAAGGAAGTGGTTTATATCTTGCTTTTCGAACGCCATCGGATCTTTAACGGATTTTTTTCAAGTTATATTCGCAGTAGCGTCACTGTAACACAGCATTTATTCACTTTGAAAAAGCGTGAAACAAAAATAGAGAAAAATATGGATAATACTCATAAATAGGGGAGTCCGACAGAAATAATCAATTTAATTAAAGACGGCTAGAATCAATATTCGAATATTGTTAAATATGAAGAAAACAATACCAAGCATTTGAAACTGAAATATGAGTAAAGTAGGGATGCATACCTATATAATTCACGTTAGTATTGCATGAGGTTATGAAGATAGTTATAAACAAAAAAGAAGGTGTTAATCCATGGAATTTGCTGGAGAGATTTCAGAATTTAGATTTTACACATGATATATGTTTATTATCCAATAATATAAGAAAAACCACAGTAACGTACCTAAATATGAAAATTAATCAGGGAATGACAGAGGAAGGAAGAATGATGGAGGAAGTGCAGGAATTTCACTACTTGGGAATTGTAATGACCGTGTGCTGAACATTCAAACGGTAGAAATAAAAACCAACATATTTAACTTAATGATAAAGCCGATCATAATCTATATCTTAGAATCTTGACCAAAGCAAAGTATTTATAAACTGATGCTTGAGAAATATATTACAAATTTGGTGACAGGGGAGGATAACTAATGAAGATTTATGACAACGAACGGGAGAAGAACCAATAGGCAAGCAGATAAGAAGAAGGAAATTCGGATGGTTGGGTCACACACTGTGAAAGGAGACATGAACTTCCCAAAAGAGTACTTCTATGGTATCCGGAGGGAAAAAGAAAGTCCTAAAGAAACGCGGACAAAGGAGACAGTGGGAGGTTCGTATATCAGTCGCAAAGATGGGATTAATGGCAAAATATAGTTGTAATTGGAAACGATTTAGCAATTTCTAATGTTAAAAACAGGAATAATGGGTTTACTACTACTGCTACTACTACTATTACTACTACTATATTCATAGTAAACTTGTATATTATACAGGGTTATCCATTTTGTGGTTCAAAAAATACAGCCATGTATTTTGACAACTGTTAAACTTAAATGTCACCCAAAGTGTGATTTGTTTAGATACACCACCGAACAACGCGTTAGAATTGTTAACAGTTTTTACAAAAATGGTAATTATGCCGTAATCACGTTTCGCGCCTTACGAGCAGAATGTGGTCACCATAATTGTCGTTCTGTGCACACAATTTCCAACACAGTCAAGATATTTGAAAATACTGAGTCTTCTCGTCAAAATCTTCTTCAGCGATGCGTCTCATTTTTCGCCTAGCGGATACATAAATAAGCAAAATTGCTATATATGGGACTCTAAAAGCTCACAAGTGATTGTGGAGAATCCACAATCACTTATGGTGATTGGTGATGGTTATGGTCTGGTGGTGTCATTGGCCCGTAGTTCTTCGAAAACGAAGAAGGAATGACTGTTAACGTCAATTGTGTGCGTCAAATCCGGTGCCACAAGCCACACAACAGCACTAATTTTGGCTTTATTGTGCGAGAAGTTTCCAGTTCTAAGTCCAAGCAATAAAATCCATCGTACTTTCAATTCTAAAAAAACATCTTAATCTCAATTATTTGTATGCTATTTTTAATTTTACTTTCCGATGCACAAAATAGATAAACCTTTATCTTCAAGATAACTCTACGCCTTGAAAAAATCTGAATCGAATAAGTTTTGCGGTCGATGAAACGTATGCACCAAATTTCAATCAATTGCTATCTAAGTTGGTCATTATTTGTGTTTTTGTGATAATTATCTTTGAGCCGGCTTGTTCATAAGCTATGTTAAATCTTTAAAGTATTGTGGACTACACTAAGTAGATATAGTTCCTCCTACATAAAATGAAACAAAGGGAAAATTTGTTTTTCTATTAATTCTTTAAATTACGTCTACGTCGTCAGAAAAGACTACTCCATGAACGCTCCGTAACCTGAGGAAATTATTTTTATATACTGCAGCTGTCCAAAATATTTTTTTTTTATTTTTTCTTTTCAAAAGTCCGCGTTGCAGATGACAAGCATTTAAATATAACTCTACAGCGGCATTATTCTGTTGAAAGAAAACAAGTCGACACAATGTTCCCTTTCTTTTCTCTTTAATTACTTCACAAATTTTCAATATATAATTCGCATAATGTTGGTTTATGGTGGTGTACCCTAGAAGTAAATAATTAATAGAGGAAAAATCCTTTAAAAAATTTAAATTGAAATTTATCGCAATAATTTTGCCAGTGGAAAAAGTGCCTCGAAAATATCGTATAAAGCTGGGTCCACACCAATAAAATTTTGCGTGTGTCTTGAATTTATTGGAACAATTTGTTTGATTATCTAATGAAAAACAGATGGTTCGTGTGCGTGCTGTGCTATACATTACCGCGTACTACGCCACATACAACACATACAGCCCGCACAATGCAAATTTGTATTGATGTGGACCCAGCTTAAGTGTTAAGCACTGCACGAAATACAACATATAAGAAACTCTATTTCTCTAATGTTATAAGGAATGCTGCCAATGAAACCAGATCGATACATGTTCAAAGGTTGTAGTAATGGACAAATCTGATTACTTACACCTTGAAAAATTAATTCATGACGGTCCTTATAAACAATTACCGAGGAATTCATTGTCAAAAATGGTTAACGAAGTCACAAATACATTGAAATATTGTAACAGCTTTATTTCGCTTTCTATGAAAAATAAACTGCATATTTCTAATCCATAAGTTCCAAGATATGGTATGTTCTACCAAAAATTCATAAATCAGGAAAATCAATGAGGCCAATTGTATCAGCCATTGATTCTCCAACATACAACTTAGCAAAATGGTTAACAAAGGAATTTAACAAAAAATAAATTCAACAAAACGCATAGAAAAAGTTAAAAACACGCATCTACAGGAACGTGAGGTCTTGGTTTCCTTTGACATATCATAATTGTTTCAGAGTGTCCCGATTCCACATATCTTGAACTACCTAAGGGAGTTACTCGAGTTAAACGGTTTTAATAACAAGATTGCTTCTGAGAACATATTAACAATATTATGTATGAAGTGAAATTGTTTTCAGCTTAGTAATTGTTTTTACGAGCCATAAGGAACGGTAATGGGTCCTTCAATCCTCTGTCACCGTTTTTAGTCAACTAATTTATTATTTAGGTTTGAAACCGAGGCGAAAGATGAATTCAGTTACTTTCCGAAGCTATAGTTAATATATGGGGATGAGGTTTTTGCAATTTTTGGTTCAAAAAATGAAAACTTAGATGATTTTATTAAGAACTTAAATAACAAATCCCAAACCATAGTATTCACGCATGAACTTGAAAACATTGATAGTTTACCATTTCTGAATATTTTAGTTAGTGGAAACAATAAAAATAGGTTAGATTTTGATATTTTTAGAAAAAACACCACCACTTCGACATATATTCCTAACGATTCGAATTAAAGCTTCCAGATAAAATGGCTGGTTTAAATTTTAAGGTAAATAGATCAATCAACTTTCCATTAAACAAAGATAATTATAACAAGATTAAAATTAATTAGGGAGGTATCCGAAGTGAACGGTTACAATAAAAACATTGTAGATAAATGAATTAGAAAACATAAATTTAGAATATTATTGAAAGAATCTTCGACTTTTCAAAAGGATCAGAGCAAAATGTATTCATGCTAATATTGTTTGATGCCCAATTATCACTACGACTAGACAAAATTTTGAAAAATGTGAACATTAAGGTTGTGTACAAACCATATAATAAATTAAGAGAAGTCCTGGGTAATCCAAAGGATAAAGTAGATCAACATCAAAAGTCGGGGGTTTACGAAATTATTTGTCAAGATTGTGATCGAAGGTATATTGGCCAAACAAAAAAATCCATATTAACGAGATATAAAGAACACATTGCCCACATTAGATATGGGAGAAATGAAAAATCTTGTGTTACCCAACATGCAATCGAACATGACCGCAATATAGATATTAATAATTTAAGAGTGGTTAAAAGTATAAATAACAATAGCGCATTGGATGTTCCGTTCAGTCAACTTTTTCAATAATTAAAGGCTCAGTAAACTTCACGGTTCATGATTTATACACGCTTTATTAGATAGGGTTATCATATAAATAGAACATAGTTTAGTTTTAGAATTAGATTAAATCATCCCCTAATGATGCTAACATGGTTAAGGAAACGTGCGTCGAGAAGTTTAAAAAAGTGATTTAGTATTTAGTGATAAATCTCTTCGAGTTTAGTGTTTCACACTGAAGGTTCCGATATAATAATTGATATAATGATGTGAATAAATGTAACGTAAGTACCTCTAGCAACTCTATAAATTTGTAGAGCTCTACAAACTTGTAGAGCAACTTTTGAATGATATTTTGGCATAACCAGGGCTCTTTCTCACCAATGACTCTAATCATTTTATTCTTTAGTTCAGGAATCGAGTACGGATTTTTCTTATAGACTTGGCCTTTCAGGTAACCCCAAAGAAAATAGTTCAACGGTGTCTAATCACATGATCTTGGTGGGCAATTAACACCACCGTTTCTTGCAATAGCTCGCCTAGAAAATGTTTCTCTCAATAAATCCGTTGTTTCATTGTAGCGCGAGTGAGGTGTGGCGCTATCATGTTGGAACCACATATCCCCCATATCAATATTACTCAATTCAGCTCACAAAAATCTCGTTATCATCTCAGGATATCGAACACCATTCACAGTTACGCTTCACCAGCAGCATTCTGAAAAAATACGGCCCAGTTACACCTCCCGACCATAATGCACACTAGGGTAGGCACACGAATTTCTTTTAATAAGAATACCGAAAGTATTTTATATTATGCAAAAAAAATTGTGCCAAGGGTAAAAAATTTAAGTCGATATTTTAGGCTCCTCAAAGTTAGTCAACGTTCAAAGTTTTCAAAAAAAAAAAATCTGAACTTACCTTGATCGGAAATTTAATTCTCTACAATTAGGTGGGCCGAATATCCGTTTTTTTCGAATTTCTTTTAATAATACCGAAAATATTGTTCATTATACCAAAAAAAAATTTGTGCCAAGGGAAAAAAAATTATGTTGATATCTTAGGCTCCTCAAAGTTAGTCAAAGTGCAAAGTTTTTCAACAATTTTCTCTTTATTTATGCTTAATTTGGTGTAAGGACTTTTATTATAGATCTAATTGACAAATACATGAAACGCTTTCGTAAAATGTAAACGTTATGTTGTGCATTCATTCGGTCCAAATTTTTGTGAACGTCGACTAATGGAAATTTCTAAGTCTTCAGTAATACTTCACACTATAATTTACAGACCAAATCAATATGCTCCTGTGAATGACCACTAAGACTATATACTGCTTTTCTTTTATCTTTCAGTTTCTTGATATCTTTGAAAAATTCGATTCAAAGTGCTTTCAGATGGACTATTGTGCAAACCATAAATATAACGGAATTTTTTAAAAACATTTTTCACTGAACCCCCATTGTCATAAAATAATTCAACAATTTTAACGTGTTGTTGTATTATGTACGAGTCCATTTTTATATATGTCATGCATTACACCTCTGAAATGAGACTAGACCTAAGCAAACTCACAACGCCATCTGTATTATATTTAAGAATTAAAGAAAACGTTCAATTTGAAAGACCGGCTATATTAGAAGGATTGTTTTGTTTGTTGTAATTCAGACCTAGATAAGTGAACTATTTTTGTTCATGTTTTTAATTGTGAAAGTCTGCCCAATCCTTCTATATGTTTTCATTGGCATAAGTTCGTTTTTGCTTGGTTTACCTGTAAACGAATTTTAATGGCAATCTCTTGTATTTTCCGGAAAGCTTGCTCCACATATTGAAATGTTATTGCTGTTGTGGGACAAGTTATAAACCTGCTTGTGTTCGAACTGTTATAAAGTATTTTCTTTTAAATGTTTTAACTTGGACGCATATACAAAAAGAGATTCCACTTAAATCTTTCTCTTCGTTTTCTAGTATAAAAAGTGGGCTGCTGAATTTTTTAACGTTGATATACATCGATTAAAAATTATGAATATGCTGATCCATATAACCGCTATATATAACAAACACGTCATAAAAATCTACAGTATCATGTTAAATGATAGCCGACCGAAAGTAGGCGGTTTGGTGACATTGGAAACACCTAGATAGACCAGGCCATTTCATATTAAGTCTTGTGTATGAAAAAGTTTTCGCCCTTTCCGCGTTTGTTAACAGTCGACAATAGACATTTGTATTAATACTTCTCCGGAGTGTTTTGGCTTATTTTAATTGAATTCTGCCGTGTTCTATCGGCGATGTATGACAGAAGATGAAACATGGATTCACCAAGCAATCGAAATAATGGATAGGAGGTACTAATGTAAGTGTGCTAAAGGAAACGAAAATGGTTCCATCTCCAGGAAAAGTCATGGCTGCCGTTTTCTGGGATTTTTGACGTGTAGTGCTTACCAACTACCTGGTAAAAGACGGGACCGTGAAGGGGAAGTAGCACGCTTCACCTTTAGTTCAATGAAAGGGTGTTTTTCAAACTGAATGTCCACATGTGACCATAAAAAATGTACTCTTTTACCACTATAATACGCCTACATAGACGTTATTATAAAACTTTACGACTTATAAAGGGTAATTTTTTAATGTATTCGAACTTCCGATAGGGGTCGCTGTCAAATAATCATGGCAATCACCAAATCAATCAACAAACAATCAAACATCAAATATCTGGAAAATCATCATGGCACGTTTAACAACAGAGCAATCTCTGCAAATTGTCGAAATTAGTTATCAAAATCAGTGCTCTGTACGCTACAGTGTTCCGTGCATCACACAGTCTTTTATAATCGCCCAACCAAGCGATGTATTTACCAAATTATCGACAAATTCTGAACGCATATCATGCTGCTCGATATTAAAACAAAAACAAGACAAAAACTATGCATTCCACAGAAGATATCGCCGCTGTAGTGTTGATGAAGATTCAAATTTATTAATTCGTTAATTGGGAATCTTATAGAGCGATGATCAGTGATTATTTAATTCCGAATTTGAATGGTATTTATCTGGAGGAGGTGGTTCTAACAGGATGGCTCCACATGTCATAGACCTACAACTATTGATGCCTTGGAAGCAAGATAATTCGGACAATTGCGGACATGAAAGTCCAAGTGCTTCAAAAGTGATCGCACATTCGATTGCCAGAATGCGCTTTGTCAGAAGTAGCTGCGGCAAACATTTGTCCGAAATTGCTTTCAAACATAATGCCATTGAATGTTATTTTACATAAAATTAAGAGTTTTGAGCCATCTAATTTGGCTGTTGTTATATTTGAATTTACAGTTTGGACGCACAAAAACAATCACCCTATACGTAGAAATGCTTTCACTTGAACCATGTTCATGGATTTAGCTTCTAGCGAATACATTCTCTTCCTAAATGGGAAAAAAATGGGTAGCTGGATGAAATCGAATGAGGCTCGAATCGAATCGAATGAAGTGCTTATTTTGCAAAGTTGAACAAAACACATTGTACCGAGGATAAATTTAAAAATTTTAAAATCTTGTGTTTTCTTTGTTATATTGAGACCTTTTCATGTGACCCAGGTATTACGGCTTAGGTTTGCAATATCTCTCAATTATAGGAGATTTGAAGAAAAAATAATGCATCGCTGATATTTGAAAATCTTTTTAGGAATATCTTCCTAACTAGTTCTCTTTTTGTTCACTAAATATAGTGAATTATTATTTCTGATTATATTAGTTAAACAACATTCAACAATAAAATATTTTTTCTCTCAGAGTTTACGTTAATAAACTATTTTTTTAATGATAATGACTCTCGAAAGGTATTTCAGTAATGATGTCATTTCATAATTTCAGAAATTAAAAATAAACCTGAAAGGAGATCATTAAGAACAGGGTATTAATACGAATTAAGTGATTAAAACCGACAAAGTTTATTTAACAGGTTTTTATAACAATGAGTGACTAAATATAGCCTATAAATAAAGCCGGGAAATTAGAAAGCTAAGCCTGTAAACGGATTTACAAATAACAACGACCAGATGTTGAAATATTATCGAGTCTATTTTTTTGAAATGTTATAAATATTACAAATTATCATACATTCTGTCAAAAAATACACGGAATTGTTAAATAAAACACAAAAAAATTAATTTATTCATCAAAATTTATTTTATCGTCTTCAAAGTCGCGTTTGACCCAATCCGCCAAACATCGTTCGTAGGCTGATTGAGATATGGTCTTTAACTCCTTCAGCGAATTTTCTGTTATAGCCTCAATTGACTTAAACGCCTTCCTCAAAGTGATAATTTTAACTTCGAGAACGAAAAAAAGTCACACGGGACCATATCAGGCTAGTACGGTGCTTGGTCGATAACGTTCGTTGACTTTTTGACCAAAAACTTTTGCACAATGATAGATTTATGCGATGGTACATTATCGTGGTGCACGTTCCATGAATTGTGCTTCTATAAATCTGGCCGTTTTTGCGCAAGCGCCTCATGATACCTAAATATTATTCCTTATTCACACTTTGTCTATCTAGAAGAAATTCAGAGTGCACCACACCACGGTAATCGAAGAAAACTTTCATGACTTTGATTTTTCAGCGATTTTGATGCGGTTTTTTGGGTTTTGCTTCGTTTTCGAGACGCCGATCCGTAGACTGTTGGCTTGTTTGCATATCGTATTCATAAACCCAAGTCTCGTCGCCCGTTATGAGGCCTTTCATGAAGATGGGGTCCGTAGAAGCTCGGGAAATTATGTTTTCAGTGACCTGTTTTCGATGCTCTTTTTGGACAAGATTGGGCTCTTTCGAAACCAGTCGTGCGGCGGAGCGTTTCATGCCCACAATATCAATCATAATGTTATGAACGGACTTAAAAGATATGTCCACCTCTTGAGCGAACTTTCCACGACTCATACGATAATTTTCGAGCATCAGTTTCGTAATTTTGTCAATGTTTTCGTTTCTCGTAGGCTTCGTAAGCCCACCTGAACGAGGCAAATCTCTACCACTTCTTCACTTCCATTACCACTTGTCGACCCTCTTTCAAGGTATTTCGATTTGGGTTTAAAATATCTCTAAAAAATTATAGGAGATTTGAAAAAAATATAATGCATCTCTGATATTTAAAAATCTTTTTAGGAATATCTTCCTAACTAGTTCTCTTTTTGTTCACTAAATATAGTGAATTATTATTTATGATTATATTGCGTAAACAACATTTGAAACAATAAGATATTTTTTCTCTCAGAGTTTACGTTAATAAACTATTTTTTTTAATGATAATGACTCTTGAAAGGTATGTCAGTAATGATGTCATTTCATAATTTCAGAAATTAAAAATAAACCTGAAACGATATCATTAAGAATACGTATTAATACGAATTAAGTGATTAAAACCGACAACATTTATTTAACAGGGTTTTATAACAATGAGTGACTAAATATAGTCTATAAATAACGTTGGGAAATTAGAAATCTAAGCCAGTATAAAGGATCTACAAAGAACAACGACCCGATGTTGAAATATTATGCAGTCAATATATTTGAAATGTTATAAATATTACAAGTTATCATACATTCTATGTAAAAGTACACGTAATTGTTAAACAAAACACAAAGAAATTAATTTATTCATCAAAATTTATTTTATCGCCTTCAAAGTAGGCCCCATCGAGTTATGTACAACCATATTCCACCGTATGACCCAATCCCGCATACATCATTCGTAGGCTGATTGAATTATAGTCTTCAGCTCCTTTACCGAATTTTCTTTTATGGTCTCAATTGACTTAAACGCCTTCTTCAAAGTAATAATTTTACCTTTGGAAACGAGAAAAAAGGTACGCGGGACCATATCAGGCGAGCACGGTGCTTGGTTGATAACGTTCGTTGAGTTTTTGGCCAAAAACTCTTGCCCAATGATGGATTTGTGTGATGGTGCATTATCGTGGTACAAGTTCCATGAATTATTCTTCTATAAATCTGGCCGTTTTTGCACAAACGCATCATGACATCTAAATAGTATTCGTTATTCACACTTTTTCTCTCTAGAAAGAATTCAAGCAATCGGAAATTCAATAAACATGAGGACCCAAATCTGGCCGTTGGATAACAAAAAATTGAAGACCACTGTTTTATGCCATTCGTATATCTGTGCTTTTAATATGCACGATTCACGTTGGGTCTTAGGTAACAACATTTGCAACATTTCCAGCGATTTGGCACACGAAATTTCATTTGACATACAAAGTTTTGCTCAAACTCTTTGCTCTAAATTTTTATTCATCGTTAAATCGCAACACTCACTTGACATCGACTAACAAAACCAGCTGATGTAAACAAACTAGTAGTCCTATCGCGTTCAAATTGGACATCGAAACTAGGCATAATGTCGGCATCTTACAGCAGAAAACAACATTAAAGAATATTTACACGGGCTTTGTAAATAAAAAATTTCGGATACTTTTTACATTGATAATTCGGGGGTTGCTATTTATATATCGGGAATTGGAACAATGGTGTTGTTAGGTGCCATTTGACATATACATTATAAAGTTTGACTTTATTGATTGACTTATCAGAACATTTTGTCATATGGACACTATTTGTATTCTTTAGTGACTTTAGTTACAAAAAATGGAATTAACTCGTGAGAATTTTTGTACGATGATTTACTATGACTTTCGAATGGTTTCTCACGTCGATTTTTGGCGATGAAGCACCTAAAATCACCGTATATCACTGGTTTAGTGAATTCAATCATGGCCGTCGTTCGTTTACAGGCGAATTTAAAGAAGGTCATTCAAAATGGGTTGTTGCGTCAGGAAACATCGATACTCTGGGCGAACTGATAAAGCAAGATCGTCATGTGACATACCGTAAGACTGAGACATTTCTTGGCATTAGTATGACAAGCAGATACAAGATTTTACATGAACATTCAGGTACTAAAAAGATTTGTGCGCGTTGGATTCAGCATAATTTGAGAATCGCTCAAAAAAAGGTTCGTGTCGATTGGTGCAAATAAATGCTCAAAAAAATATAATCATGGTACGCCAAAAGCCGTGTATAATATCTACACATGCGTAATCTACACAATCTATGCGTATGAGACCAAAAGTTAACAGCAGTCGACTGTATGGGTCTTTCCAGATGAAATCAAACTCAACAAAAGTTCGCGCAAGAAACACTTTGAAGAAAATGATCTCCCTTTTTCTGGTACAAAACTGTCAATTCCAAATGGTACAAAACCATTTGTTTGCAAGGAGTCTTTGAAGAAATAAAAAACAACCAGCTACGCAGAATTATTCACATTTCTTTTTGTTCCCTTCTGTGCAGAATAAACTACGTGGTCAAGGAATTTTCAACGCCAGAAAAAGCGCTTGAGTTTAAAATGCATGTTGGTGATACCTCAATCGGAATGGAAAAAGTGCAATGAAAATTAGTTCAAAAAATGCATCGATCATCGCGGAGAATATTTTGAAAAATAATAAAACCATTCCTAATGATAAATAGTTGTTTTTATTTATTATTCCAGATATATAAATAGCAACCATCGAAATATTCACTTCTATAATGTTTGTTAATGATCCAAAAGTTTTATGAAAATAAACGTTCCTTTGTATTAGGTCCCAAGTTCATTCTTGGTCTTTTTTGATTTTGAATTCTTTACCTTTTGCATTTATTTATGAGAGAAGTAATACAAACTTGCCTTTGAAGTAAACTCCCTCTCTTTTAAGAATAATTTTTGCTTTATGTGGCCGTGCATTATCCTGGAGCAAAATGACCTCTTTTCTTCCCTTACCGGTATAAGACATTTTCTCTTTTAGAGAGTTACTGACACGAACTGGTTAGTGCTGATAACTGTTAGGAGTGACCGTTTGACCAGATGGGAAGAACTCATAATACCCGACGCTCAGCTGGTCCCACCATACACACAGTAACACCTTTTTGCCGTGAATATGTGATTTTGTGGTTCTGGTTGATGGTTTATCGGGATTAACCCACGATTTTTGTCCTTCTGGATTATCGTAGATGATCCACTTATTGTCAGAGGTCATAATCTCATACAGGAAGATCTTTTTCTTGAATATGGAGAGCAATGATACAACAACATCAAGTATTCCCAATATATTATCAAGTATAATCATATTATAAGTATATATATCATATTATAAGTATAATCATATCAAGTATAATCATATTATAATCATATTATATATTATAAATATATTAAGTATAATAATATATATTATCAAGTATTATCAAGTATAAGTACCCGTATTCTTAAAAATGACCTGCAATATTACTCCGAGTTCCTGTCCAAGTTCTAGTAGTGCACGTCAAGAATTTTCGTCCCAAAATACTTCCAACTCTTCATCCACCACTTTTTTTGGCTATTTCGGACGTTCTGTCTCATCGTGTCTGTCTCATGTCGTTCTATCTCGGACGTTATTTAAGTCACAATTTTCACTTTTTTTAAATACTCTACGACACGGATTATCTCCTAAAGGCACGCAAATCACGTTTTGAGGTTTCACAATATTTTTTTTCTAGTTAAACGGAGGAAAGAATGCAGTGTTCAAAAGTTACCTTTCGAACAACTTCATCTCACGCGAAAGACGGCACTTTAAAAATATCTATTCACCGGAAAAGTTGTGATTCAAATATATTTTGCAGTCGATGAAAAGTAAAACAATGAACTAAATTGAGGACCTACTATCTCATGAGTTAGATCTGCCTACATGTTATGAGGAAATTCTCCTGTTTTAATTTCTGTTAGCTAAATTTTATATTGCCTTAAGTGCATACTGAGTTCAGAATGTTTCCGCGAAGTTAAAATACTGACCGCTGATTATACTGGTCTACAAAATTCAAACTTTTTTGTCACACGAAAACGTATGTCTAATTTAGATAGTACTATAGGCACCTAAGGATATATTAATAAAAAAAAATTAACACGTCAGGTTTTTTTCTAACATTTAAATATATATTTTTATACAAAATTTACATAAACACACTTACACTTATACAATTATCCACTTATAGAATATTTATGATTTTCGCGAGTACTTTGCTTCCGGTAGGTCCCTTTTCAATCCCCAGCAGTAATCGACCAACATCTCAGATCTCGATTTCCCTTGATATCGCATCTCTATAAGGGAAATATCTTGGTGGAATTTCTCGCCGTGTTCATCACTCACAGCACTCAGGTTTTCAGGGAAAATATCCAAATTTAACAGATTCATTAGTGCATGAATGTCATTACAATAGACCAAATCATCTGCTTGAGAAAATAAGTTTCAATTTTCATCGCGATGGTGAGAATAGGAAAATTTTGTACTGGGGGAAAATAGATTTTTGCCGTTTAGCTCCCAATAACTTATTCCATTTTTTAGATACATGTATGTCACGTACCAAATCATGTAGGTCATCTTGTGTCAGCAAGTGTGGTCCTTTTGAAGTACTTGGTTCATAAATTGGGTCGCACTCTGTCTCTATATTATCTTCTTGACTAGCTGCAGCTTCTTGAGTTTCTAATGAATCCTGAGATGTTGGCACTATGCGAGAGTGTGAGAGCGAGCTTTTTGCAGATGACAGGTCTGGGTACTTTATGCTGTGTTTCGGCTTAGTTGTCATACCCTTTATAGCAGTCAAACAAAACTAACAATCACTTACGTGGTCTGTTGGTTCCGTCCAAATCATGGCACAGCAAAGGGCATATATCTATATCCCTTAGCCCAATCCAGCAGAAGTCTCACACATTTTACATAGCAGATATGTGGGATCCACGATTTATCTTAATGGTGCACGGAAAAACCAAAGTAACCCAAATAATGTTTGGTGACTAATGGAGTGAACTTTCGACGCTGAGGCGTAAAAGTTAATTCAACACACATATAACAAAAACTATCCGGGTGATTTAAACACGTGGCATATTTACTGCCTTAACGAATATCAATAAATTAAAATTTGTTGACTATGATAGCTATCTAACTTCAGAAATCACGTTATTGAAACATAAGTGTAGAGTATATGAGGTGAAATTGAATATGTAGCTGTCACTGCGGGTGATTGGAAAAAAAATAACATTGTTTTTGAAAAAAATAACATTATTTAAATATCATTACAAAATTCAGGTGACAAAAAGTGTTTATTAGTGTTATTGGAACGTTACTTCGTCTTTTGAACTTTCTTTTTCCAGTGTAACTACTGGTGGGTAACATTAGCCTCTGATAACATTTTCAATAGTTATTTGTAAAGCTTGTCCTACTGTCGTTGCTCTTTTTTCACTAAAGGTGTTCTATATGGTGATTAGTGCGTCCGAATTTTAAATTCAAATAAAACAACCAAATTAGCTGCCTTGAAACTATTTATTTTATGTGGAATAACATTCAATGCCATTAATGTTTATCACAATGTCGGACAAATGTCCGCGATGGTGACTTCTGATAAAGCACATTCTGTCAATCCAATTTCCAACCACTTTTTCAAGCAATTGTAGTCATGTTCTCAATGATCCGAATTATGTTGGCTTACGAGGCGTCAATAGTTGCTGGTTTATCGACATAGACCAAAAAATTAATATATCCCCAAAGAAAATTATATTAGTTTATTAGGCTGAATGACATATGGAGCCCTCCTGTTGGAACATTTATATTCGGAGCAAAATGATCATTGATCATCGTTCTGTAACGATCCCCATTAACAAATTGATAAATTTGGATCTTTATTAACACTGCCAGTAACGGCGGCGATATTTTCTTGGGAACGCACCATTTTTTTTCTTTTCTTTGTTTTAATATCGAGCAGCGTGAAATGCGTTAACAATTTGTCGATAATTCGGCGAATATATCGCTCGGTTGGGCGATAATGTGCACCATAAAAGATTCTAGAAGTTTGGCGCAATTATGACAATTTGTAATCGTTGCTCTGATATTGAATGTTCCATGATAATTTGCCAGTCATTTGAAATGTCATCATGATTACCATGATGGCATTTGCCGTGATGATTTGACAGCGACCCCTATCGGAATTTCGGACACTCTAAAAATCACCCCTTTGTTGCATTAACTGAATTATATATTTTAATATAATATAATTCCATATTGAGTTTGAGTGGGGTTTTCACTTAACCATGACTGAAATGATTATGCCATATGATAATCACCCGCATTGTTATATATTTTAGAGTGTTAATAATTCAATTAAACACTAACATCAATCCTAACCTAATTTAACTAACAAAGTTAGAATTGATTAGATGTAAAAGGGGAGAAATTGAGAGTGATTTTAAAGGCGACCGGAGAAGGCACATATTTTTCTGCTTAAGGATTTACGATACTTCCTTAAACAGATTTTTATTAGAGAGCAATATTGTGGTCACATTAGGGAATTTTGTTAACGAAATACTTATTGTTAACATACTAGCATATATTTACCATATAGTATAAGATTTACAAACAATAAACAAAAAGAAAACAATAAACTACTAAATATTTCCTTATTTTTATTCTAGGAACGTTATGTCATAGAACCAGAAACGAATCATCCAGCTGAGCCTCCAACCCACGGATGTAAATATGATGTGGAGTTATTTACCGAAAACAATTTTGAGAATTGTTACAAACAAGCTTTGAGTTACCAAATACCTGGTAAGATGCACAATAATATTTATACTAGAGACAATTAAAAATTATTGCGGGGAATTTATGCTGTAATTTGAACATTTATTCTTCAACAGATTTATTAGAACAAATAAATATAGTTTAACTGATCTTTCGTTTAGTTTTGAATTTAGAAAACACAGGTGAACAAATTTTAACCTTTTTGAGGTAACATTGATGAAAATAGGTGTATATGAAGTATTATTGATTGCTTTGTCCGTTACTTTGTGATAGTTCTTTTTTTTTAAAGAATAATACAATTCTTTACTTTGTTTACCAATATATATGTGATAGATAACAAAGTAAAAAATTGTTTTATTCCTTTGTATATGAAGTATGTTATAGCCTTAAATCCGAAAATGATAGGCTTATTACTGTAACACGTACAGCTTTTTTTTGTTACAGCGGGTCGGTGGTGGGGAAAAATAGAGACGATATATTTTTCCAATCTAATATTTATTTAATACAAACATGAAAACATGTTAAATCTATGCAAAGACATTACTGAGAATTATGTGTTAATTAAAATATAGTACATGAGATGTCATGCAGCGACAATCACTTTCACTTTTTCCTCTTGTGTTCTGTAGCATCATCTCTTTTTAAAAACCAGCAGTATTCGCCTAATATAGATGGATTCCAGCGTTGGGTTCTTTATGTCTTGGTGAAGCCTCTCTCTTTCTTCATCGCTTTCTGCACCCAAAGTTTCCGAAAAAAAAATCCAAATGGGGTTCATATATGAGGTTTCATCTTCAGGTTCATATATGGTTTTCATCTTCTTGTTGTCCAGAAATCCTTTCACTACACTTACAAAACACTTCCAAACTGCCAATTCATTTTTATTTAATTTTTCTTGAAAACGGAAATCACGGAATCAGCTTCCTTATTTGAGGTCCAATAAATATGCCTTTTTTAGTTTTGCATCACTTAGTTGAGGAAATATTTCTTTTAGGTACTGGAAACCATTACTTTCTTTGTCCGTGGCTTTGACAAAGTTTTTCATTAGTGTAAGCTTAATATGGAGAAGCGGAAAAACACCTTTTTTATGTTTGTATGTAGTACATATTTTATGTTTGAAGTACCAGGTTCAAAAGAAGTTCTATGAGGTCAATCTTTGTTTCTACGTATGTACTTTTGTTATCCTACTGTCCCACAAACACAAAAAACAGCAATACTTTTAAAACTCACTCGAAGTTCTAGCAATAAACTTATCACTTTTAAATCCCACAAATATCCCACTGATACAGTTCATATTTAACGCGACTTAGTATGGTTGCTAAGTTGTCAAAATCGACGACTAGAACTTGCCATTTTATATAAAATCGACTTAAACATTTTAAGAGACTGCCAATATAACTGCCCTTAAAGGTTCATAGAATACTATGGAAATACCCTCTCTACGGTCTTGTGGTAATTCCTACATTGTCCAGTCCAAAGCCAGGTACAAATAGTATCATTAAATAATTAATGATACTATACGGTACTTGAAAATGGGACATGCTAGGCCATTTCTGTGAAAAGGTGTTTTAATAACTACCTAAGCGAAACGCAAAAAGAGCATTCTCATTAATGTTACAAAAATCATGTCGACCTGTGTAAATCAACAATGCTACATATATAATTGTTCAAAATAATGCCTTATATATTATACGAAGGTGGCAGTGAAATGTTATATATAAGGAATGCTTTGTAAGTTCATTATCTTATAGTATATCGGAAGATGATTATTTCAGAGACTATAGGTGTATTGCCAGTCGTTTTCCTAAATAGCTGTAAAGTTTTTTTTTTGGTATCTCATATATTTACAATCTAAAATTACCTACGTTAATAATAATGTTCAGCTGTACAGACCTAGTGGCCCTTAACTTCGAGATATTTTATTCTTCTTTTCCATCTTTTTCGATCCAAAAAAATTTATCACTTCATCCAGCCATTTCTTCCTTAGTCGACCCCTCGTTCTCTTTTCCACTTCGCCTCTCATCAGTATTCTTTAACTTAATCTATTACCGGACATCGTCGCTATGTACCCCAGCCATCTAGTTCTCTGCGCACTCACAACCTGAACAATGTTTGGTTTTTTGTACAGTTCTTCTATTTGTTCTTCTTCTAAATTCGTTCTGAACTCAAATTTCTCCACAAATCCTCCTTAATATTTTGCATTCCCAGACTTACAGCTTTCTTTCTTCCTTCTTAATTATTGTCTACGTCTCGCACGCATAGGTAACCTTAATAATGGCCTTTAGTAGTGTTTGGTACACTCTTACTTTTGCTGCTCTTGTTATAATCCTTTGCTCTTAAAATCTTTGAAACATTCCTGCGGCTTTGCTTCCTTTTGCAAGTCGTTTCTCTATTTCCTTCTCTTCATCCCCTTTCCATGTTAGTGTTACTCCTAGATATTCTGCACAATTAATGACTAAATTAGGGAACAGTCCTCTGGAACTATCTTTCATTATCATATATGTGGTCTTGTTTTCGTTAATTCTTTGACCATATTCTTTGCCTTTCTTTCCAGCATCTTGAATACCCGTACGGTTTCTTCTTTGTGATCGCCATTTCCACGATATTACTTGGTCGTCGCCCTCCACAGACTGTTTTTTGTGGGGTTACCTTAAGTCTAAAGTGTATGCTAACAAACCACGCACTATACAGGAACTGAAAGTTGCTATTCATCAAGAAATCGCCAGAGTACCAGAAGAAATGATTTTGAGAGTGTTGCACAACTTTTTGCGGATGTGTGACCGCCAAGAAAGGCGACACTTGACTGTTATTACTTTATATAGCTGTAATTAGAAAAAATTATCTTGAAAATAAACAATGTTATGCTTAGGTGAAAAACATGCTTTTCATTTGCGCCACCCTGTATATTCCGTGCATGATTTCCATATATTAATGTATTGTATATATAATTTCTTTCTTTGGATAAATCGTGGATTATCCAAAATTATCGTGGATAAATTTGGATAATATAAACATTACAATTTATATTTTTTTTTTGTTATAATAATAGTTAAATTGAAATCGAATAGTGTTTTAATGTCTGTCCTGTATTAAGGAAGACTTTTATCTATGATAAAAAATGATAGTGATAGTCTAACAATGAAATTTATTTTCAGAATGTGTTGATACAGTTTGTGACTGTAATGCCACGATATCTCCATTCACATTGGATCATATCGTACACTTTAAAGGTAACAAATTCAAAGTACAATTTGAGAAAACCCAGAGAATCATAGATATAGATCTGGAATCAATGTTTGCTACTGTTCAAATGTAAGTATCTGGATATTAGAAAATGTAATGTAGATCAACACAAATTTTATTATATTCTTTTTATATTTCTATGATTACAATGGATTAAAACAATCCTGTGGATAATTATAGTACAGAACTTAGTAAATATTCGAATTTACAATTAATACATAAAGTCTATTTAAATATGTTTGGATTATTCCTAATGTGTGTCATTATTTGTATTTCTTTTAAATATTTTATTACATTCTTTGATTATTGAGTATCATGTCATGTTACCAAATCAATGTTTTATTGAATCAAGACTGTTCTCCGTGCTATCTAGGACCTGTTTATCAAACTCTCTTCCCAGTTTTTAATTCCTTAATATAACGGGGGTCGTTCAATAAGTCCTTAGAAAATCCAGGAGACGGAGCTCGTAGCATCGGAAAAAGTTTGTTTTTTGTGAGCATCATTATTCACAAAATAGCTGTCAAAGTTTCAGTTATATTCATGACATTGTTTCATTTTTATTGTCGAGTGAAGAAACTGTTGTTTATTTAGAAAAATTGAAAAAAGTTAATTCGAGTGGTGATTAAACACTTATATTTAAAACTTAACACCAAAAGAGATCAAAGCTGAGTTGGATGAAGTTCATGGCACGTCTGTTCCTGTCTTTGCAACTGTTTATAATTAGGTAAATAAGTTTAAACGTGGCCGTACATCCACAAAAGGTGAACATCGTTTGGGTCGTCCAGTGGAAGTCTACTCCAGAAAGTTTACTACCGACTTCTCCCGAAATGACTGGCAGAACCCACGACATGGTTTTAAGTGATCGACGAATCAAATTGCGCGAAATAGTTGAGGCCACAGGCTTATCGCAAGGTACAGTGTTCAATTTTGCACGAAAAATTGGGTGTGGAAAAAATTTCGGCAATATAGGTGTCGCGTTTGTTCTCAGTAGCTGCCTTGGCGCTTTTTCGTCGCAATCCTGATGAGTTTCTGCGTCGATACATAACTGTGGACGAATGCTGAAATGAAAATGAAGCAGATCTTTTCAAAGTTTGACAAATAAATTTATATTTTTTTTTTCGGTTTTCGCAATTGCAAGATTATCCGACATTTTTCGCCAGTACAATGCTTAGTAGCACCCATTTTTTTTAAGTGTTTGTATAAACAAACAACTTACACCAAGCCAATCAAACAATAAAAAACAATTTCTGATGAAATGTGAACGAAAGTTATAAATACACTGCAACATTCTTATTTTTTCGACCAAATTATTTTTTTAAATGACATTCTTGCATTTATTTTATCTTGCGATTATTGCTTGTTTCAAATATTTATCAAGTCGATGAATAATAAAAAGAGTATTTTTGTAGCAGCTGCATTTTATTTTAGTAAAAACCATGAAATTTTATTACTTGAAATCCTCTTTTCTAAATAGTACTCTTATTTTTTTGGCCATATGTGTATTATATTATTTAGCAAATATTTAAGAGTTCCAAAATTTTTCAGGCAATCGTACAGGGTCGCTCTCCCTGTACCTCATCTACTGATGATACTAACATGGTTAGCAAAACGCTGGGTTAACTCGTCGGGAAGTTCAATAAATTTATTTGGTATTTAGTGGTAAACAAATAAATGTGTGTTTAGTTTACACACTCTCCGATTAAAACTAGGAATTTTGCAATGTACGTCTGCAAATTTTGGTTATTTTCGCAAAATTTTCGATTACATTTTCTCAAAATCTCTGGTCAATTTAATCGATAACCTGTTGGAGTTAGTTTTTAAGGTGATTAACTATATGTGCATTCCTGGCAAAGACTCATTGCTTGGATTTTAGATAAAGTCTTGTTGGCCAATTGATTTCGGTGTATCGTGAAATTACGAAACCAAAAAGTTGTTGAAGCAGTAAATCAATTGCTCGAGTTGTGTAGCAGGTGGCACTGTGCTGTTGGTCCATCAATTAGTTGGTGCCAAAAAAATATCCGTTATCATGTTATGGTACGATCACAATTTATGGTTATCGTATTTCCAGCCTTATTAAAAAAATTATGAGCCTATCGCGCCGCCTGCCCAAAATCCACACCACTCACGATTTATCTGGGGTGCATTTTCTTCTCGTAAATAATGCAAAGATTTTCCGAGCCCTAAATTCAACAATTTTGTTTGTTTACGAAACCTTCGAGTTGAAAATGAGCCTCATCTCTGAATTTTCGCCGAATTTGTAATGCATTTTAACAATATCATCAGGGTGCTCTTTCATATAAGGTTCCACATTTTCTAATTGGAGGAATCATAAATTATAACTGTCAAAGTATCCGAGTTATCAACCGCAAAACAAACAAAAAGTGGCGCGAAGTTTTTATCTGGTTTTCAGTTTAGGCCACTCATTATTTACTTGTCCTAACTAAACCTTTTGTTTTTATTTCTTCTTTAATTATAATTCTTCTTTTATATACCATCTGCAATTATAATTCTTTTTCTGTTCTTAATTCTATATATTTCTTTATTTGTCATCTTCTGTACTCTGAATTTCCTACTTTCAGAACTTATATTGATTTATTACACTTTTCAGTACATTTTCAAATCTTCTTATTTCTGCTTTTTTTCTTACATATTTTAGCTATTTTGTCTGTTATTCGTTCACTCTATTATTATTTATTTGATTATATTTTCCATCATTAATATTTATCTTTACTATTCACTAAAGTCTTACCTTGAGCCACCTATACATAAATATTCCGATTTCTTTGAACTGACATTGAAACTGTATTCCTCAGTTTCCTCTATTCAATAAAATCTCTAATCTATCATCGGTATAAAGCAGTGTGTGTACCGTTACAGTCCGGTCTCTTAGAGATATTTCTGCTTCACTGAATTTTTGCCCCATTTAGCCAGGGCAGTATCTAAATATATAATAAATAAAATTGGTCAAATACTATGTCCTTGTCTAAGTCCTTTCATTACTTTGACAGCAGATATTGGTTTCCTGCGATCTTTGTAAAGTAAAATATATTGTTAATAGTGACTCAATTACCAGTACAAAAATACTTTTAGTACTCGCTTATAAAGTTTATTGAACATGTAGTTTACCGATGAATATGAAAATTTTCACATTTATTCTCGGGTCATTTTTTATGATGGCACTTTGGCCCTAGAATAGTATTTTTATGGTTCTAAGAAATTTTTTAGGTTCATAAAAGTATGAACGTAAAAAATTTCCGGCGCAACTAGTAAAGACTACCAATTTAAGCGTTTTTCTGTTTATTTAAACGTTTAATTTCCGAGAAATAAGTTTTGTCAAGTTCGATATATTTTGTTGGTAAATAGTAAATTTTTAATAATTTATTATTATTATTAATAATTATTATTAATAGATCATTTCGATTTTTTACAGAAACCTTATTTTTTATCATTCTATTGGCAACATGCCCTCCAATTGTTCTTAGAAGTCCCGAATTCGTGCTTGTTATTCTGCTTCCAATGTTGCTCTTAAATTCTAAACAGTTTCCGTCTCATTTGTTAATCTTTTTGTCTAAAACATTAACTTGTTTCTTTTTATAATCTACCTCTCTCTCGTCTCTATGTCATTCGATCTTTAATACCTATTTATTTAAGATATAATCTTCGTTTTGTCGATTTCGTCTGTTCTTCTTATTCAATTCTTATTCAACCAGAAATGTTGGGTTTTTTTGTTAGAGTTCAATTTATCTAAAGCTTTATTAGGAGCTTGATGTATTGCTTGTTTTATGTATCCAAAGAACATCTTTTGGCAATTATTGTTAAATTCATGTTTTATTTGTAGTCTATAGTGACAGAAACATTTTGTATTGCCATTCAATAAGGAGTATATTTGTCACAAATCTGTGTTGTTGCACTGTTGTTGTTATTTTTTGTATTCGTTGATGTTTATTGCAGAGTTGATGATATTTCTTATATTCGTTATCTGGGCTTCGATGTGCTTTCGAGACCTTGAATTTGGTCTCCTACTTATATTCTACTTATAAAGTTTTACGCGGATGACATATGCCTTATGTCGTATCAATACTGAAATTAATACAAGAAATACCAAGTCGCTGAGCATCAATACCAGAAATTTTACCCTTTTCATCCCCACACGGATCATCCAAAGATGACGTGGAGAGCTTTACGGACTTTGGCTGCATTCTCACAAATAATGGATGTGCAGATTATAATGTCAGAATCAGAATACGAAAAGCACAAGGAGCTTTTGGAATGCTTTACACCAATGTTAGGTCTTGTTCAATGGGTGCGAAAAGTGGAAAATAATGAAGGCAATAACAAAAAACTTTGGGTCTTCAGAAATAATTGCATCCGGAAAATACGTCGTATATTCGACCCGGACAAGAAACGAAAACATGCCCATGTCAGAAATAAAAAAAGTATTTTGTAAGTGGAGTTGGATTGGGCACGGGAAAGCAAAGCAGCTGTGTAACCAAGATAACATTAAATGTAATCCATAGGGTAAAAGAGATATTGGAATGCCCGCATTGACTTGGAGAGGAACTGTCTATGATGAAAAAAGATTCAGCATGTCCTGGAAATAAATCAAAGGGATGAGGAAATTGAAGAAGTTTATGATGATATGGCCCAACTTCTAGACAAGAAGAAGTGTAGGTACAAAATCCTGATAGGTGACTTTAATGTCAGAATAGGAAAAACAAGAACTGGTGATAATGCAACTGGTTGACTGGCTGAAGAACTCTAGATTATAAATTTGTTTATAAAAAAAAATTGCAGAAAATGGAAATGGAAAAGTCCATCTGGATTTACAAGTGAAATTTATTACATCATGTTAAACGATAAAACGATATTTGGCGATTGTACTGTCCTTAACCATCTTAATATTGGAAGTGACCACCGAATGGTACAAGCAAAGATTAGGATAACCTATTGAAAAGAGCACGAAAGAATGATTAGATCAAAAAGGGGCAAAGTAGATTCTGGGAAGCTGCAGAAAAGGGGCGGCGATTTTGAGTTTGCTTTATCGAACCGCTTTGATATGCTGCAAGACCTGGAGGAGATGGAAACTACAGATCAATAAGAAAAAAACTGTAACAATATGCTTGAAATGGCTGTTTAAATAACACCAAAAGATACATGTTTCAAATAGCCAAAAATCTCCAATGAGACCATAAATTTAATGAAAAAATGACGGACAATGAAGAATGCAGGTAGTTCTTGTAGCAAAAGCTGAGAAAGAAAAGGACGGAAATGTTTGTCTTAATGCGTGAGCATGATATAGTGTGTAAAGAGCGGATGGAAATGTTAGAAGTTATCAGAAGATTTTATTCAGTGATATATGAGGATCAGAACAAGTCAAAACAGCAATGCCCACTTAAGAACAAATGCCGGATATTCTGGTGGAGGGAGTGACAAAGGCTATAGACTCTATGAAAAACGGCAAGGCTCCAGAAAAGTAGTATAACTGCTGAAATGCTAAAAGCTGGTGGTCGGACTTTACATAAAACACTGGCAAAATTATACTCAAAATGCCTCAAAGAATAAAAAGTTGCCAACTTATGCAAAAATGCAGAAGTGATTCTTTTACATAAAAAATGATCACAGAAAGATTTAAAGAACTACCATCCAATAAGGTTCCTATCGGTGGCTTGTTGGATGGTGGTGTGTGTACAAATGTTTCACCAAGATAATATTTAAAAGGATATTAAGAAAACGCATTACCAAAAGAGCAATCTGGATTCAGAAGTGGATTCAGTACAATAGATCACATCCAGGTTATACACAAGGCCATAGAAAGACACAGTGCCACACTATGCCACTGTGCGTGGATTTTATTGATTATGAAAAAGCATTTGATTCAATCCCAAAGCAGGCCATAATTGATGCATTGCTTAACCAAGGTCTGTGTAAGCCAAAGCCTATGTAAGCCTACTAGGATCGATATATGATGAATCTACAGCGACATTCCACCTTAATGATCTTGAGGCTGGAATTAATGTAGAAGGGGGCAAGGTGACGCAATATCGCCTCTTCTTTTCTCAGCCTACCTTGAAAAGGTGTTTCGTAATCTGAATTGGGAACAGGATGGAATACATATCAATATGGTGCATACTTAAACCGTCTTGGACTTGCAGATGATATCATTATTCTTTCACAAGATCCAGAGGAGCTGCAAAGATTCAGTGAAGAGCATGAAAGGGCTGGAGAACCATTTGACTTGAAAAATAAATCAGAAGAAGAGTTAGGGCATATTCAATAAATTTGCTGAGGACAAAGGAATTTTTATTTCAGGGAATAATTTGGAAGTTGTGACTACTACATACATATATCTTACGCAGATTTCAATGGAAGGGGGTACCGCCCGAGAGATGTTAAACGTGGTTGGTAAGCATTTGGCAGGCTCAATATACTGTTTAAGAATAAGCTCACTTTGCCAGAAAAGAAAGGTCTGTGGTCAGTGTGTCCTACCCCACATTATTACATACGGCAGTGAAAACTGGATACTCACATCGTCAGTTCAAACACTTCAGTAGGACAGAGGGGAATCGAAAGATGTATGCGTGGTATTACTAGACAGGATACAAAGCCCTGCACATGGATCATGGAACAAAGGAAAGTGAGTGACATAATTGGACGAGTAAAGGAATTAAAATGGAGGTGGGCAGACCATGTAGCGAGGCTGTATATGGCTTGATCTCAAACGTCCACGGAGAAGACCGAAAACAAGATGGACTGATTACATCATTAAGTATATTGGACCCGATGGTAAGGGTAAGCTCAGTACCGTGAAAATGGCAAGCATGAAGCAACATGGGCTGATGGTGATGGTGATGATCTATCTTCAGAAGTACATGACCCTGCTATATTATTTTTTTTCTGTTATATGTACGTTTTTGTGGGTGTTCTTGCTCTACTCTATTTGAATGTTTGGCTTCATAATCGCGAATATATATATATATATATATATATATATATATATATATATATATATATATATATATATATATATATATATATATATATATATATAAACAAACTAAAAAAATGTTTTTAGCTAAAAACTAACAAACTTATTCAAACTTCCGAAAATTACTAAAACTATATATACATAGTAGAAGTTTTTGTACATAAAAAACATTGTTGACACAGATAAACATCAATAAGTATTGGTAAAAATAACGATAAATGATTTCAGGAAATTCCTTTAGCATGATTATGTAAAGTCGTGGAAAGCTTTTGAATCCGTGTAAATAAATCATACAAATAAGAATTAAATTATAAGCATGAACGTGAAATACCAAAGTTTATTTTTTTGTCTTATAAATATAATCTACTAGTTAATTAAGCTGATTAAAGAATATTAATATTCTTTTGATATAATAATTCCTCCTTCATTAATATATGTATTGATGATCTACGCAGTATGTTCAAAAGAAAAGGTGATTAATGCGACGTGAAATTCAAGACGTTATTTATTTTTAGTTTTCATTAGTTTTTATTCAAAACACACTTTTTGTGACTTAATACAATGCTGAAAGGGACAGTTAATTTTTTTGCAGTAGCTTCTGGAACTTACTGGGGGAATTAGTTAGTAAGGGGCGATCAAATTCTGCTGTGTATCCGAAATCATATCGAATTGATATCCTTTTATTGTTAGTTTCACTTTTAAAAATAACCGGATGTTGCATAGAATTAAATCAGGCTAATACGGGGATTCTTTGAGAAGTTCTCAACCTTTATTGTTAGTTTTAGTTTTGAAAATAACCGGAAGTTGCATAGAATTAAATCAGGCTAATACGGGAATTCTTTGAGAAGTTCTCGACCTAACACAAAAATTGCGAAAGTATAGGGGGATTTTTTTAGTGCGTCTGAAGTTTAATTTCAAATAAAACAATAATCGAACTAGATGCCTTGAAACTATTTAGTTGATGTGAAATAACATTCAATGTTTTCAATATTAATGTTTGAAAACAATTTCGGATAAATGCCAATCGCAGTTACTTCTGATAAAGCGCATATTCTCAATCCAACTTTCGACTACTTTTTCAAGCAATTAGAGTCTTATATCCGCAATTGTCTGAGTTATGTTGCTTCCAAGGCGTCAATAGTTGCTAGTTTATCGCTATAGACTAAATATTTAACGTAACGCTAAAGAAAATAATATTAGATTGCTTATTAGGCTCTATGACAACTGGAATTATATAAATCATTAATTATACAGGTCAACAAAAAAATATATTTGTAAAAACTTTTTAAACCAATACATCTAAATCTTATGTATTTTTGGAAACCGTATCTGGTATCAGTTTTTTTTTAATCACCCACAATTTTCTCACAATATGACATCGATTATATTTCAAAATAGGGACAATTTTATACATTAAAAATAAAACTTAAGCCGTACTTTTATTAGATTAAGCTACAATTTTTACTTACGATAACATATTTTACTTCAATGGGAATATTTTAGGTGCTTATTTTTTTGTATTTCCTTTCCATTTTCTCTGTAAAGTTTCTTGCATAGCTTTTTCTCCGATGTGATGCATTTTGTTGTTCTCTATGAAGAGACCAACAGTAATCACTAATCATGTTGATATTCCATCATCCCTAGTACCGTTTCTCCATCTCCTTTATATCCTGATGCTCTTCACTCACATCGCCCAAATTTTTAAGAAAAAAGTCAATATGGTTGTGCAAGAAGTGGATTTTAAGGCTCATTAGACAGCCCAGATTTTTTAACTTTTCTGCTCACATTAGCTACGATAATTTTATAGTTAGGGTCTTTCACATTGCCCAAAAATTTAGTCACAACTTCTTTAAATGATATCCAAGCCTCCTTTTCCTTTGTAATCATCCTGGCTTCAAAATTGAAATCGAACATCATTTTACGAATATCCAACCAACGAAAACCCCTTCTTTTAGTTTGGCTTCTGATTATTCAGAAAATATTTTCCACAAATATTTAAAACATTCACCATCTTTAGGCAACGCTTTTACAAATTGTTTCATTAAGCCTAACTTGATGTGTAGTGGTGGTAGAAGAATCTTTTTTGGGTCTGCTAAAGTGTTATGCAAAGTGTTCTTCTCGCCAGGTGTTAAAGTTTTTCTTACGGGTCATTGTTGTTTGGACCAATGCTGATCCCTTACTCTGCTGTGCCACTCACATATAAAACATGGAAACTTTGTAAATCCCTTTTGTTAACCAAGAATCATGGAGACAATTTTTAAATCTCCACATAGCATCCAATCATGAGCTTGACAGTAAATTTTCTATAAAATCATGTTAAGATGTTCGTAAATATCCTTCATGTGGACTGAATGAACAACAGGCAGTGAAACATAAGTATTTTTGTTGTGTAACAGAACATATTTTAAACTAGTTTTTGATGAGTCTAGAAAAATCCTCCTCAATGCCAAATTCATTCATTAGACTACCAATAACGTGGTAGTAAACCAAATCCTATTCCTGCTTGAAAAACTGAGGAAACTATTGATCTTGTTCTATAGTGGTAAATATATGTTCCAGATTACAATAAATGTTTTTCTTTCAGCCTAGAACCACGCAATTCTGCCTTTGCCTTAATCAAACCCAAATCTCTCACTAAATCATTTAACTCAGCTTGTGTAAACAACTGTGGTTTTAAATTTTCTGGAGAACTTTAAAACTCACCATCTAAACTATTTTCATTAAATTCGGGACTGGACTGTAAATCGTCATCACTAAACTGAGGTGGCTCAGGGACAGGATTTCCCTGTCATGTCCTACTGGCCGATTAGCTGAAGTAAGGTTAGGATAGACAGTTACATTCTTATTTTTGGAGTTATATCCAGAAACATCATCGCTGCAAAAATAATAATTTCAATTATTTTTTGCTCTCTTCATACAATGGATATTGCAAATCTAAAAGCTTTTTTTTCTTTCTTATACCATTTCCTAAGATCTTCGATACGAACATAACATACTGTGTGAGGAGCCCAAAATTTTTTTTTTGATTACCGAATTTCACACCAATACATGCAAAGTATTTTTTTATTACAAAGTCAGTAATGTTTCATTGATGGTTTTTTAATTACAAACTCAACCAAAAAGTGTTAGGAGAGTTTTTACAACTACGATTTACCGTACTTAGAGTGTGAATTAAAGCACAAAGTGT
Source organism: Cosmopolites sordidus (assembly GCA_031761425.1). Taxonomy (NCBI): domain Eukaryota; kingdom Metazoa; phylum Arthropoda; class Insecta; order Coleoptera; family Curculionidae; genus Cosmopolites; species Cosmopolites sordidus. The sequence goes on along the minus strand of JARFXV010001350.1, from coordinate 703,716 downwards.
GAATTAAAACACATAACCTTAGAACATTCTGATTTAATTGCCAATCTAATATCATTTGAATGATTTTGAATATTAAAATGTGAAAAATTGGTGGGCCACCATTTTAGACGTGAGCGTTTCGTTGCTTATTTCTGGGGACCGAGTAAAGCAATAAAGTTGTTTGAATGATGTAAATATTTGAAGTTTGATCCGTTATATAGTACTTTGTTTTAAATGGTTTTATTCCGACGGGTATACAAAAATAATTAGATTCCACTTTATACGGTTCTTCTTCATTTTCGACATTAAAAAAGCGGTTTGCTCCGTTGAAGATGATAAACACAAAATCGTCACGAAAACCAAATGTCGTATTGATGTTGTAAAAATATCAATAGAGCGTGTCCATTATATGCTATATACGAGGGTTGCTATTTATGTACCTGGAATAATAAATAACAACAAATATTTAACATTGAAAATAAGTTTATTGATTTCCAAAATATTCTCTGGGATGATCGATATACTTTTGCATACGCTTGAATCAATTTTCACGGCACTTTTTCGGGACCAAAACAAACAAAAACGGGAACAAAAAAATCATTGGATTTGAGTTGTTCGGTCCGATATGTGAGATCTCGCATTGACATGGTGAAGAATGATCCTGCTTCACTGATTATTTATCTTTATTTCTTCAAAAACTTCTGGCAAACAAATGGTTGTGACCATTCGGAATGGACCGTTCTACGATTCTTTAGTGGCACTGTAGCCACATGCCCATCTCTCCCAAAAAAACTGGATACCATTTGTATGTCTTGCGCGAACAACTTTTGTTGGACTTGGCTCATTTTGAAAGACACATACAGTCGACTACAGTTTACTTTCGGGTTCATATACATAGATCCAAGATTCGTTACTTGTGTAGATGTTACATACGGCTTTTGACGAACCATTATGGTATTTTTTGATTATTTCTTTACACCAATCGACACGAGTCTTTTTTTGAGCCATTTTCATATTATTCAGAATCCAACGCATATAAATCTCCTTCACGGCTAAATGTTGATGTAAAATTCTGTGGATGCATTGTCATATCAATATCAAAGTGATGTAGATGGTGCTTCATAGCCAAAGTCCAAGTGAGTTAAGCGATGCACTGTTGTTGAGATAATCCACGTCGAAAGTCGTAGTAAATCCTCACATGGAGATTATCACGAGTTAATTCCACATTTTGATTGAGATTAAATGTTTAAGTTACTAAACAATACAAATAGCGTATGTATGACGAAACGTTCTGAGTACGTATATAGTCAACAATGTCAACCTTTACGATGTATACAAAAGTGGTAGGTCTTATTAAAATACGATTTTGTTAATTTTCTTAGATGTTTTATAACAGAGGATGAACCATGGATACACCATTACGCGCCGGAGATCATACAGCAATCCAAACTGTGAGTGAGAGTAGGTAGAAGTGAGCCAAACAAAGCAAAGACGGTTCCATTTGCAAGACCAGTTATGGCTACGATTTTCTGGTATTATTTTGACGTAATGTTCATAGATCACTCGGCAAAAGGCAGGACCATCACCGGGGAGTTTACTCTTTAGAACTAGATAAATTGAGAGGTGCTAATTAGGTTCAACGTCCACATTTGACCAAGATAAAGTACTTTTTCATCACTATATGCATCTTCATACAGGTTTCGGATTGTTGCTGTATAACTCCCAGGAAGTTTCGAATATCTTCCACATGCATCGTATTTGCCGAATTTGACTTCCATCGATTTCCTTCCCTTTTTAAATCTGGGGATGAAGATTCACTCCAAATTATGAGGTCAAAGCTGAAATAACCGCTTATTTTCAAGAGAAATCGTATTACACTCACGGTTTTATAAGGGTAGAACACCGATTGTCGAAAGTACGTGATTTATTGAAAGAAAGAAAGCATTTAACCGAAATCAAAAATAAGGAACATAAATGGATAAAACACGATATAGACAATTCGCGTTGGAATGTATAGTGGCCCCTGTTTAGTTAGTCATCTAATAACTCATCTCCTGTACAACTCTTCGAAAACTTCATGGATGCAGAAACAATTGAAATGTTTGTAACTTGCACTAACAATTATGCAGCTAGGAAAAACCGAAGGGCAGATGTTAGCGCAAAAGAGATCAAGGTTTTTATGGAGGTTTTACTTCTCGATGGGTACGATTCGATTCCAAGGCGTAAGATGATGTGGGAGATTTATGAAGACTCTCATAATAATTTAGTATCCGAGCTTATGTTGCGAAATAGGTTTGAACATATTTTAACAAATATACATTGTTGCGACAATAATAATTTAGATCAATCAGATAAATTCGCTAAAGCCAGACCAGTTTTCACTAAAATACGGGATTTTTGGATTTTGTGCCTTTGAAACAATTTCATTGTGTAGATGAAGCGGTGGTACCCTATTTTGGTCACCCTGGCTGCAAGCAATTTATTCGGGGAAAACCGCTGATATACGGCTACAAATTGTGAATTGAAGCTACCGCCGGTGGATACATAGTGTGGTATGAACTATACCAAGGAGCCAAATCCGAAATAAAGAGTTGCTATAAAGCATTATGATTGAGACCTGTAATATTACAGTACACTGATGTATTACTCACTCAAGACAAGCTACCATATAATCTTTACTGTGACAATTTTTTTACGACTCTGTCCTTGATTGATATACTCACAGAAAGGGGAACCAAGTGTTTGGGTACAGCAAGAAAGAATCAGCTTCGTTGTTATCTCTTGGCATCCGATCAAGACTTGAAAAAGGAAAGAGGAGCTTGTGACTATAGTCCGACAAGTCTATAATTATTGTTAAATGGTTCGACAATAATATGGTTCATATGACCTCCAATTATTATGGTATAATGCCATTTCACCCTATCACCCCATTAAAAGTTATAATAAATTGTCTAAAAACAAGTTGTCTAATTTGGTCTTATATTTTTTTTTAACACATAACCCGTTTCGTTACACTGTAGTTTCTTCGGATGGTTGACAAAGAATTTATTTATTCTTTGTTTCAAAATGTTATTTGAAAAAAAAATGTTATTTGAAATTATGTGAAGAATGTAAAAAAAAAAAATGGTTGCCTCTGTCAGCAGCAACCTCTAGGTTGCCGACCGCGGTGGTCTGGTGGGTTGATAGCTCGCCTGGCAATCCAATGATCCCGGGTTCGAATCCTGGTGGAGGCATGGATGTTTAGTGATGTAGGGTGTGTTTGTCTGCCCATTTGGTGCATTGCATAATTTATAAAGATTAATGAACTTCGTATAAGAATATTTCGGTGGTCTCGGCATGGTTTAGAACCAGACAGACCGGGGTTGCCACGGAATCGTGCTGGCGAATTGCCTTACAGCAAAGCCATAAAAAAAAAAAATTAAAAAAAACCTCTAGGTTGCCGGGCGTAAACAGATATATTATTGTTAATTATTTTCGCTCATCGTGTTTTTCAAGAAAATGTTATACTGAATTGAAGTTTAATTTTTTCTGTACACGATAATTCATAGTTGCCTGTAAAAAAAGGCCGCAAGGAGTAATTGCCATGATTTGAATTAATTACTCTCGTTCTAGATGAGTGTGAGCGAGAAAGAAGAAATGCGCGCGCTGCTTTGTGTTGTAAACAAAGACGCAGCATGGCAGATGTGACTGTTATAGGTATAATATGTTTATGTAAAGTATGGTTATGTATAGTATATTAAAATACATTCATTATTTGTAAAATAATATGATTTACATTTTTTTCAATAAAAAATAAATTAAAATCGTAATACGTTTTTAATGTCGAAACCGCAGTTGGCGCGGTAGTTAGTTCGATTCCATGTTGGTTGTTTTTCTTTCTTACTTCTGTCTGTATTTACTCCCTACTCTCCATACACACATATACACTTATACATACAACGTTCACGAACACATATATCTACACTTGAATGTCTGTGATTGTTTCTAGGCAAGAGTGTAAAATCCGACGACGAATTACTCCTCAGTCACACCACTTAAAGGCTGGGTAAGACCTGATGCCTTCTGCGAAGTATTCTACGTTGTAGTATACTACGAAGTATTCTATGTCACTCTCCAGTCGGTAGGCTTCCTGATAGACTTATGGGTAAGCACATAACTAAGGATTGATAGGCTGATGGGAAGTGCTGGCCTGGGGTGTTGGTGGCTGATGACTGTGATTCGGAACCCACGTTTAGCTGTAGGTCCAGTCGCTAAATAACCTTTGTTGCTGATGCGCCTCTAACCCCAATACCTTTAAACCTTTATCTCTCGCTCACACTCATCTACAGCGAGAGTAATTAATTTAAATCATGGCAATTACTACTTGTGGCCATTTTTTTACAGGCAACCATGTATTTTCGTGTACAGCAAAAATTAAACTTCAATTTAGTATAAAATTTTTATGAAAAACTCGATGAGTGTAAATAATTAACAATAATATACCTGTCAACTGAGAGCTGACAACCATTTTTTTACATTCTTCGTATCATTTTGCGAACATAAACATCAGTTAAATGCAACAAGATATTTTTACTGCATGACAATTTAAATTGTCGGACAATACAGTTTCGACAATTCAAATACATATTCATGCAAGTATATAAGTAAATCCATGTATTTGTGAAAAACGAAAGTAGCTTGCAGACAACCAATATTTACTGGCATTGATATGCGTAATCGATTTATAATTATTTTGGTTAATAATTTAAACCTTTATCTCTCGCTCACACTCATCTACAGCTAGAGTAATTAATTTAAATCATGGCAACTACTACTTGCGGCCATTTTTTTACAGGCAACCATGTATTTTCGTGTACAGCAAAAATTAAACTTCAATTTAGTATAAAATTTTTATGAAAAACTAGATGAGTGTAAATAATTAAACAATAATATACCTGTCAACTGAGAGCTGACAACCATTTTTTTACATTCTTCGTATAATTTTCTTTCAAATAACGTTTAATTCACTTAAACAAATATAGTTGGAATTCATTAAAATAAATTAATTAGAATATATTTAACTAAAGGTAATCGCGGCTAATTTTGAATATGCTACCCGGCAGCAATGTATTACGTTATCATTAATCATTCATTTGAATTAAGTTTCATTAAAAAAACAGATACCTACAGGAATCAGCTGCCGGATCTTATACTATCAGTATTGATTTGTAAAGTATCCAAAATTAATAATTATTAATATTCAAAGAAAAAACAAGTTAATTGTATTTATCGAGACCATCTATGGGTAAGTTGCATCTATGATAACCATCCTCTGTATACTTCAGAGGTTAACGTCGTATCACTTAACGTTCTCTTATTTTAATCCTTTCAGGTCATTTTGGTCCTATTACGCGTTCACTGTTGTCAAATCCCATCGATATCCATCGATCTCAGCCTCTTCGCAGTTAAGTAAAATCTATAATGATGGTACTGTACAGTTTTAAAAACGATGTCGTCAATTATATTGACTATTCTGCGGATTAAAACTTTTTCAAAATATCAAACTCATTATATAACATTAGGAACAATCAATCTTTCTGCATAATCTAGAACTGACAACAAAATAATTATAAATCGATTACGCACATCAATGCCAGTAAATATTGGTTGTCTGCAAGCTACTTTCGTTTTTCACAAATACATGGATTTACTTATATACTTGCATGAATATGTATTTGAATTGTCGAAACTGTATTGTCCGACAATTTAAATTGTCATGCAGTAAAAATATCTTGTTGCATTTAACTGATGTTTATGTTCGCAAAGGTAAAAGCAATAGTGGAATAAAATAGATACTTCTGTGTACTTCCGACAAAGGACAAGTCTATTTCAAGAATGCAACGACTTTATTCCATCTACCGCCCATTATATTATCTACCTGTGTAGTCTGAAGATTGGGGATGAAAACAATACGTCCGTGCGGCCAAATGACGAAGGTGTCATCAACATATCGGAACCAGCAAGTAGGTTTCAACGGACTGGTGTTAATGGCTTGACTTTCAAAGTGTTTCATAAAAAAATGTCCAGGCTGCTTAAACAAGAGGGACGACCGTCTTAGAGTTCCAAACACATGGAAACCGCTTATTTCCAAATTGCCCACTCGAAACCTTTCCAGTCAAAAGTTTCCACCTCCCGTCTCACCCCCTCACCCCAACCGAGTACCCCACCTACAACCTCACCTATTAATACAGAGGTCCACGTTCACGTTCTTTTCTAGTTGTGAACTCTGGGGAGTAGGCAGATTGAGGCCTCGGAGTAAATCAACTAGATTCTCTTAAAAATGGCTTCAAAGTGGAAGCCGAAACGTGGAGATTTTATAAATCGGTTCTACCCGAGAACCTAGTAATTCTAATATTACTGACCGCGGAAGCCTTTCCGAACATATATATATAATAAATAAAAGGAGGGACTATATATCGAATAGAAACCATGTATTTTACATGGAAAACTGCACAATAGCATAATACATTTCAAATAAATATGAAACTTTCGAGGCTTTAGAACAATCATCCGACAAGTTTCGGAATTGCCATTGATAATAGAACATAATTGACAGATGGAATATATGGCAACATTCAAGTGACAGAATGCTACATAGAGTATGAATTAATTTATATTTTATAATGCATTTTAAACATTCATAAATATATATATATATATATATATATATATATATATATATATATATATATATATATATATATATATATATATATATATATATATATATATGTATATATATATATATATATATATATATATATATATATATATATATATATATATATATATATATATATATATATATATATATATATATATATATGTATTTTACATCTTTCACCCTTTCTCCACTTGTTACCACTGCACGTCTCTGCCCAATTCCCATTACCACGTATCTCTCGGAACCGGTTTCTAGCCTTTGACCCGTCATCAGCCGAGCTCCAGATGAACGCAAGGAAAGCAGTTGGGAGAGACGAATGATGGCTGAAAAGCTAGAAACCGCTCCCAAGAGATACGTGGTGGCAGTTGGGCAACCACGAGCGGTGACACCACATGAAGAAAGGATGAAAGATTTCTATAATATTTCCCTCTACGGTCCCGTTACGTTATCTTGTGGGCATACCTGGTAACTATATCATGCATCATGCACATGGGATGTGCGGCAGGGTGACGCAATATCGCCGTTCCTTTCTCAGCCTGCCTTGAAGAGTATTTCGTAATCTGTATTGGAATAAATATTAATGGTACATACTTAAGCCATCTTAGATTCGCAGATAATATCGTTCTCCTTTTATAAGACCCGGAGGAGCTGCAAAGACATATTCAAGAGTTGCAAAGGACTGGAGAACCATTTGGTTTGAAAATCAACGTGAAAAAGAGTCAGATCTTGTTCAATAAATTACCTGAAGACCGAGGAATTTCTATTTTAGGAGGGGATTTGGAGGTTGTGGATCACTACATATATCTTAGACAGAGGATTTTAATGGAAGAATTCGCCTGGGAGGTGGAACGGCGTGTTAAGTGTGGCTAGCATGCTCAACATCCTGTTTAAGAGCAAATTTTAATCAGCGCGTCATGCCCATTAGATGTACGGAAGTCAAAAATCAACAAAATTACACCACTTCGTGTAGCACAGAGGAGAATGGAAAGATGTATGCTTGATATGACAAGACGGGACAGAAAGTCCCTGCATAAGGATCGGAGGACAAACGAAAGTATGTGACATCATTGGAAAACTAAAGAAATTGAAATGGATTTGGGCAGGCCATACAGTGAGGTGATATGACGACAAGTCATATGTCATATGACAAGTTATATTGCCAGTACAATCCTGGATATCGCCTGATCTCAAACGGCCTCGAAGAAACACGATGAACTGATGATATTCTTAAGTATATTGAACCGGAATAGCAGGGAAAAGCTCAGGACAGCGAGAGCTGAAACCATGCTGAAGAGATCTTTATCCTTTGATGGATGGACAAGAATTGATAATGATGATGATGTATGATTTGTAATATAAATTATTTTGTCGGGCCAGCAAATATTATATATTTATAGACTTTTAGAAGAAAGAGGAGAAGGCCGGAGAGAGTATTATGTTGCACAGCGATAATGTTATTTTGCAATATATAATGTATATGCAATATGTAATGTATGTATGATAATGTTATTTTGCAAATATTTGACAATATTTTTGTTGTCCATCGGGTCCTGGTGCTTTCCAGTTATAGAATTCTTTAATTACGCTAACCAGCTTATCGATTGTGAATGGCTGTTCTTGCATTTCATGGCAGTTTTTTTAAAGCTGGCGTTCTTCTCCTATCCAGCAAGCATTATTATTAAACGATGTCGCGATAATTAGTTGTTCTTTCCAGTATTCCTCTATCTGATTTTTAGTAGGGTATCTGTTGTTCAGATTATGAGAGTTTAAATTTCTGTAGAAGGTATTTTCTGATCTCAGGAATAGTATGTTTTCCATTTTCTTCTTATTTCTCTGCCTGTCGTTTTTAAGCCCGGTCACTTATACAGAAAGTTTTTGTTTCAGTGTATTAACACATTGTTCTAATGTAGGTTTTAATAAATATTATTAGTAATTATTATTAATAATTATTGTTAGTAATTTAAGACTTATTAAAAGTGTCTATAATAATAGGTCATTGGATGCGTATGAAAGTATTCAAATAGACAAATATAAGAAAACCATGAACTGGGATAAAGGACCTATTCCGTTCAGTTATTTTTTTCAATTATTAGTGTAAAGCTCAGTTAACTTTACAGTTCATGATTTTTACACGCTTCACTAGGTGAGTTCATGCTGAGCGAAACGTGCATCGAGAAGTATAACAAAAAAGTGATTTAGTGTTTGGTGGTAAATCTCTTCGAGTTTAGTGTTTCACCCTGAATGTTCCGATAGAAATATTGATCATAATAGTGCTCGAGTTCATACATTTTTGATAACTAACTAAGCAAAGTTGTCGAACCTTGCTTTGGTTGCTTTTTTTAAATGAAAAGGTTAAAAGTTTTCGAGTGAAATATTTTTAAAATCGCCTAAAAGACAGCAAGATATTATTTAATAAAATAGTCAATACATTAGGGAATAAAGTTATATAATTTAGATAAAAAAAAGCTTCTTTTTTATCGTGGATAAAAATAGAAAGACTTTCATGGGAGCAACTTTGATATAATTAATTTTAAAATAATACAAAACATAAACCGCTATTTATTATAGAAGTGCTATAAATGCTCTGGAGTAAGAGATTCAGTTTTTTCAATTAATCATTGCTGGTCTTTTTCACATTATGATTAGTATAATCTCATTAATTTTGTATTAAAAGCCCTACAAAGATAGTTTAAAAACAATTGTCATAGTATTATTTTACTGAAAAATGAAAAATCCTTTTTTTGTCTGGTTGTAATTTATTAATATTACTGCATAGAATGTTTAAATTGCCTGTTTTGTTTCAGTAAAAATGCTTAATTAAATTTTACTGTAGGAATCTTTGGTGTGAAACACTACACTCTGCAAGATTTAGCAAGTTTCTAACTTCTTAACGCACATTTCGTTGGCCATGTTCACGTCATCAGAAGATGATTCAGTCTAACACTAAAACTAAAGTATGTTTGTATATGACAACTATACCTAATGGAGCATGTAAAATTCATGAACCGTGAAGCTAACCAAGCTTTACGAAGGGTTGCATTACCAAAAATTCATAAATCAGAAAAGTCACGGAGGCCAATTGTATCAGCAAATCTCGAACTTGATGAAATGGTTAGCAAAGGAATTTAAAATTTATTTACTAAAGCAAGTACGTTCTTGTTCACAATTGAACACAATTGATAAAAAAGTCGAAAACACACTTCTACAGAAGGCTGAGGACTTGGTATCCGTTTACGTATCATTATTTTCCCCGAGTGTAAAAATGAAAGAGTTACAAGATCGTTTCAAAGTATATCTCTCTAACAAGATTACGTATGAAACAAAATAGTTTTCAGATTAACAATAGATTTTACGAACAACCAAAAGTTACGGCAATGGGTCCTTTTTCATCCTTTTTCACCGTTCTTGGCCAAGTTATGAGCAAATTTGAAATCGAGGCCACATATGAATTCAGTTACTTTCCGAAAGTGCGACTAAGATATGTGGATAATGTTTTTAGAATGTTCGATACCAAAAATTAAATTTTTAGAAGTATCTCTTAAGAAATGAAATGATAAATTCCAACCCAACTTGAACCCCGTGAACCTGAAAGCAATGAGTGATTTCCATTTTTGAGTGTTTTGGTAAGGAGGAATAATAAAAATAGGTTAAAATTAGGTTAAAAAGACCCTCTAGTTCGAGATATATTCCTAACGATTCAAATCATAACTTCCATAACAAGATTATTTATGGTAGATAGGTTAAGTATTTTTTCTTTAAACAATAATTGAAAAATTGGTTAGGGATGTGGCAGAACTGAGCGATTATAAAACGAACATTACACATAGATTAATTACAAAATTTAGGAAATTATTGAAAGAATCTTCAACTTTTCATGTCCAAATAACATGAAGTCTAGATAAGATTTTGAAAAAGTGGACATTAAGGTAATCTATAAACCATATGATACATTAACCCTTTGTAGCCCAAGATGGTAAAAATTTAAAATCATTGTGAAAAGAGACTGTCTTGTTTTAGGGTTATAAAAACACGTTTTTTTAAGTCAGTTAATTTGTTTATTAATCATTTATTGCACATTTTAGGTAGTGTATTATTACTGTAACATTATTACTGTGAGTTAAACTAAAAAAAAAAAATACTTATTTGGTATGAAAGGATCTAAAACAATTATTTTGTTTATTAGAACATAATGCAACACCGCATGTATCACAAATAGTTTGGGAGACTGCACTGCATTTAGGAAACTTGCAACGTATCCTCTTTTTCGACCCAAAGTGACCGATATGATCAACTTTGATAACCGATTTGATCTTGCCTTACTGCAATTGATGGAACATGTTGCGCGGGACCCTTATGTTTTTTACCTGAATTTTATTTTCAATCGATCTTCGATGTTTAATGCAGTCTGCCCTACGTCAAGTCGAAAATCTGATTCAGACATTTTTTTTGTTAAGTTTTTTGCATTTTTAACTTTTGGGTATAGAAGCCAAGAATTAGCCATCGTTAGGTTTAATAAATGATAAAACATTCGAACCTCCCATCTTTTGCTGTGTATTATAATTTTATATCTCCCCATAATACTATATATCAAATCTACGCCACCCATGTGCCGCTTGTCTTCTGCTACGATAGGAGGGCGATCAGTGTTGATGTACCTCTTATTGGCCGTATCGTAACGTCTGACCTGAGCTTTAGGCAATACACCAGCAAAAGATGGTGACGGTTTTTAAAGTTAAAGGACGTAGAAGAAAATAGTGCTGCTGAATATGTTTTTGCTTTCCTCTTCTTCCTTTTTGATTTTCGTGCTATTGAAACCCAATACAGGATGTAAACCATGAAAAGAGTTAAAGGAATATATTATAATTGAGTTAAATATATATAATAATTGAGTTAAAGGAAAGAAACTGAATGGAAATAAAATATGGGGAATAAAAAACCAAGATTAATATCTAAATTTCCACTATATTTAAAACTTGTACGTATGACAATTGTTTCGACACGCAGTGTATTTGAAAAAGACACTGGTGGAAATTTTCAGATATTAATCTTGGTTTTTTATTTAAAATGAATTTCCATCAAGTATCGGCTACCTCAGTTAAATATAAAATATGGGGTTTTGCTCTGAAAAATTGTTTACTGTGACAAATGCTGGAGGGGCGGCGCCCCAACGCCCTCCCTCACGAGCCGCCACGTACCAATTTTGTTATCCTTCCATATAACATTTGATACATCGATGCAATACATGTCAGTCGTATATTCAACATTTCATCTCAACATTTCTTCGTCAGTGGGCAATTTGCAATCCGGAATTCGATTGCACCGTACTATACCAAGACTTTATAACCTCTTTAGAAAGATAACCTCTTTAGCCAAGTACTCCAGTAATGGCAATGACGTGAAATAAATATGAAAATAAAATTGATATTTTGATGCCTTGATATTCCTCGCTCAATTTTCACAACTACGTTTTCTATTTTTTTTTTGAATACTATAAGATCCGTTTGTTTAGCAATAAAACTCATCAAATCTTTTGGAAAATAATATTAAAAGTATTACCTCTTTAATACGATCGAGCTTTGATAAATTTCGAATATATAATATCGAGCTCTAATATATTAGACGGTACAGTGGAATTTCCCGGAAATCGTATTTGTTGGTTGTATAGAATAAGACTCTTTTTTTTCCCAATATTTTCAGCTTCCGTTTCGGGTTCAGTTTTATATGTAAATCCAGAAACCCCACTGAGAACAAATTTTTTATAATCCCATTTGAGAGGTTTTTTAGGATTAAACCTCTTGAAATGTTTTCTAGTTTTAGTGGAACAAATCTGTTCATCTACACAAAGTGAACCCCATGGGAACTCCACAAAGGTATTGTTCAATTTTTCTGCGATAGGTCTAACTTTGAATAGTCTGTCACCATTCGGGTGCTACGTGGTGGAATTGTCAGTTATCAATATTTTTGGAATTATCATTGAAATGTATATATTGCCTAATTGTTGCAAACTTATGTTTCGACATTGTTTCTTGGATCATAAGGGTACTAATGAATGAATTCCAATAACTAATATTCCAATACTCTCGCTAAGTGCATCAATAATATCATATATATTGCTCCAATAAACTGCTGGATGTTAGTATCAGTTACTCGAAAGGATTGATTAGGATTTTTTTGAATAATATAAAGATTCGTTTGTTCAGCAATAAAATTTATCAGGTCTTTGGGAAAAAATATAAAAAGTATTGAATAGGTGTATGGAGCTCTAATAAATTAGATGGTAAAATGGAATTTCCCAGAAATCGTTTTGGTTGTTTAGAATTTGTTTTTTCATTGCAAGCTTCGCTTTTTTCTTTTTTGATCAGATGAAGTCGATTGGCTCGTTTGCTGTTCCGGTTTTCGAAAGGAGGGGCCAGCAATAGAATTATTGCGTTCAATATATTCAACGCTTGAATCTACGTGAATTCTGGTACTTTCATCACAATCGGAAAAAGTTTCAATGTCTTCTGATAGTGGTTGGTAATGGCGATCTATAACGCTGTCATCATCGTCATCAATTTCATCCTCGCTATCATATTGATAAACTATATTACATATCTCCTTATTCCACAATGATCGTGACGCCATTTTGAACGAAAATGAACCGATTTAGCAACAACATCCACCTACTTTACTTATTAGTAATATTACTCTACTTAGCCAATGTAACAGGAATGTCACAAACACAAAAACTTCCTGCTGTTATATAAGGAGGCCAAAATATTGATTGCTAAAATCAAATAATTATTATTATATTCATTATCATTCATTTACTTAGAGATTTACAGGAAAATATAGGCACTTTTTGTATTTTATTGGTGAAATTTAAAATTTGCACTAGTATAAACTTGAATCGTTGGCTACTTGAATTTTATTTTCAATCGATCTTCAAGTTTTGATGTTAGGTTTCAGTCCAAGTTTCCCCTGATGAAGACATTTGTTTGTTTGTTAAGTTTTTTGCTTTTTGGACTCTTGGGTACAGAAGCCAATAATTAATGCCGGTCGCGTTGGTGCGGATGGTAAGAGCAGCGGCCTGCTGCTGCTGTGCTGAAACCGCATCGGAGCGGTAGTTGGTTCTATTTCCTAAATGTTTGTGATTGTTTCTAGGCAAGAGTGTAAAATCCGACAACCAATTACCCCTCAGTCACGCCAGTTAAAGGCTGGATAAGGCCGGATGCCTTCTGAGAAATGTTCTACGTTGGTCACTCGCTAGTCGGTAGGTTTCCTGATAGATTTATGGGTAGGCACATAACCTAGGGTTCATAGCCCGAGGGGGGTGCTGGCCTGGGTTTATCGGAAGCTGATGACCGTGTTTCGGAACCCACGTTAAGCTGTAGGTCCAGTCGCTAAATAGCCTAGTTGCTGATGCGCCTCTAACCCTAACACTTTACCTTTATCTTTACCAATAATTAGACATCGTGAGGTATAATAAATGATAAAACATCGGAACTTGTCATCTTTTGTTCTGTATCATAATTTTATATCTCCCCATAATACTATCTATCAAATCAAGTTCAAACTGACAGAAGTCGATCGGTTACGCTAACTATGATTTGATGTGCATACTAATGAACTAAATATACTCAGTGCGTAGTCTGGCGAGATTTTCGAGGTTTGTTACATAATTGTCACATGAGGCTATAAAAAGTTAAGATGCTCATGGCTAGTTGTCAAGGTTGTGATAGGAAAGAATGTTGGATAAACCGAAAGATTTATGTAATATCTGAATGATTGATTGTTTTTTGAGTTTCAGATCGTGGCGAAAAAAACAAAATATTCATATTAACCAGATATAAATAACATGTCGCCCATATTAAATATGGGAGAAATGAAAAATCTTGTGTTGCCCTACATGCACTCGAACATGATTATAATATAAATATTAGTAACTTAACACTTGATTTTTGAAAGCATTCAAAATGCAAAATATATCAAAACCATGAATCGGAATAAGGGGCCTATGTAACGCTTGGTAAACTTCACTCTTAATTAATTTTTACACGCTTCGTTAGGGACGATTGTCGTATAAATAGAACATACTTTTGTTCTGGAATTAGAAAAAAAAAAATACATTAAATTTGTAGTAGTGTTTATATTTATTAAAAGCTGAATAAAAATATCATATTATAAATTAGACTTATTTTAAATTACCTCCCAAAAAAAAATTGTTGATTTTGGTCTTTGATGTGGTACTCTGTGATCGAATAACTACACTAAAATTTATAGCAACAACATGTAGCTTTTTTGAAGGCAATGTTGAAATAAGATGTACATCATGATATGTACATATATATCTATATATATATAAATATATATATATATATATATATATATATATATATATATATATATATATATATATATATATATATATATATATATATATATATATATATATATATATATATATATATATATATATATATATATATATAGATATTCCGGGTGTCGGTCCGTTGATTCTGTGAAGCATTTGGCATTTTCAAGTGTTGTCCGCTTCGACTGAAGAGTCCAACTAACGTGCACGGGTTGTTGTGCTCGCTTTTATAGCTGGCCGGCCACAAAAGCGACTGCGCAGATTATATCGGGTTAGTTCGGGACCATTTGCGGCGCTCGGCAACGCTGTCGGGTGTCTGTTTATTGATTTTTCTACCTCGCCGCCACATTGGCGCGTTTTTTTTTTCAGAAGGGATTTCCATACTTTTGGAATGTTGCGACCGTCGTTTCGCGTATTTAGCTCACTCCTTTCTTCTATTTCAAGGGCTAATCTGATTATTCAGTGATTTATTTGTTTTTTAAGTCATTTTTATGTTCCTGTATTCTGGCCGATATTCGTCTGTTTGCTTGTCCTATGTATACCCTGTTGCAGTCGGAAAAAGACATACTATACACCCCATGATTTTCCAGCCTAACTTTGTCCTTGGGGTTTTTTACGTTTGCAACAGTTTTGTGCGGCTTGTAGGCTGTTCTGATCTTATGTTTCCTTAGTAGTCATCCTATCCTATCTGTGATTCCTTTTACGTATGGTAGCAGGACCTTTAGTGTATTTGGTTCATGATCCTCTATTGTTCTTCGTGTTTGGGTTTGCTGACGGTGAATGGCCTTCCTGATTCAATTTTCTGAGTATCCATTTTGTCTAAGGGCTGTGGAAATTTTTGGTAGTTCCTCGCTTCGTGTATCTGGAAGTGTCAGTAGGAAGGATCTGGAAATCAAGGTGTTCGCTACTCCTTGGATTTGAAAAGGATGGTGATGGAATTTAGCGTTGAGGTATCGATCGGTGTGAGTTGGTTTCCTATACACTGTGTATTCGAGTGTTCCAGATTTCCTTGTGATGAGGAGATCTAAAAACGGCAGGTTTCTGTCCTGTTTGACGTCCAGAGTGAACTGTATTCTGGGATGGATTTCGTTTAACTGAGTTAGGAAGTTGCTTAGAAGTTCGTTTTCGTGAAGCCATATTATAAAGATGTCATCTACGTAGCTTTTCCAAAGTTTAGGTTTTGAAAGGAGCGTTGGCCAATGCCTTTGTTTCGAAGTCGGCCATGAACAGGTTGGCTATAACGGCTGATAAAGATGATCCCATTGAGGCACCGTCGGTGTGTCCGTAGATCTGTTGGTTAAAGGAAAAATATGTATTTTTCAAGCAGTGTTCGGAGAGTTCCCCCACAAATGGTGGAAATTCTTCATTCATCGAAATTAGACATCTAAACCAGTGAAGAGAGATCCAACAACCTATCTAGAAAAAACGACCAAAAGCAAAATCAAAGCATGGAAACTAGAACCGGGCATTGAACGAAGAATAATTCCAAGGGAAAAATCAAGCAGATGTCCTAAACTTTACGGTCTACCCAAAATACATAAACCAGAAATCCCATTAAGAAGAGAACTGTTCCCAAACTTCAAAAAATTCCTACGTGGCAAGCGTTTTTCATCAAATGAAAAAGTTATAGTATCCGTAGATGAGTATTTTGAAGGACTTCCAGAAAGTTACTTCAGAGATGGAATAATTGAATTGGAGAACCGCTGAAAAAATATATGGAGTTTAAGGGAAAATGTACGAAAGAATAAAGTAATTTTTTCAACTATAAACTGGTTTTATCATTTCCGATCCACGAACTTTTCAATTAGCCTAGTATAAGTATAATGCAGCAAATTTTAGTTTCCCTACTTTTAAGCTAGTTTCAGAAGTTTTTAACAGCCTTTTTGTTCGCCACATCTGTCTTTCCGCATTTATAGTTTCCACAAATATTGATATACCATTTAATACTAATTATATGTTTTCTAACTTTTAGCAAAAATGGCAATGCTGACCATTTAATTCGCGCTGAACATATTGAATTCCTCAACAAAGAAAATGCCTTTTTAATACCATTGTTATTTTACCAGCGAGGGAAATCATACATGGTAAAAGTTGATCTTCAATTGGATAATTGCTGGTATTTTTTCCAAAAAGAACTAACAGGTAAATGTTTATTAGCTTTAAATTATTACAAATAAGTAATTGATTCAGTTGGATTGACAGCTATTACTGATACAATTTTTATCCAGTAATTTTAGTGATTTTGTATTGTGTGTGTGATTCAAAAACATGTACGACTTTTCCGAATGTGGAATAACTTTTGTAGTGACCTACATATTTTGTTTGAGATATCAGGATTATAAAAAATAATAGTTATCAAATAAAAAAATCAGTTATGAGGAAATTATGAATAATATATGGTAGTATTGGGCAAATGTAAAAGTTTTTTAAAAAATAATACCAAACGGAGACAAATTTCTCAGTGATTCTTTTCTGTAATAAATTTGCCTAACGAACAAAGTTTTAAAAATTTAAAAATGTTCTAAAATATTACATTATATTACATTAACATTCTGAGGTTTTCTGCCCCCCGTTTTCAAAACAAATCAACAAAATAAATTATATATATATATATATATATATATATATATATATATATATATATATATATATATATATATATATATATATATATATAAGCAAAGATAGGAAGTAAATATTTTTTTTGTGTATGGTTTAGTTTTTGTTAATATAGATCTAAGAGTATTTTTTGTTTTAAATGTAACAAATGAAAACCAAACAACGCACAGCAAATTACCCAAAATGTTTTTTATAAAATCCCTGCGAATGTGGCCAATTCTATATAGATGAGACATCTAGACCGTTAGATGTTAGAATATAAGAACATAAAAACCACACGCATGTGTCAACACGCATGGGAATCGTAAAACAGACATAAAATCAATTGGAATAATTCCAAAGCGGTATTAAAAGAATCGGTAAGAAAATACAGAAGGTTAAAAGAAACAGTTATAATTAATTTAAATAAAAATAACTGTATTGCTACGGCTTCGGTAGATTTAAATTCAATATGGTTCCCGATTCTAAAGAATACATTTAAAAATATTTAAGTATTTCAGCACACAATCAGTACGGTAAACAATCACACAATAAACCTCACCTATATATATATATATATATATATATATATATATATATATATATATATATATATATATATATATATATATTTTTTTTTTTTTTTTTTTTTTTTTTGATAGTATCTCACTGTCATTAAAAACTATTATTGTCAATGTAGCTATCGTTGACATACACAAAAAATATATTTACTTCCTATCTTTACTTCATATATATATATATATATATATATATATATATATATATATATATATATATATATATATATATATATATATATATATATATATATATATATAACAAGCAGGATTCAGAAGTGGATTCAGTACAATGGATCACATCCAGGTTGTACAGCAGATCATAGAAAGGCACAACGAATACACCATGCCACTGTGCTTGGCTTTTATCGACTACGAAAAAGCATTTGATTCCATCTCAAAGCATGCGATAATGGATGCACTGCTTAGCCAAGGTGTAGAGAGAGCCTATGTAAACCTATTAGAATCGATATATGATGGAGCTACAGCCACAATTCACCTTGATGATCTTGAAGTGGGAATTAATATAGAACGAGGTGTACGGCAGGGTGACGCAATATCGCCTATTCTTTTCTCGGCTGGCCTTGAAGAAGTATTCCGTAAACTGGATTGGGAACAGGATGGGGTAAAGATCAATGGTGCAAACTTAAACCATCTTAGATTTGCAGATGATATTATTCTCATTTCACAAGACCCAGAGGAGCTGCAAACACGCATACAAGAACTGCAAAGGGCTGGCGAACCATTTGGCTTGAAAATAAACCTGAAAAAGAGTCAGGTTATGTTCAATAACTTCGCTCAGGACAGAAGAATTTCAGTTTTAGGAAGGGATTTAGAGATTGTGGACAGCTTTGTATATCTTGGGCAGAGGATTTCCATGGAGGGGAATACCGCCCGGGAGGTGGAACGGCGTGTTAAATGTGGCTGGCAGGCATTTGGTAGGCTCAACATAGTGTTTAAGAGCAGACTCCCACTTTGCCTGAAAAGAAAAGTATTCGATCAGTGCGTTCTACCCGTTATGACATACGGAAGTGAAACCTGGACACTCACATCGCAATCAATTCAAAAACTTCGGGTGGCACAGAGGGGAATGGAAAGATGTATGCTTGGCATTACAAGACGAGACAGAAAGTCCTGCGCATGGATCAGGGAACAAACAAAAGTCTGTGAAATAATTGGAAGAGTAAAACAGTTGAAATGGAGATGGGCAGGCCATATAGCGAGGCGATGGGACGACAGATGGACCAAGGCAATCCTGGAGTGGATACCGCTTGATCGCAAACGTCCGCGAAGAAGACCGAAAGCACGATGGACTGATGACATCGTTAAGTATATTGGACCCGAGTGGCAGAGGAAAGCCCAGGACCGTGAAGGTTGGAAGCATGCTGAAGAGGCCTTCATCCTGCAGTGGATCGATACGGGTTGATGATGATGATGATGATATATACATATATATATATATATATATATATATATATATATATATATATATATATATATATATATATATATATATATATATATATATATATATATATAGAAATTAATATAATTTATTTTTTAGATTTGTTTTGAAAACAAGGGGGAAGAAGCTCGACCCCCCCTCCCGAAACATTAAAGTTAAAAGATTGTATTTATTTTAGAACATTTTTATATTTTTAAAATTTTGTTTGTTGTCAAATTTGGCAAATTTATTATACAACGGGAAATTTGTCTCCATTTAGTTTTTTGTTTTTACCCAGTGATTCTTTATTTATATAAGAACAGATATTTTTGATATTTTTTGAGTTTTAGATCGTGGCGAAAAAACACAAAAAAATATATGAACACACCCCAATCATTCAGACATTAGACAGTTCCCTGGTACTATCTTTCATTACCATATATTTAGTCTTGTTAATTGTTAGGCCATATTCTCTTGCTTTTCGTTCCAACATCTTGAATACCCTTTCTATTTCTTCCTTGGCTCTCGCCGTCAATACAATGTCGTCAGCATTGGCTAAGCATTAGTGTCCGGTACCAATTATTAACCCATTGGCATTGATGACACTCCTCAAAATCACTTCCTGGACTAGACTGAATAAAACAAAGGACTGTGGATCGCCTTGTCTCAGTCCTTTCTTTACACTGAACTCCTGGGATATTGCTCCATCCACTCTACCTTTATTTTCTATTCTCCTGACAGTCATCTCTACCAACTTCCTCAACATTTCCGGGACTCTCAACTCTCTCATTGCTTGGAACACCTTTTCCCTGCTAAAGGAGTCATATGCTTGCCGATAATCTGTGAACAGCAAATGTAAGCTCAAATTTTGTTCATAAGTATTTTGTTGGATCTGTTTCACGATGAATATCTGGTCGAATTGTTGATCTTCTTGTTCTGAACGCTCCTTGGTATACCGCTACTGGTTCGTTATGGTATTGCTCTAGTTGATTTTTAGTCATCTTTACACTGCAAGGTATAAAGGCTTTTAGATTAAATACTAAAAGATAAACACAGGAAAACGAACAAAAGTACTTCTGTTATACCTATGTATGTATATTAAATAAAATATTCATTCGAAATCATCTAGTCCTCTTGGTATATGCTAAATACTAACTACAGGGTTAGTCCAATAAATATCGGAACTGATTTATTCCTGCCAAGGGGTGGACGGTGGTTTTTATAAGGAACATCGGAGGTGGTTACCTAGGTTACCACACATCAGGGTAACCTAGGAAACCTGAAATAGTTGTCTCCGAAGCTCTGGAGTGCGTAGATCGTGTAAAAAGTGAACGTGTGTTTTAAGTTTGCGTCGAGAGTCAAGGTGCAGTAAAACATCGAGCAGTGCTGTGCCATCAAATTTTGCGTGAAATTTAGCAAATCTGCTACGGAGACTTTTCATATGACCTGTGAGGGTTACAAGGACGAAGCCATGTCCAAAACACGTGTTTTTGAGTGGCATAAAAATTCAAAGGAGGCCGGGAAAACGATGAAGATGAACAACGCACTGGACGACCGATGTCGGCCCGAACCGATGAAATGTGGCCAAAGTTCGAGAATTTCTGAACTCTGATCGTCGGATACGTGTTCGTTTGATGGCTTAGGAGTTGAATTTACAGAAATCAACTGTGCATGCAATTGTAACCGATGATTTGCTAATGCGAAAGGTGTGCATGAAGTTGGTGCCGAAGGGTTTGTCAGACGAGATTTGCCGTGAACTGTTGAAACATTTGGAGACGTTGGAGATGTTCTGAACAGAATGATAACCACTGACGAAACTTGGATCTTCGGGTACGATCCAGAGACCAAAAAGGCAAAGTTCTAAGTGGCACACAATCGTATCTCCTTGACCAAAAAAAGGTGTGGTTTACAAGAAGTGTGTGCCCGCTGGCCAAACAGTGAACGGCAAATTTTACGCAGAAGTGCTCGAACGTTTGAGGATGAGGGTCCGCCGCGTCCGAAGGGAGATTGCCGGTTCCGGGATGCTCCATCATGACAACGCGCCTAGTCACACGTCGCTAACTGTGAGGGAGACACTGGTCAGACACAACGTGGCAACGCTGTTCCAGTCGCTTTATAGTCCAGATGTGGATCCTCCAGACTCAAGAGATCCGAGGAGATAAAATGACATCGTTTCGGAACGATTGAGGCAGTTTCAAAAGGCTTCGACTGGACTGGAAGACTGGAAAAACCGCTGGCAGCGGTGTATTGATGCAGCAGGGTCATATTTTGAAAATTATTAAGTTACTTTACATATTTCTTCGATAAATGTTTTTTATGATCTCGGTCCCGATTTTTATTGGACAAACCCTGTATACGTATCAATATTTTTGAAGTATAATTAGCTCAGCCTTCATTTAGAACAACTAAGTTATTAAACTCCAAGAGATTTGGTACTAAACACCAAATCACTTTTGTTAACTTCTTGACGTATGTTTCGCTAACCAGGTAAACATCATCAAGAGATAATTCAAGCTCAGGAATCTGAAGTCGAGAAGAAAACAAAAGTGATAGTGGTAAATCGCTTTCAATTTATTGCTTATTTATTTATCAAAGGTTCTGATGGAAGAATTGAAGCTAATTTATATTAACTTGTTTTAGTTCCCATTGAGAAAGAGACGGAATTGATGAAAAACAAAGTGGTCTATATAGGAATTTTCATAATACTCCTTGTAACGACGATAATATTCTATTTTAATTTCACGAAGAAAGTTCGATTATTCAAGGAACTAAAAAAATTTCTTCCGTTCCTTCGCCCACCTCCGAATATGACAACGTACACTCAAGAAATGACTCCTAAAATTACGTAAGTCTGTTAAATTTATTATGCATGGTATCTATGATACTTGTTTCCATCGATTTTCTAAATATGTTTCCATTTTTTTTAGTAAAGAATTGATCAATGCACAGTATACACCACTAGAATTTATTCTGGTAAGTCACAATAAATTATAAATACCAATCTTCTGTTTTATATAAAAATGAAATTCAAAATTATTTTGATTAATCCAACTAATTGTAAACTAGGTAAACTGATAAAAATCTCATAATAATCATAGTACCAATTTAGATATCTATGACAGATCTAGAGAAAATTTTGGTAATATTTTTGGTTTTACCAAACACCAGTGCCAACAATCCAACAGAACACAGAACAGGCCAACAATCCGAAATTGTGTAACAAAATAAATATAAAATAACAAAAATAAATACAAAGAGGATTTTTTTTGGAAGAAGTTGTTTGAGGGTAACAACAAATCCTTGAGGGATAAAATAAGTGCTACACACGCAGGTACTATAGCGAAAAACTTAGTATTTATAACAAAAAAAAACGTAAAGTCGTAAATAAAAAACTCGTAACGTTCTAAGGCTTGTCGTCAGCCATGACACCGGGACGAAAGAGAGGGCCCCGTTCACGTTTTGACAGGTTAGTAAAAGCCATTCGGATCACGTGATGCAGTTTTAAGTTGCGCGCTAGAACAAGTTCGCCAAACTTAAATAATCATAATCAATAATCGGCATTTTTTACGTATGTTATTGTGTACGTATATTCACTATATACACGAACAACATGAGGTGTTTAACAACGAGGAATTAGAAAATACTCTTAAATCTTCGCGAAAGGATGACAATGAGGATGAAAGTGAACAAGAATCGCCATCATGGACGTTGACAAAATGTTCTACAATATTTCGAACACAATTCCATTAATGAAACAAAATATAAAAATTACTTGCACTGTAACAAAAGCCATGAAGCCTTTGCAAAATCTATTTACTATTATAATAATTTTGGATATTACAGTTGAATTCAAACGTTCAACTCCCAGTTAAACGTCTTCAAACTATTTTGGTTTTTCAGATCGCTTTTTGTTTTCAACACTGAATTCCTTATTTCTGAAATGTTGGAAACACTCCATCTTATTTATGATTAAACTTGCTTATCACAGGCTGGAGATATACTATAGCAACGGCGTTCTTTATACCAAAATCATTATGAAGTACATGTTGATAAAATAATCTCGTTGAATTTTAAATCGACTAATTTAAACTACTTTTGTTTACAAAAGAATAGCGATGTTATCTGAATTATGTGTAAATATATCATGAATTTAAAGACCAATCACAATCATCTATAAAAATTCCTACATATTAGTTTCAGAAACATGTGTTTGAGAACAGCGGAAGCTAAGTAAGTATTATTTATTTGAATGTGATGATGGATTTACAAAGGTCATTCGAAAATATATCTGCCTAACATAGATAACATAACATAGCAAGTATGACCAAATTACTAGATATTTAAAAAGAAAAACAGAATTTTGCCTACTTGATCGTACTCATTATGAATATACAATAATTAACTGTATTATTAAATACAAGGTAGTTGAACTAGACCATCGTGTCTCAACTTGTATACAAAACATCCTTTTATTAAAGTATTTTTATTTTAAAAACAAGTGTTATAAAATTAAATATTACCAGGTAATAACAACATAATAAAAGTTGTTTGAAATAATAATTTAATGCGACGGTTTATTTTGTTTTTCACTTAAAAGTTTTCTATATGTGGATCATCATTGCAAAGACACATAAGCAAATTATTTTCCAATGATAATGGGCGATCTCTATATTTAGTTTTTAAAGCCACCATAGTCGAGAAGCTTTTTTCGCATTAATAAGAAGTAGCGAAGGCGAACAATGTTTTCAAAGCTTCCGTTACTGGGCTTCCGTATTCACATCATCGTGCAAGCAAAAACTTATCTAAATCTTGGGTTAAAAATTCTAGTTGTAGAGTTTCGTCGGCCGATATTTCAATCCATCTTTTCCACAAATCATCGTTGCTATCTGGAAAATATCCCTCTAATGGTTCCCACTCGTCGTCTTGGACGACAAAAATGTGGGTTGTTGAATTTAAACCTATTCATTGAAGCTGATGAATGCTCGGAATGACCAAACATCGCTACGATCAACAAAATTGTCACAAAAATCTACATTATCACACTAAATTATCGCCGACTAAAAGTACGTAAGCTTGTTGTTATTGCAAACATTTTCTTAGACCGTGTCCATTGCATTTTACACCATGTTTTGTATATGAAAAAGCTTTTCGCTCGATGGGTGCAATGTTTGTTAGCAGTCGATAGAATACGCATTCTAATGAACATTTCCCAGGAGTTAACTTAATTGATACTAGACGATCCATTTGAAAACTTTTATTTCTATAAAAGTTAAACAAGGTCTGGACTTTTTGAAATACATATAAAATGTCTTCTCTAGAAAGATGATATTTAAATATACTAAGAGGTGATTAAGGAATGGGCAGGCCTTTTCGCGGGACGGGTATTCGGTGGTAAGTAATGTGACAAAAATTATTTATAGTTGACCTTTCCAAGTGGCGCCTTGTTAATGTCTGTTATTGAATATGGTGAGTCTGGTGAATATCAACTAAAATCATAAACTGAACTTTTACTAATGTACAGAAAGTACACTAGTAAAAATAATTCATTGACATCTTTATGGGTCATTCTGCTTCGCTTCTTCTATATTCTATAACAACAGATGGACCATTACACACCAGAGATGAAGCAGCGATTAAAATAGTTGGTAAGTTGATAGCAAAAGTGTGTTATTCTTTTTTTCTTTTTGTGATGCCACAGCCCGTTAGCGAGCCTGGACCAACTTCAGCTTTCGTCTTCAACGGGATGGATATATTCAACCAATCCAATTTGAGGCTGTGTACGAGGCATGCTAACAAATAAAGTAACAGGCCTATGAAACAGTATTTGTTAAAGGCCCAGGTTTTCAGGTTGTTTAAGGCATTAAGGCCGAAACACTATTGAAGTAGATCAATCGAACTGGATACAGTAGAAGATTTTCCACTGCAAGAAGTGATGAAAATGTTTACAGATTCCGGGATCTTGTGCGTTCTGATCGTCAGTTGACGATCAGAATGGTCGGGGTAGAGTTGAATTCACACAACTTTCATCTAATTTTGACTAATGAATTAGATATGAAGAAAATCTGCATGAAAATGGTTCCAAAAACCTTTCGAAAGAATAATATGAGGAAAACATATCT
Source organism: Cosmopolites sordidus (assembly GCA_031761425.1). NCBI lineage: Eukaryota > Metazoa > Arthropoda > Insecta > Coleoptera > Curculionidae > Cosmopolites > Cosmopolites sordidus. The sequence continues at coordinate 677,942 of JARFXV010001350.1, read as the reverse complement.
TGGCCTTTTGGGTGCTGCATCACGACTCTGCATCTTACCACTCCACAATTTTAATTAATGAGTTTTTGATAAGTAAAACATTATTGTGGCTCTGCAACCCCCTTATCCACCAAACTTCTTCCTTCTCCCAAGATTGAAAATTCACTTCAAAAGATACAATTTTGGAACTTTGGAGAACAATGCCGTAACTAATCTTCTGAAGGTGATTCCAATATCTGGGTTCCAATATTGTTCTAAAGAGTGGACAAATATTAAGTACTGTGTGGTTCCCTAGGCAACTACCTTGAAGGAGACAATATAGAATTATACTTTCTATTGAAGAAAAAAAAATAACAAATAAGTCTCGTTACTCATTTAATTCGCATCGGGTTTTGTGGCAACAATTGCTTTCCGGGTTGGGCCTGCTAAGCCCACGCCCAAGTAAAAGTGTGTTAAAGACAGCAGTAGCGATTTTAATGGCACACGAAGTAGATGGCCGCATGATGCCCTGGGATACCCTAGGGCCCCGAATTTCACAGCATTCATTATTTTTACCAAAAATTCAGTTTATTTACAAGAAATTAAAACAATTTTATTCTTCACAGTAAAAAATGAAGAGACATCAAAGTGGGACAGAAAAGCGAAAAAAAAAGAAAAACCTGGAAATTGTAGAGAGCTAAAGAAATGCATTACATAAATTATGATCAGTAAATTCAGAGACAGAGTTACCATCAACAGCTGTTTCAGATAAATTGTCCGCGTTCGAAACTTCTGAACCATACATGCCTATAAGTGAAGAGGAGGAAAGGATAGGAAATGATATACGGTTAGAGGCGCATCAGCATCTAAGACTATTTAGCGACTGAACCTACAGCTTAACGTGGGTTCCGAACCACGGTTATCAGCTACCGACAAACCCAGGCCAGCACCCCCTTCAGGCTATCAACCCTTGGTTATGTGCCTACCCATAAGTCTATCAGGAAGCCTACTAACTGGCGAGTGACCAACGTAGAACACTTCTCAGAAGGCATCCGGTCTTACCCAGCCTTTTACCAGCGTAACTGAGGGGTAATTCGTTATCAGATATTACACTCAGCCTAGAAACAATCACAGACATTTAGGTGAGGATATATATGGGCGTGTGTATGTATGTGAGTGATATAGGTGTGTGTGTGTGTGTGTGTGTGGGTGTGTGTGTGTGTGTGTGTGTGCGTGTGCGTGTGCGTGTGCGTGTGCGTGTGCGTGTGCGTGTGCGTGTGCGTGTGCGTGTGCGTGTGCATGTGCGTGTGCGTGTGCGTGTGCGTGTGCGTGTGCGTGTGCGTGTGCGTGTGCGTGTGCGGTGTGCGTGTGCGTGTGCGTGTGCGTGTGCGTGTGCGTGTGCGTGTGGGTGTGTGTGTGTATGTGGGTGTGAGTGTGTGTGTGTGTGTGTGTGTGTAGGGTAGGAAGTAAGACGGACAGAAGAATTAAAGAAAAACACCCTTCCGAACGCTGGAATCGAACCAGCTACCTTTGAATTGCCAGGCAGGCGACTAACCCACCAGACCACCGCAGCCGGCAAAAAGTGAAGAAGAGGAAAAGGAAAAGGAAAAGGAACAAGTTAAGCATCAAGAGGTTGGAAAAGCTACTGATGAAGGGGATTGTGAAGACACAGGCGCAGAAGATAGATATAGTCAAGACAAACTCTTGAATATAGACATCGAAGTAATAATAAATGATATAGCTTTATGAGCAACAATTTTTTCAGATGCTATATTGGCCATATTCTTAAACACAGGCCAAAAATATCACGTATATAGAGAATTTGATAAACAGTGTGTAAAGACAGAGATGAAGCTTATTAAAGAGGACTTTCTTATGATTATTTTTACAGAACCAAATCAAATGGAATTATGGAAAAGAGAACTTGACTGATAATTTCAGAAACAAGAGCTTACTGCCACCTTTTGCAAACTGTTTTCAAAAGCAAAATCTAAATTAATAACTCATTCGCAAAACGGAAGACCAATTACTGTCAGCCATGTGTACTCTGTACAAAAGATCAACCAAATTCAGTAGAATTGATACTCAACTATTACAGGAAAGGAAAAAAAATAATATTACTTATGAAAAATGTTGAAAAGAATCTATCGAGCCTTCAAAGAAATGCCTTGCACATTTCTGAATATTGAAATATTATTGAAGATTTTTCTAATAATTTCTTTATTTAATGCGGAGAAAGATCATGTTCTGTTTTAAAGAGACTAACAAAATATTTAATGGGAGAGAAAGAGGAAAGGAAAGGAGATGATTTACGGTTAGAGGCGCATCAGCATATAAGGCTATTTAGCGACTGGGTACCTACAGCTTAACATAGGTTCTGAACGACGGTCATCAGCTACCGACAAAGCCAGGCCAGCACCCCCCTCAGGCTATCAACCCTTGGTTATGTGCCTACCCATAAGTCTATTAGGAAGCCTACCGGCTGGCGAGTGACCTACGTAGAACACTTCTCATAAGGCCTTACCCAACTTTTAACTGGCGCGACTGAGGGATAATTTATTGTCCAATTTTACACCCTTGCCTAGAAACAATCATAGACATTTAGATGTGAATATGTGTGGGGGCGCATGTGTGTATATATGTGAGTGTATATAAGTGTGTGTATAGGGTAGGAAGTAAGACGGACAGAAGAATTAAAGAAAAACACCGTTCCGGGCGCTGTAATCGAATCAGCTACCTTTGGATTGCCAGGCAGGCGACTAACCCACCGCGGCCGTCTTAATGGGAGAAGAAAGACTAAATAACTTCGGCATTTTGTATATAGAGCATGAAATTTTAAATCATATTGACACTGCCAAAATAATTGATGAGTTTGCAAGAAATAAAGCAAGACGGATATTCATGTACGAGGGTTGATCAAAATACCCGTGTTTAAAATAAAGACGTAATTTTTCTCGCAAATTTATTTCTATTTTTCAACGTAAGAAGTTGTTGTACACCACGCTTAAAATCGTTAAACCAATATCTCACGATTGTCATAGATGGTGAAAGGTCCCCATAGACAGCATCCAACTTCAATTTTATTTCTCCGCATGTTTTTCCATCCAAAAATAAAAAACCAATTACGGATCGATATTGCTCTTTTTCCATTTTATCGAGAAATACAAAACACGAATAATACAACTGGCTGTAAAAAAAAACTAACCTATGAATTTACCTGAAATTTACCATGAGGTCATTTTACAGTCTGCAGTACACGATGGCAATGTCAATTTCACACGTCAACGCCATCTGTTATCAAATACGGATACCTATTGATCAACCCTCGTAAATATATTTATTAAATAAATATATTTAATGTGAAACGGTGCGAGATTTTTCATTATTTTTCTTTTTTGTTAATAAGTTTATAAGAGTCTTCTTACAACTTTTTACCGCTTGGAGCCTCCACTTGACTTGACCCGCCACTGAAAGACAGCAAAATCTGTTGTAAGAAAAGTCATGGCTACAGTTTTCTACATTCATTGTGGTGTAGTGACCACAGACTACCTAGCAAAAGGTAGTACCATCACCGAGGAGTGTTATCCGTCATTACTAGATGAATTGAAGGGTGCTATTCAGAGTAGACGTCCACATCTAGCTAAAAAGAAAGTACTCTATTACTTTGACCTGTGCTTTGAGCTATGTTTTGACCTATGAATATAAATATGACCCTTTAAATATGACCTATGCTTTGAGCTATGTTTTGACCTATGAATATGAATATGATCTACGCTTTGAATATGATCTATGAACCTGATTTGGCTCCAGTGATTATTTTCAATTCTCAGAGCTAAAGAAATGACTCGCTGGATGTAAATGCATTTCAAACGATGATACAGCTGCTTGTTTTTGCAGACTTGGGTTAATTGTATTATAATTGAGGTATTAAAAAGTTGAGACGTCATTATACTAAATGTATTGAATTGCAAGGTGATTATGACGAAAAATAAAAAAACATAGTCCAAAAATTCTTGATTCGAATTTCCTTTGTCAGGCTGAGAACTTTATTGTCAAAGGTGATTATTATTCGAGTAAAAAGTGGAGAGGTCGAGATTATTTTCCTTTTTTCATAAGGATTTTTTTTTTGTTTTTCAGTAATATCATGTATTTTTAATTTCTTTTACGGATGTTTATATTTTTTAAAATTCTTTACATCTCGCGATGCAATTAAGTAAATAAACAGTAAATTTCCTTCGAAGAGAATAACGAAACTCCATAATTAGCTGTTCTAACTAGATAGGGATGTTTGGTTTTTCTTTTGAATTTTAATATATCCCGTCGCGGTGTATGGGTTAAATATTTGATAGCTTTGAACATTTTATTAGTATTAAACTTTTCAGATTTTATATTAAGTTTAGAATAATTGTAAACGTTTAGTTTTTACTTGATGATGGTACTATTTGCTGGTTCTTCAGATTTTAACTGCACTATTAACTGCATTATTGCTTTTTCTTTTTCATTTATTTTAGCATTACGTTCAGCTTGTAGTTTTAATTATTTTTCTTTGATTTCAAGCTTCATTTTTTCCATCTCCAATTCTTCATATTTGTACGATGTAATGGCATAAATTGATTGTGCCTTATCTTCTTTTATTTATTTATTTTTATTTTAGAGACTATTTATTGTCATATTATGTAATTATATTTTCTCCATTTTCATCAGGTACACTGTCTACTGACATCTTATTGCCACTGCTGGTATTTAATTCCATCGCTAAGACCTTGTTGCTGTTTAAAACATAATCAGATTCATTGTCAATAACATTGAAAAATCATGCATAAAAATCACTGGTTATTTTTTTATGCTTTGACTTAAATATGATGTTCTAAATTATAACCAGTTTATTTGTAATATTATATTGATTATTTGGCTACACCAATTACTAATCGAAGTTTTATTTCAACTATTAACACGAATTCAATAAAAAAAAATATTGATAATTAGTCATGGATAATTCATTGTTAATATTAATGCTCATTAATTTATTACGCAGTCATCACTAAATAAAATAATCATTAAAGTACTTACCTCTCACTGTGGGGTTAAGTTCCAATGACCGGTTCTTACAACTTTCATACATATGAGCATACACTTTTTTTTTTAATTACTGATATTGTGCACAATACTGCGCATGCACTGTACAGTGTTTGAAATATAATTAAAAACTAATTATTAAATATTTCCTATAAGAATTAATTCAACCGTTTTTTAATATTTACGTTTTCAAGACACTGGTCAATAAATGGAGCTCAGTCAATCAACAGAATACAAGAAAAAATTTGTTTTGCTGCCTAGGGTTTTAGAACTGATTTTAGTTATATTTGGGGTGGTAAATCTAAATATTAAATCAGTTTTCTCTATCTGCTCTACTTTTTATCTATCAATGTTTTTTTCAATTCAATACGTTCAAGTACGAGTGTACACCTACCAAATCTACACCAAATATCCTTGCTTCTTGTATCTCTGGAATAGCAGAGATAACTGGGTTAGAAAAGACTGGCCTAAGAGAGAAAATATAAACATTGCGGATAATAATGTCATTAACAACCCCTTAGATGAACGAAAGAAAATTATCTTTCCTCCATAGGATATCAAGCTGGGCCTATTGAAGCAGTTTGTAAAGGTTCTTGATATGAATCGATCATGATTTGCATATGTAGGGAAAAAAATGCCTTAGTTGAGTACGAAAAAAAAATAGCAGGTATATTTGACAGTCCACAAATAAGACAACTCATTAAGGACCCTGTCTGCGTAAATTCGATGAATGAGGCTGAGCGAAAAGCTGGACTTCATTTGCTGCAGTTGTCGGAAATTTTCTGGGCAAACGCAAAGATGAAAACTAGGTTGAACTGATAAACAAGATGCTTAACAGTTTCAGATCCCTTGGTTGTAACTCAGCCACTTAGACTGTTTTCCTCAAAATTTAGGAGGCACCAGTGAGGAATAAGGTGAATGATTTAAACTATGGAGGACCACTACCAAGGAATATGGGATACGCACATGATGACAGATTACTGTTGGAGTTTAAAAAGGGACTGTTCCAAAATATATTTAAGAATGTCACGAAAAAGAAGCTTCTGAAGTATTCAGTGATTAGTTGGTTTCACCGATGACTTTTTGCTCTATCTTTGTATGTAATAATATCTGTAGAGTATAATAATAAAAAATTCGTGTTTAGTTTTTCTTATTTGATCTATGGATTTAACGTATATTTCACTAAAATGTTATATCTTAGAAATTTGAGCTTCTAGGGAAAAATTAATACATTCATTCCAGGGCATTCAATTAATACAATAATAAATTAATAATAATGCATTAATACAAAATTAATATTTGAATTAAGGGCATCAAATTCATATGAAATCAGCTCCAAATACTCAGGCACCAAAACAACGGTTGGCCTGTGTAATGATATTTGTTATATAAAAGATTGTCCAAGAAGAGTGACAGAACTTTAAAATAAGAGACAATGATAATTATAAGTATAAGATAAGATAATCCGGTAATTTTTATTTTATCTTGAGAAACAAATAATGACATTATGTTTGAAAATAACGTCGTTCAAATGTCCTCGGTTTCGTCTGGTGAAATGCATTCTGGAGAGCCATTTTTCAATTACTTTTTCACGCATATCGCACAGTATATTTTCAATCATGGCCTGAATGTTTCTCTTAGTCTTCCAGTAGTTTTGGAACATCGGTGGTCGTTGCGGACTCCTAGTCTACCATTAGAGAACGTCGTATTTTTGCTACGTAGTGATTAAGATAGACAATTTTATTATAAAAATGCACCTATTAAATTTAAATTATTGTATTACGTACTTATTTAAGAACATAAAAATATATTCAATACAATGTTTTTTAAAATAACATGCAAAACTTCTGTTACATACATTTAAGAACTAAAGTAAAAAAGAGCATAAAAATAACCAGAAAGTAGTGTAAAAAAGCCATTGTAAAATTAAGTTTCACCATGCTCTGTTTCAAAATTCGCTGGACAAATTAGTGGATCGTGTTCCAAACATACATAAGTGTGACATTTTTTGCAGAAATATCGGATGGGGCGATTTTTTTCCTGTCACATCGACGTCTTTAATTTGCTGGAGGTTTCCGAGGTTGCTCCGAAAGTTCTAGTTCTAGGATCTCCCTAATTCTTAGATTTATCGATCTTGGTATATTCGATACAGTAGAGCGAATTCCTATCTAATCACGTATTAATTCAAATGACAGTTTCCGCATTTCCGTAATTTTTGTTTCTACGCGTTTCGCTTTGTAAATAACTAGACAATTTATACCTGCAAACATTTAACATTGAGTAAAAGATTACCATTGGGCACCTTCGAGTGGCATCTGCACAAATATAAATAGCGCAAAGTTTGTCCATCTTATTTACTCCTCCTTTAGTTCGATTGTAAGTACCTATTATGTTCGGCCTATTTGTTTCACTATCAATAGTGTCATCATGGTGTAAACTTGACATAAGCAAAATATGTTTACTCTTTTTTAAAACATAGTATAAACGCGTGCAATCCTCGTGAAAGACAAACACTGACGACTTTTTAGGCCGATTGACCGGGCGAGTAAATTCATTAGGAAGCTCTGTTTTATTTTCCCTAGCAATTCCTACGAGAATCGTCCTGAAATTCTTCTTTAGGTTTTCTATCAACTTAAAACTGGTAAACCAGTAATCACTAGTTACGTCCCTTCCTGTTATAGGTTCATACTTCCTTTCCACAACAGCATTTGGGGAATTATTTGCCTTCCAAGGACCAGCAGGCTATTTATCAATATATAATTTCCAGTTAGAAGTATAAAAAACTTTGGGGTCACAAAGAGAATACATTTTTGATCCCTATTTGTTCGGTTTATTAGGTATGTATTGACGGAAAACACATCTAATCTTAAATGCTTCTAATTTTTCAACTATTACGTAATCAACGGGTGTAAATGGAGTTTCTAAATGGAGTTTCTCAAAAATCTCTTGAATTTAAAACCGCAAATGTCGCAGTAAGAATCGAAATCTTTGTAGAGACATAGTAAGCCGAAATATCTGGATACCAATGCCATCTACACCCCAAAAATCTTCAGTGTTCAAGTGATTGCTTTTCATTACCCCAACCAAATACAAGAGCCCAAACCATGCTTGAATTTCAACGATATCAATTGTTTTGGCATCACGTTCTGGATATTTATTTGTATTCTCTACAATAATTTGCAGTAACTTTTCTGGAAAGAAATACCGCCGTATTGACAAACGAGTTTTTAGTATTTCAACAATTCCTTTTGTACCAGGTAAATGGGTAACTACATTTTCTTATCGAGTTCTCGCATGTTTTGGAAGACAGTGTTTTCTCCATTTGGTAGTTTGAATTTGACCTATGAAAAATGGACCAACACAGCTTCTTACAAAACACCCAGTTTATTGTCTAAAAAGCCCTATTCACTATGTGTTTCCAGTATATTCAGTTCAATGGCGTCTTCGTCTCTTCATCGCATTCATCAACGGTTAATGCCTCTTCATCAGAGGATTGGAAACATTGTTCCATTAATTTATGTAGCTGTGCTTTTTTTTTATTGGAATTGGATTTAATTGTCATTCTAAAAACATATGTAACAGTGACAACAAAAAATAGCGAAAAGAACATACCTTATCAAAAGATCACAGAAAAATAAATTAATATGTTTTGTTACGTCAGTGTTCGCTGTGGATTCTCAGTTCGCAATCTCGAATTATTCATCAAAGCTAGAGACTACTCGTTGTTTCGCTCACTCACCTACTAACTCTTCACGGAAGTTATTGAGAAGCGCAACACTTGGAATGGAAAAATGGAAATTATTATCGAAACAAAACCGGTGCGGAGCGACAGTCTGCACGCGACTGCTGAAAGGTTAAGGTCAAAAGTTGTTCGGTGTTTATTTCGGTAAACTAGAGATTTAATATAATCCCACAATAAATAATCCGAGGGCGTGAGATCGCATGATCTTAGTGCCCAAGAAATGTTTCTTGCAATAAATCGATTATCTGGCGAGATGTCTGGATCTGACCACATTTATCAGTTCAGGCCAAAGATATTCTGTTAATATTTTCCTATAGCGTTCATCAGTAACAGTAACACAATTTCCATCATTGTCCCTATTATTCCTTTAGTCCAAAAATCCATCATACAGTGACTTTCTGAGGATGAAGATATGACTCCTGAATCACCAGAGGATTTTCATAGGCACAAATCCTTCAGTTATGTTTATTATCAAACCAATTAAGGCAGAAGTGCGCTTCGTCGGAAAAGAACATTTTTCCCCAAAGTGGGAGTTGCCTTCCGAGTTCCAATTCCTACGCCCTGTTGAATCGTGACTCTTTCAAAGGTGAATTGACAAAATGCATTGATACCACACACGAGAGAATGATATTTACATTTCAAACAGCATTACCACTATTTCGTTTCAAAGTGTGGACACTCCTATTGGAAAACTCTTTATTTATTCAGTCTCATTAAAGTCTATACGATTTCTTTTTCAACTAAATCTTCTAAAATATAAGATCTGTATGTTGAATATTCAGAAACTATTTTACTTGGCTTCTTGTTCCTTTGAAGATGGCTACAAGCAAATATATGCCTGTGTAATCTGTTTAAATGTGTACCGGAATCTTTTTATCTGTCGAATTTCTTTACTAAATTCGAAACATACTCAAATAATTAAATTTCTGTGAGAATTTCTTTAAATTATTTCAGATATTCTTGCTAGAACAAAATCATAGTCTAATTATTTTGCTTAATTATTTTTTATTCCTTAATTAACTTAAATCAATCTGGTAGCCGGTACTCTTATTTCTATTATCTATTTTTTTATATAAAACTTAAAATTTATCGGAGGATTTATTTGTTATGTTCCAAAAACAATTTTATTTTTCAATCATTAAAAATAATCCCTTTGTAATCGGTCTGTAGATTGACACGGGTGCTTGTTGATAATTACATTTATCTAATCTTTCAAGTCCACTTTTTTCTATTCTTTTAATTACTTAACAGAATTTATGTCGATATTTTGAATCTAATCTCAATGTCAAATATTGTTATCGTTAATGTAACGTTATTTAGCAACGCTGTTTTGTTGTTGAATTTCAATTTGGTGTGTTTATACTTTTTTAGTAGCAACTGATGCATTCACTTTTATTTAAGAAATATTTAATTGCTTTACAAGAACTTTTGTCGTGAAAACTTACCATAAACATATTTTCCACAAAAGACCAAATAACTTTTCTGCAATTTCTCGACATACTTTTCAGTAATCCTGTAAGCATCATCAGGAAATCATTAAATCTGATTTAGTAATCTTCCTCAAAAAAAAGCGATTTTACGTTTTGTAGTAAATCTCATTTAGTGTATAAATATTCATAAAAATATATTGGTTAGCATGTATGTCTCATATTTTCTGGATGTTTCTGAGTAATAAATGCTTGTCACTTTTTACAGCTCATTAGCTGCTTTGAAAACATAAGTTTAAGTTTATTTCATAAAAATTAGAAGTTTCGAAACTAGACCTGAGAGAAAATACATTAACTTCATTATTAGTATAAAGTTCAGATGATCCTACAAATTCTATAACTGTAGATTGTATATATCCAGAAAGCAAGCAAACTGTCAAGGCATTGTCAATAGTGTAACTAAATATATACTAGTATTGTAACGATTATTTTAGATATTTTCAGCTACTGTTTGGATGTTTGGTTCCCTTCGAATTCTAAGTTCAACTAAAGGTTAGGAAAGTAACCGAATTTAATGCCCTGCAACCTCTGCTTTATATAGGGTGATTTTTTAGTGCGTCCGGACTCTAAATTCAAATAAAACAATAACCAAATTAGATGCCTTGAAACTATTTATTTTATCTGAAAAAAACATTCAATGGCATTAACGTTTGAAAATAATTTCGGACAAAAACCCGCTAAGGCTAGTTCTGACAAAGCGTATTCTCTCAATCCAATTTCCGATCACTTTTTCAAGCAATTCGGGTTTCATGTTCGCAATTGTTCAAGTTATGTTAGTTTCTAAGGCGTCAACAGTTACTGGTTTATCATCATAGACCAAATATTTAACATAACCTCAAAGAAAATAATTTAAAGGCCTTAAATAAATTAACCAATTAACCGGTGGCAAATTAATAGGTCCGTTCCTCGAAATAATTTTCTCACCGAATTGTTCCTGCAATAAATCGTTTTTTGCGTTGGCTATATGTGAAACCATTTTGTTGCAACCACATCCCCTCTAGATCAATACCATTCCAATTAGGAATTAAATAATAATCGATTATCTCCCTCTAATGATCCGTGTTAACGCTAACGTGCTTTCCAGCTTATTTTTTAAAGAATTACGGCCCAATGATGCCACCAACATACAATTCGTACCCCGTACAACCATAATATGCATTTTTCTGGATACAACGGTAATTGTTGGATCATTTACGGAGTATTTTCACTCCAAATGCAGCAATTTTGTTTTTTAACGTAACCATTAAGACAAAAATGAGGTTCATCGCTCAACAAAATTTTGCGATTAAATTCTTGGTCAAGTTACAATTTATTTTGAGCCCATTGGCCGAACGTACGACGCAAAAGATAGTCTTGCGGCTTGAATTCTTGGACACGCTGGATTTTGTAAGGCCTCAGATCAAGGTCTTTACGCAAAAATTTCCTCGTAGTTCTTCTATCTTCAGAAAGCACAATTTTTTCAAATGTGTTAGAAATTTGCTCTGATATTAAACATGATGTTCCATGATGATTTTCCAGATTATATTGAATAATTTTGACCCTTGACGCGCGCAAACTCAGAGTTTGTTTGACAGCGACCCCTATCGGAAGTTCGGACCAGTTATATATTATATACAATTCGTTACATCGTTACATGATGTAACGGTAAAAAATTTTAAAATGTAAAATTCTAAAAATATTTATTAAACTCTTTCGCAACAGAAACTTTGACACGTACAAGGTGATTTGGTCATTTTGAAAAATTGACGGTACTGCCAACTATCAAAAATTAATTGGAGCCTTCGTATATAATTAAAAAAGTGTTCATAAATCGACTGTCAGTAAAGGTATGAGGGAATGTTTTTTCTTTGTAGGACATTTTAAAAAAAGGATATTTAAATACATTTTCTTTACGTTTTATTCTAAATTAAGAACATTTTAGAAAACCCACAGTATTTTTAATGAATTAGTCAAATTTGTAATTAGTTTTATTTGAGAAATTGTTTATTATTTATAAATGCGGAAGTATTTTAATTTGTGGCTTGTGAGGGAATGATTTTCGGGACAGTTTATATATATATATATATATATATATATATATATATATATATATATATATATATATATATATATATATATATATATCATATTTTTTATTTACATATATGCTTAAGAAATTATAATTACCACTAGTAGCCACAATAATAAAATTTGCAAGGAGGAACAATTACCGTTCAGTTAAAACTGAATGGAAAAGAATTTCGGGATTTTATGAGAATAACATATATATATATATATATATATATATATATATATATATATATATATATATATATATATATATATATATATATATATATATATATATATATATAATATAATATAAAACTGTGCTTTCAAAACAAAACAGAAATAATGTTAGCCAAAAGTACAATAACATTCAACTTACGAGAGATCGAGAGAACCAAAAAGGAACACATCAAATTTAAGTGAATCACCGAAAAATAAACAAAACGAACTTATTGCTAACTCAATAATAATATATTTATTTCAGAATCCGCAGAAGTATGACAAATACGAATTTCCCAGAAACAAAATCGTCTGCAAAAATGAAGTTGGTGGAGGTGCTTTTGGAAAAGTTTACAAAGCAGAAGTTTACGAACTCTTTGGTAAACCTGGCTATTCAATTGTAGCAGTAAAGAAACCTATAGGTAAGGACAAATATGCTAAACTGCTAAATAATTATTACAAGAAATTTACTGTTAATATAGTAAAATAATTTAGTATTTGTTAATAAGTAGTCAAGTGTTTTCCAATAAGAGTGTCAGAACTTTGAAACTTAATAGCGTTAACATTGTTTGAAATCTAAATGTCACTCATAGATTGTTGTGTTCACTACATTGTGTCAATTGATCTTGGAAAGAAACATGAGTTAACAGCGCGTATGAATTGGAAGGCGATCCCCGTTTTTTCTGACGGAGTGCACTTCTGGCTTAATTGGTTTGTGAACAAATATAACTGCAGAATTTTAGCAGATTCATTGTCTTTATTCACAGAAAGAGCCACTGTTTCGTATAGTTTTTATGCTGAAGGAGTGATGGGATCTTCGGATGAAATGTTTTCGAAGGAAATGATGGAAATTGTATTATTGTTAATGGTGAACAATATCTGTGGGATGAATTGATAAATATGAATATAAACAATGTTTTGTTTTAACAAGACGGTGCAATTTATCACACATTTCATCAGACTATCATTATATTGCAAGAGAAGTCCCCTAGGCGCTGAACGGTAATGTCTAATTGACCACCAAGATCATGCGATCTCGCACCTTTAGATTATTTTTTGTGGGGTTATGTTAAATCTTTGTCTCAGTCCAGCCGATATCAAAGCAGAGCTAAATTCTACTCTGGGAGAGTCTACTGCTTCGTTTACAACAGTAAAATATTGGGCGACAAGTTTAAACAAGGACGTACGAGCTGCCAAGACGAACATCGCAGTGGTCGACCAAATGAGGTGACCACACCAGAAATGGCGAAGAAAATCCACAAAGTGGTATTGGACCGTTGACTGAAAGTGCGCGAGCTAGCAGACATGGTACGCATTTAAAAAAGTGCTGTACATCGCATATTGACTGAAAATTTGGACATGAAAAAGTTGTGCGCAAGATGGGTTACTCACATTACTCACAATGGATCAAAAACAGCATCGTGAAGATATTTCACTCGAGTGTTTGATGAAGTTTCACAGGAATAAAGCTGACTTTTTGTATCGATTCATAACCAAGGCTGAAACATAGGTACATTATTTCACACCTGCGACGGAGGAACAGTCACAATGGACTGAAAGAGGAGAATCAGCTCCCAAGAATGCGAAGACAGTTCCTCTGCAGGCAAGGTCATGGCGTATGTTTTTTGGGATGCGCGTGGGATAATTTTAATTGATTATTTTTAGAAAGGAAAAATAATCAACGACGAGCATTATGCGAACTTATTACAGCCTTTGAGTGATGAAATCAAGAAAAAACGCGAACGAAGTTTTATTTCATCAAGACAATGCATCAGTTTACACATCCGTAATCGCGAAGTCCAAAATGAATGAGTTAAAGTTTGAATTGCTTCTTCATTTCGAATTACTCGGATTATTTTCTGTTTCCAAACTTGAAAAAATGGTTCGGTGGTACAAGATTTGTCAACAATGAAGAGATGGAGTCTGCGGTTGATGGCTATTTTGAGGAACTCGACGATTCTCACTATAAACTATTTATTATTACACTATTGAGAGAAATAAAAATATTTTTTCCCAAATGGAAAGGAAAGGAAAGGATTTACGGTTAGAGGCGCATCTAAGGCTATTTAGCGACTGGACCTACAGCTTAACGTGGGTTCCGAACCACAGTCATCAGCTACCGACAAACCCAGGCCAGCACCCTCCTCAGGCTAACAACCTTTGGTTATGTATCTACCCATAAGTCTATCAAGAAGCCTACCGACTGGCGAGTGACCAACGCAGAACACTTCTCAGAAGGCATCCGGTTTTACCCAGCCTTTAACTAGCGTGACTGAGGAGTAATTCGTCGTCGGATTTACACTCTTGCCTAGAAACAATCACAGACATTTAGGTGTGGACATGTGTGGGCATGTGTGTGTATGTGAGTTTATATAATTGTATGTGTAGGGTAGAAAATAAGACGGACAGATGAATTAAAGAAAAACACCCATCCGAGCGCTGGAATCGAACCAGCTACCTTTGGATTGCCAGGCTGGCGACTGACCCACCAGACCACCGCGGCCGGCTTTTTCCCAAATGTATTGTGTTTTCTTTGTTAGGTTAGGTTAGCATTTTTGTATTATTCATAATATTAATACTTAATTTAAAAATTTTATTTTATAATCTGGGGAACAAAAAATAAGTCCGATACCTACTACACAATGTATTGCAACAATATTCGGACTAGAATTGTTCAATTTCCCTAATAAATTCTTTTTTATTACATTTTTTTTTTATTTTCATAAGCACACCTATAGCAATATACTTGTCCGAATATTTTTGGGATCTACTTTATATTTGGATCAACCAAAAAATATAGCGAATACAAAAACTGATATGTTTTTGTTTGTTTACATTTATGTGTGTTTGAAGTTTCAAATAAAGCTTGCAAAAAGCACGTATTTTTGCGTTCCCATTTTAAGAAAGAAATATTTCATTTCCAATTCAAGAACAATTACTGCAAAATAAACAGTGTTCTTTAGTTTCTGGACACCCCGCCAGAAAGTTCGTAGGGATTTTCCACTGGTTGCCTTTTAAAGCTTGCAAACAATAATCTGTATTGGAATAGAAATGCCAGTTTAATATTGTTGTACATATTATTGTTTCATGCGAAATTTACAATGTTTACGTTCTAATTCGCCTTGATTTGGCTTTTTTTAGTTATTCGTGTTGATTCAGATTGAATACGTCGGTCGATAATTTGCATTTACATCGCTTTATGCTTTTTTTTCAAGTGGAGGATGAACGCTGTCTAAACAAAAAAAAAGGTTTGTGCCGTTTACGGAGAGCGTCCTGCCAAAAATTAACAATTTTCAATGAGATCGACGGACGTCGAGAGAAGGTATTGACGAATATTTTAGTTCTAAGTCCGAAAATGATAAGCTAATTACTGTAACACGTACAGTTTTTTTGTTACAGGGGGTGGGTGGTGGGGAAAAAAGGAGACTACATATTTTTACAATCTAATATTTATTTAAATTAAACATATAAAACGTGTTAAATCTATTAAGACATTACTGAGGATTCTGTGAATAAAAAATATATTACATGAGATATTGTGTTCTGTAGCATAATCTCTGTTTAAAAACCAGCAGTAGTTGCCCGATATAAATAGATTCCAGGTATCTTCCTTCCATCGTCTGATGTCCTGGTGCAACCTCTCTCCTTGTTCGTCACTTATTGAACCCAAATTTTCCGGAAAAAATCCAAATGGAAGTGTAAAAAATGTATTTTAAGGCCTTGCCACACTCTAGTATTTGATAGATTTTTATCTTTATTGTTTGCCCAGAAATCATTTCATTACATTTACAAAACACTTCCAAGCTGCAAGTTCCTTTTCATTTAATTTTTCTTGAAAACGAAAATTACCTAGAAGCTCCCTTATTTGAGGTCTAATAAATATACCTTTTTTTAGTTTTGTATCACCTAATTGAGGAAATATTTCTTGTAGGTACTTGAAACCATTACCTTCTTTGTCCATGGCTTTTACAAAATTTTTCATTAGTCAAAACTTAATATGGAGAGGCGGACGAAGCATTTTTTTGGGTTAACAAGGGAGGCACATTTTATGTTTCAGTATCAGTATTTTATGTTTCAGTATCAGTATCAAAGTATCAGGTTCAAAAAAAGTTCTATGAGGCCAATCTTGCTTACTCCTATGTAGTTTTGTTGTGCTACAGTCCCATAGACACAGAAAACAGCAATACTTTGTAAAACTCACTTGAAGTTCTAGCAATAAATTTATCACTTTTAAATTCCCACAAATATCCCACTATTTGGTTGCTAAGTTGTCATAGGTTTATTTTAATATCACTGAATGGGTTAAAGGAATAGATGTTTTTGTTTCGATTGTGAAGCAAGACTGCGTTTTACATGTTCCATATTAAGCTCATTCATTAAACCACCAATATAACAACAGATATCTAGCGATCATTTCATTTTATAAAAATTTGAAAATGTTACATTCCGTTTTCGGTAAAGTAAAACACTTTCAGTTTTATCTAACAAGTTCCACTGTTGAAGTCGGGAACCAAGAAGTTCTGTTTTATATTTTAACAATCCCAGTTTAAATACCAAATCATTTAATTCACTCTGCGTTATTAAGCGAGGTTCACTGGTAGTTGTTAAAAATGTTGTTTCACGACTGGTATTCTCAGGAAGTTGTGGATCAGATCCTGATGAACAATTAGAATCACCGGAAAACATGCTGTCTAGGTTTAAAGGCGCAATCGGTAACGGTAGTTCCTGGCTATGACGAACTGGCCTAAGTGCAGAAGGCAAATTTGGATACTGAATTTTGTCCCTTTGCTTTTTTAAAAACAGCAAGCTGCAAATCCACTGCACTAAATTAACGTGACAACTCACTAAGCAAACATGAGGAACCCAACTTTCATCATGATCTCCAATTTTGACACTTAAAATATAAAACATATACTGTTTTGACTTCCTTGCATATAGATTTAGCTTGTGACCTTATATATCGTGCGCATGTATAACAAAACTTATCCGCTGGATTTTTGCAAAATCGACGACTAGAACTTGCAATTTTATATCAAGTCGACTTAAATACTAAATGAGACAGAAACAAGCTAAACTATAGATAACAATAAAACTGCCCTTGAAAGTTCGTAGAATACTGTGGAAATACCCCCTCTACGGCCCTGTGGTAATTCCTACTTCGTTCTGTTCAAAGTTAGGTACAAATAATTCTGTAAAAAAAAGCATTCTCTTTTCAATTCAAAAATCATAAAAATATGCTTACCGGTGTAGTGTGTGCGGCTTGTTGAATCATATATAACAAAACAGCCAAATGCTTGGTTTTAATTTAGATACCAAACTAAAATGGGAAGAACATTTTTAAAAGTAAATTAAATATAAAAATATGTATTGTCTGTTGGCAAGACATTCCCAGCTGTCTATCAAAAATAAATTATTGGTCTACCAGCAAGTACTTAAACCGGTACGGACATACGGCCTTCAGCTATGGGGTTGTACCAAAGAAAACAATTTCAATTGCCTTCAAATATTCCAGAACCGAATGCTAAGGAGTATCGTCAATGTTTTTTGGTATGTTCGAGACGGTATGTTCGGTATGTTCGGTATGTTCGGTATGTTTGGTATGTTCGGGGTTTTTTGTATGTTCTTTATCGTGAACTACAGGTGAGGACAGTTAAAGAAGAAATGACAAAAAATAGCCAGAAATTATAAGGAAAAGCTCCCCAAACACCCAATCGTTGAAGTACTTCAACTCTTAAACAATCAAGACCTAGTGCGATGACTCAAAAGAACCAAACCTTTTGAGTCTGCGTAATAGTGCAGCGATCAGTGAGAAGCAGAGCACAGTGTAGTGTAGCCATATCAGATAAGTCTACACGATATATCAAAAACTAGATTTAGATTTAGACTCAAGTAACTGTAGTAATTTAAGTTATATTTAAAATCTTAAGTGTATTGTTCATTTTCAAAAAAAAACATCTGAAGTAGTAACCTCATTCGGACGATCTGGACGATCTTTATCAAAAATACTTGTACGGCCACGCTTGAATTCTGAGTCTGCATAAACTTCGCTGAACTCAATTTTAATCTCATCATTTGTTTTCTTATTCAAACACATATTTATTTTATAATTGTTCAATATTTAATTTTTCCATTGTTGGAAAATCACAAAAGTTATTCTATTTAAATGGTTGTCATTCACAAATTAAGCAACGCAGCGACTTGACAGTTTGACA
Organism: Cosmopolites sordidus; assembly: GCA_031761425.1. NCBI lineage: Eukaryota > Metazoa > Arthropoda > Insecta > Coleoptera > Curculionidae > Cosmopolites > Cosmopolites sordidus. The sequence goes on along the minus strand of JARFXV010001350.1, from coordinate 659,199 downwards.
GTATTATTGTGAAAGGTTATATTTACGAAAAATATCACTTTATAAATACTAGCAGCGCCATCTCTGGCGTGCACGTACGTCTCGAGATGTTCCTACAAAAATCCATGACCTACATTTCAGAGTGTTTTCACAAGCACCGCATTCTCTGGATTTGGCTCCTAGCGATTACTTAAATTTTCCAAATCTGAAGAAATGACTCACGGGCCAAGATTCACGTCAAATGAAGTGAACACTGAGATAACCACTTCTTATGCAAGGTGGACAAATCACATTATTCTGGGGTATTAAAAAGTTGAACATTGGTTAATAACTATTAAACTGCATAATGATTATGCATGGTTTTCTTTGTTAGGTATATAACTCATAATTATAACTCTGCGGAAGAACAATTCCCTGAGATGGAGCCGGTTTAGTACAATCTAAGGTAAAATTTCTTTGACGGAACATTTAGGAACCGATCTTAATAATATATGTATCCAACTCCTTTGTATATTTAGTCTCATTCTTAATGTCAACAATTATTTTCTTTGTTAGCTTCACAATAAAAATGAGAACAATTCAAGGAATAACTTTATTTAATTACAATATTTGCACTAACTGGAAGTATAAAATTTATTTGATAATGCAATATAATGTCTTTATTATTTATTATATCAATGGCAATTTTCGGTAGTATCCCAGTGTACATTGTTCTGAAATTTAATGAGAATTATTGTTTTAGAAAATGCCCCGCCTGTTGAAGTATCTGACTTTCTATTGGAAATTGACACTATGAAAAAAATAGCCAACGCTGGTGGACACAGAAATGTGATTCAATTTCTAGCTTGCGTTACTATCGATTTTCCATACATTATGATTATGGAGCTGGCATCGTGCGGATCTCTCAAAGGGTATTTAGCCAATTTGCGAAAAGAGTGGGAGAAAAGAAAAAATAAGCGTCGGCAACAACATTTTTTTCCTGAGTAAGTATAGTTATTTTAATAATGAGCATATTTTTAGACTAACGTCATGATTCAGTCAAGGAAGTTTTATGTCTTTATATATATATATATATATATATATATATATATATATATATATATATATATATATATATATATATATATATATATATATATATATATATATGTATATATATGTATATGTTTAATTAAAGTAGCCGATACTTGATGCATATTCATTTTAAATAAATAAGCAAAGATTAATATCAAAAAATTTCAACTATATTTGAAATTGTATGTCTAACAATTGTTTCGACACACAGTGCCTTTTTCAAATACAAACTATGCTAAACTAACAGTGAGAAAAGTAATTATAGCCTAAAGTGTTCATCGACCTAATAATGCCATCACGGGCGTAGCCAGGATTTAGTTTGGGGGGGGGGGGGTTTCGGGGGGTTTAGTTTGAAGTAAATAAAACAACAAAAATATACTTACGCAAATATACGTGCGCAACGTCCCCTAGTTCGGATATATATTCAATTCAAATGTAATAATTTAACTCTCTTCACTCCTCGTATTTTTTCGGTATAATATTAGGTAATATTTGGCGTATTTCGAGGGGTTTGAACCCCCCCCCCCTGGCTACGCCCGTGAATGCAATAAAACATGCTAGTGGGGAAATCCATTTTTTTGTCAACATCTAAGAGGGCAATATAAGAACGGATTCAAGTCTAGCTGGTCATTCAGCAAAATATCCAAATTTTTTTTTTATTAATTTCTAGACTCTCCAAAAGATTTTAGTTTTTGGATTTATTCTCATTATATAACATTATAAAATTATCATTGAAAGAATGCTTTTCCAACATTAAGTGGAACATAATGAGAATTATTTGGTTGTTTAGTAGAACTTCTTTTATGTGCGTTGAGCCTAGTAGCGAAATATCTTCCTGTTTCTCCAATATAGACTTTTGGACACGATCCGCACTCAACTAAATAAATTCTGATTTATACAGTTTATTTGTTTGACTTTTATTGTTTTTAATGAGGCATCCTAGACTATTGTTTGTTTTAAAAGCAATATTTATATTGTTTGTTTTGGATAAATATCTCGGTACTAATTTGGATACTTCTGCATTTTTGATATTATTGACCGTATATATTAAATTAATGATTTTTATTAATTATAACTTTTTATTAATTATTTTATTTATAATATTTGGGTTGTATCCATTATTTACTGCGATCTGTTTGATAATATTCAATTCTTTATTATAATTATCTATTGACATGTAGATATTTAATAATCTATGTATAAAAGAATTAAATGCTGACATCTTTTGTGAATAAGGATAAGGTATGTGAAGGTTTATGAAAAACTGCAAAATCATGTTTATTGTGTTTTCTAGTAATAGTTAAGTATAAAAAGTTAATACTATTATGTTGCTCTTCTTCAACTGTGAATTTAATGTTTTTATGTAAACAATTTATGTGAGTTAATTGATATCAGAACCTGTAAAACAAATTAGAATGTCATCGACATATCTGTACCAGTAAAGTGATGATTTAAACAACTGATGTTGATTTATCTTATTTTCCATAAAAGTTGTCCATAAAAATTTCCGCCAGTAAAGGACTTAAAGGGTTATCACGGTATAAATCAGGAGTTTATTTAATCGAGTACGGGTCGTGTCCAAAAGTTTATGTCGGACAAACAGGAAGATCTTTCTCTATTAGGCTCTACGAACATAAAAGAAATTACATTAAACTATAAAATCATTTTTATTATGTTAACCACTTTATGTTAGATAAGCATACTTTCAATGATGAATTTAAAATGTTACATAATGAGAATAAATCCAAAAAATTAAATCTTTTAGACAGCCTAGAAATTAATAAAAGAAAAAATTTGGATATTTTGTTAAATGACCAGCTAGACTTGAATCGTTCACCGTTATTTAACTTATATTGCCCTGTTAGACGTTAACAAAAAATTTGATTTTCCCAGTATCATGTTTTATGGTATTATTAGGTCGATGGATACTTTGGCCTGTAATTACTTTTCTCACTGTTAGTTTAACATAGTTTTTATTTGAAAAAAGCACTGTGTGTCGAAACAATTATTCATACAATTTCAAATACAGTGGAAATTTTTACATATTAATGTTTTCTTATTTATATTATTTTGTGTTATTCTTGGTGTGATTATAATAAAATTAAATTTCTCTTAACGTACCCAGACATGTAACGAAGAAAAGTAATATATACAGAGTTTGTCCAATATGAATCAGGCTGACGTCATAACAAACATTTATTGAAGCAATATGTAATTTAAAATTTTTCAAAATATGACCCTCCTGCATCAATACACTGCTTCCAGTGGTTTTTCCAGTCTTCATACGCCTCTTGAAAGTCCGCAACTTCAAGGCTATTCAAGCACTCCGTCGAAGCCTTTTGGACTATCTCAATCATCCCGAAACTATGTCCTTTTAGACTCCTGTTGATCCGAGAAAATAAAAAAAGTCTGATGGAGTCACATCTGGACTATAAGGTGGTTGGGGCAGTATTGCCACGTTGTGTTTGGCCAGTATCTCCCTTAAAATTACCGACGTGTGACTAGGCGCGTTGTCATGATGAAGCATCCAGGAATCGGCGGTCTCGTTTCCGACGCGAAAGACCCTCATCCTCAAACGTTCGAACCCGTCTGCGTAAAATGTGCCGTTCACTGTTTGGCCAACGCGTACAAACTCCTTTTGGGCCACACCTTTTGTATCAAAGAACACAATGAGCATCAATTTCGCTCTTGACTTACTCATGCGATCTTTTTTAGTCGAGGAGATGCGTTTGTGTGCCACTCAGAACTTTGCGTTTTAGACTCCGGATCGTACTCAAAGATCCAAGTTTCGTCACCGATTATAACTCTGTTCAGAACATTTGGATCTGTTTCCAAATGTTCCAACAGTTCACGACAAATCATCACACGGTGTTCTTTCTACGTCTGATAAAACTTTCGGCACCGACTTTCGCGCACACCTTTCGCATTTGCAAATCATTGGTTACAATTGAATGCACAGTTAATTTCTGTAAATTCAATTCCTGTTCCACCAAACAAACACTTACCCGATAATCATAGTTCAGAAATGCTCACACTTTGGCTACATTTTTATCGATTCGGGCCCAGATCGGACGTCTAGCGTGTTGTTCGTCTTCAATGTTTGCCCAGCCTTCTATGAATATTTTATGCAATTCAAAACACATGTTTTGGACATGGCTTCGAGCTTGTAAGCCTCATGGATCATGTGAAAAGTTTCTATTGCGGATTTGTTCAATTTCACGCACAATTTAATGGCACATCACTGCTCGATGTTTTCGTTTTTATACGATCTACGCAATCCAAAGTTTCGGAAAAAACTGAGCCAGAAGTCTAATCTGATTTCAACTTTTTGCCCCGACAAATAAACATTCCTTCTTCAGTAGGAAAATGATACAACTGCGAAATATTCAATTAACAGTTTTTACCAGAAATGTTAAAACGAGTGAAATGAGTTGCGACATTAGGGGAATTTTTCGACATAATTTTAAAAAGACTACAAAACGTCTGAGGCCGCTCGTTCTCTGAAGACTCAGATGATTTACGAAGTAGAGGGGGAAGGTGGTGTAATAATCCGCACCGCTCGGAACTGGTTTAAAATATTCCGGGAGGCAGACATTAAGATTGGAAGATTTTGGTGGAATTTTGAAGGAATAATTCACTATAAGTTGCTTCTTGATAGTGGGGCGACATATTGTTCTGGTTTTAAAATATCCAGCTTTGGTCAACCGTAAAAAAGTCTTCGCGAAGCAAGATAACACAAGACCAGATACTTCACGTCTGATCATCTAAAAAATTAACGGATTGGACTTTAAACATCTCCCTCCATAAATAAATGTCAAACGTAGTCAAAAAAGTCTTAGAATTAAGTTAACCAAACCAAAAATACAAAATTTCTATACTTATTTATTTACGCTGGTTTCACATGCAACGATTTTGGACGGACTGTAAAAATACGTCCGTCCAAAATTCCATAAGCGCTGTAAAGCAGCTGTATCAGAATGGACGGCGACGTCTATATATATTCTGAGCTCAAACAACGGGAATAAATCTTTATGTGTGATTTACGCAAGGATAAATTATCGGACGCCTTTTCAACATCCGTCTAAAACCGTTGTGTGTAAAAGAGGCATTAGAAAAAAAAACAACTAGAAGACACATTTTTGTCACTTTGTTTGTATTGTGGATGCAAAGCCCTCAATGTGGAGAATGTATTGGTAACTAGTCAATTTCGTTAGTATTTTAAAGGAAACCAGATAAGATTTATCCCGACTGGCTCCTTAACGCCGGTGTCACACATAACAATATGGGACGGACGGTAAAAAGACGTCCGTTCAAAATTCTATAATCGCTGTGAAGAGGCGATGAGACCTTTCACATAAAACGGTAACAACAATGAACGGAGTTTAACGGCGACCGAGCTCAAACAACGGGAATAAATCTTTATGTGTGATTTACGCAAGGATAAATTATCGGACGCCTTTTCAACATCCGTCTAAAACCGTTGTGTGTAAAAGAGGCATTAGAAAAAAAAACAACTAGAAGACACATTTTTGTCACTTTGTTTGTATTGTGGATGCAAAGCCCTCAATGTGGAGAATGTATTGGTAACTAGTCAATTTCGTTAGTATTTTAAAGGAAACCAGATAAGATTTATCCCGACTGGCTCCTTAACGCCGGTGTCACACATAACAATATGGGACGGACGGTAAAAAGACGTCCGTTCAAAATTCTATAATCGCTGTGAAGAGGCGATGAGACCTTTCACATAAAACGGTAACAACAATGAACGGAGTTTAACGGCGACCGAGCTCAAACAACGGGAATAAATCGGTACGCAATAATAAATTATTGAACGTCTTTTTAACGTCCGTCCAAATCCGTAGTGTGTGAAAGCGGCATTACTCTGATGATAAGCATAAAATTCACTGTCAAAAACAATTCGAAACGCCAAAATATTATTCCTTGGTAAAATTCATTGGACTTTTGAGATAATTACTTATGGGGATACCTTGCGGTATTTCTTCTTATTTTAAGTTATACTTTCAATTAAACATTTTCTTTTGTATCATGAAGAATTAATATCTCAGAATAAATTGTTATGATTCGATAAAAAAAAAATTGCTAATTGTACAAAAAACCGAACTTCCGATACGGGTCACTGTGAAACGAACTGTCCGTTTGCGCAATCACCTAGCAAATCTCTGGCTTAACATAAGAGCAACGCTTGCAAATTATCGAAATTTATTATAAAAATTAGTGTTTTGTATGCCAAACTTATAGAGCGCTTTGTGAATTTTATAGTACATAATTACCCAACCGGGTGATGTATTCGTGAAATTATTGACAACTTCCGTACGGATTTCACGTTGCTCGATATTAAAACAAAAACAAAACAAGACCTGTGGACTTTGTTATTCGACTATGTGGAAAATTTAATCTCGAGGAGATGTAGGAGATCTGAAACATTAATGTTATTATTTTACATAAAATAAATAGTTTCAAGGTATCTAATTTGGTTGTTGTTTTATTTAAATTTAAAGTTAAAGCGGACGCACTCAAAAATCACCCTATAGATATCGCTAATTATATTTCTAAAGAAAATTCGTTTTCTTCTTAAACTCATCCTTGATTGACGAATATACATAATTGGCGATTGAAATTCATTTGAGCCACCAATTACTAATAAGTGCGAAAAGAGGACTAAGCTAAAGATAGAGATTAAGTTTGTTTTCAACAATTTTCCACGCTAACCGAATAGTAATATCCCAATTCAGTCAAAAATATGACAGTCTATAATTAAAGATTTGGTTAATGCAAATAAGCAAATGTTATTTTGCATCTTTATTAATACCTCCCTTAACTTATATATTTTCTCTTTTCCATTTTCTAACTTCGAGAGTCGGTCGAAAAAATCTCGATTTGACAAAGAAAAACACATTTTTGAGAATATTTTTCAATATATAATAAATAAATATACAATAAATAATAAAGAGTGCCACATCAAGAAGCTCATAGATATTTAAATGAAAATGCGACGAAAAGCTCATCATATAACACGAATAAAATGATAACAATAACAACCTAATAGGGTTTAAGTATAGGGTAATAGAAGGGTGTAGCTACTCCCACCTATTTACAGGGATGGTAGCGAACCGCTGAGACATACAGTGTGGTTAGCATTACGTTAGTCGCCGTAAAAGATGCCTCGTCGCAGACAACGAGTGCCGTATGAACAAGTGGCCGAGTTTGAGCGACGTCGTATTTTGGGACTGCGAGAGGGTGATATGTCGTATAGGGACATTGCTGCTCAGTTACATCGCCAGGCCAGTACAATTTTCCATATATGGCGTTAGTTGCAAAAGGAAGCTACCACAAAGTGGCCCGGAGTCTGGTGCTCAACCGCGTAAACTGCAAGGGAAGACAGATTGTTGGTGCAAATGGCTATCGCGGACCCTACATCCAAATTACGTGTTCTTGCGCACACTGTGGGGAGTTGTACTCGATCACCCACTCACTGCCAGTGCTGTTTGACGCTGTCTACTGCGGGAGGGCTTTTGGGCCCGACGCCCATTTTGCCCAGGGTGCCACTGACCCCCACCCACTGCCGATGTCGTCTGGAATGCGCTCAGATGCGACAAAATTGGGACCGGGAATGGAATAGTGTTGTCTTTTCGGATGAGTTTAGGTTCACAGTCCTCATCTATGATCGGACGACGAATATGACGGATATTCGTCTGACGTCATCAGGGTAAACGGGAAGAGAGGTGTATTGTTGTTCGACACTCGGCGCCACAACGTGGAGTAATGGTATGGAGTGCTGTATGTTATGAATCACGAAGCACTCTTATACGCATTCGAGGCACTCTTACTGCTCAACGTTACCTGCCAGAGATTGTAGACGCCAAAGTGCTACTATTTCTTCGGAGGTTGCCAAGAAACACATTTCAACAGGATAACCACGGGCCACACGTAGCTCGAACTGTGATTGACCCCTTTGCTACAAACAATATCCCTATATTACTTTGACCTACCTGTTCACCTGACTTGTCACCAATCCAACATGTGTGGGACATGGTATCCACATCCACCAAGCGACCATCTAGAATTTAATTTGACAATGCCACGCCGGTTTGAGGTAGTTATTCGAACACGAGGGGATTATAAAAGATACCGATTTCCTATTCTATTTATAGGCATACCCCCCTCCCCCCACACAATTGTATAATTTTCCTACCTTTTTATGTACTACTTATTAAATAAATTTCGTTAGCCTTCTCTTCTTTTTTGTTGGTGATTTTTTGAAACTTACAAAACACAAAATAAACGGTTGTCTCAGCTTTGACCTCAATATTTAAAGGGAATGTTCATCTAGCCAGCCATTTCTTTAAGTTTGGAGGAGTAAGTAATCGTTTGGGCTAAATTCGGCAAATACGGCCCATGTGGAAGCGCTTCAATACATAGGACAAAATAATAGTACGATCTATCCTATGTTATGCAAAAGATACCAAAAAAAACTTCTCTGCACTCATGAAATGAATATAAATTTATGTAGATAAAGAACGACTACTTAAAGTGATAAACAAAACTCTCAAGGAGTAATGTAATGTATCAAATATCATTCGCTTCATACAATAACGCAAAAGTAAATGAAAGAGCCACATTCAAAGGTAGAATTAAAAATGGGATAGTTTTTAAATGAAATATTCATTTTTTGAGGGAAAATTTTAGGAAAGATTCATTTCGGCCAATGATTTTGCAACTTTTTATGCATTCAAAAAGTAAATAGTCCTCAGTTTCGGCTATGATCTTGGCATTTGATATGAATTTCTTTCCGACCAACCATTTCTTTAGGTTTAGATTGAAAAAAAAGTCGTAGGAGTCCAAGTCCGAAGAATAGGGTGGATGCGGTATCAATTCGAGGCTAGGTAAGGCCGGATGCCTTCTGAAGGGTTTTCAACGTTGGTCACTCGCCAATCGGTAGGCTCCTCGAGATACTTATGGTTAAGCACAAAGCCAAATGTTGATAGCTCAAGAGAGATGGTTAATTGGTAACTGATAATCGTGGTTCCGAGTCCACGTCGAAGTATGTTCAGTTGGTAAATGTCGTCTTGTGTATTTACTGGTCTCTAATGCAAATAAAGTAACTGTTAAAAATTAAAAATACGGTGAGACTATGAACGGGATTTGAAAAAGGTACAACATCCAGTCGAATGGAATGGAATTTCTTTACAAGAGGTCTCGGGTAGCAAAAGAAAGTCATTAGATTTTTTCGAAAAAAAGAAAGAAAATATAATTATACAGCAGCGTTGGAAACACAAACTGGCAAATCGTATTACACTTAGAAAAAAAAGGTGAAAAGAATAAGAATTAATAATGAAAAAGAAATAATCTAACGATGGCCAAAAAGTGCTTTCGAGTTTTTCTCGTGAAATAAAGGAATATTTTTTATGTAATAAAATAACTTTATTCTGTAACGTACAGGGTTTGGCAGAGAAACTGCCTAACTCAGTATATAATATATATATATATATATATATATATATATATATATATATATATATATATATATATATATATATATATATATATATATATATATATATATATATAGATATGAGCAATGGTTAGTTGCTTGACCGGGAAGAAGCCCCACCCATCCCTTACATTGGAGAGCACATGTTTCGTCTGTTGGTGGTTAGACTCATCAGGGTACCGATATATGCTCATTATGGCGGAAACGCTGGTTGTTTTGAGATGATCCCCATGAGATTGTGGAACTCAACGGTCGGGGGTGTGTAACTCCTGACTACTGTTGTCTCGTTGAACGCAGTCCAAAGAAGTCAAAAAACTCCATTTATAAGCCGTTTATTTTTATATATATATATATATATATATATATATTCCCCTTTGTGGATCAGACCTTGACGTGGTAAATGGGTTTGAGTAGGGCAATGAAGCTTTGAGCTATGCCGTCTGGAGTCTATGCTCCTGGGAGGGTCACCCCTGACGGACAGGTCAAGGCGGAGGCCTCAGACTAACATGATCCAAAATCTGCCAACCCGCATTGGACCAGCGTGGCAGATTACGGTCCATACCTTCAACATGGTATTTCAGTATGTTGAAATATGACAGTACAACCTCAAACACGGCCCTCATTCCCCGGAGGCCAAGGGGCAACTACCTACGGCAGCGGGAAGACCTGCCCCAAGGCAGAGGGTGCTAAGAATCACCGGGTTAGATCAGGCTGCCATTGGACTTTTGACATTGCAACGTTAAATATACGGACTATGAAAACAGAGGCCCGATTGCAAGACCTGTTAATCGAACTTGACAACATACATTGGGATATTATTGGGCTCTGTGAAACACGAAGGAAGGGTGAAGAGTTAATCAAACTGGAACCAACTGGACACGTACTCTACACTCGAGGTACGGAAAATGGCCGTTGTGGCGGAATAGGATTCCTCATCAATCGAAAGCTGAAGGACAGTGTGGTAAAATTTGAAAGTACATCCGACCGATTAGCCCAATGCGTCATTCAGCTGAATAAAAAGTTTAGGCTTCAAATCGTCCAAGCTTATGCACCAACTATAAGCCGTAAAGATGAGGAAATTGAGGAATTTTATGATGATGTGGCCCAGCTTTTATACAAGGAGAAATGTAGGTACAAAATCCTGATGGGTGATTTTAATGCCAGAATTGGAACAACAAGAACAGACGAAAATGCAACTGGCCCATATGGAACTGGTGAGCGAGACAATAGAGGTGACAGATTAGTTGATTTTGCTGAAGGACAAGAACTATATATTATGAATTCATTCTATAAGAAAAATATCAGCAGAAAATGGACATGGAAAAGTCCATCTGGGCTCACAAGCGAAATTGACTACATCATGACCAACGATAAAAGAATATTTACCAATTGTACTGTCCTTAACAATTTTAATGTTGGAAGTGACCACCGAATTGTACGAGCAAGGGTTCGGATTGACTGTCGAAAAGAGCGCGAAAAAATGGTAAGATCAAAGAAGGGCAAGGTGGATTCTGGAAAACTGCTGGAGAGAGGAAGCGATTTTGAGATTGCTTTGTCAAACCGGTTTGCTGCGTTACAAGATCCAGAGGAGGTGGAAATATCAGTTCAATATGAAGAAATCGCCAACAATGTACTTCAAACGGCTGCTTCAATAGCACCAGAAGAAAAATGTCTCAAACAAACAAAAATCTCCAGTGAGACCATTGATTTAATGAAGAAACGGCGAGCAATGAGAAATGCAGGTAGTCCTTTTGGCAGGGTCGAGTACACTGAGCTCTGCAAAACTATAAGAAAACGTATCAGAGAGGACACGCGCCGATTCAATATGCAGCTAGTGCAAAAAACCCTGGAAGAAAACAAAGGAATTAACAAAGCTAAACAGAAGCTGAGAAACAAAAGAACGCAAATATATGCTTTAAAGCGTGAGGATGGCACAGTGTGCAGGACGCGTACCCAAATGTTAGAGATTGTCAGAAGGTTTTATTCCCAGTTATATGAAGATCAGAGCCAGTCAGGGACAGCAATACCCACGGAAGAACAATATATAATACCAGATATCCTAGTGGAGGAAGTAACAAATGCTATAGAATTGATGAAGAACGGCAAGGCTCCAGGAAAGGATAGTGTAACTGTCGAAATGCTAAAAGCTGGTGGTCGGACGTAACATAAAATACTGGCAAAATTATACTCAAAATGCCTCAAAGAACAAAAAGTACCTGACTTATGGAAAAATGCAGAAGTGATCCTTTTACATAAAAAAGGAGCACAGGAAGATTTAAAGAACTACCGTCCAATAAACCTCCTATCAGTGATGTACAAAGTTTTCACTAAGATAATTTCTAAAAGAATATTAAAAAAACTGAATGACGCACAACCAAGAGAACAAGCAGGATTCAGAAGTGGATTCAGTACAATGGATCACATCCAGGTTGTACAGCAGGTCATAGAAAGGCACAACGAATACACCATGCCACTGTGTTTGGCTTTTATCGACTACGAAAAAGCATTTGATTCCATCTCAAAGCATGCGATAATGGATGCACTGCTTAGCCAAGGTGTAGAGAGAGCCTATGTAAACCTATTAGAATCGATATATGATGGAGCTACAGCCACAATTCACCTTGATGATCTTGAAGTGGGAATTAATATAGAACGAGGTGTACGGCAGGGTGACGCAATATCGCCTATTCTTTTCTCGGCTGGCCTTGAAGAAGTATTCCGTAAACTGGATTGGGAACAGGATGGGGTAAAGATCAATGGTGCAAACTTAAACCATCTTAGATTTGCAGATGATATTATTCTCATTTCACAAGACCCAGAGGAGCTGCAAAGACGCATACAAGAACTGCAAAGGGCTGGCGAACCATTTGGCTTGAAAATAAACCTGAAAAAGATTCAGGTTATGTTCAATAACTTCGCTCAGGACAGAAGAATTTCAGTTTTAGGAAGGGATTTAGAGATTGTGGACAGCTTTGTATATCTTGGGCAGAGGATTTCCATGGAGGGGAATACCGCCCGGGAGGTGGAACGGCGTGTTAAATGTGGCTGGCAGGCATTTGGTAGGCTCAACATAGTGTTTAAGAGCAGACTCCCACTTTGCCTGAAAAGAAAAGTATTCGATCAGTGCGTTCTACCCGTTATGACATACGGAAGTGAAACCTGGACACTCACATCGCAATCAATTCAAAAACTTCGGGTGGCACAGAGGGGAATGGAAAGATGTATGCTTGGCATTACAAGACGAGACAGAAAGTCCTGCGCATGGATCAGGGAACAAACAAAAGTCTGTGACATCATTGGAAGAGTAAAATAGTTGAAATGGAGATGGGCAGGCCATATAGCGAGGCGATGGGACGACAGATGGACCAAGGCAATCCTGGAGTGGATACCGCTTGATCGCAAACGTCCGCGAAGAAGACCGAAAGCACGATGGACTGATGACATCGTTAAGTATATTGGACCCGAGTGGCAGAGGAAAGCCCAGGACCGTGAAGGTTGGAAGCATGCTGAAGAGGCCTTCATCCTGCAGTGGATCGATACGGGCTGATGATGATGATATATATATATATATATATATATATATATATATATATATATATATATATATATATATATTAGGAATAGCCATTAATAGGGCAATTAATATTCAATTCAACCAGCAAAAATAATGATGAATCTAATATTGAACTGCAGCATATGCCTGTAACATCTTCCAGCGTTGACTCAACTTCAAAAAAACAAAAGACGCAAGGCCGTTTAGTGAGTACGAAACCAGTGCCGATAAACAAATCGAGACAATTTGATGAACAGTTATTACGTATGATTGTAAAAAATACCACCCATTTAGCGCAGTGGAAGATGTTGAGTTTAAAAAATGTGTTCATATGTTATGTCCCGGATATTCTCTGACTAATATATATATATATATATATAATTTTTTTATTTATTGGGACTTTCGCTCAGTGTAAATAAGTTTTAATTTTTTATTGTTTTATTTACGTTTCGGTTCTACAACGAACCATCATCAAATACTTCTAAAAATACAAACTTACATTTAAAAACCTACCAATATCAATTAAACAATTAATTTTTTGAATTTTTTAACTAATATGTGTCAATATTTTATAAAATTTTTAAATGACATATATGACTTTTGACATATTTAACATTTCTTCCACCTTTTTTGTTTTTCATTATAACCTAATTATTTTGATTTTTTTATGTGGAATGATATTAGATGCAAAAATAAAAAATTATGAAAATTTATTATTTAATAATGTTATTATATATACAACTTATCTGTATCATTTCTGAAATTAATGCTATTATTTGTTTTTTTTATATAAATCATTTCTTTTATATTGTTTTTCAAAATCTAGGATTTTTATGTTGTTAAAATTAAAGTTATGTTCATTGTCTATAGCATGCTTTAAAAGTGCAGTGATGTTTGGTTCTAACTTTCTAATGCTTTTTTTTGTGTTCATTAATTCTGTTTTTTAAATATTGTTTCGTTTGGCCAATATATGAGCTTGGGCAGTTTAGGCAATCAATTTTGTAAATTAAATTTGTTTGTTCCATTTGGGGTGTTTGTGGGTTTAATTTTGTAAATATTTGTTTAGTGTTATTATTGGGTATTTCTGCTATATTTATATTATATGGTTTAAGAACTTTTTTATTTTATTATTTATTTCTGGTATGTATGGTAAAGGTATGTAATTTTCATTTTTAGTTTTATTTGTTATGTTATTATTGTTATATATTCTATGTATTCTATTTTTAATTACCAGTTCGTAAATTTTTTTTGGATACTTATTATCTTCTAGTGTTTGTTTGATTTTATTTATATATTTTGGTCTATTGTTTGGATTAGTTAAAATAACAGCTCTATCAATTAAAGAATTAATAACACTTTTTTTATATTTATTTGGTGTATAAGATTTAAAATTAAGATATCTTCCAGAACATACTGGTTTTGTATACCAATTTGTTTTGATATTGCCATCCTTCATAGGTGATTGTCATAGGTGATGTTAATATCCAAAAAATTTATTGTTTTATTTTTTTCTTCTTTATGAGTAAATTTTAATTTGTTATGAAATATATTGAATTTGTTTAAGGTATATTGAATTTTATTTTTAGGTATGCATAATATACAATCATCTACAAATCTTTTATAAAAATAAGGTTTAAAATCGAGAATATCAATAACTTTTGTTTCAAGATATTCCATAACTAGATTAGCAATAGTTGCTGAAATTGGTGAGCCCATTGCTACACCATAAATTTGGGAATAAAATTGGTTATCATATTTAAAAAATGTATATTCTAGACATATTTTTGTAGCTTCAATAAATTCGTTTTCAGGGATGGTTGTAAATGTTTCAATTATTTCCCATTTTTCTTTAATACTATTAATGGCCAATTCAATTGGAATGTTTGTATATAAGGAGACAACATCAAATGATACTAGTCTGTGATTTTTCTGGATTTTTTTTTGTTTTTTATGTAATTATGAAATTCCCATGAGTCTTTAATGTGATATTCATTTTTACCTTTTTTATTATTTATTAGCATTTTATCAAACATAGTAGGCATATATAAATTTAAAAAAAATAAAAAATTTATTATCAAAATCATAGTTCGGTGCGCCAAACTTAAAGAACACTTCGTGAATTTTATGGTGCACATAATCGCTCAACCGAGTGATGTATTCGCCGAATTCTTGACACATTCTGAACGCATTTCACACTGCTCGGTATTAAAACAAAAACAAGTCAAAAACTGTGCATTCCGAAGAAAATATCGCCGTTGTTGCTGACAGTGTTGATCCAGATTCAAAATTTCCAATTCGTCGCTTTTAGCAGGAAGTTGGGCTTTATTATTCGACGACGTGGAAAATTTTGCCTAAAAATCTTGGTGTGGGGCCTTACAAGATCCACAAGATACAAACATATTGGACCCGAGTGGCGGAGGAAAGCTCAGGACCGTGAAAGTTGGAATCATGTTGATCGTCACAGGCTGATGATGATGATGATGATGATGATCATGATGAATTGGAGTGAAGCGAACAACATTTTAAAAATCCCAAATAAGATATATCATTATTTCTTTTAGCAATGAAAATTAGCCTAGAAAGTCTAGACAAAAAACACGCTAATTTAGATATCGACGGAAAAGTTCAAAATCAATATCCGTTATATTTTGTTTCACCTCCTTACCTCCAGTCACCTGTACCTACATATTTTAAATAACAACCCCGAACTTGTAATATATCATTTTAAAGGTCTTGAAAATCCTAATTAAACTGCATTCACAAAACTCAAATCGGTTGATTCGTTCTCGTAGTAGAGGGAAAAGTAATAGTATATTACTATCGATGACTATAAGTATTTTATGTGCGAGTGATTTTTGTTTAACTAAAACCTTAACTAATATATATATATATATATATATATATATATATATATATATATATATATATATATATATATATATATATATATATATATATATATATATATATATATATATATATATATATATATATATATATATATATATATATATATATATATATATATATATATATATATACATATCATTTTAAAGGTCTTGAAAATCAGAATTAAATTGCGTTTATAAAACTGAAGTCGGTTGATTCTCGTAATAGAGGGATAAAAAATAAGAATAAATTTTTAAAAAGTATTTAACAGAATCGCAACATTGTGTTTACAATGTATTTATTTTTTTACGCACACCATTTTTCTTTTCCTAATATAAAAAGTAAGGTAAGAGACTTTTTATTTTAACTGCTCATTCATATGTGTTTTAGTGCACAGTTTGTTCCTCATTGCAGCTAAAATTAAAAACATTTTTATCAGAAGTGCCGATTTTCAACTGTTTGTCAGGTAGTGTCAGTTGCAGTGACAGAATTTGACGATGTATACAGTTACAAGAGAAAATTGTAAATTACTTTAATTTATGGTGCCGAAGAAAGGTGTGCTCGCAAAACAGCCCGAATTTTTAATGAAAGGCATCCGTACAAAAATATAGAACATCAATACGAAATAAAACTTGTTAAAATTTGAAGAGACTGGGTCCAGGTGTAACAAAGTGAATAAGCAGCCAAGAGCTCTTAATGAACCCACACATATTGAAATTTCGCTGTTGACCCAACCAGCTCAAGTCCAAAAAGTCGCAAAGTTAACAAATACTTCCATTGGTTTCATACACAAAATTTTAAAACAGTACAGATTCTTTCTTTACAAATTTAATATTCTTCAGCAGCTCAGCGAAGATGAAGCAACATTTTTCCTTAATGACCCACACTAAACATTACATGTTTAACAATGGCTAGATTAAAGGTTCCCTGACAAATGGATAGGCAGAACAAGCGAAGTAAAATGACCGTGAGATCTCCAGATATAACCCCAATGGATTTCTTTATTTGTGGTTATCTAAAGACGGTTGTGTTCAAAACTCCGCCGCAGGATATTTAAGACCTAAGAAATAGAATTACGCGTACATGCAGGTTTATTAATAAGGACATCTTTCAAAATTTTCGAAAATAATTCGAGAACAGATTATGCTACTATTTAACTAACAGTGTTTGACATTTTGAGCACTTAATAAAGTAAATTTTAAATTCGTGTTTTTAAAAATACATTTATTTCATTACTCTATTATTGTGTTTTAGTTAAACAAAAATGACACGCACGTAAAATGCTTATAGTCATCGATAGTAATCTACTATTACTTTTCCCTCTACTACGAGAACGAATCAACCGATTTCAATTTTGTGAATGCAGTTTAATTAGGATTTTCAAGACCTTTAAAATGATATATTACAAGTTGGGGGTTGTTATTTAAAATTTGTAGGTACAGGTGACTGGAGGTAAGGAGGTGAAACAAAATATAACGGACATTGATTTTAAACTTTTCCCTCGATATCTAAATTAACGTGTTTTTTGTCTAGACCTTCTAGAGTAATTTTCATTGCTAAAAGAAATAGTGCTATATCTCATTTGGTATTTTTAAAATGTTGTTCGCTTCACTCCAATTCATCACCATCATCATCATCAGCCCGTGACGATCAGCATGCTTCCAACTTTCACGATCCTGAGCTTTCCTCCGCCACTCGGGTCCAATATATTTGAATCTTGTGGATCTTGTAAGGCACCACACGCAAGATTTTTAGGCAACATTTTCCACGTAGTCGAATAATAAAGCCCAACTCCCTGCTAAGAGCGACAAATTGGAAATTTTGAATCTGGATCAACACTGTCAGCAACAACGGCAACATTTTCTTCGGAATGCTCAGTTTTTGACTTGTTTTTGTTTTAATACCGAGCAGTGTGAAACGCGTTTAGAATGTGTCATGAATTCGGCGAATGCATCACTCGGTTGGGCGATTATGTGCACCATAAAATTCACGAAGTGTTCTTTAAGTTTGGCGCACCGAACAATGATTTTGATAATAAATTTTTATTTTTTTTTTAAATTTTAAAACAAAACAAAAAAAAAATTTAAACCCTAAAGAAAATCAGAAAAGTTGTACAATTCTTTAAAAGAAGCTCACAACGCCAAACTAGATGAAATGAAATGTTTATAATATGCATATATATATATATATATATATATATATATATATATATATATATATATATATATATATATATATATATATATATATATATATATATATATAGTATGTATAGTATATAGTTTGGCGTTGTGAGCTTCTTTTAAAGAATTGTACAACTTTTCTGATTTTGTTTAGGGTAGATTCAATTTATTGAAGTCCTTTTTGTACAATAATATTGATAGTATGTGCAAAACAACCCAACTGTCGCCAATTCGCTAGCCTCATAGCTACGAAGATATTATGTGCATTATCACTAACTTTTCCTACAACTTTATTGCGAATTTTCCACTCACTAATTTTTTCTTGTAAAAATACACAAATATTTTCACCTGTGTATCGTTCTTTGTAAGCTACACAGTCTAATGAATTTGAGCGCAGTTTCAATTCCTTATTATCACTAATCATCTAGCCAATGCGCAGTTATTGCTGCAAAATTTTCATTCGTTACAGATGTCCAGTTATCTGTAGTAAAACATACTGCTGATATTCTATTCATTTTCTCTTTAACCTCCTCTTTAATTTTGTTTTATGTTCGCGATAGCAAACTATCTAATATCGTTTTACAATTAGGCAGAGAATATGCGGGGCATAACATATTAACACATTTTTTAAACTCAACATCTTCCACTTCACTAAATGGGTGGTATTTTTTACAATCATACGTAATAACTGTTCATCAAATTGTCTCGATTTGTTTATCGGCACTGGCTTTGTACTCACTAAAAAATCGTCCATACGGCCTTGCGTCTTTTGTTTTTTTGGAGTTGAGTCAACGCTGGAAGATGTTCCAGGCAAATGCTGCAGTACAATATTAGATTCATCATTATTTTTGCTGGTTGAATTGAATATTAATTGCCCTATTAATAGATATTCCTAAAATAAAATCGATGGTGAATTTCCGCTTTAATATACAGTAATAATAATAACATTCCTGGGTGTTTTGTGCGTATATGCCCTGTTTGATTTCCTGTAGATCCTTTTGAAATATTTATAAAATTCTAACATTAATTGCACTTTGCTTTATCCGTCTCTTCGTCAAAATCATAATGATTCCATATTTCACTTTTTTCTATAAGCCATCATGATTTATTTAAGTAAATCGCATGTGATTTGAAATATATCTATCGTCTATTTTAAATTATTTAGTAATCTCCGTCTGACGAAAGAACCACTCTCAAAGTAAGTCGAGAAATAACTGAAAACACTAATAAAGAAATCATTCCTAATGCACGCGCATATTTGTTTATACAAACGCTTTTTTATATATGTTTACTACTTCGAAAAGACATTCAAATAAATTGTTCGTAACGCATACATCTGAAAACCCATACAAAGGAATCGTTCCTAATGCATACGCATATTTATTTATAAAAACGCATTTTATTTATGTCTACTATTTCGAAAACACATACAAATACATTTTTCGGAATGCATAGGCATATCTGTTTACACAAACGCATTTTTATTTATGCCTACTTAGTAAACTGCAACGATGAAAAAGAATTTCTATAACTACAATAAAAAGTGAATTATTGCTTTTTGATGTCAATGATATTCCGAGGCTTTTTAATAATTCGTACGAAAAATAATACATATACGCATGTTGATATTCTCAGAAATTAAAATGTTATGCTATATACTATATACTACTGCCGATCGTCAAATATTTGTTTATCTGACTATGCAACCAGATATGCGAGAAAAGATTTAGTGAGATCCGAGAATCGGTTCAGGGATCCGAATTTCCCATCACAACTTGTGTTTCAACGCGAGGCACTGACGAGTCTGCACGTTAGACCAAGTTTCCCGATGGTTGGCGAACCCACCGGAGTGCCGAAGCGCGCGCGAAAAAGCATAGGTTCCGTCCAACCGCCATCGCTCGCATTACTCGACCACCCTCATTACCCCACGCTCCCCTATATCGGAAAAATAACGGAACTTTTTTAATTTAATGAAAACTAATAGCAACATCTAGTAAAACAATATATAATATATTTTGAATAAAAAGAAATAATTTTGCCCAAATAACTAATTGTTTTTTATATAGTTCTGTTATTTTTCCGAGATACTATGTATGCTTGTACACATATATCGGGTTGTATACGTAAAATTCTGTGACCTACGCTTGGAAGTACTTCCACATGCACCGTATTTACTCAATTTGACTGCCATAGATTACTTCATTTTCTCAAACCTAAAGAAAAGACTATCTGTACGAAGATTCACTTCAAATGATAAACTCAAAACTAGGACCAACGCTTGTTTTACAGAGTAGAATAAACCGCATTATATTAACGATATTAAAAAGTTGGTATATTGTTGGTCTAAATGTATTGATTTGCAAGATGATTACGTTGAAAAATCGATAAATATTCAATAAACTGATATCCTCTATGCATTATGCTTTATATTTAAAAGAGCATACATAAAAAGCAGTAAAAATTAATAATTATTTTTTAATAAATAAAAAATGCTTTATATAAGTTTCTATGAAAAATATTTTATGAAAATACCAATATTTATACTTAGTAAAAAGTTTAATATCAGTTTGATAAACAGTTTTTCCCTTAACTCAGTAATACAAGTTTAGATTTAATTGAAATTGATTTTATTTTCTCCTTGTTTATTTTATTTTCGTTAACTTTTATTATTTTTTCTAGTAACATGGATATTGAAAGTTATTTGTCATCAAATAATCCTCTCAATCAGGCAACAGCAGAACCAACAGAAAGGCTGAAATACTCTGACTTAATATTTGAGTAAGTTAATAAACAGTTTCGATCAAAAAGTTTAGGACTACTTTAAGTAATAATTTAATTATAAAACTATAATGGACTATAGTACAGTTAGCGTATTTCAACAAGAACTTTTTTTTGTTGATATTTAATAAAACACTGTTAACTTTATCTTTCATTCAATTAGACGTTAGTATAGTTGCTATTTATGCTTTGAAAATAATATACAGTGAGGGAAAATAGTATTTAAACAAACCCATTTTTCTCAATTTCTTGTATTTTAACACTTTAATTTTTTTTTCGTTAAATTATTTTAATATGAAGTACTAATAAGTAACTAATTATAAATAAAATGTTATCACAATTCATGTTGAATATTGAAAAGTTGAATAAATTATTGTTCATGAGATAACAATTTTCAAAGAAAAAAATATATGAACATATAAAGAAGATTTATATCTATTAGCAAATTATTCTAACTATTATAATTTTAGTTTAATACATTTGTTTTGTTTATTAAATTTTTATTATATGTGTATAAATGTCTATACGGGAAAAATGTAAATAATTTTATTATTATGAATGAATAAGTGTATGGATATATGGATGTATGTTTTGAATCAGGCGGCACAACACACGTTTCCCCCTCCCGCTTCGCTCCTTTTCGGCTTACGACATACTCGGACATGTGAAGCGTGGACTCGGCGAAAGTTCACAAATTGTTTTGTTTATTATATCATTTAAAAACAGCTATGTCATCTAAAAGAAGTAAAATTGATTCTTCTACATCGAATAAGAAAAGAAAAACATTATCTTTGGAATGTAAAAAAATTAAGCTGTGAAAAATGCTCAATTTTGAATTCAAGCATCATTCGTAAACGTCATGGTATTATCGCTGGTATTATCGCAGCAACTGATTCGTGTTAGTAAACCTCTGAAGGTAAAAACGTCTTATATTGATTAGAGAAAAAGGTAAGTTACTTTGTTTGCTGACAAGTTACGGCCACATTCAGCAAAAAGGACTCTGAAAACGATCACCGAATCGGGCATGGAGATTTTTTCGCACCCGGTGTATTTTCCAGACTTTGCTTCTTTGGATTTTTATCCCCTCCGGGTTTTTCATTATCACCTGGTTGACAACCGCTTCACATTTCTTGAGGTAAAGAGAATTTCTCTTAAGATGAAAATTTTTGAATTTTAAAATCACCGATAAAAAATGTTAACAATTACAAAAGACGCTATAATTCCTAACTTAACAAGGGAAGTGATGTCAAGGTCACACAGTCACATTAACTTTAAAACTAATTGGTTGTGTGGTTAGCTAAAGCGCTCTAATTTTTAAAACAAAAGTCACGTTACTTTTTGATCCCAGTAATTTATAAACTTTTAGTCAGCAGAATTGATTCATTCGGATCGTAGATATAAGAAAACATGTTTATGTTTCACCTCAATGTACTATTTTCTCTCTTAGGGGCAAAGATGAAACTGGAAGTTCTGGAACTGAGTCCTACATCATGCCAGATACGCCAAAATCCATTCCAAGTAGCCCTGAGTCACCAAATGGTATTTCAATTCGACCCCATATAAGAAAAAAACCTTCAAATCTACCCAAGACGAAGAATTCGAGAAATTCCCGATTATCTGTTTCTGATCGAACTTCGCCAGTTACACCAGGATCAATTTCTAGCGGATTACCATCAGGGACAGAAAGTAAAGGACAAAGATATAAGAAAAATATTTTTGTAGATCATTAAAGATTATATTTTTACATTTTTAGCGGTAATAACATTATTGGATTCCCCATTTACTCCACTGATAAATATCAGAGAAGAAGAAGATGAACATGTACGACCCGTGTTGGACAGTGACGAACTCCAAAGTTTCTCGTTGCAAATTGCCAATGGTATGGCGTATTTGGAAAACTTGAATATTACACATCGGTAATTATCTATTACAAATCTATTTTTCTATATCTATATACACATACAAGCAGTGGCGGTTGGTCCATATGGGCACGTGGGCACGTGCCCCACCTAAAAAAATAAAAAAATGAAATGAAAATTTGATGTCTGACAGTTACACTCGTATTTCTACACAGCAATGTGTGTGTATAATACAAAGAAATGTAAATTTTTTTGTTGCGACGCATATTTATTGCCCCACCTGTTTTTTCACCCACGAACCGCCGCTGCATACAAAAAAAGTCTATGGATTTTTTATAAATGTTGATATTTTATTCATAACAGTATATTTTGAAAAATATTTTTATATGGAATTATTTTTATGGTTTAATAATGTAATAAAATAAAGTATTTTTTTAATAATTAAAAAGGGTTAAAAAAGCAAAACATCAAACACGTTTTAATACAGAGTATGACCTTTACGGTGGTTAATAACAGCTCTACACCTTTTGACATCTTGGAAGCCGACATAACTCGGACAATTGCGAACATAAGACACCAATTGCTTGAAAATGTGGTCGAAAATTGGATTGGTAGAATGCGCTTTGTCAGAAGTAGCCACGGCGGACATTTGTCCGAAATTGTTTTCAATCATTAATGCCAATAAATGTTATTTCACATAAAATAAATAGTTTCAAGGCATCTGATTTGATTGTTATTTTATTTAAATTTAAAATCCGAACGCACTAAAAAAATCATCCTAGATATCCTATCGACAGCCAGTATAATGATAAAAGCAATTAAGCTTACACAATAATGGACGATCACAGTAAATAATAGTCATTAAATATAATATTTGCCAGAAGTTCTTGTTGTTTACCTACATTAGGAGCGTAATATAGTGCCTCGTTAATGTTAAAAATATAATATAAGGTCAATCGGAAAGTAATATGGTTGTTTTCCTAAATTGAAGCAAAATAATTTAGTAATATTATTTTATTACTAATCAATAATACAAACATGCCTTTTATATTAAGTAGCGACAAATGTCGATAACCAAACCGTGGTTTACAACTTCTAATTATTCACAATAGATGTCTAGAGTAGAGATGTCGAGAGTAATAGATCGGCCTGGTTCAAACACGCCATAGTGAATTATATCCCAACTTTAACTACATTAACTACAAAGAAGCACCTTTTTGGGGTTATTCTTCTTCCATTGAAACCTTGGTGTAAAACACTAAACTCTAAGAGATTCACCACTAAAAACCAAATAAATTTTTAAGAAACTGTATTTTTAACAGTCCGAATCAATTTCGAGCAAATATTTGCCGCAGCTACTTCTGAGAAAGCGCATTCAGTTAACCAATTTCCGACAACTTTTTCAAGCAATTGGGTCTTATGTCCGCAATTGTCCGAGTTATGTTCGCTTCCAAGGCGTCAATAGTTGCTGGTTTATCAGCATAGACCAAATATTTAGCATAACCCCAAAGAAAGTTATCTAATGGCGTTAAATCGCATGTCCTTGATGGCCAATTGACAGGTCTGTTCCTCGAAATAATTTCTCTCTGAATTATTCCCTCAATAAATCGATTGTTGCACTGGCTGTATAACATGTGGAGCCGTCCTGTTGGAACTACATCTTCTCCACCTCAATATCATTCAAATTTGGAATTAAATAATTATTGATCATCGCTCTGGAATGATCCCCATTAACCGTAACTTGCTTTTCAGCTTGATTTTTAAAGAAATATAGTCCAA
Organism: Cosmopolites sordidus; assembly: GCA_031761425.1. Classification (NCBI taxonomy): domain Eukaryota; kingdom Metazoa; phylum Arthropoda; class Insecta; order Coleoptera; family Curculionidae; genus Cosmopolites; species Cosmopolites sordidus. The sequence goes on along the minus strand of JARFXV010001350.1, from coordinate 634,593 downwards.
TGATGCCCCGGCGTACAATCCGCACCATACGGTGCATTTTTCTAGATACACCGGTAATTGTTGAATCATTTTCGGATTATTTTCACTCCAAATACTGCAATTTTGTTTATTAACCTTATCATTTAGCCAAAATTGAGCTGCATCGCTGAACCAAATTTTGCGGTTAAATTTTGTGTAAAGTTTCATTCACCGAAAGTACGAGGTCTTGCGGTTTGAGTTCTTGAACAAGCTGAATCTTGTAAGGCACCTGACCAAGATTTTTACGTAAAATTTTCCACGTAATCGAACGATAAAATCCAACTTCGTGCGAACGGCGACAAATTAATAATTTTGGTTGTTCATCATTACTACCAGCAACAGCAGTGATATTTTCTTTGCAACGCACAGTTTCTTGTCTTGTTTTTGTTTTAATATCGAGCAGAGTGAAAGTTGTTCGGAATTTGTCGATAATTCGGTGAATATATCGCTCGGTTTGGCGATTATGTGCATCATAAAATTTATAGTGCTCTATAAGTTTGGCGAACAGAACACTAATTTTGATAATAATTTTCGACAGTTTGTAAGCGTAACTCTGATGTTGCACGTTCCATGACAATTTGCCACACTATACTGCATAATATTGATACTACAAGCGCGCAAACTCACAGTTCGTTTTACACAGACCCCCATCGGGAGGAAGACACTAAAAAATCACCCATTACATGAAAAAACTTTGAAGAAAAGATATATATGGAGGAATTCAAAGGAACTTAACAACACTCCTAAATAGCTTCTATATGACCCTAAAGACTTTTTCACAGAACTCCGAGAATAATATCAAACAATGCTAGAAACCATACTATATGTTTAGAACGATCATCTAAATCAAATGAAACTTGAATCTCGAAAATAAAAGTAATAAAAAGTAAATAAAATAATATTTCTATATCGAACAAACAAAAAAACACACCGTTGAAAATTTATAATGTTCATAATGTATACTATGATATTTAATGAAAGGAACGGCGTACAAATACGTGTAATTTAATGTAGAATAGAAAGAAATATGTTAAAGATAGGCCGGTGAGATCGAATCATAAACGAGAATATCAGAAATTTAATTTTTTTTGAAATTGAAATTTAAAACGGATCTAGAAGGATCACGTAGCAAGAAAACCAATTGAAGAATGGCCAACCGGTATATTCCACGAGCACCCAAAAAATTATAAAAAGAAATTTGTATAGACTGCACAAGAAATAGTCTGACTATTTGAGAGTCATGGTCGGGAGACAATGACATCGATCAGCCATAGAAGTAACCATCTGAAGAAGATTAGAGTCGGCTTAGCTTAAGTCTATCAGTAAACATGTATTATCTGATAAAGAAGAAGGAGAAGTAGAGTAAGAAGAAGGAAAATAAGTTCAAATTAAAAAATATTTATGAGGAAAATACAATGAGGTATAAAAAACAACTAGAATCGGAGTCAATTTCATTCTATAAAATTAATAAATCGAAGAATAAAATAAAAATGCACGTCTCAACTTATACCTTATTGAACAAGTATTTTTTATTAATGAGCAATCTAAATATATAATTGATTCATTAGTGAAAATGTTTCATTTTCAGTGATTTGGCAGCCAGAAATATATTGATGAATGAAAACAAAGTATTGAAAATATCAGATTTTGGTATGGCTCGAGCAGGAATTTACGTCAGTACTGCCCAGAAACGCCAACCATTGAGGTGGATGGCTCCAGAAGCCATCGAAAATCGATGTTGTAATAACAAGACGGACGTATGGTCATTTGGTGTAGTTTTATGGGAAATAGCAAGTTTGGGTAAGTTATATTAATTTGTGTAGCTATATTGATGCTATGTGAAAGCTTATGATCAAGCAATCCATTTCAATTCCTTCACCTTTGCAATCATGTCACATACTTTCTTCTGTTCTCTGATCCATGTGCAGATCTTTCTGTCCCGCTTTGAAATACCATGCATACAGCTTTCTATTCCCCTCTGTGCTTCCCGAAGCATTTGAATTGATTGTGATGTGAGTGTCCATGTTTCACTTCCGTTTGTCAGAACAGGCAACACGCACTGATCAAAAACTTTTGTCTTCAGGCAAAGTGGGAGTTTCTTCTTAAACACTATGTTGAGCCTGCCAAATACCTGCCAGCCACACTTAACGTGCCGTTCCACTTCACAGACGGTATCACCCTCCATTGAAATCCTTTGCCCAAGATATATGAAGTGGTCCACCATCTTTAAATCGCTTCCTAAAATAGATGTTATTCTGTTTTCAGCAAATTTGTTGAACATAACCTGACTCTTCTTCAGGTTTATTTTCAAGCCAAATGGTTCTCCCGCCCTTTACAGCTCTTGTATGTGTTTTTATAGTTCATCCGGATCTTGTGACAGGAGAACGATATCATCTGCAAATCTAAAGTGATTTAATTATGCACCATTTATTTTTATTCCATCCTGTTTCCAATTTAGATTACGGAATACCTGTTCAAGGCAGGTTGAGAAAAGAACAGGCGATATTGAGTCACTCTGCCGTACACCCCCTACTATATTGATTTTAACTTCAAGATCATCCATGTGAACTGTCGCTGTAGTTTCATCATACATGGATCTAAGTAGATTTACATAAGCTCTTGATTAAACAATGCATCCATTATGGCTTGCTTTATTGAGTCAAATGCCTTTTCATAGTTAATATAAACCAAGCACAGTGGCATGGTGTTTTAATTGTGCCTTTCTATGGCCTGTTGGACCACCTGGATATGATCCATTGTACTGAATCGACTTCTGAATTCTGCTTGTTCCTCTTGGCTGTGCGTCATTCAGTGTTCTCAATATTCTTCTAGATATTATCTTGGTGAAAACTTTGTACAATACCGACAGGAGGCTTATTGGGCGGTAGTTTTTTAAATATTCATTAGTTCCTTTTTTATGCAGAAGAATCACTTCAGCATTTTTCCATAGGGTGGGTATTTTGAATACAATTTTGCCAGTATTTTATATAAAGCTCGATCGCCAACTTTTAACATCTCAACTATTACACTGTCCTTTCCTAGAGCCTTTTCATTCTTCATCGCTTCTATAGCATTTGTCACTTCATCCAACAACATATCTGGCATTTGCTCTTCCGTGGGCGCTGCTAAACGGCCGAGTCTGGGAGATTCCACCTCAGTGGCTAACGGTTAATTCTCTAATTAAACCTCTCACCTCAAAATTTGTCAATAAAAATTTCATCATTCAAATTCATCATTCGTGTTTAATGCAGTTTTTGCTTTCTTTTGATTACGTCCAATGAGACAACAGTAGTGGGGAGTTATGCACCCCTACCACTGGGTTCCACAATCTCATGGAACACACAATAACCTGCGTCTCCGCCAAAATGGGCATTCTGTTAGTTGTTTGATCGGGACCGAGCTCTACCCATCCCTTTATCAGGCTATTGACATATGCTCTGTTGTCAAGAATAGGGAGACTCTATCCACAATCAAACAATCCACACTTGAGTGAGTTGTCGGAGTTATAGCACAATCGTAAAATAACATTGTGTTGGTATATGAGTTTGTGAGACTTCACGTCTGTAATAGTACGGGACTTAATATGTTACGATTGTTTTTAATTTGCCTGTAAAACATGAGTTCTCGACCCGGATCGACAAAGCAATCAGTAAATTATTTGGATGAAGACTTTGAGGAACATGTCCTTCAATGGCGTGAAGCAAAAGATAGCGACATATCGAATTACAGGGAGGACGACACTTACGTGGAAAGTGAGAGTGAAAGTGAAAGAATCTTTGAGCGATATCAATTCAGGCTTAGATATTGAAGATATTGAGATATTGATCTAACCGATTTAGATGGGCTAACGCAGCTCCATTTTGTGAGGACTCCGCATCATAACATTGTACTGCAGTTGCCAGGTTTACATGGAAAGGCACGAACAAGTAACACTGCAACTCCGGATGAAATCTGATCCTCTTTATTTGATCAGCAAATATTAGAAGTGCGGTGTTCATATCTAATCAGCAATGCATCCAATTATTATTCACAACTGATGAAACCGAACAGAGTCAGGAGCGTTTTAGTGCATTATTAGCAAGTCTTAGATTTGATAACACAGACGACTGTGCCGAAAGAAAAAAAACCCTGCAGTTGAATTTTGCACATATTTGAAATATTTTTTAAGAACTCATAATCGTTGTATTCTTTAAGAGCTAATGCGTGTATTGACGAGATGTTAAGTGAATTCAGGGGCAGATTTAGCTTTAAAATGTATATGCCCCAACAACCAAACCAATTAAATATGGTATACGTTTAATGTTGCTAACGGATGCAAGAACTGCCTATGCATACGATGCATATATTTATTATGAAAAAACAACGATGCCCTTCAATTATCAAATACCTCGGGAGTTTTTGCCTTCAAAATCTAAACCACAATGAACAGCCCTGTATGGATTTACTAAAGATATAACATTGCTCCCGTATGTACTGAAAAAAAGTAGTACAGCTTATTTCTTCTATGACCACGGATAATCAAATATGTCCGGCAAACCAGAAATTAGAGAGTATTATAACAACACTAAAGGAGGAATTGATTTCCTAGACGAAAGATGTGCAATATACAGTTATGGACGTCGGACGCAGAGATGGACTATGACTGTTTTTTGTAGAATACTTGACATGAGTGGCGGCTCGTGGGTTTTTTAAGTGGGAGAACGTAGAAGAAAATAGTATTGCTGAAGCAATATTGTTTTGTTTTCCCCTTCCTCCTTTTTACTTTTCGTGCTGTTGAAACCCTATACAGGAAGTGAATCTGTGATGTTTTGCTCTGAAAAATTATTTACTATGATAAATGCTGGAGGGGCGTCGCCCCAATGCCCTCCCTCACGAGCCGCTACTGCTTTACATGCCTAACGTAAACGCATACGTGTTATATAATTATTATAAGACATATAAACCGTTATCAAGATCATAATTTATGAAAAAATTAACCAAACCTGATTTGTTGGAGAAAAAATAGTACTGCTACCTTTGTTCCTCTAAAATGCATAGAAAAATCAAAGATCAATATGGCTAGAATGTTCTAAAAAATATGTAAATCCTGTGTTGAAACAAGTGAATTTAACATGCCTGTGTTTTAATATATAAATGGAAGGACACATCGTTTCTTCTAAAATAATATTATATTTGTATATTGGTTATTTAAGGTTGAAAAGTTTCATTTTTGTTGATGGTAGTAAGATGAACTGCAAATATTCTATATATGATCAAACTTTTGTCTAACACAAAAGCGGTTGATTGATCTTTATTCATTCGAAAATTTCAGGTCTATGAAATTTGAAACAATAATAATCAGATTTAAATCCGTAAACCAACTAAAACTTATCTTATTTCATGAATGCTTATTTTGAAAATCTAGGTGACCATGCTACATCAACTTCACCAGGAAAAACATAACACAGATAAAATTCTTTGAGAGTTGCAAGTATCAACAAAATTTTTAATTCCAGTTTCAAGTGAATTAGAGTCTTATTGTGTACGAATGTTTATTTAAAAGGGCTTACCGATTTTCTTCTCGAGAGTTTGCGGATATGCATTTTCTTTAAGATTATTACAAGGGAGTATACGTTAAGCTGTTAGGGGACACCGACATTGATTTCCAAATAGACTAATACCTTATTACAGAACATTTCTGGAAGTACACAGCGATTTTCGAAAATGCGGATAACGAAATTATCTTTCCGACCGAGGGGACAAGACCTAACAAGACGCTGTTACTAGTGACTCAACAACCATTCTAAATTGAATTAGTAAGGTGAAATACCATACATGATTGTTTAGCGAATTTTGGAAGAAGAGAGCCTACATCTATATCATTATCGGAAGGTATAAGGTGTTTCAGGCAGGCCGACATCGTCATCTAGTTTATTTTACCTGTATCCTATGTTACAGCTAAAACTTCATTTCAGTAGAATAGTCCTTTGGACTTAAATTTACTCTAAAGCCTCATTTTTGAGACGCGGTATCATAAATTGAAGAAACCTGCATAGGTTCATAACACAACAGTTTCTTTTTTTTTATACATAAACACCCCATACTTCGTTTTTTTTGTTACATTGGTCATTTTTGCACCGCTTTCCTTGCTTACTACCATTAAGATGTGGCAGATGATCTATGGAATTATATTGTACTTCTGAACATGGCCTGATTTCTTCATTACATTTTGGAATTTTTGATCTTGACACCTCAGATGTTACGCTGCTTGGCCTTCCTCTTTTGCCTTGTTTAACTTTTTGCCTTTTAACTAGTTTACAAACTTTTACAAAATACTCTGCCAAACGTTAACGTCTAAAGTCTAAAAGACGCACCTGAGATTTTTTGGGATCTGTAGTCGATTACAATGTTACCTATATTCAAACTAACTGTTGACAACACCCATGTTAACTGCATGAAATATTTGGCGAAGTGTCCACTTTCTAGAACGAATATAAATGCTATATAATCCGATCATTTGATCGAGTAAATTAACGCCACCCATTGAGTGTTATATAATTTTAGAATTTTAGGCTTAACATCTATATACTTCTCGGTCTTACCCCACCTAGAAACCACGTCTTCCTGTCCAACACCCGCAAAATTTGAATCGAGTACTTCTGAACGATTATCCATCCATTTAACTAATGCAATATCTCTATTTTCGGTTGTCAATTCATCATGGGACCCCTACCTCTTTGTTTTAACTGTTTTTCATCCAATAGTGAAGACTTGCTAAATCTATTCACTCTTACTGTCCCAACAGCACATATTTTTTTTGCTTTGGGATTTGCAGGCGTTGATACGATGAAAAATAATTGTCAAAATACAATTTGTGATCTTTTTGTAATCATTCTAAAAGATGAATGACCACTGATGCTCCAAGGCCAAATGTTTTTAGGTTATCTACATCCAAACCAGTAAAACCCCCTTGGTAAATCACGAAATCGTATGCCATTCCAGATTGTAAAGGATTATATTTTGGAAATTAAATCTAATGCAATTGGGGCGGATGGGATTGGTTTGGATATGGTGTTATTGTGCATGAATGAAGTACTTCCTTTCATTACAAATATAATAAATTCTTGCCTATTAGATTCTGAGTTTCCTGAAAAATGGAAAATTGCTAAAATATTGCCGTTGCCTAAACTATCAAGTCCTAAATCATTTAATGATATTAGACCTATAAGTATACTTCCTGTACTTTCTAAGGTCTTGGAAAAGATAATGAATTATCAAATTAAGGAGTACTTAGACCAATACAACTTACTACCAAATAATCAATCCGGATTTCGTAAAGGATTTAGTTGTACAACTTCATTATTGAATATAACAGACGACATTTTTGGGGCACTTGATGTAGGTAAAATTTCAGTTATGATATTATTGGATTATACGAAAGCTTTCGATAAAATAAATCATGATATCTTAATTTCTATCTTTCATCATCTGGGCTTTTCTAAGCAATCAATTAAATTATTACATAGTTACTTAAAGAATCGAAAGCAATATGTTGTTACTGATAAAGGGAAATCACGTAACAAAGAGATTATTAATGGTATACCACAAGGATCTGTACTGGGGCCGCTTCTATTTAGTATGTATACTTGCAGGGTTTCTGACTGGATCAGTGACTGTTCTATACAACTGTACGCTGATGATACCCAACTTTTGTACTCTTTTTACCCCAATGATATTGATAAGGCTGTGAGGTCTGTTAATGATGATTTGGAAAGATTGTGTGAATTTTCACATAAACACCAACTTGAAATTAACATTGCCAAGTCCTGTTATATGCTTTTTTCCAGAATTGCAGATCCAGTTTTAAATAATATTGCATTATCGATAGATAATAATATTCTAAAAAGAGTTGACATAGCTAAAAATTTGGGCTTAATTTTTGACAGAGATTTGAGGTTTCGGCCACAGATCATTAAGTGTGTTAGGCAGGCCTATACTAATTTAAAGATGCTATATCCACATCGACACTTTTTGTCTACTACATTAAAAATCAAGTTGACGGACTCTCTGGTTCTTTCATGTTTTAACTACGCTGATGCAGTGTATGATCCGTGTCTTGATCAAGGAGATATTGCTCGTATACAGAGAGTGCAGAATTCTTGTCTTAGGTATATATATGGTATCAGAAAGTTCTCTCCGATAACATACAAATTAAAAGAAGCTAACTGGATATCTATGGCAAAGAGACGAAGAGTGCATACGGTCGTTCTATTTCATAAAATAATTTATAACAAATGCCCTCCGTATCTCATTGACAGATTAACGTTCCGAACCGATGTCCATAATTTGAATCTTAGGTTTGGGGGCCTCATATCGCCTCCTTCGCATCGATTACAAATTTTTAAGAGATCGTTTACGTATAATATTTATAAACTTTATAACAACATTTCGCGCAAACTAAAGAAATTATCGCCAGATTCGTTTAAATATCACTATAAAATGAACATCGGATAATGTATCCTCCAGCATCAAAAATTAAAGAGTATAAGGGGCTAGAAATGGAGAAATTGATTGTTTGGCTTCTTTTTTTTTTGTTTATTGATTGTGAGCAGATGGTGTTTTTTTTTTTTTTCTTTTATCTCTGTTACTGTTATTGTTTATTCATTTATTGGTACTACATTGATCAATATATTGTAAAAATTATAGGCAAATTGTGTATACTCGGTTATTTCTAATATGTCGAATTAAAAAAGAAATCTGGAACTGGACTAGATCTTTTTTAATTGCTTCCAGTTCCATTTTGCGTATCATTAGTAGGTGTTAGTGCATAATAAAGACGGATTTGTATTTTGTTATAATTATAATTGTATTATTGTATAATTTAGTTATTGTATTCAAGCATTGATACAGCAAATAAACTTATTATTATTATTATTATTATTATTTCCCACATAAAAGAAATATGTTTACACCCCAGTGGGCTGGTTTATTTTTTTGTGTATTTTTGATTGATGAGTCCCCTGAATGGCACGACTTGCCCGTCAATGCATACATTTTCTTCCAAATGTAACTATGCGCAACGATTTTGAATAGTATGCACAATTTATCATTAGAATTTTCTGGATACTCCAAATTATTAACACAGTGTAAAATTTGGTATGCCATTTGTTCAAACTCGGCATCATTTATATATTTTTGAAAATATCCTAACGGGTTTAGTACTTCGGACTCATCATTGCTTCGGTCTAATTCATTTCAGACTATATCAGGATTATGAAAATTACGTTTACACCATTTTATATCATCCTTTTGAGTTATAATATCATTAAAATTTGACTCATTCAGTATCATTAAAATTTGACTTGTTCCTGCAAATAACGCCAAAGGCAAATTATCTCCATCGTCCCAATGAAATTCAGGAATTTCAAAATCAAAACAATATCTCGGAAATCATTTTCCTCTTTCCCTTGTTCATCGTCGCTCAAATCCAAATTGGATGAGTTCTCCAGAAAATTCTGTAAAATAGCTGCATGTCCTTCATTTTCTAAATCATATCTAATTTCTAAAATAAAACAAATAGGTACTATTTGGATCAACTGTGCAGAATTATGTGTACTATAAACAACCGCATTGTTTTAGGCAAAGAACTGTTATAACCAATTGTGGATAATTATGCCACCTAAAAAACTCCGCCATTATATTTCAGGTTTATAAAAGATCTTGGCAAAATATACTTGTATATGTTTAGTTTAAACCTTTGATTCCAATATTAGATAATAATATCAAAATATCAAAAAGTGGTAGTTCGCACATTTATCACTGGATGATGACACTAGCCTAGCATATTACAAGAAAACATGTGCATTATCAAGTAACGTATTTTCGTCTAAACGCCACAGAATTAGTTTTTGAAGAAGAAAAAAATATATGAAAAATGTGTTCATAATTATGCGCATGGGGTCTCAAAGAGTTAAGAAAAACTCTCAAACGAACTGTGAGTAGTTAGAACTGATATCGGAGTTAAAGAAAACTAGTGATTTCGTGTTAATTATTACCAACTTGTTGTGTTGGTTGTCTACATTTATAGGTTAGGTGGGTAGGGGAATAAATGAAGGCTCTGTATAACATTTGTAAATAACATATTGTTTTGAATCAAGTATGTATAGATAGTAATAAAGGGTGATTTTTTTAGTGTGTCCGAATGTGTGTCCGACGAACGAACTGTCAAGCAAACTGTGAGTTTGCGCGCGAGGCTCTAAATATGTGGCTCAGTCTGGCAAATCATCATGGAACGTTTAGCATTAAAAAACGCTTGAAAATTGTCGAAATTTATTATCAAAATTAGTGTTTTGTGCGCCAAACTTATAGAGCGCGTGGTGAATTTGATCTTCATGATATATTCGTCGAATTATCGGCAAATTTCGAACGTATGTTACGCTGCTCGATATTAAAATTAAAACAAGATAAAAACTGTGCATTCCGAAGAAAATATCACCGCTGTTGTTGGTAGTGTTGCTGCAGAAACGCAGAAGTTCTCGGAGAGTTGGGGTTTGTTATTCGACTATTTGTATTATTTAATTCCAAATTTGAATGGTATTGTTCTGTAGCAACTAGCAACTATTGACGCGTTGGAAGCCAACATAACTCGGCCAATTGCGCGTTTTCAGAAGTAACCGCGGCGGACATTTATCCGAAATTGTTTTCAAACATTAATGCCATTGAATGTTATTTCACATAAAATAAATATTTTCAATGTCCCTATACATGATCTTTACGTTCTTCCTATGAAATTAAATGTAAACAATTACCTACAGTTCCTTATTGAGAATTGCCAAAACTTTTAGAATAATTTTTATTAGAATGATTCATATCAACAACTTTTTATGCTCCGGTAATCATTTAAAGAGATCATGAAATAAGTTTTGGTTTTATTTGGTTTTCTAATTTAAATCTGATTGTTTATACATTTATAATATAAAATTAAATCTGTTCTATGCTACCAAAATTTGGACCTAACGATATGGAACATTCTGTATATAATGATATAAAGCAAATAAATATAAAAATATATTTGTACAACATATTACATTAGATTATATATGTTTTTTTCCCTTTTCAATTCGACTCAAAAGCTTAACATTCGTTGCCCAACATTTCTTAAGTGTGTGGAAGAAAACTGGATCGATAATACTGAAATCGAACTTTCAACACTCTACCGAGAAGGTGATGTTTATTTTTATTTATACATTGATGTTTATTTTTACTTATACGTTGATGTTTATTTTTATTTATTCATTGTGAGTGATGTAAGATACTTCTATTAAATAAAATTATCTTGTATTCTGTCAAGTTTATAGAAATTAACGAAATTATCACACTAATGGACGATTTCAGTGTTAGAGCGAATTGAATGTAATTCATTTACAATGTTACAAATTACAATTTAGATTACATTTACAATTTCGAGCAAAATCAAATTTTGTTCCATACTTCGCCCCAGCGGGATGCAAACTGTTGCAAGACTTTAATAGGCATATGGAAACAGTATTTTGTCGAGAGCATAGATTTATAGATCATTTAAGGCATTCTCAGATGGTCGAGACTAGATTGAAGATGAACCTTGCAGCGGAAGGCTTTCAACTGCAAAAAGTAATGAAAATGTCTACAGGTTCGTGTGTGTTCTGATCGTCAGTTGATGGCTAGAGTGGTTGGGGAAGAGTTGAATTCGACTCACCGAACCGTTTCAGATGTTGACCAATTAATTGAGGATGAAGAAAATCTGTGTAAAATGGTTCCCAAAAACCTTTCGTAGGTTTAAAAGGACAACAGAAGGAAAACAGGTCTTGACTTTTTGGGGCAGATTGAATGACCATCATTTTCTGAAACGTGTCAATACTGGTGACGAATCTTGGATCTTCGAATACGATCCAGAAACAAAGCCTCAGAGTCATGAAAACCACATTCTAAGCTCGCTACAGTCAAAAAACGCCAGAATGAGCAAATAATATATCAAAAGCATGCGGATTTGCTTTTTTGATAGCCAGTGTTGATAGTGTGAGCGCGAACATAAACACCTGGGTGCTGTATCATCACAAT